>BSBK01000638.1:1842500-2472500 GCA_027943335.1 Chamaecyparis obtusa | reverse complement strand
TCCTCCCCGCAGTTGGGTTACATAGGCAACTGATTTTCCATAAGATGTAAGTACCATGCCAAAAGTTGTCATGCAACTTTACAAAGTTGCAAAAGTTGTCATGACAACTTTTTGGCAACATGAACAATGTTGCACTTCCTTGTGCTAACTTAATTCTAACTTATTTAGCATGACTCAAAATCATCCCTCAAACCCAACTAACATCAATTCTACCTATACTAAGCAATTTGGAGCCATTTTTCTCATTGGGCCCTATTTGACCACCTTGACAACTTTTGGCCAACTAATGACAAATTTGTGTCAAACTCACATTGCTTCAAACTTGACCACCAAACATATCTAAGAACAACTATTGTACCCTCATAGATTCCTTATTCCATTCATGACCTAGCTAAAGTCATTACAATCCAAAATTACATTGGGTTATAAGCCAAACCCTAGGTGCTCCTACACCATCCTCCCCCTACACAAAGAAAGTTAGGTCACACTTGATGACAGTAAGGCAATGTCAACTCTTAACTTCTTGAAGTAATATTCTTCAACCTAGCTAGCCTAATATTTGGGTAGATGCTTCCATTTTATTAAATGCTCCATATAGACACCATGCCTAGTTTTCTTCTTCACTCTTGAGTCTAGAATCTTTTATGCCTTTGGCTTGCCTTTAGGTGCAAAAAGTAGACAAATAATGACTCCCTCTATTTCAAAAATTGATTCATCCTTCTCTTTCATATAACCCTTGTACTTAACCAAATCTTGAACATTGAAAACAAGGGAGATTGCCAAGTTTGCAGGGAGATCTATCTTGTAAGCATTCATTCCATATTTGGCCAGTATTTTTCAAGACCCTATTTGTTGGCATTAAGCAGAATTGCCACTAGTGACAACACTTATTTGCATTCTGGGTGCAAACCGAGCAGACAGTGCAAACCAAGCAGACAGTGCAAACCGAGCAGACAGTGCAAACTGAGCAGACAGTGCAAACTGAGCAGACAGTGCAAACCGAGCAGAAAGTGCAAACCGAGCAGACAGTGCAAACCGAGCAGACAGTGCAAACTGAGAAAACAGTGCAAACCGAGCAAGACAATGCAAACCGAGCAAGTTAGTACAAACTGAGCAGGATAGTGTAAACCGAGTAACATCATGTCTACCGAGTCACCAGTATTTACCGAGTTCAAAACCTACCGAGTGGTCAGTATGAACCATGCCTTCACTTCTACTGAGTGCATGACGATGCCGAGTAATGCAGTGGACGCCGAGTATCAGAAAGTCACCGAGTTAGTTTGCAGGAACCGTGTAACCATACTTGGGCCGACTTAGTAGCACTTATGTTTATTTGTCAAGCCGGCTTTGTAATTGTAATTGTAATTAATTGTTTAAGACTTGTATATAAACAATGTTGTAAAAATGTCAAGATGTATGTAATAAGTATGTATGTGAAAAAGAAAGAAAGGCAGAGATAAGCGAATTACAAAGGGCTTCAGCAGTATAAGGAACAGCAAAGACAAATTCATCACAGAAGGTGATCAGTACATCAATGAATCTCAATCAGTAATCCAGTTGCAAAGCAAGAGATCTACTGTTTCATCCTAACAGGTGAATTAGTACTAAAATCCTTTAACCGGGTAGACTTAACAGTCTTTTGTAAAATCTCTTTACTGAGTGCATACTTCATTGTATGTTTGTAAATCCTTTAACAGGGTGGATTTAGCAATCCTTATTGCTCCTAATAGGGCAGATCATCAGAAGTGATCAAATTGTAAGCCTTAACCGGCCAACTTTATTCTGCAGTATTAAAGCTTTGTGGGTTTCATCCCCACCCCAGTTTTACTTTCTTTTTGGAAGGTTTCTGGGTAACCAAATCTATGTGTCATTATTGTGAATGCTTTTAAGTTTCATGCTTTCTGTATGCAAAGGTTAAAGTAAATTACATGTTAATACATCTGTAATTGAAAGAAAATTTGGAGTTACTGATTCACCCCTCCCCTCTCAGTAACTCGGTTAATTCCTAAATATTTACAACAATTGGTATCAGAGTAGCATTGGTTCTCAAGACAAAGCTTAACTAGCTTGAGCAAAGATCCAGGACAATGGAGGTATTCAAACTAAACAAGGTGATTGAAAATGAAAAGCTAGATCTGGAAATGGCCATAGCTAAACTTAAAGAAGCAAAAGAACATCTTTCCCAATCCCTAAGAAGAAGGAAGGAACTTGCAAATCAGATGAATGATCAGAATTACATTGAAGAAAAGGTTGAAGATCTTTTTCCCTCTAATAGCTCAGATGAAGCAAACAATGCTGTCAAAGAACTCCTAGAAAAGAATGGGTCTCTGCAGGAAGAAGTGAGAAAATTAAAAAGAGAACAAGAGCTACACTCTACAAGATTTTGTGAGATCTTGGAACAAAGAAACAAGTTGAAAGATGAATTAGATGGAAGGAACATTGAAGTCCAAAATCAAACCCTTCGGCTAGAAAACCTAATTGATCAGATCTCTCATACAAATGAGGAAATTTTGAATCTAAGATCAGAAATAGAAAACACAAGAGAAGAACTAAGATCTGAAAAGGAAATCAATCTAAGATTGGTGGATGACCTAAACGCTGAAAAACAAATCAATGAAGGAATGCTAAAAAGTCAAGAAGACTTGAATCAGCTGTATGAGCGAAATCTTCATAGGCAAAAAGGAAAAGCAGGACTTGGATACAAAGGAGAAGGTGAATCTTCTAAGCAAGGTACTCAAAGGAATCAGAAACCTACTTGTAATCACTGTGGTAAAATAGGACATACTTCAAATAAATGTTGGAGCAATAAAAAGGCAGAATTCAATGGAAAATGCTACCACTGCAATCAACATGGTCACAAAGCAAATGAATGCAGGGAAAAACCAAGATTCAGAGGTAATTATCACAAATGCAACAAACAAGGCACAAGGCATCTGAGTGCAGATCCAAAATATTCAATCCAGCAGAACAAATTATGAAAGCAATGTTTGGATGGGACTACAACACCTGGTGCAGATGTCATTACTGTGGAGAATATGGACACATTGGCATGAATTGCATAAAACATCATCTAAGGAAAAGAGATACTACCGTAAGATGCTTCAAATGCACTAAACTCAGTCACATAGCCAGAAACTGCATGAATGCTAGTGAAGTTGAAGATGGAAAGAAGAATGAAGCAACTAAGGTCAGGAAACAAGTGAAACAAAAATGGATTCCTAAATCTACCGAGTAAACCAGTCCAAGTAATGGAATGGGTGGCTCTACCGACTCAAACTAAATTTCCAAGAAAGCACTGGAACTGTATTCTCATAGACCAATCTCAAGCAGTTCTAGAACTGAATTAAAAGAAAGATCTAAATTAGCATGCAAGATGCAGTAAGATCACAGGAAGGTCGGTATTAGTCTTTACCGAGCAAGGTCGGTACTAGTCTTTACCGAGCGAGGTCGGAGCAATATGAATTCTCAAGTTCACCGAGTTGCGAAGTCTTTACCGAGCAATTAATTCTTAGTGGGTGACAGTCTGTCAGAATTCATACCCTAATTTGTACTGAGCATTAATGACAGAGTTGTAAACAAAAGGCAAGTAATCGAACTCATTCTTCACCGCGAACCTTTAGCACTTTGAGAGCAGAAAATTTCAAGAGCAACCCAGCGATTCAATACTTTTGCGAAAGGAATTTTCTGTGAGCTACCATGGCATCATCCAGCACTTCAGTGAAGAAAGGATCAGATATGTTAGTCCAAGGGGAATGGAAAGCACCAGATTTCAAGATCGTGCCCACAATTGCAGCAGCCCTAGATCCGAACGGAGCTCAATCTCAGATTCCTCCTAAGGTACTACTTATTAATGATATCTGCAATCATTTCAACTGTTCAATTCATGAAATGGGGAACCTAGAACTAGATACTGTGCATGAAGAACTATGTGTGGATGGTATTCTGAAACCCGAGCACAAACATCTGGAAGATAAAGGTTTAGTTCACATTGCACATCTACCTCGAAACTTTCGGGAGAAATGGGTTAGATACATTCTCAGCCGTGTACATGATGGCAAGATTTGGCTTGAGCAACCCATATAGATCACAAAGAAGATGATTCATCAAATCACTGGTCTTCCCATGTTGAACAAAGCAAAAACTACCAAAACCCTAGGTCGGACGAAACTAGAGAAGAAAACCCTAGTCGAGTGGGACGGTAGAGGCATGAAAGTTAGCAGCATTACCGATGCTGAACTGAAGTTTGGTACACACATAATTGCCCATAAGATTTACAGTTCAAGTCGACAAAATAGTGTCTCCTATGAAGCTATTGACCTAGCATACAAAGTGGTCAAGAACAACTTATCATTTGACCTAGTAGACTTATTGTTAAAGCAGTTTAACAAAAACATGGAAAGCATTCAAACTTCCAAAAACAATCCATGTAAGTTTGGATCCTTATTGGTCTGTTTATTCTTCTATGCTCAGAAATTCTTCCCTTCTAAAGGAAAAGTTGTATGGAGAAAAGATGTGCCAGTCCTTTATGAAATAAATGAATACATCTCAAAAATGGGTGAAAATTTTGAAAGCATCATGGATAATTATTTTGAGTCTTTCAAAGAGAAAATGAATGACAGATTCCAGATTCCACAAAAGTTGGTGGAAGATTACAAGGATGACATTTGTTTTATGGTGGATTGTGACAATGTATATATTCAAGCAGCTAAACCGAGGACTGTATATGTAAAACCTCTTCCTTATGAGGTAAATATTGATGAAACCAAGAATATCATTGAAGCTCTTCTTAATCAGCCTGTCAATCCCAAAGCTCCATATTTTGGAACATATGATGAAGCTAAGGTGAGAATTGAACTAAGCATAAAGCTTCCACAGGCGGTAAACAAAGGAAAGAAGAGGATAGCCAAAATGCAAATGCTAACTGAGGACAAAGGAGAAAAAGATGAAGAAGAAGAGGAAAAGGATGAGAAAACAGAGGAACCAGAACCTGCAAAGAAGAAAGGAAAGGTATTCATCACTAAGGCACCTAAGCCTCCCACTGCTGTATTTACAAGGAGAAATGCAAGAGGTAAGGCAGACAAGGCAGACAAGGCAGATAAAGACATAGTATTCAAAAGGCCTCCTCTAAACTTTCAAGAAAGGATCAAACTCTTTAGAGACGAATCAGGATCTGGAGTAAGTAACATAAAATCTTTTAAATATGAAACCAGATTGGAAACAGAACAGAAGGAAATAGAAGATGCTGTTATTGAAAAGATGGGATAGTGGAAATACTCTCCTGATGACATAGCCCCACAGGTTCCAGCTGTCTTATTAAATCCAATAAAAATGAGATGGAGCAATGCAAAGCAAACTGTGATAGACATATTTGATCAAACCCTGAGATAGTTAATGTCGAGCTTGAAAAATGATGAAGTAAAGAAGACATTAAAAGAAAATGAAAATAAGATGACACTAAGGTTCAATACTTGTTTGATTTTGATCAACAATATTGAATTAGTTGTGAAGGCTGCAAATGCCACATGGAAGAACATATACCACCTTCACCAACTGAGTATTGAAACAGTCATAATAAAAGACATTGCAGATGACAGTGATGAACAAGAAGAAGCCACCGAGGTAGATGATATTGTGAGAATAGCGGCAGAAGTCATTGCATCACTTCCTACCTCTCCAGTAAAAGTCTCTACATCCAGCCCGGAGACACCTTCAAGCATGGTTGTGACAACTTCAACATTTTTCCAACCATCTATAGCAACAACAGAAGCAACTACCATTTCTTCTACCGAGTTGCAGTCTCCCACATCATCAAGTTTTCTAGTTTTTGAATCTACAAGTGTAAATATTTTAAGTTCTCCAGTAGAAAGTATACCAGTCTCTATAGCCAGCCCTACTATATCTACTGTCACTACTACTAAGGCATTAAGCACAGATAAGCCTAAAGCTCAACCGAGTATAAAATTTTTGGGTAAGAATATAGTAGAGGATATAGACTTAGATGAAGAAATAGAGATTCCAACATTAGATTTTGCAAATCTATTAGCAGACCAAATGCAAAATATAGGTGAAATCCTTCAAAGGAAAGCAAAGCAAAAGAAGCTTAAAGAGGAGAGAGACAAGGAATATCAAATCATCAAGGATGCTAAGGACATTTTGTCTGATGCATTAGGTATTAAAGTAGACTCCTCCCAACATGTTTTGCTACAATTAGCAGAAGCAATTAATAAATACAATGAGATTCATCTGGGACAGAAAAGTTAGTTGAAAGAGCCGAGAAGAGATTCAACAATAAAGTGCTTGAGCACATTGCTCAGCACATAGCTATTAACCAAGTAGAATTGTCTTCAGTTTTGTCAAACATTGAATCTATCTATTCGAATGCTACCTCTCTTTTGGCCAGATTGTGCAATATTGCCGAGTTCACAAAGGATGTCACGGATAAAATGAATAAAATGGATGAGGATATGAAGATTAGCATACAGAAGCTGCAACTTGAACCAAGTTCAAGCTCTTCTCATCACATGAAAATATCATACCTATCAAATATGCAGTCAGATCTACTGAAAGAAGACACAAGGATCCGGTCCACACTACTAGACATCCAACACATGATCCTTCCCATCATGAATACAATGTATAAGCACAATGAACATTCCAAAATATTGATTCATGACAATCAGTTCTCTATAGCAGATCACATGATTGAACTCTCTGCAGAAGTCCAAATTGCAATCCAAACATGCAAGATTCTGCAAGAAAGTTGGGACAGAACCCTGGCACTAATAATGAAGGTACATTCTAATTTTCTATCAAATTTTGGATTCTCTTTGTAAATCACTTGTATATGCACCTTTGGCATTATCGCCAAAAAGGGGGAGATATGTATAGAGGGAGATATATGTATAGAAGAAGATTTGTATAGAAAAAGTTAGCACATTGAAAGGGGGAGACAATGTATAAAGCCCTATAACAAAGACAAATTTTGAAAAAATCAAAATAAAACTCAGCATGATTCATGTATATAAGTTTTGTCCAATAAGTGTTTTTGTCACTAATGCCAAAGGGGGAGATTGTTGGCATTAAGCAGAATTGCCACTAGTGACAACACTTATTTGCATTCTGGGAGCAAACCGAGCAGACAGTGCAAACCGAGCAGACAGTGCAAACCGAGCAGAAAGTGCAAACTGAGCAGACAGTGCAAACCGAGCAGACAGTGCAAACTGAGAAAACAGTGCAAACCGAGCAAGACAATGCAAACCGAGCAAGTTAGTACAAACTGAGCAGGACAGTGTAAACCGAGTAACATCATGTCTACCGAGTCACCAGTATTTACCGAGTTCAAAACCTACCGAGTGGTCAGTATGAACCGTGCCTTCACTTCTACCGAGTGCATGACGATGCCGAGTAATGCAGTGGACGCCGAGTATCAGAAAGTCACCGAGTTAGTTTGCAGGAACTGTGTAACCATACTTGGGTCAACTTAGTAGCACTTATGTTTATTTGTCAAGCCGACTTTGTAATTGTAATTGTAATTAATTGTTTAAGACTTGTATATAAACAATGTTGTAAAAATGTCAAGATGTATGTAATAAGTATGTATGTGAAAAAGAAAGAAAGGCAGAGATAAGCGAATTACAAAGGGCTTCAGCAGTATAAGGAACAACAAAGACAAATTCATCACAGAAGGTGATCAGTACATCAGCGAATCTCAATCAGCAATCCAGTTGCAAAGCAAGAGATCTACTGTTTCATCCTAACAGGTGAATCAGTACTAAAATCCTTTAACTGGGTAGACTTAACAGTCTTTTGTAAAATCTCTTTACCGAGTGCATACTTCATTGTATGTTTGTAAATCCTTTAACAGGGTGGATTTAGCAATCCTTATTGCTCCTAACAGGGCAGATCATCAGAAGTGATCAAATTGTAAGCCTTAACCGGCCAACTTTATTCTGCAGTATTAAAGTTTTGTGGGTTTCATCCCCACCCCAGTTTTACTTTCTTTTTGGAAGGTTTCTGGGTAACCAAATCTATGTGTCATTATTGTGAATGCTTTTAAGTTTCATGCTTTCTGTATGCAAAGGTTAAAGTAAATTACATGTTAATACATCTGTAATTGAAAGAAAATTTGGAGTTACTGATTCACCCCTCCCCTCTCAGTAACTCGGTTAATTCCTGAATATTTCCAACACTATTATCCTCATTTTAAGTTTACTTGGCATTCCTTTTTGAATCTTGTCTTTTTTTAGGTGGAGCATTACTAATTCCCCAACTTCAAAATGAGCATCCTTCCTCTTTTCATCAACTTTGGCTTTGATTCTTTGAGTAGCTTCTATCAAGGTTTTCTTCACTTCATCATGCACCTCTTTCATAGACTGGGTGAAATCCTCTACATGCCCACTTCTAACCTTATGCTTCCTAAATTGATGAGTTTACAAACACCTCTAGGATGTATCCCATATACAATCTGAAAAGGGCTTCTTCCTATAGTCTTGTTTGCACTGTCATTATAGGCAAACTATGCATGTGGTAATACTTGATCCCAAAACCATCCATACTCTTTACTCAAACACCTTAATAGGTTGCCCAAGACTTTGCTAATGACCTCTATTTGGACATCTATCAGGGGATGATAGGAAGATCCCAATGAGAGGTTATTTCCAAGTCTTTTCCACTGGGTCTTCCAAAAATGGCCCATAAATTTGACATCTCTATCAGATACTATGTTGATAGGGAGCCCATGTATTCTAACCACCTCCTTAAAGAACAAGTGTGCTATGTAGTTGGCATCATGTGTAGTCTTTCAAGGAATTAAGTGACTTATCTTACTAAACATGTCAACAACTAAAAAGATATTATCTAAACTAGCGATATTTCTTGGTAATCCAACAATAAAATTCATTCTTATACATTCCCATGGCCTATTGGGAATTGGTAATGGCTGGTAGAGACTAGAATTTGAGGCAAAACCCTTAGTCTTTTGACACACAATGCATTGTTCCACATAATTTCTAACATCCTTATGCATCCTAGGCCAATAATAGAACCTTTGGAGTAATTCAAGTGTCTTGTTTAGACCAAAATACCCACTAAAACTACTATTATGTTTTTCTTGAATGAGATTTTCTCTCATGGATCCTCTAGGCAGACACAATTGACCACCTTTGAATAAAAGCCCATTTTGTAAGGTATAGTCTACATATTGACTATGAAAATGATTATTGAATTCATTACATACCTTGTATGTCTTAGAAAAATCCTCATCCTCCTTGTAAAGGTCCTTGAAACTCTCCACCCCTATACTCTTCAATTGCACTTCTTGCACTGTGAGAAGCCTTCTGTTCAATGCATTATCAAAAATTTTACATTGACCCTTCTTGTGTTTGATAGTAAAGGTGTATTCCTATAGAAATTGCATCCATTTGATGTACCTATGGCTTAGTTTGTCTTGTGAATTGATGAAGCTCAATGCTTGGTTATCTGTAAATACCACAAACTCCTTGGGTAATAGATAGTGCCTCCATTTTCTAAGGGCCTGAACTAATGTGTAAAGTTCCAAGTCATATGAGGGATATTTCTTCCTAGTCTCATTTTACTTTTCACTATAGAAAGCCATTGGTCTATTGTTCTGGCTTAAAATAGCTCCTATTGTTATGCTACTTGTATCACATTCCAAGGTGAATAGTTTGTTAAAGATAGGCAACACCAATATAGGTTGGGTGGCTACTCTCTTCTTCATCACTTAAAACCCTTTGTCTACTTATTTGGTCCATTTTAACTTAGTTCTCACACCACCCTTAATTGTATCTAATATTGCAACACAAATTTCAGAGAAATTTCTAACATTTTTTTTGTAAAATTCAGCTAATATGTGGAAGCTCCTTACCTCAGTCCCTATTTTAGGGGTAGGCCAGTTGAGTGTGGCTTCAAATTTTCTAGGTTCCATATTCAAATTGCCTTGTGAGATCACAAATCCTAGGTAGACAAGTTCTTGTTTCATGAATTCACATTTTTCTAAGTTAATAGTTAACTGCTCCGCATGCAATCTCCTTAATACAATCTCCAAATTTTCAAGGTGTTATTCTCTAGTATTTATAAATATGAGTATATCATCAATATAGACCACTAAAAACCTTCCAATGTAGTCTTTCAACACTTCATTCATCAACCTCATGAAGGTGCTAGGGGCATTGGTAAGCCCAAATGGCATGACAAGCCATTCATATAACCTCTCTATGGTCTTGAAGGTTGTTTCCACTCATCTCCCTCCTTTATTATAATTTGATGGTACCCACTCTTCAAGTCTATTTTGGTAAAGTAGTGTGCCCCTACAAGAAAATCCATCCAGTCTTCTATTCTAGGAATTGGAAATCTGTACCAAATTATTATCCTATTAATTTCCCTTGAATCTGTACACAATCTCCACTTACCTCCTTTATTGGGTGCTAATACCACTAGTACTACACATGGGATTATGCTTTTCCTCACTAAGCCTTGATCAAGTAGCTCTTGTACTTTCCTTTCCACTTCTTTATTTTGTTCAAGAGTCATCTTGTAAGCCACTTTATTTGGTAATGATGCCCCTAGTATGAAGTATATTTGGTGACTCACTATCCTTTGAGGGGGTAAAGTTTGAGGTTCTCCATCACTGACAATATCCTTGAACTGATCCAAGAGTTTTTGTACATCTACAAGTGAATGTACTTGTTTAGTTTTCTCCTCCTCAAGTTTCACAACAATATCAAAACCCACTCCATCTTCCTTCTTGGGGTCATTTAGGAACTCTTTTCCACAAATAATCAACACATTAGGACCACTAGATTTAGTCTCTCCTTCATCCACCAAATATTGGATCTTATATGTTACCCCATTCTTCTGAAATGAGTATGAGTTCTTCTCACCATTGTGCATGGCCTTCCTATCAAACTGACATGGTCTACCTAATAGAAGATGACATGCAACCATGGGTAGCACATCACATAAAATATTATCAATATAACCTCCTATTGAAAATTCAACCCATGCTTGTCTGCTAACCAGTACATGTTTCCCCTTATTTAGCCATGTGACCCTATATGAATGGTAATGAGGTATTCTAACCAATCCTAGTTTTCTCACTGATTCTTATGAGATTATATTATCAATTGACCTTGAGTCTATAATCACTTTACATACCTTGAAAAGTATTTTTCATCTAGCTTGTAAGAGAGATATCCTTTGCTTTGGCTCCTCCTTAGTTGATTCTTTGATTAGGATCCTTCTTATCATCGAGTTATCACCACTCTTAGAGTAAAGATTTACCTTAGGAGACTTTACACTACTAGTTTCTTCTTGGACATAGTTCACCATGTTCTCTGATTGGGAAGATGTCTTGTTAGGGAACCTATATGCAGTATGACCCATCTAATTACAATTGTAAAATTTCATATTTACAAAGTAAGATCCTCTATTATAGCCTCCAAATCTTCCTCTATTGTTGCCACTAGGACCTCTTCATCTACTTTGAGTTCCTCTTCCATTGGATTCTATACTTTGTTCTACAATCCTTGACTCATCTTGGGGTCTTTATTCATTTCCCCTTCCACCATAGTTGCCTCTGTGACCTCTAGTATCTCTGCCTCTACCTCTACCCCTTCTTCTTGATTCTTGCTTCTTCTTACTCTTCTCTTCCACTTTAAGGGCTAGCTGATAACATCTATGGATTGTACTGGGGCTCAAGAGACTAATCTCCTCTTATATGTTCCATCTTAACCCACTCAAGTACCTAACTACCTTGATGCTCTCATTTTCTAGCACCTTAGAGACCTCAGGCACAATCTTTTGAATTCCTTAGTGTAGGCATTTACATACAACTCCCTATGCCTTAGATTTTGCCATTTCTTTTGCATTTGTATCTCATAATCTTCTGGCAGATAGGTTTCTTTGACTTTAGCTACCATGCCCTTCCATGTAGCTATAGGGTGTTTACCTTCTTTTTCCCTTTACTTGCACAAATTTCAACCATGTTAGGGTTGATCCCCTCATTCTTGCATTTTCCAACTTCACCCTTTGGGCTTCACTTATACCCTCACACTCAAAATGGTTTTCCATTCCATTACTACCTCTAGGTCCATTTTTCCACTAAAATGATGTATTCCCTCTAAGGCTTTGTCACTCATGGCCTTCAGAGCTCTAAGAAAAGGTTCTTCTTGGATGATAGGGTCTAACTCAGGGACCTAATCTTCTACTACCACTGCTTTACCTTTCCCTTCTTTCCCATCTATCTTTCCACTAACTTCTTCAATTTTCACCTCTACTTCACCTAGCTTGAACTCTAGTTGTTGTAATCTTTCTCTGACCAATATGTTCTCCTCTTATTGATCTTCTACCTGTGTGTGTAAAAATTGTACCTGATCTGTAGACACAACACTCAGTAAAACATTAGAGGTTAGCTATAATCAAAATCCTGCAAAATTGAAAACTATCTAACCAAGCGATTTATCGCCTTCTAGTAGGTGCGAGATTAATGTTCTCAGATTTTAATCGAGATCAGTGACCTAGACGACACCTAAATGAAGGATTTGAATGCAATTGATCTAGATATGAGATTGAATGCAATTAATCTATATTTTTTATATTTTCTATGCAATAAGAATGATAAAAACTGATATGAATCTATGCTAATATGAAATTGATATGCTATGAATGCTATTGAAAATTGATATGCAATGCTAATCTAACAATGATATGCAATATGAATGCAAAAATAAGATTGATCTCACAAAGATGTCGATTCGCAAGAGCTTTGACTTCTTCAATTCCAATTCTCTAGCGTGATTGTGCAAAAATATGAGATGCTTGGATGCAAATTTGAGAGATGAATTATGAAGAGCTGAGCCTTGTTTTTATAGAAATCCAAGGCTTTGGACGTGCATGGAAGAAAGCCATAAATCACTCAAATAAACTCAACTTGATTTTTGAGTTATTTTTAAATAAAGATAATTAAGTCACAAAAATCATGCAAAAGCATAGTTCAACTCGAATTAGCAGTTTAGATCAACTTTAAAACTCAAAAAGATGTTGAGTTTCAAAAAGCTAACAACTTGCATTGATTCTCCAATTTGAGTTTAACTGGTCCTTGAATGTGCACATGGATAATTATGATTTAATAAATAAATAAAGTGATTTATGCTCAACTTAACTACTTTTTGAAATAAAATAATTAATTTATGGGTTAATTAACTATTTTACCAAACTTTTATTAAAAATTATATTATTAAATAATGACAACATGCTTTAATTAATTAAATAAGAATTTAATCAATTATTCATAAGATATTAGATTTATTGTCAAAATTAAATAATACAATTAATAATAGATAGAATTAAATTTAATTACACAATTAAGTGGCAAGATATTAAATCTAATTAATTAAATATGAAAATATTCAATTTATCAAACTTTAGGATAAATGTGATTTATTGCCAAATAATTATAAAATTAAAGATAATTATGATAATTAGGAATATTGCTAGGAATATTCTCTGATGCAGAATTTAAGATAATCAATTATGATTCGATGATGTTTAGATGTGCCTTAGATTAGGACTTTGATGTCGATTTCGTTCGAATTGAAGATGTGGGAGATTAATGAACTTATAGCCTATTTTTGGGGTATTACATTTTGCCCCTCTTTGAATTACTGTGCGAAGCGCAGTGGTTCAAAAAAAGTCTGTGTTTGATAGAGATATGAAACTGATGCAAAATTGATAATTGATATGAGACAGAAGCTGATTGATATTGATTTGATATGAAGATAATAGGTCCTGAATGACCAAAGATAATGTTCACTATAGCAGCGATGAACCACGGATTGTGAAAAAGTGTCAAAACACCTGATTACAAACCTTAGGATTGCAAAGAAGTGAGTGACCCGTTCTAGACTCGATTGTCTTAGCAGAACTAGTAGGTATCACATCTAAATCCTTCAGTTGCCAAAGAACCAAGGGAAGAACACTGATGAACCGATGGGTGCAAAAACTGATATAGTTTACAAGATTAGGAGAATACCAGATTGATATGGATCTTGATGAATCTGATATGCCCCAAGTGATGGTAGATTTGCCCCAAGCGATGAGGTGTTTTTGATGAATCAGTAACTAGACGTGATTATTGTCTTGATTACTGATGAAAGATATTGATAGATTTGATTGACAAACTTCGAATGATATGCAATACCATGCCCCCTTCGGGATTAAAATTGAAATCTGACAAGAAAAGTCAGTGTTGAGAGTTTAGAAGCATGTTAATTGATTTGAGAAGTGGTTAAACACATCCGGTGAATGCATTCTACATCGTTTAGAGGTCCTGGAGACTAAGTTTGACTAGGTTTGACCATGAGTTGACCATGGTTGACCAAGTTGAAATTTTGATAGTTTGATGTAAGATAATCAGTTAAGTTGAATACTAGATTTATGTGATGATTGAAGGTTGAATATGCAAGTAGTGAATAAGATAAATGATCTCAGATTTCAATTTTGATCCCGAAAAGGATTCTACTTGCTATTTCATTGGAGGAACCTTCGTGTGGGATTTAGCTCTTGTTAGATTGGAAGATGTGAGTGGAGAATCATTTAAGCTTTGAAGTTTATTTAGCCATTGTGAGATCATGCAAACATGCAAAATGCAAAGAGACATGCAAGATGAAATGCAACCTAAGACCTAGGACCTAGTCACTGATCATGTGTCGATTTGTTATCATCATTGAACTTTTAGGTAACCGGATAAATCAATACAATGCCCACTAGCCAAGAAACCATAGACATATGAATATCGATTTGTATGCGCAAGAATCAATACAACACCCACTGGTTATACAACCATGGACATATGAATATTGATTTGTATTCAGAATGTTGGATTAGATATAAGCACCAAGGCACAAACGCTAGGATGACCTGAATATCATGTCCATTTTGATATAGCAATTTGTACAAGCATCAAAACATAAACATCGTGATGACCTGAGTACACCTTGCGTATAACATACACATCAAACAATCAAAAGATCATTCTAAATCTAGTGTGAATTACCCGTAGTGACCCTTTATTGTTCACCTCCTTAGGCAAGATCGTGTTTCACAGTAGGAGAAATAATTTACTTTAAAAAGATAATAGTTAGATCAAACATCCTTGAATTTTTCGGGTATCAATGGTCAAGGTACTCATGGCCATCCAATTTGAGATAGAGGCTCTTACGTCGGACACCATTTCAATCCAGAATTTCCAAAGTTGTTAGATTTTCACATACAAGCAGAAGACAAAGAAAAGATTATGCCCCCAGTCATCACCCTCTAAATCCTGTAAAGGACATCATCGAAGAGCTCGAAGGGACACAATATGCAAAAATCTCAATGTGGATCAGCAAGCATACAAGGAGATAAAAGCATGAAAAGCACAAATTGTTTTTAGTTGAGTTTTGATGTTTGATTGTTGTAGATGCAAAATCTTTTCTGGAGACAAGACTGACTAACTGACTCAACTTGAAGCTTCAAAGGACTCTGACTGGATAGGATACGTCTAAGATACATTGGAGGCCATAGGATATGACATTGATTGCCCCCAAGTTTGAACATTGATAGGATACAAACGCTTGAGTTGATTGGTGTACAGACCGACTTATTGAAACCAAGATATGCAGAAACAAACCAGGAGATATGTACAAACTAATGCAAGACTGAAAGTTGGGAAAGACCAAGATTGTGCTGATAGACGGAGTGTTTGGAACAAGTGGCACCCATTTGCCGGGTTTTCACCATCTTGGCAAAGATTCTATTTTTGCTACCAAGGCGCCTGTTTCCAAGTTTTCACCAAGGCACTTTTTTCATTTTTTTTGTAGTTTTCATTTTTTTCAATTTTTTTGTACTTTTGATATTTTTGGTTTTTTTGCGAATCATCAAGGCGCCTATTGCTAGGTTTTCACCAAGATGTTCATTTTTTTCAGGACTTTTTTCAATTTTTAAGATTTTTTCAGGACATTTACCAAGCACTGAATGCCTTAGGCATAGAATTTCTTCAGATGGAGAACGTTGATTGGTTCTCGAAGCTGTTCTCCTTTAGTCGTTGAGAGTTGATAGGCACCAGAGCCAAAAGTAGCAGTGATAACAAAGGGACCCAGCCAATTGGGTTTGAACTTCCCCTTGCGTTCTCGATGTGATTGATTTTTAGGATTTTCTCTCAACACTAGATCGCCAACCTGAAATTCTCTATGTCTGACTTTCTTGTTGTAGCCTCTAGACATTCTCTTCTGATATACTCTAAGATTATCATACACTGCTTGTCTGCACTCATCTAGTAGTTCTAGTTCTTGCAACCTAGACACTCTGTAGTCATCATCAGTTACTAGACCATGCATTCTGATTCTTAGTGATGGAATTTTAACCTCAATAGGTAGTACCGCTTCAGACCCATAAACTAAAGCGAAAGGTGTAGCCCCAGTAGGTGTTCTAATACTTATTCTGACACTAGTTCTGATACTGATTCTGATACTGGTTCTGATACTGGTTCTGATACTTGTTCTGATACTTGGTATACTTGATAGCATCTTTTTCCATTGCAAACTCCCAAGCAATATCATATCGTGTAGTCCCAATGTCTAGCAAGGTGGGGAACAAGAGGGATTGGCAAGCTAGTGGAAGAGATGGAAGACAAGAGAATAAAGGATAATGAAGGGAAGAAATCCTCAAGGGCAAACTCCTCAAGAATACCCAAGCTAGGGAAAAATTGTCATGTAAAGTGCATTTAGACAAGTAATGAAAGGCTAGCATAGGATAAGTCACAAAAGCGTGATGCAAGAGCAGGAAAGGATGCAGTCCAAAAGAGTAGACATGTCAAGAGGCTTCATAGCACTGTGTTTTACTCTTTTTTTTTTTTTTTATTAGATCAAGACCAAAGGGGAAAAGGATAGCGATAGGCAAAAATGAATGGAGGAAGATGGATATGAAGGCGAATGAAAGCAAGATCACCGTAAGACAACTCACAAAATAGCCAAATGTTCGTGTATAGATCAACATTGTCAAGATCAAAGAGAGAAGATGGAATGGATGAAATATGTAGAAGAACTACACATAATGCCTGATTGCCAGGTTTTCATCATGGTACTTATCCAAGGCGCCACAAGGCAGTGGTTTTCACCATAGGATGAATTTATTTCTCTTTACTTTTGCTACCAAGGTGCCTGTTTCCAGGTTTTCACCTAGGCACATTTTCAATTTTATTTTATTTTTATTTATTTTTTTGGAAGAAGGCAAGCTTTTTAGATAATGCTCCTTGAAAGGATAAACCATGATATGCCAAGGATTCAAAATGATATGCTCAAAGATGCTGATAGGGAAAGGAACATGAAAGAGAAAAATGGAGGATAGGGTTTTATGTAAAGCGAGTGAGGTTGGAAGATAGGAGAAATAGGCAAGTGAGGAAAAATGATAGAAGGTAGAAGGATAATGCATGAAAAGATTGTAAAAGGGTAGGTGGAAAGGAAGGCAAGATCAATGTCAACACATACCTTGAAGGGTGGTGAGAGGATGGATGAATCATGAATGAAGGAATACGTGAAGGAATATGGCGAATGGATAGCAGAGGTTGTGGTTTAGGCACATGAAATGGAAGAATATTTTTGGAGGGAGATGAAGTGGAAGCCTTGGGAAGCTTGAATGTCAATTTTACTTTTTTTCTCAACACCAGACTCTTTCAAGAGAGACTTTGGAATCCATATAGCTGTAGGCTTTTTATTTCCTTTTGATGATCTAGAGAGAATATCTTCAATGATGGATTTTGGAACCCATACTTGTCTTGTAGTTTTTTTCTTAGATATCTCTTTTGACTTTATGCCTCCATGTCATTTAGAGGAGACATGGTGATCTTCTCTTTTTGATGGATTCTTGTATTGCTTATTTTTCTTGTATTGAACATTCAAGTTACTTCCAAAAGACTTGGGATTTGTGGAAGAGGGAGGATATGACTGGTTTAGATGGGTGGGTGGATGAAAAGGATTCAAGGGTATGCATCTATGTTGATCTTGAGGAAAGATGGGAGATGGAGGTATGTAAGGACCCAAGATGGATGGTGAATTAGGAGAGTTAGGAGGGGAAAGTGAAGGGACATAAGGACCCAAGATGGAAGGAAGGCGTGAAGATCTTTGTAGTGGTGGAAGAGGTCCAAGGATGGAAGTGGAAGACACAAAAAGATAATCAATAAGTTCATCAGCATCTATATGACAACCAAGGATATCAGCATCTTTAGAGTGAGCATTAGGATCTTCAATAGAATCATGGACATCTTGAATATGAGCACCTTCTTTGATAGGATTGTTCAAAGCTTGCAAAGACTTAGGAAGAGTAGAAAGTGGAAGTGAACATGGAGTGGTAGAATAAGAAGATGGAAGACTTTGATCTTGACAAGGATCTTTGGATAACACCAGCGCATAATTTTTCTCTTGTTTTTCAATAGGCTTAACATTGGAAGGAACACCATTTTTACCAACCTTAATGGAAGTATCATCTTTGGAAAGCGCAAGCGTAGTAAGGTTATTTTGATTGTCAATAAGCTCAACAGTGTAAGTAGTAGCTTGATCTTTCTTAGGTGAAGACTTAAGACATGGTGGAATGCATGAAAAAGGGGGTATAGGATCAAAAGAACCATGAAGCAGATAAGAGACATCGGGAAAAGGAGTGGATGACATGGAGGGTTCTTGATCTTGATCTTTCTTTATGTTCTTTTCTTCATCATTTTTAGAGTCCTCTTGACATGGAGCCACTTCTAAGGACAAGGAAGCATGTTGGGATTGTATGGATGACTTTGGAAGAGATGGTGGAGGACTAGCTGAAGTAGGGATTATAGCATATGAAGGCTTAGGCTCTTTAGGTTTATCATTATTGAAAGTCTTTGCAGCCAAGTGAAGGTTAGCTCGAGTTTCTTTAAGAGGTAGCCCTGGAGGATAACTATAGGGAACCGCATGAAAAGTATCAAGGCTTGTGTCGGATGAAGGTTCTGTGAAAGATTTGAAAAACTTGGAAGCTTTAAGAAATGTACGGGTATTGGAGGAAGTAGGGGATGGAAGGGAACCATCACCAGACAAAGGTTCAGCATTAACATGATCTTGCTTGAGAGTGTAATCTTTATTTTCAGTTGGAGAGTTCTTAGAGGAGAGATCCTTATAGTATTGACGTTTCAAGCTAGCACAATGTATTTTATAGTCCTCAGCAGTAGTAGATGGATCATCATCAAGGTATTGTCCACAAAAGCCATCAAAGTCTCTTTCAAAATCAGAATCATATGGATCACCATCACGATCTATCCAATGTGACAGCCCATTTGTAGTAAGCAGGAATGAATGATGAAGAGGACTCTTAGGAACATAGGTGTCATAGGTATCATTACATTGTCTGTCGTCATAGTCATCATAGTCTCCAAAGCTAGATGTGTCACTCTCCGTGGAAGAGGTATCATATTGCTCAAATTTTTTTCGGGGGCATGGTGACATGTACAAGTCTTTATCAAATGGAAAAGAGTATAGAGATTCCACGGAGAACTCTTTAGATTCCTTCTCTTTCTTAAGATTGTTAAGTTCAACTTGCATAGCATGCAGCTGTTTCCTCATAGCGGCGATCAAAATTTCTTCCTCATGTGTACTGATTCTTTGAGACATGTGTACTGATTCTCAATAACTACTGCTCTGTTCTTGACATAGTGATTTGTATGATAGATTCTGGAAATAGGCTGTAAAAAGCTGAAGTATCTGGCAATTCTGATAATTTTTTTGACAACTTTCAAAAAAAATTCCAAACGACACTCTACAGACTCATACGATAGTGGGTAGGCTATGAAATGAAAGTTGAAAAGCTCGTATGACAGTTGGGTAGCAATGAAACGACAGTTGACAAAACTCGTACAACACTGGGTTCTCAATCATACGACAGATGGGCAATACTAAAATGACACTTGACAAAACTCGTACGACTGTCTGACTTCCTGAAATGACTTTTGACTCCAGAAAAGATTTTACGTCAATTTTTGCAAAATTTAAGGTCTTCAGTTTTGGATTGTTTGCAAATTGTACTGTCTAGATTTTGAAGGTTATACCAGATTTGATCATTTTTAATAGCCAAGTAGATAAACAAGCACGTAGAATAGCAAGCAAGTGATTCCAAGCATGTATGAAAACAATGAACAAGGGCAAAAGCAACCTTGCGCATGAACAATCAAGTGACCAAATTGTGCTAATCCCTAAGAGTACTAATTGTGTATGGTCTGAAAAGTTTTGCAATAACACACATATACCTGAAAGTGAAAAATTGGCCTCTCTAGGGCTTTTAGTAATGGTTTGACTCTGCAACTTTTATAATTCAAAGGGGTGAACTCCAATCCCGGAGCACCAGGGTTTTGACACAGTCCGAGAACTTAATCTTCAAGAGCTGCTAGGGAGATCTGACAACCCAACAATGAACCATACCCGTGGAGATTTCTTCCACAAGGACATTTATATAGCGGCTGTCACTACCATGGCGAAAATGGCTATTACCGCTTGAGGTTCCGTCAACGCAGTTTGCCCTATGAAGGGATCGTCCGCTACGGTTAACCCTCTCTAAAGGTGACTCACAGATTTATACAAGGGGACTTGGCTCCAGATCCAAGGTTTTTGACACCTTTTCACTTTTAACCCAAACAAAGCAAGCAGATTAATCCGACATGCTAAGACAAAGTTTTGTTCCACCAAGGTCTGTGATATCAACTCCACGTGATCTATCAACCTCTCCAGGGAGAGAATGTATCAATCAATAAGAGAAGACGCACTAACCAATTTTGATTCATCAAAGCTCATGATATCAACCCCACGTGATCTATCAACCTCTCCGGAGAGAGAATGTGTTGATCAATAAGAGAAGACTCACTAACCAAGTTGAATGTGAAATGCACTAAGTATCCTCCCTACCTACAAGGATTTCATCATCAAGGAAGGATTTCGCTAGGAATCTAATCTCTCAAGAATCATGAATAGTGTTCATAGGGCCTAATTACTATGTGATTACAGATATATTCCCGAAAGTAAATCTACCAAAAGCATCCAAAAAGTAGAAAGAGGAACACTTAACGCTTAAAGCAAATATGAGATGAGTCCACAAGGTGGAACACTTAACACCTCACACAAGCTGAAAATGAGTCCCCAACTTAGAAAATAAGTGAGTTCCTAAAAGCACAAAAGGGTTTCCAAGTGGAACACTTAACGCTTCTGTCCTGTTGACCCCTCCCCTTTATGGCGTTGAGATTGCAACCATGGGGCAGAAATGAGGGGCCAAAGGATTAACGAGTCCAATAACCCAAGATAGCAATCAAGATCAATCACAAGTATCTAAGACTACTTAATGAATCCTTAAGGGGTCACAACCTAGTATCAATTATGCAAGTGTGTAAAACAAAAGCATGAAAAGAATCACCCAAGCTAGACACACGAGAGATTTATTTTAAGTCCCAAATCAAAATGTTATTAGATAAAAGAGAATACCTAGGATCCTTGCAACGCGTTTAGTAGATTTTACTTGATTTTTAGCAATTTTTGTTGAGCTTTTCCATGCAAGCAAGTGACGAACTCTCCAACAAGCAAACAAGCAAACAAGATATGCAAGGTATATTCAACTTATGAAAACCATAGGGTTAGCTCTAAAAATCAATTGTTAGGAGCAATAATAACCATAAATTAATCCAAATGACAACTCATATCATGCATTGAATCATATGAAAAATAAGTGCATACCCATCACAAAATTTTAATTTTTTTGCACCACATTTGACCTAGTCAACAAGATCTAATTTTTTTGATATGATTTTGGCCACAAAAATAGAAATTTAGAATAGAGACCCCTGCTAAAAAATAGAGAGCTTTCCAAAAATGCAATTTTTTTAAGAAAAATCTCTTCATTTGTGCCCTAGAGACCCATTTTACCAAAACAGACCAGTTTTTGCAAATTGACTATTTGAGCTATTAAATTGCATCCAAATTTAAAACACAAATAATAGACCCCCTGTAGAATTTGAAGAGTTTTCCAAAAATGTAAAAATTTCCAAAAAATATTTTGATTTGCACCGAAAATTAATTTTTTATGAAAAATTTAAAAAAAATTATTAAAAATTCAAAAAAATTTAGAAAATTCTAAATTTTTTATCGAAGCTTCCCCGATAATCTGCTGGCCCCTCATTTCCACCCCGTGGTTGCAATCTTAGTGCCATAAAGGGGAGGGGTCAACAGGACATAAGCGTTAAGTGTTCCACTTGGCAACCCTTTTGTGCTTTTAGGAACTCACTTGTTTTCTAAGTTGGGGACTCGTTTTCAGCTTGTGTGAGGTGTTAAGTGTTCCACCTTGTGGACTCATCTCATATTTGCTTTAAGCGTTAAGTGTTCCTCTTTCTGCTTTTTGGGTACTTTTGGTAGATTTGCCTTTGGAAACATACATCTGTGCTCACATAGTAATTAGGCCCTATGAACACTATTCATGATTCTTGAGAGATTGGATTTCTAGAAAAATCCTTCTTGACGACAGAATCCTTGTAGGTAGGGAGGATACTTAGTGTGTTTCACATTCAACTTGGTTAGTGTGTCTTCTCTTATTGATCGATACATTCTCTCCCAGGAGAGGTTGATAGATCACGTGGGGTTGACATCACGAGCTTTGGTAAATCAAAATTGGTTAGTGTGTCTTCTCTTATTGATTGATACATTCTCTCCCCGGAGAGGTTGAAAGAAAAAAAATTATTAAAAATTCAAAAAAATTTAAAAAATTCTAAATTTTTTTATCAAAGCTTCCCCGATATGTCACCAACTTGCAAAAAAAATTTCACACCAAAACTCCAAGCCGTTTGGGAGATAAAATTAAATCTTTGAAACTTTAGGGTTTTAGCTCTAAGAATCAAAATCAGCATGCAAAGGTGGGTTGCCCCACGGTGGGCGTCAAAAATATGTGTGTAAAAATTGTACCTGATTTGTAGACACAACACTCAGTAAAACATTAGAGGTTAGCTATAATAAAAATCATGCAAAATTGAAATCTAATCTAACCAAGCGATTTACTGCCTTCTAGTAGGTGCGAGATTAATGTTCTCAAATTGTAATCGAGATCAGTGACCTAGACGACACCTAAATGAAGGATTTGAATGCAATTGATCTAGATATGAGATTGAATGCAATTAATCTATATTTTTTATATTTTCTATGCAATAAGAATGATAAAAACTGATATGAATCTATGCTAATATGAAATTGATATGCTATGAATGCTATTGAAAATTGATATGCAATGCTAATCTAACAATGATATGCAATATGAATGCAAAAATAAGATTGATCTCACAAAGATGTCGATTCGCAAGAGCTTTGACTTCTTCAATTCCAATTCTCCAGCGTGATTATGCAAAAATATGAGATGCTTGGATGCAAATTTGAGAGATGAATTATGAAGAGCTGAGCCTTGTTTTTATAGAAATCCAAGGCTTTGGACGTGCATGGAAGAAAGCCATAAATCACTCAAATAAACTCAACTTGATTTTTGAGTTATTTTTAAATAAAGATAATTAAGTCACAAAAATCATGCAAAAGCACAGTTCAACTCGAATTAGCAGTTTAGATCAACTTTAAAACTCAAAAAGATGTTGAGTTTCAAAAAGCTAACAACTTGCATTGATTCTCCAATTTGAGTTTAACTGGTCCTTGAATGTGCACATGGATAATTATGATTTAATAAATAAATAAAGTGATTTATGCTCAACTTAACTACTTTTTGAAATAAAATAATTAATTTATGGGTTAATTAACTATTTTACCAAACTTTTATTAAAAATTATATTATTAAATAATGACAAAATGCTTTAATTAATTAAATAAGAATTTAATCAATTATTCATAAGATATTAGATTTATTGTCAAAATTAAATAATACAATTAATAATAGATAGAATTAAATTTAATTACACAATTAAGTGGCAAGATATTAAATCTAATTAATTAAATATGAAAATATTCAATTTATCAAACTTTAGGATAAATGTGATTTATTGCCAAATAATTATAAAATTAAAGATAATTATGATAATTAGGAATATTGCTAGGAATATTCTCTGATGCAGAATTTAAGATAATCAATTATGATTCGATGATGTTTAGATGTGCCTTAGATTAGGACTTTGATGTCGATTTCATTCGGATTGAAGATGTAGGAGATTAATGAACTTATAGCCCATTTTTGGGGTATTACACTACCTTCTTGGCCAACTTTGCATTAGTTACCATGATTGATTCACCAACTGACTATGACATATACTATACTCTTTCCCAAATCTTTGAATGCTCTAATACCAATTTGATAGGGAGGCTCCTATCCTAGAGTCAGCTTGACTCTACTCTAAGGTCACTTTGTAGACCTTCTAAGGGTTTACTCTATTCATTTAGTGTTGTCATTAGTGAAGAAAAGATTAGTTTGGTATGAGGAAGAAAGACAGTCAGTGAAGAGGAAGTCAATCGGTAAGACAAGGTAGAACAGTATCGAGCACAAAGCAATCAATATACCTATTAGTGTATACCGAGTAGAATGGACACCAAACAAATGAACTTAATGGAGCACAATAGTTACTAAGAAAGAAGAGTATCATGTAATTATGTTAAATGAGAAGGAAATTACTGAACAAGAACAATATGTTAACCTAGCAGATCAGGAAGGAAAATCGAGTGATACAGGATGAATATAAATGTTTTATCAGATTCTACCGAGAAAGAAAATAGTTATTGAAGATCAAGGAAATCATTAGGCAATATTTATTGGGAATGAAACATGATCATTACTAGTCCCAAGACACACATTGACCCAATGAAAATAATATATATATTTCATGACAAGAGGAAATGAATATGGATTGTTGATCTATTTGACCAAGATTTATAGAAGGATCTAAACCCTAATTAGGTCAAGTAATTAGGAAGATATAGATTTACTACATAAGGATGAGAGAGAGAGAGAGAGAGAGAGAGAGAGAGAGAGAGAACAAAGACAAAGCTATTAAGACTACCGAGTAGAGGAAGTGAATGATTTTGGTGAAATCAGTGAGAGAAAGGTAATGATACTACATGTTGGGACTAAAAATCCAACATGGGTTTTGAGTACCATATTATTTTGCAGTTGAAGCCCTTTAAGTGCTTTTCATGCATATGTACCCAGCTGTCATTTTGAAGCCTATGAGGTATTCCAAGTGTTTAACATACTTCATTCAATATATGCATGCATTTTATGATGTTATTTGGTCATCTCGAATCATTCGGTGAAGTCCC
Organism: Chamaecyparis obtusa; assembly: GCA_027943335.1. NCBI lineage: Eukaryota > Viridiplantae > Streptophyta > Pinopsida > Cupressales > Cupressaceae > Chamaecyparis > Chamaecyparis obtusa. The sequence goes on along the minus strand of BSBK01000638.1, from coordinate 2,447,157 downwards.
ATTTTGAGCAAGTGTCAAGTTGCACAATTATGCCCAAGTGTCAAACAAAGTACAATAGCCCAATTTTCCTTTGAATATCTTGCATTCAAAAATGTTTCATGACCCTCCACTTTGAGGATGTTTAGTATGCATATCAAAGATCCTATGTTCCAATTTTCAAGTCATTTCTAATCCTTTTGATTAGGTTTTGAACCCCTCAAAGTTGGTAGTTTGTTGTTGTCATGCACTTGTGTAATTGTTCAAAATTTTGGAAGGGCCTGTTTGACTAGTCATATCTTTGACCCAGTTGACCCTATTGATAAAATTCCTTTTGCATCATATTCCAAGGGTCAAATTCTTCCTATGTTTCAATTTTGAGGTCATGACGAATCCGTTTGCTTAGTTTGCAAATGCGATTCCAAATACAACTTATGTTGTTTTACAAGTTGTGAATTGTGCAGATTGATTTGTGGTCCATGATTGATGAGCCTGAATGGGTTGTACCATTGTGTTCTACTCTAAAAATACTGCAAGTATGCCAAGTTAGAAGTCTTGATGAATCTTTTAGCATAATTTCCCAGGGTCATTCTGTATGCACAAATCATTGTTTTACTGTGTTTCCCAGTTCGCAATTCTGAGAGCCTATCTTTGCCTGATTGCCAAATGTACCCTGTTATTCGTCATGAGCCCTAATCATGGAATTCTACTCTTTGTATGACAAAGAACAAATTCCCCTATTTTTAGATCCTGATGTCATGTTTAGCCCACTTTCCTAGGCCAGTTTCAGAGTTGTTTTATGTGATTCTGACAGTGCAAGCAGACAATGTTTTTTAAGTGGCCATGTTTGTCCAGTCCTATCTTTTGGTTTGAATCTTTGTGAGCATTTTTCTCTGGCTGACAAGTTGTAATGTTGGAGCTAAACTTGTCTTCCTAGTGGCATGATCCTGTGATGGCTTTTTGTCAGTTTTTGAGGCTAGTCCCAGATGTTAGTTAGTGAAAAGTGGCAATTTTGCAAGTGATAAAGGGGGATATGTTCAACTCCCAAATTGTCTTTCCAATCAGTGTTCGGGACCCTGGAGTCTATTGATTTTCTTTCATTTCATCAAGAACTTTGTGTGCATCTCAAAGAATATACTTCTTCCATGCCAACCATTAATGATGGTCATGATTACCAGAGCAGTGATTTGATGGTGGTACAGTATATTAGGCTTTGGGAAAATCTGTGAAATCGGATCTATGTTCAAATGATGAAATAAGTTTTGATTCAAAGTTAAGGTTAATGCTTTAGGATATCTTCTTGGAAATGCACAGTACCATTTGAGGTTTCTAATGGTAAGCAAGTGCCGCCTTGGTCAAATTAGCGTTCTTAAAATCATCAAGATGTCAGAGTACTAGACCCTACATGATTTAATCCTTGCTAAAATATAATGGTTGGGCGTGATGCCATCTTTAACATTATTGGTAAGGCTGATAGGACTATTTCAATGTACTATGGTGAAAAGGTTGTGACTATCAATAACAATCATGGGGAATATTCAAATATTAGAACAAAGGACAAATCAATAAAAATTGAAATCCCAATTGTAAGGAATGTGCAGCTCACAATTTAAAACATGAAGGCTGCTAACTTGCAGGTGGTTGCCAATCATACAGTGCATTGGATGAAGAATCAAATTGGAACACATATAAGGCTGAGGAGGCACTTCTAAATAGTGAATGAAATAAGGTATGGTGCTTGCAGATTTACTTAAATTTGCTAAGGGATGCCAGCGTGATTGATGAGAGGACCGACTCATATAATAAAGCAGTGATGTGTGAGTTTATTGGAAGTATAAAATACAAATTAGGGGGCGTAGCATCAAATGAAATTTGGAATCTCCTTTATGCAATCTGTTCACTATTATTTTGAAGTCCATTTCAGATTTTGCTTCATATTGATTCATCGTTTGGAGATCCAGTGTTGTATTGATCAATCCAATGTAAGTAAAGAATTGGGGCTTGCAAAATTAAGTGAAGGGGTTGTTCACAAATGAAGATCCCAGCACATGAGGAGGCACACACAAAATACGCCAGCCAAAATATAATTTGGGGGCTCCCATTTGCTGTTAATGAAGTAGCTTGTACAAATAACTGATGGCCCCACATATTTTCCATTAAAACTCACACATATGCATGCTGGAGATTGCCAGTTTGGAGAAGGGTTGCAAGAAAGATCAAATGTTGTATTTCAAACAGTAGGAATGTTAATACTCATGCTAAATACAAAGGGAGGCTAGTCAATATATATGTGAACCAACGCACGAAGATGGGGCCTCACGTTAGAAAAATTACTGGGCATCTACATTTTAGCAACCTTCATATATTCTGTAGAAACCATTGGAAGGAATGGAGTTGTTAGTTTGGAGGGAGCCTTATGCAATGTTGGAGGTAGGTGCCAAATACCAAATGACAAACATCCCTTGCATGATAAGTGTTAATACCAGCACCCAATAACCATGATTGCGTGAGGCATGTTTGGGAACTGCCAGCACAAACAAATAATGATCTGCGTAAGCAGATTTGGGAGTTGCTAGGAGGATGCCGCTAGTAAAAGGGAGGCCCCATGCAACCGCAAGGAGTTGAAGATGATGTGCCTTGTGCAAAAGGATGAGAGTTGCCTGCAGATAGGAACCAGTGCATTGTGGGGGCCTCACGTGCTACAAGCAAAGACTGCCAGCACTTTAAAATCAATTGGGGGTAGTGCATATGCAAGCTAATGCCATGCGCAAGTGTGGAGAGTGTTACGTGATGTTTTGTTGTGTAAGCAGCCAATACGGTGAGGGATATGGCTTGCATAGTATGAGAAAGGGATCTTCACACATTTGATATGTGAAGGGGCTATCCACGCAAACTATGGAGGAACTACTTCAGTGGATAGAGAAGACCTTGGCAGATAGTTTGGGTGCATGTTTTACAAGTCTTCCATATACAGTCTTCATGGAATGGATTTGAGACTTATGCATTCTAAAACAAAACCATAAAATGTGCACATCAGTTTCAGGTTACATTGTATGCTTAATCCCACATGTGTTGAATATTGGGATAATAAGACATTTATAAGGATCGACGCTCAACATAGAGGTAAATAAGAGGAAGGCATGAGGCATGTGGTCGCCTAATGCTTGCGGGCCCACCTTGAAGCACGTGCCAACTAGGCACTATGCACAATGTTTTGAATAAGTCTTTAAAACAGTCAAAAGTAAAATCCCACATGCATGCTGAAATAGAACTTTGAAGTGTTTATAACCAATTCCACATACAATGAAGGTAGATCAAATGGAGGAGGCTCTGCTCATGTGATAGCCTATGTTGGCACCTCGATTTTCATGCTCACACCCAGGAAGAAGTAATTTTGCAGGAGAGTGATGGCAGTGCCCAGGCCCCAGGTAGACATGTGGTGGACGTGCGTGAGTTCACTGAATACTAGCGGTTAGGCCCTAACTATTCAAAGAATAGGAGAATAAGCCAGTCGCCAGTTCTCTAAGTCCCAGCGGTTAGTGAAGATTAATTCAAAGAATAAGAGAACACTCGTTCGCCAGTTCTCTAAGTCTTGGCAGTTAAGGCAATTGCATTTGGAGAATTGGAGAATGGGCTTAGTCGCCCATTCTCCAAATGTTAACCATGGTCAAGATAGGATTATGAGAATTGGAGAATGGAGCATTCGCCAGATTGTCGAGTTTAAAGCAGTTAGTGGGTTGATTCAGAGACCTAGAGAATACATGCAGTCACCCAATCTCTAAGTGATGGTGATTAACCTAAGGTTTGTCCGAGAAACCAATCACAGGATGACACTTGGTGCTTCTGGTCCCTTCTGTGGAAAAGTGTAGAAATTATTAAAAATTGTGAGCTTTAAAAGAATTTAAAAGGTTGATATAGTTATGACTATAGGCAATAATTCAAAAATTTAAATGACAGACACCTGTTCACAGATTAATTGTCTGGAGATTCAATTTTTGTCCAAATATGCAAGTGTTATATGTTTTCAAAAATGGGAAAGGACAAGGAATCCATTGGTGATGATTATTTTCAGTTTCAGTGAAGTGTGAAAGAGTAGTATGGGTTTGAAATCCAAGGATCAGAATTAGGATTAGTTGGTTAGAGAAATGATTGCACATAGTGGTTCAGTTTGGGGAATCAATTGCAGAGCAAAGTGTGGGAAGAGCTTGAAGATATTTTCATGCCTAAGATGGACAACTGTCAGTTGTTTTCAACTGACTCTCATGCGCTATATCTCAGTTTTTCTCTCATTTTGTAAAAGGGTGTTGAAAATTTATGCTGCTGGGACAGCTTCTAGGCTTTGAGTCCTATCTTTTTTGTGTTCATGGTCTTGCAATGTACATTTTAGATGAATTTTAATGAAAATAATGGAATCCTTGTTCAATTATTATTTTGATGTCTTTGTATGCATTGTCTTAATTCTTGTGTATTAACTTGTAAGGCATGTTAATATACCAGTTATTAGGTATCTGTGGATTTGAATTTGAGTTTCTTTCAAGGAGAGAGTAAGTCTTGATTTCAGATTCTGAGAATTCTAGGTGAGCATATGAATTTGATGTCTAGGTATTGAAATGAGAAGATTGGTCTACAAGGCATTTCATTTGGGTTCTTGAGTTGGAGTTAGGGTTTTCTGGGATTGCACATTTGTTTGACTCTGTTGCCCAATAGATAAGGCACTAGTCTTGGCTTGAATGGCAGTTTTCTTCATCAAACATTAATTCAAAATCACTTTACATTTCTAGTTTAAGAGCATGAATGTTCAAAATCTGTATTGAATAGTACATACATTGTTGGTGATTCCTTGTAGAAGTGAATCTGATAGGTTAGACTACCTGGGCCTCTAGGTTCAAAGAGAAGAAGGGTGAATATCCTTGTCATAATCCACTATTTTTCATGTCTGCATAAAGGGTTTAGTGAGAGAGTGTTTATGTATGCAGACTTTGTATGTTTTAGGTACACCTGCCTGGGTCTATGGAGCCCGAAGTGTAGAAGGATTTTCTCCTTGTCAATTAGTCTTTTCTTGCTTGGAATCAAGAGTTTAGGAATCACAGAGTTCAATTTAAGCATTTAAGGCTTGTAATGGGATTCAGCAAGAAAAATCACTAACGCTACAAAGAGCACAAAGGATTTGATTTAGCATACAAGTAGATGCATTATTATAGATCAATTATTACTAGAATACATTATTGTTTTTTTTAGTCTTAAATCTCACTTATTAGGTAGGCTTTAGAAAGTTTTTTATTGTAAATCTCTTAACAGAGTGCACACTTAATGAGTATTACAAAATACTTTAACTAGGTAGACTTTAGCAGGTATTATTTTGTATTACTCCTAATAGGGTAAATCACCATAAGTGATATTGTGTAGGCTCTAACCAAGCAACCTTTATGCTGTAATAATGAAGGATTATGGGTGTCATCCACATCGCAGTTTTTCCCCTCTAACCAAGGGTTTCTACATAACCAAAATCACGTGTCAAATGTGTTGTATTTTTTGTGTGATGGATGAATGAGTTTACTTTAGTTTATTTACATTCAAAAAATAGTTTTATGCATGCAAAGCAAAAGGGATAAAATATTTATTGAAGGTTAAAAGTTTTATAAGGTTCTGATTCACCCCCCCCCCCTCTTAGCACCTTAACTTTCCAACAATATACTATACTCTTGCCCAAATATTTAAGTGCCTTGATACCAATTTGATACGGAGGCTCCTATCCTAGAGTCATCTTGACTCTACTCTAGGGCCACTTCCTAGATCTTCTAAGGGTTTAATCCTTAACCCTACCCCTTTGGAGAATTCTCACAACTTTTCTCCTACTAACAAGGACCTCTCTATCAATGAAAATCAAACTCTTTCCTTGAAATCACTAAGGTAAGTTCATAACAACCCTCACCATGACCATAACAACCCTCAACATGACCATAACAACCACCTTTCAGGGATTTACTGCTTCTAAATTTATCATTTCAATCATTCTTGATTCCAATTTGCAAGTTCTTAATGCATTTTTACTATCAATTCCAAGAATCACTAGCTCAAGGGCTAGTAGCCTTTTTGAGCCCTAATTAGGCCTCCTATTTGGGTTTTCCTTCAATAACTTGGAAAACTTTTTTACAAGACACCTAAAAAAATTCCATTAAGGACACCCACTTTTTTGGTCATGAAGTTGTTTGTACACTATGAAACCCAGTTTGAGCAACTTTAACAAAGAAAATAGACTTTTTGTAAGTTTACAATGGGTTAGTCCCTCCAATGGATTCATCAACCCCAAAGATCACTTTTAGAGCTTCCTTAGTCCCCAATCAATACATCTAAATCATTAAACCTCCACTACCAATCCACTCCTGCTATTTTTCAATTACTGTTCAGTCTTTCTCCTAGCTAGGAAAATGCTTGTCTCGCTTAGGGAAAGCTCTTAAAAATAGAAAACTACATCATTTGATCCCCCCAAAAAAGGAAATAAAATATTATTGATTCCATTAGAGATCCTCAAATGACCGTGAAATTCCCACACTGAGGATTCAAGCTTGACTCATTTATTCCCTACCTACCATGTACAAGTCAGTGAACGGGCTAGAAGTGAAAGATTTTTAACTACCTTATCAAAACAACTCAAAAAATCACACCAATGTACAGGAAGAAAAAAATAAGATATTCTAACTACTCACATAGAAAATAATGAATTTTCAATCCCATGGAATGTGAATTGCTTCAATTGCAAGTCCGACTATGAAGAAATGTTTCAGGAAATGCAATTTGTTTGCTATTGATCTTGTCTCAAAACCTAAACCAAACTTATAAAGTGAGTCTTAAAGGGCTTAAATAGTTCCACCCTCCATGACCCCACAGTTGGGCTCCATAGGCAACTGATTTTTCACAAGACGTAACTACCATGCCAAAAGTTGTCATGACAACTTTTTGGTAGCATGAACAATGTTGCACTTCCTTGTGCCAACTTAACTCCAACTAATTCAGCATGACTAAAAATCATCCCTCAAACCCAACTAACATCAATTCCACCTATACTAAGCAATTTGGAGCCATTTTTCTCATTGGGCCCTATTTGGCCACCTTGACAACTTTTTCCCAACTAATGACAACTTTGTGCCAAACTCACATTGCTTCACACTTGACCACCAAACCTATCTACACACACCTATTAGAGCCTCCTAGAGTCCTTATTCCATTCATGACTTGGCTAGAGTCATTACAATCCAAAATTTTATTGGGTTATAAGCCAAACCCTAGTTGCTCCCGCACCACCCATGTACAACTACATTAAAACCTCACATAACTGGAGAAAAGGAGAAAACCCAATGGCAAAAAAGAGAAAAAATTAGAAACTAAAAACCTTCAGTAGAAGGAGACACTTGTCGCACCCCAATCAAAGCATGTAAGTGAATGAACTTGATCTTAGTGAAGGGTTTGGTGAAGATGTCTGTAGTATGATATGATGTCTAATAGTAATGAAGGTCAAGGACCTACTTATGAATAAAATCTCGAATGTAGTGCATGTGAATCTCAATGTGCTTGGTCCACTAATGATGGACCAGAGTGAGAGAAATTTGAATGGAACTCTAGTTGTCAAAAATGATGACTATTGGCCTTTAGAAAGGAATGCCAAACTCGCCAAGTTTGTTCTGAAGCTAAATGTCCTTATTATATACATTAACTTCTCCTTGATACTCAGCCTCAATGGATGAAAGAGAAATAACAGGTTGCTTCTTGCTTGACCAAGAAACTAGACCTAAACCAAGAAAGAAGAAATCCCAAATGTAGATTTGTGATCCCAAGAATCACCTACCCATTTTGAGTTTGTGTATCCCACAAAGTCAATATCCATGCCCACTACATAATGAATCCTATAATTGTGAGTACCTTGGATATAATGAAGAATCTACTTAGTTTCTTTCTAATGTAGCTCATGTGGCTTCTGCATGAACCTGGAGACTATGCCCACGACATATGAGATATCATACCTTGTGTGAGTCAAATATATGAGGCTAATAACCAATTGGAAATACATGGTAACATTTTCCAAGGGTGAAGAATAAGAAGCCTCAAGTTTGATTCCTAATAGAAATGGAGTTGGTGTAGGCTAATAGTTAGCCATGAAAAATTTGGAGATCATATCAAGAGCGTGCTTAGGTTATCTAATTAAGATACCATAAGGTGAATGAGTGATCTAAATTCTTAAGAAATAGTGGAGAAGGCCTAAGTCATATATCAAGAACTAATCATGAAGCACAGTTTTGACTGTTGTGATGTGAGATGAGTGACTCCCCATGATCAACAAATCATCAACATAGAGAACAAGGAAAGTGAGAGTATCATCCAACTATAAAATGTAGAAGTTCAGATTGGAAGCACCGAGTGAACCCAATTAATAGAAGGAAGGAGTCCATCTTGGCATGCCAAGCTGAAGGGGTCTTTTTCAAGTCATAAAGATACTTTTGAAGGTGACATACAAGTGAAGGATCCTACATGAACCCCTATGGTTGCTCCATATATATCTCCTCCTAAATGTCATCATGAAGAAAATCACTCTTCACATCCATTTGATGAACTTCCCATTTGTGAGCTACTGGAATGGAAAGGACGAGTCAAATGGAATTCATCTTGGAAACTAGTGCAAAGGTCTCAGAATAGTCAATCCCAAGAACCTAGCAGAATCCTTCGGCAACCACCTGAGCCTTATGATTATCAATTAACCCATCTATAATAAATTTTGATTGATAGATCCACTTTCACTAAACAAGTTTCCTTCCCTTAGGAAGAGGGACTAAATCCAAAGTGTGCTTCCTCTCTAAGGAACTAAACTCCTTTTTCATAGTAGCATCCCACTTAGGGACACCAAAAGCTTCTCGAAAGGATTCTAGATTGGAAGATATAGCAATAAAGAGATGTAATGCCCCGCCAGGGAACCCAAATTAACTTAACCTAAACATGCATCTAAGTTTGCAGGATAATTTTTTTTTTTAAAGTTAACACACATGATAAGCATCAATGCGGAAGCAATTACCATTAACTCACATAACATAAACAACCAACACAGGTTACAACTCTCAAGGGTTCCTTGACGATGATTACTTTAACAATAATTAATAATGTAGATTAGGTACAATTACGAAACTCCCATAAAACAATGAAAGATAAAATCATCATCACCTAGAAGATAACATAAATACATCTGGTACCATAAGGTATCCATAATAACCTACATCTGCTGCACATGTCGTAGGGTATGCAATACAATAACCGAAAAGAAGAACACATACAATCTTTGATTAACTGATACAAAGATACAAGATCACAAGGAAGAAGATCAAGAAGAAGAACACCTCTCCAACAATGAGGATCAAGAGGGAACAACTGCAACAAGGAAGATCATCCAGCACTGGTGCACGAACATCAGAATCTCAAATGGTAAAAGAATCACTAACACCCGACCTCATGAACCTAAATGGTCCACTCCCATCGTGCTGAGGAGATAACAAAAAAAAACAAAAAACAAGATAACATATATAAAAGAAAGAAAAATAATAATAATAACAAGTTAAAAATAATAAAATATATATTAAAAAGGTAAATTAAAAAAAAAAATTATGAGTGGGGAGGGGAGAGTTGAAGTTGCTCCCGCTCCCCCCTTCAAAGCCACGCAAACGCAGTCCCATAGAACTTGCGACCCACTTGGTGGCCACAAATTCCCTTGGGGACTTGTGACCCATCGTGTGGCCGCATGCCTCCAAGTGTTGGGCCTGACCCTCATCCCCTCTCATGGGGCTTTTAAAAGGTTTTTTTTTTAAATTGACATTTTATTTAAAAAAGGGCAATGACATATTAATAGTATACGATGATATAATATTATGTAAATAGCAAAGTAAATAACAAAAGCTTATTATGTATGTATGTATGTATGTATCATCTTGCCAATATTTTGGTAACCTCCATCAATGGAGAACTCCAAGATCCAACAACCTCTGGAGAGAAAAAGATAGGATAGAGTGGATAAGTTAATTAGTAAAATTTACCAAGTGTAAATTAGAAATAAATAGAGTTTAAATTCAAGATGGACTTCAAAGCATTATCAAACATAATTTAGTCATCAAGTTTGAATTGGAAAGATTAGATTTTGCTCATAAATATTTTGAGTTGCAAAGATTGACTTAGGGGTGAATGAACCTTTTAAATTTATTACCCAAGTTGCAAGTGGGACTTTAGGGAGGAGATTGGATTCCCTAAGGATTATTAGTATTAATTGGATTTATATATTTTGAATTAATATGTATTCATTTTAATAGGTTGTTTTTGAATTTGGAATCCATTTTAATATGGATAAATTAAATCAATTAGCTAGTTAATTAATTATTCAAATAGAATTGTAAGGATGAGTTTATTAAAATAGAGTACCTTCACTTAATATTATTAATATTCATTAAAGACCAAAAAGATAATTTAATGGTTGAAACATTAGCAAATTTAATATTAGCATTAATCCAATTAAATGATCATAAGAAAGGCTATAAAATTGTGAACTTTCATTTATAGATATTAATAACTCGAAATTATTGCAATTAATGTTTATATTAGGCCCTAGTTCTTATAGCAACTTAAAGGCCTAGTTATGCGATCAACATTTGAGGGTTAATTAAATCAAATATGGTCAAACTATTTACTCTAGGATTCCTGTAGCAAAATGATTAGGAAATTTAATCAGTGGTTTAAATACCTTGAGGGAGGTTGACCAAGACCACTTTGGTCATGATGCCCCTTAGACACTTTCAAAGTCTTCACCCATTTAACTGTAAACTGCAACTGTTTAGATATCCTAGTCAACTTTGGTGTTAGTTTAAAAAAATTTGACAGCGTGTTTTTGCTTGAATTTTGGGTATGACATATAAGTTCTCTTCTCATCTGATTGTAGAGAGAAGTAGAATTTTTTTTGTGAGTTTTTATGGGATCATGCATACTTTGTAGCATATTTTTTCTTTGTAATGCAAAGATTCCCGATTATTCAATTACAAAAGTTGATTCCTTCTCAAATTATCTAGTTTTGAGTATTAATTTTAAATAGTTGACATTAATGTTGTGTTTTTCCCTCATTTTATCAAACTCTTTTCAACATTGAATGTAGAGTTTAGCATGCTTTAGTGTAGGCATGTGATTGTGTTTAATTTTCTAGTGTTGCAAAACTATGAAAATAACTTTGTTTTCATTTTTTTAAAGCATAAGAGAATAATAACCTTTCATAAGAATCCATTTTTCAAGCATGTCTAGCAGAATCATGAGATCATATAGCCTTCCTAGTTGAGTAATTTTGTATGTCTTCATCAACATTGCAAGCTTTAGCCCCTTTGGTGTATCACTTGTTAGCATAGATTGTTCAATTTAAAGCAATTTCTTTCTATCCCTTTTCTCTATCAAGATTAGTTTCAAGATATCAAAAGGGGAGTCAACCCATAATATGAAGGTTCATCTCCATAATGAGTAACCCTTAGGCTCAGATATATTCCCATGTTTCATGGGATGTTAGAATGTGAGGTTGATGTTATCCACTGATGTTGTCATTGATGTCAACATACTCATCTTGCGACCTCTGTGTGTATCAGTTTGTGTGTATATGATAGAATGGTGTATCAATTAATGTGTACCAATATCCTGGTGTATCAGTTGGTATGTTTTGTGTTTTCACTAATAGCTTTTGGTTTGTGGAATCTACATCTTGGTATATTGTATATTTTGGTTCAATCCTATCTGGATATGTTTTGGTTCTAGCCATGAAATTGTAATGTGCTAATTATATTTGTTGGAACTGACTACTTTGGTGATGGTGTAGCATGTTGGTTCATGTGAGGCATGTTGTATTGATCGAGGTGTTCCTTAGCTCATTCCTTCCACCGCAGGAATGTTTTGGTGCATCCTATTTCAAATTGTGTAGTTGACATGTTGGATCTCCTTGGGTTGTCTATATAGAGTGCAGTTGTTCACATAAGTGAAAATGAAAACAAATAATATACACATAAATCAAGTCTCATGTGAATTGATATGCGAAGTGGATGCAAATCTATTTGCTGGAGATATGTGTTCTTGGTTAGCTTCTTATGATTTCAATGGTGTATTCTATCTCTTTTGATATTTTCTATCTACGAGTTTTGTGAATTGACAGTAAGCCTTAATATTCTGGTGGTGAGCCTTTGTATCTATAATGAGAAGTCCTAGAAGTGATCCATTGTAACAAATCACCTTTCATTGTCACCTTAACAAGTGTTCTTACATTTCATGAGAATTAGCTTCTCCGTGTTTTTTCCCATCATGGGTTTTCTACGTAAAATCTAGTTTTCTCTATGTCGATGTTTTTGTGTTCTTAATTGTATATGTTTCATGTGAATTTTGATGTGCTTAACCAACATATATGAAGTTGTTATATATGATAATGGTGATTTGACTGAAAGAGAAAAGTTTTTTAAGTGCGTGTGGGAATAATTGATTCACCCCTCCTATCAATTATTCAACCTGTTTAATACAAGATTGCCAAGTTTTTGAGTTCATCTCCTAGGTGAAAATCCATGTGACAAAATTTACACTAATAAATTTAATGGAAGGTTATTAATGTTTAAAAATAATAATTTTGGAAATAAATCTCTTCTTTTTTTTGTAGGCAAAAGTAGATAAGGAGCTAGACCCTTATATATTTATATTAAAGCTTAGTTTTTACAATGTTTTGTAGACCAAGATATCTTTGATCACCCTCATTCCTATAGTTCAAAACCCCAAAGTTGTAACTACTATTATGACTACATAAGTTAGAACTAGAAACCTCCCAAAGATAAAATAGAGAGCCCAATTTACAATAGTTTTTATACCTGTGCACCTTCAGTGTACAAAACGGAGGGTTGTCTCATGCTATACTTTTATATTTTCAATTATATAAATTTCCTAACACAAAACATAACAAACTATTTAAAAAAATTTATCCCAAAATCCACCTAAAACATTAAAATTTCTATTTTTCACTAGAGCCTGGCTTTATAGACACAATCATCACCACAACTCACATGATTATGAAGAAACACGGGGTATCCCAAAGAATCTAAGGAGTCTGATGAGATCTCCATAGCCCACTTATCACTAATCTTCTTAGCACCGGGTCCACCATTGTTGTCCATTTTTTAGCTTGATCTCCCTTGATCAAACCCCACTAAACTCTCATCTTTAATATATCTTTGCAACCAACCCATCTATTCATCCTTCTCCAATCCCAACATAATTTCAAAAAAGGAAAGACTCATCATATCAAATTGCTTGTGATAAGGAGTTGTTGAGGTGTTTGGTAATGGACAATTGGATACTTCATAACCTCTTATCCATATTGATGAACCACATTATAATCCTTTAGTGGAAAAATCCCCAGATTATTGTCCACATTTTCCAGTATATCATCCATCTATCTCAAGAGCTTCCCATTTATTAATTTATTGCAAAGCTTAAACACATAATCCTTTGTTTCACTTGCATCTACAATTGATGCCAAATATTTCCATGACATTTGAGTTCACCTTATGCTAGTGGTTGACTCACATGTATCTTGGGCCCAAGGTCAAAATGACGTGTATAATCAGACAGTGGTTTAAAAATCCTTTACAAGTAGTTATTAAAGCATTTGCTAAGGAATGATATTGGCATAACTTCCCCAAAATTTAAATTAACATATCCATCACAACTTCCACCACCTTACATCACCAATATTTCTCGTAGCACAACTCATTATCTAAATAATGAGGAGTAAAAAAGGGATAAGATATACCTAAAATTTGTCTTTGCAATTATTACTTTTTCATCTTGAGCTTTAAGACTACCAACATACATTGTGATCTTTAAACCTAGTTAGGAAAAGGGCCATCAAATTGGCCATGTAATGTCCTTTTCCACTAGGCCTCACATCAATTTACTTGTGTGATTATTAGCCACCCGGGGGTATGATAATTTGATCACCATTTCTTTAGACAATCTTGTCATATCTTTCAAAGGAAAGGATTTTCATTAGTTCTCTATATCTAATAATGACATGTTAAACACATGCCAAAATTCCAAACACCCCTAATCTGTCTGACACTCCTTACACTAACATCATATAAGCTTAGATTATATTATGGTTTTTCCCTAGACGTTGATTTGGAAAGGCCATATACCAACTCATTACCTTTGTATATGTGACTAATTTGAAAATTGGTGAAGTTTTCCTATTAGTCCTTAAATCTCATTGACCTACTTTTTGGAGCTTCCAATTTGGCATTATACTTTTCCTAATATTTTTTTATGCTAGGAGAGAATGTACCTCAAGATGCAACTTGTCCACTCCTAATTTGATGTCAAGCCTCACTCTAAACTAGACAACTATGAGCTCTGCTTCAATATTTGTGGAAATTCCCAAAAGTGATCGATTTCAAATCCAACACATTTCTTTTATGATTTCTCATCACACATCCAACAATGTTTCTTCTCAGATTGCCCCTTGAGGCCACATGAAAAACATTGACCTTGATCTATCCCTACTCTGTTGAAAACTATCTCACTCCCAATCTAGGATCCCTTAAAAGATTAACCTATCTAGCCCCATTAATGAGAGATTTGGAAAAAAAAATTTCATATAATTTTTTTTGTTGATAAAATAACATAACACAATTTTTAATTTTTTTCATTGGTAAATAATAGTCTTTTAAGCTTCCAAACACTCCAAAAATTCAAACCCATGAGCACAACGACCTAGCAAAGGCACAAGGCCTATGAGCACAATGGCCTAGCAGGGGTTTGAACCTTGGTAGCCTCACCAATGAAGTGTTTTAATTGTTGCTCTAAATGGGTCACCCCAACATAGTTTTTCAATATTGATAGAACATAATTTTTTAATATTGACAAAATAGTTTTTTATTTATTGACAATTTATTATTTAATAATTTATAATAAAATTCTTTTTTTTAAAGGATAGCCTTATTTGCATCATTCTTATGTTTTTAATATTCATAAAATAATATTAATTTTTTTTTAAATATTGATAAAATACTTACAATTTAAAAATGGAAAATAATTTAAAATAAATACATAAATAACAAATATTGTTTTTATAAAAATAGATGGTTGTTAATTTAAATTGCATGGAGTTTTTATTGACGAATGTTCCTCCATTCATTATGTGAGTAATATGCACCTCTTGATGTAAATATTATTAATTTATATAATATATGCTGAGAGATATCAATTTTCAAAATAATTAACATGTTTTTTTTTATCGATAAAATATTTAACATTTTTACATATAAATACATCACTAAATTAATTATTAAAAATTATCAAGAATTAAATAACCATAAAAATACTACTCTTGCCATTTTTAGAACTATGCTCAAGCTTCGAGCTTTACAATCTACATCTTTCTATTTCAAAATTTAAATTGAATTAAAGATTGCCGAGAATTCTTTTCTTATTGTTATTCATTCACAAAAAAATAGTATTACATTTTAAACCTAAAATCATATGTATACTCCACCTATCCATACAGAGAATACAACTAAACTAAGGGAAAAAAGGGAAAGATTTTGAAAGGCATGACACAACTGGTGAGTTGAAGAATGAATTTAGGAAAGAAACATGTATTAGCATTGGTTTGGTTATCACCACTTATCTACACACCTACAATTTGTAAACATCACATAGAGGGATCAATTGGCCCAATACCCTCTCTTGCAATAAAAAATAGAAAATTTGGGATATATTATTAAGACATATTGAGAGATTATTCTTTACTGTATCAAGCTTTGCTCCAAATTCTTACATTATTATGTAGCTTGTGAATGTAATAGACCTAAGTTCCACAATCCCTCTCATGAAAAAATAACATTCACCATCCTCAATTTCTTTGAAGAATTACAATTGAACGTATTACGAAACCTACTATACATGAATGCTTCACAACTTAATGGATTCCTCAATTTCCAATTGCATGCCATTGTCACCTAAAGACCAAGAGTTAATCACAAACTCTATAAAAACTGAAAGAAACAAGTATTAGGAAAATTAACCACACAAAAACTATATCAAATCCACAACTATTGACAAAATTAACAAGACAAAGACTACATCGAATTTGTCATAAGATGAAATATGCAAGAGTAAATAATATCCAATAGCATTTGCAAAAAAATGTTACACTTGCTTAATACAAGGTCATGATTTTCTCAATATGTTGGAGTATTCATTAGTTCAAAAATCAATAGAGACTTGCCCATTGAATTCAAAGTCATTATCCTTAACCTTATCCTAGACGTTTTGCATTTCCATTTTGTAGGTAGCATTGCCATTTCTAATTGTATTTAAGAAGAAAACACCAACCTTATCCTAGCTTCTCATTTGAATGATGCAAATTAGAAAAAAATAAATGTAAAAAACATAGATTTATGTAAGAATCATGGATAGATATCATTTTTAAAAAAATAATTTTATTTGTTCACCGTTCTAGTAATTTTTTTTATTATATTATTATATTTTAATTGATAGAAAGTTGCAATAATTAATTTAAATGGAAGCATACCCATACTATCCATTCTATATGGTGGAAATGAAAAATAATTAAAATCCACTTGTGAAATTTCAAATCTAATTTTGTTTCAAGCATTGGAAATTAGAAACAAATCGAATTCAATACAAAATTTCAAATCCAATATGAAATTAAATATTCTAAATATACATGTCCATATTGTCTACTTTCTTTATTATCATTTTTCTATTTTTATTACATGAAATCTGAAATTATAAACAAAAGGAAATGTAATAGTAAATAGAGATGGGTGTCATTTTTAATCAACGGAGTTTTTATTGATAAACATCTTTCAATCCATTATGTGAGTATAATGCACCTTTGTTAAATATAATTAACAAAAGTCCTTATTAAAAAATATTATATAAATATTTTAAATATATGTATCTATTTATTTTTATATATTAATAATATATTGTTAGATAGACAATAAATAGATCAATTGTTAGATAAACAATACATAAATTAGGGTAGTTTTTAAATTACATGATGCTTATGATTTTTTTTAAAAATGTATATTTAATTGGATACATATGAATGACATCACAAATATCATTCAAGAGATAACATAATGTTAAAGTCAACAATGTACATTTTTTTTATGATGTATCTAATTGTATACTATAAAAATGTGCTTAAAGGAACACAACTAACTAAATAGAAATACTCAAAACACGAGATTAAGAAACATATGTGATTGGACAAAAAAGAAAGCTTAAAACAATAATAACAAGATTTGCAAACCTCTACAAACCCAAGAAGCTCTCCTGATGTGTGGATATGTCCAAGGATGGTTGGATGTGTGCTCAAATGTGTTGCTCAAAATTCATGGATTTTGAGATGGTTTTTGCATTATGATGTTATGCTATGATTTTGAAATGAAAATGTCATTATAACAATGCGTTGAAAAAATGGATGATAATGAAGGAAAAGAGCCTTCAATTTATAGGCAAAGAGAAGGTGAAATGGATGGTTGAGATGCGAACTTAAAGAAGGGTCAAGATGCATTTGAATGAAAGCACATGGATTGTGCTTCTTCAAACTCATGGCTTGTGACAAGTGTCACAAGGAGAGAGCTTGTGAGGACATGGGGGGTTGGGAAGATATGCTATAAAGACATATCTTGTCTCAAATCTCAAAAGTCAATACTTAAGGAATGTGACCATTTTGGGAAGTGGGAAGGGAAAGTTGGAGAACGTGAAAGGTGTTGGAGGATGTGAAAAATGAATTAAAAATTCTTTTAAAGGAAACAAGTGTGTAAGAGGCCTGTGTGGGTTCTTACACATGTGGTTGAGGATTGAGATTGATGTGACAAGAGAGTTGACTTAGGTTTGCTAATCCATTTGACTATGATTGAACAAATAATTAGAGAGAGATTAGGTGAGAGATTGAGATTAATTAGTGGACAAGTGAGATATTTATGAGGATATGATGGGAGGAGAGATAATGAGTGGATGCATTAATTAAGTAAATATGAGTATTTAATGATTAGTGTGTGCAAGTGGGTTAGTTTGAGTTAGAATGATGAATTAAATTAGAGAAGTGACATTAGACGAGGGTTAAAGTTAAGAGCCATGTGCTCAAATAGAATTAAATATATTATTCAATTCCAAGTGGGAGAAAATAGATTAATTAAATAAACAAAGTCATTTACTTAATTAAATGAAAGGTTAACATGCAAGTGGTTTTTAGGATTGTGCAAGTAGGTGAGGGGAGACTTTATGAATTAATTTAAATTCAAAATAGAAGAAGATGGCTTTAAATAAACTCATGAATGAATTTATTTAATTTAGAGACATGATACTATAGGAAAATTAAATTAATTAATTTATCTTGGGGGAATATAGGTAAAAGGGGATATAAACTAAATGAATGAATTATTTAATTAATATGATGACTTTAGAAGAAGGGTTTGTACGATTTAGTTAGATCAAATGTTTAATGATCAAATTTAGGTGTCTACAATAATATTGTAGATTGTTGAAAAATATGTATTGTACACCTTGCACAATAATGTTTTTATTGTAAAATTTTATTTATTATGTAATGTTGTAAATAGGAGCACATGTAGAGATTCTTTTTAAATTTTCTCAAAGTCATTTGATGTTGTATTGTAATATTCTATTATTGTAATTATTTAATATTAGAAGAAAATTAATAAAGTACCCATTATTAAATATGGGGTCAAAGGATTAGGTAGCACATAGTTTATGTAATACCATTTGGTGGTTTTATGAGAGTTTGTTTCTATAAAAGCAACTACAAGGGTAGTTATTGAAGTAGGTTAGGTTAACATTTATGGAGGTTGAAAGTGTGACATGGGATGTGTGGTTATATGCTTGTTCATATGGAGTGTTCGTTGATAATTGAATTTTGAAGACTTTCACAAATGTAGTGATATGTTGTATTGTTGAAGGATACATGGATAATGAATACTTTTGGAAGTTGGGGTTTTCCCTCTTAAGGATTTTTTGATGGCATGTTTTGTGTCATATTTTTTTGGGTATGTTGTATATTCTCTTGTATGTAGATTTGAGTACTCATTTGATTGATTTTTCGTGTGGGTTATATGAAAATTGTCATACATTTGATTGTAAGTTTTCTTACATATATGTCATTTAAGACATTTATTGAGGTGACAATATTTATGAAAAAATAAAATAATAATTTAATTTTTGAAATGAATATTCTCAATATGAATCAATGGAAAGAAAGATAAGTGGTATTTCTTAAAATTAATAAATAATAAGTGCTTATATACTATAGATTTGTTGGCCAATTTTTTTAATTATATACAATGATTGTTTAAACTATTGAATAAGTTATTTTCAATGAATGCATTCATATTCAAATATGATAATAAACAAATATGATATTTTTTGGTGTACTTTATCTATATTCCTCTAAAGATATGTATGCTAGTTTATACAAATCTCATAGGCCCCGTTTGTTTGTGGAATTGGAATTTGGCCCAAAACCTGATTATCTCATAATAAGGTTTTGATATTCTGATTTTGTATATTTGGAATATGTTTTGGACCGTTTGGTTGACCTGGAAGATGGATGAGACAATCCATCTTCTGCATTTGGTTGCCATTTTCAAAATTGGAATTGGAAGATAGAAATTCCTCTTTATGTGTTTGGTTTGCAATTTCAAATTGGAATTGGAAGATAGAAATTCATCTTTTCTGTTTGGTTCTACATTTTAAATTGGAATTAGAATTTAATTTTTAATTTGATATTTTATTATTTTAGTCCATTTTTTATGTATAGTTTTTTTATATTAATTTATATTTTTATGTACTAAATCATAAATAAAATTTAATATATTTTTTCCAATTCTATGAATAGAAAACTTAAATAATTTTATACATTTATTATTTTGGTCCATTCTTTATGTATAGTTTTTTTATATTAATTTATATTTTTATGTAGTAAATCATAAACAAAATTTAATATATTTTTTTCAATATCATAACAACAAAAATAAACAATATTATACATTAAAAAAAATAATAAACTTAACTTTAACAAAATTTAATATATTTTTTTCAATACATTAACAAAAAAAATAATAATATTATACATTAACAAAAACAATATTGAACAGTAAACTTAGCTTTTTTTAATAATTTTATACATTATCATAAACAATATTATAACAAAAAAAATAATTATAACATTGCTCATATCACATCAAAATATAAATAAGTCATCTAGTCCACATATATATCTATCTCCAAAAAATGATCAAACTAAGTAGTACAATGATCAAACTAAATAGTATGATTGTTGCACAAAGAAGATTCCATAAAAACAAGATTTCGGCTTTAGATGTAGCCTCCGCTTTTGCCATAGTTTTCTCGAGTCTTTTGCAATTCTTGCACTCGTCATCTACAACAGGTCTGTGTGTAGAACATACTGATGATGTAGACAATGACAGGGTGTCATTAACCCATCGGAAGTAACCGCATCCACCTCCATCCTACAATACAAATCTAAGTTAGTCTCACTATAATGACTAATATTTATTATTTGTAAATATTTAAATATTGTGCAATTAACAACCTTATAGAAGTTTTTACAACCCCAAAATTTACGGCCTGGATTGTCCTCTGTCTATGACTTCTTCAACACACAACGCAATCCATCACCGCAGTCACACATAGGAGCATTCCTCGTAGCCATCAGCACTATATCAAGCAAAAAATTTGTTCATTCATACTAATTTTGTTCGTTATAACAACATGACTATATTTTATGAGTACAAATTGAAAAAGTTATACAAAAAATATAATGACACAACTATAGCATCAGATATAACAATATCCATGAACTGGTTGGTGGTGTGAAAACACACCGTTAAATAAGAAAACGCAAGTAGATCCATGGTCTATGCCCTTATGCCCCACATTCGATGATCAATCCTGCATCTACAAAGTAAACATGATACAAAAACTAAAACTTGTTCATTTTTAAATGGAATACACCAAGGAGTACCATTAGAAATTTTGACTGTTTACAAACATGAACAGTAAACAATCATCAGATAGCTCATTTTTTTCTCAGCATTTGTGGATATTTTTTGCATCGATGTTTGAAATACCTTCTTGATTCGATTGTGTAGATAGTTTTGGATCACACTCTGTGATTCATCATCGGGATTGCAATAGATAGTTTGAGACCAAAATGATTGCAATAGACCAAAATGATGGAATTTTTTTTCAGTCATTTTTATCTCTTCCATCCCGATGAAGGATCATAGAGTGTGACCATAAAATATCTACAAAATCAAATCCAGAAGCTATTTCAAACATATTTAATGTCAGCATATGTGTAGTCTCACTTTATCATATGTGTAGTCTCAAAACTATCCATTTCTATTTCTGTACCTATCACGTGTTTTTTTAAAATGAATGAAAAATGAAAAGAAATTGAAGATGAAATAGAGCATTAAACAAAGTAGAATTATTAAACTTAATTTCATAACGCAACAATAATAACAAGATGGTTAATACATACAAAATCATGAACAATACAGTCGTCTACCAAAACACATTTATAAAATCATGTCTGAAGAACTAGAAATGGATAGTTAAGAGACTACACCTTAACAATACATTAAATGAAGCATTCATCATGTGGTACTCCTTCGTGTATTCCACTTTAAAAAAGCAACAACACTAACAAATGCAAGCTAATATGTTTGAAAGCACTCTAAATTCAAAAGATGAGAGAAACAAGGCTTCCTAAAACTGGAGAGAAAAACAAAAAAATGGAGAGAAAGACAAATACTATATAAAATGAAGTATAAAATGACAAGCACACTCTGTGAAAGCCAACATAATCACTAGCAACACAAACTAATGGAGAGGAAGATGAGCACTATATAAAATGAAGTATAAAATGACAAGCACACTCTGTGAAAGCCAACATAATCACTACCAACACAAAATAATCTTGGCATGGATCCAAGAAATTAACACAATAAAAATACCGGCGGGTACTTACCAGTGGCTCCAACATAAATATCCAATGCCTCCATTTCTCATAAAACTATATTTTGTAATGGAGATGAACAACAATATCATATTCAGTATCATATTTAGCTTATGATACTAAATATGATACTGCTTATGATACTGAATATGATACTGAATATTTAGTATCATATTCAGCAATCATATTCATGAACAACAGTATCATATTCAGTATCATAATCAGCTTATGATACTGAATATTCAGTATCATATTCAGCAATCATATTCATGAACAACAGTATCATATTCAGTATCATATTCAGCTTATGATACTGAATATGATACTGCTTATGATACCAAATATGATACTGAATATTTAGTATCATATTCAGCAATCATATTCATGAACAACAATATCATATTCAGTATCATAAGTAGTATCATATTCAGTATCAGGACATACCATCATATTCCATGCTTATCCATTTGCATTTCATAATTACACTCAATTTTTAATTTTCAATATGACATGAAATCTGAATTTATGTGTATGCCAACTTTAATTCAATTTTTGCTTAACATAATAGTGAATATGATAGTGTTGTCCATGATCATGATTGTTGAATATGATACTGTTGTTCATGAATATGATTGCTGAATATGATACTGTTGATCATGAATATGATTGCTGAATATTCAGTATCATATTCAATATCATAAGCAGTATCATATTTAGTATCAGGACATACCATCATATTCCATGCTTATCCATTTGCATTTCATAATTACACTCAATTTTCAATTTTCAATATGACATGAAATCTGAATATATGTATCATATTCAGCAATCATATTCATGAACAATAGTATCATATTTAGTATTGTGTGTGTGAAAATTGTACCTGATCTGTAGACACAACACTCAGTAAAACATTAGAGGTTAGTGATAATCAAAATCGTGCAAAATTGAAAGCTATCTAACCAAGTGATTTACTACCTTCTAATAAGTGCGAGATTAATGTTCTCAGATTGTAATCGAGATCAATGACCTAGACGACACCTAAATGAAGGATTTGAATGCAATTCTAGATATGGAATAAATGCAATTAATCTATATTTTTGATATTTTATGATGCAATAAGAATGATAAATTGATATGATATGAATGCTAATATGAAATTGATATGCTATGAATGCTATTGAAAATTGATATGCAATGCTAATCTAACAATGATATGAAATATGAATGCAAAAATAAGATTGATCTCACAAAAATGCCGATTCGCAAGAGCTTTGATTCTTCAATTCCAATTCTCCAGCGTGATTGTGCAAAATATGAGATGATTTGTGAAGAGCTGAAGCCTTTAATTTATAGAAATCTAGGGCTTTGGAGGTGCATGGATAAAAGCCATAAATCACTCAAATAAACTCAGCTTGATTTTTGAGTTATCTGATCATGAAAGATAGTTAATTCTCAAAATCATGCAAAAACATGCAAAAATAGCTTTTTAACTCAAATTAGAGTTTAGATCAGCTTTTTGAACTCCAAAAGGATGTTGAGTTCCAAAAAGTCAATAACTTGCATTGATTTTCTGATTTGGAGTTTAACTGTTTCTTTTGAATATGCATAATAATTAAGAATTAAATAAATAAATAAAGTGATTTATCCTCAACTCAACTGATTTTTGAAAATAAATAATTAATTTATGGGTTAATTAACTATTTTACCAAACTTTTATTAAAAATTATATTATTAAATAATGACAACATGCTTTAATTAATTAAATAAGAATTTAATCAATTAAAGATAGGAATTTTGATTTATTGTCAAAATTAAATAATACAATTAATAATAGATAGAATTAAATTTAATTACACAATTAAGTGGCAAATATTAAATCTAATTAATTAAATATGAAAATATTCAATTAATCAAATTTTTAGGATAAATGTGATTTATCGCCAAATAATCATTAAATTAAAGATAATTAAGATAATTAGGAATATTACTAGGAATATTCCCCGATGCAAAATTTAAGATAATCAATTATGATTCGATGATGTTTAGATGTGCCTTAGGTTAGGACTTTGATGTCGATTTCATTCGAATTGAAGATGTAGGAGATTAATGAACTTATAGCCCATTTTTGGGGTATTACAAGTATCATATTCATGAGCAACAGTATCATATTCAGTATCATATTCAGCAATCATGATCATGGACAACACTATCATATTCACTATCATGTTCAGCAAAAATTGAATTAAAGTTGGCATACACATATATTCAGATTTCATGTCATATTGAAAATTGAAAATTGAGCATAATTATGAAATGCAAATGGATAAGCATGGAATATGATGGTATGTCCTGATACTGAATATGATACTACTTATGATACTGAATATTCAGTATCCTATTCAGTATCATAAGCAGTATCATATTTAGTATCAGGACATACCATCATATTCCATGCTTATCCATTTGCATTTCATAATTACGCTCAATTTTCAATTTTCAATATGACATGAAATCTGAATATATGTATCATATTCAGCAATCATATTCATGAACAATAGTATCATATTTAGTATCATATTCATGAGCAACAGTATCATATTCAGCAATCATGATCATGGACAACACTATCATATTCAATATCATGTTCAGCAAAAATTGAATTAAAGTTGGCATACACATATTCAGATTTCATGTCATATTGAAAATTGAAAATTGAGCATAATTATGAAATGCAAATGGATAAGCATGGAATATGATGGTATGTCCTGATACTGAATATGATACTGCTTATGATACTGAATATTCAGTATCATATTTAGTATCATAAGCAGTATCATATTTAGTATCAGGACATACCATCATATTCCATGCTTATCCATTTGCATTTCATAATTACGCTCAATTTTCAATTTTCAATATGACATGAAATCTGAATATATGTATCATATTCAGCAATCATATTCATGAACAATAGTATCATATTTAGTATCATATTCATGAGCAACAGTATCATATTCAACAATCATGATCATGGACAACATTATCATATTCACTATCATGTTTAGCAAAAATTGAATTAAAGTTGGCATACACATATATTCAGATTTTATGTCATATTGAAAATTGAAAATTGAGCATAATTATGAAATGCAAATGGATAAGCATGGAATATGATGGTATGTCCCGATACTGAATATGATACTGCTTATGATATTGAATATGATACTGAATATTTAGTATCATAAGCAGTATCATATTCAGTATTAGGACAAATGCAAATGGATAAGCATGGAATATGATGGTATGTCCTGATACTGAATATGATACTGCTTATGATACTGAATATTCAGTATCATAAGCAGTATCATATTCAGTATCAGGACATACCATCATATTCCATGCTTATCCATTTGCATTTGTCCTGATACTGAATATGATACTGCTTATGATACTGAATATTCAGTATCATAAGCAATATCATATTCAGTATTCAGTATCATAAGCAGTATCATATTCAGTATGTCCTGATACTGAATATGATACTGCTTATGATATTGAATATTCAGTATCATATTCAGTATCATAAGCAGTATCATATTCAGTATCAGGACATACCATCATATTCCATGCTTATCCATTTGCATTTCATAATTACGCTCAATTTTCAATTTTCAATATGACATGAAATCTAAATATATGTATCATATTCAGCAATCATATTCATGAACAACAGTATCATATTCAGCAATCATGATCATGGACAACACTATCATGTTCAACAAAAATTGAATTAAAGTTGGCATACACAAATATTCAGATTTCATGTCATATTGAAAATTGAAAATTGAGCGTAATTATGAAATGCAAATGGATAAGCATGGAATATGATGGTATGTCCTGATACTGAATATGATACTGCTTATGATACTGAATATTCAGTATCATATTTGGCAATCATATTCATGAACAACAGTATCATATTCAGTATCATATTCAACAATCATATTCATGAACAACAGTATCATATTCAACAATCATATTCATGAACAACTGTATCATATTCATCAATTGCATTTAAATTAAAATATTAAAATAATCATTTTGTGACAATATGAGCATATAATATTAAAAAATCTAAATATATATCTATCCACATGATAAAGTACAAATCCACTGAAAATCAGTAACAACATGATAAAAAAATCAATGTTCTTGAACACAAAATACACTAGATATCATCATAAAGTATCATGCCACATCACAACAAGATCATCATGTATATATGATCAAAATGGTAATCACAAGCATTGTAAATGTAGTTATGGAATGATTGCAAATGTAATTATGAAATGCAAATGGATAAGCATGGAATATGATGGTATGTCATGATACTAAATATGATACTGAATATGATATTGCTTATGATACTGAATATTCAGTATCATATTCAGCAATCATATTCATGAACAATAGTATCATATTAAGCAATCATATTCATGAACAACAGTATTATATTTAGCTTATGATACTGAATATTCAGTATCATATTCAACAATCATATTCATGAACAGCAGTATCATATTCAGCAATCATATTCATGAACAACACTATCATATTCAGTATCATATTCAGCAATCATGATCATGGACAACACTATCATATTCACTATCATGTTTAGCGAAAATTGAATTAAAGTTGGCATACACATATATTCAGATTTCATGTCATATTCAAAATGAACAGCAGTATCATGTTAGTTTTTTAGCCTTTTATAGGCTTCCAACTCATTTAAAATCACAAAATGATGTCCTTTAAATTAACTATAAACCACCATATGTGGCTACAATCCAGTCGCTTCTCTCCTCCTCCGTCATCAATAAGAACCATTTGGCTCTTTCACGTTGACCCAAGAAGGTTTCGTATACCTTGAGGAATACACCTCTACTCAATCCGGGCATGGATTTGAGAGAGCGTTATAGGCATCCGTCAAAGCATTCTCATGACTAGATTCATCAATTTTAACAAGGTGAATATTGTTCATGCCCTCTTTTATTTTTTTCATTGTTTCAGACATGGAATCCAACGAAGCAGCCATACTTGCCTTCTTCCTCTTTCCCACCTTTCTGCCTGATGAACTAGGAGTCCCTCTAGTACTTGTTTTTGCAGTGGACTGAGTGGAATTATAAGGCTCGTCATCCCAATCAACACCACTATCAAGATGTACAACATCCTCTTCATCATTCACATCGAATGGCTCTTCCAAAGGGTTCCCTTCTTCAAACTCAAGGGTCGTGGTAGCTGCATTTCCTTTAGCCATGTCATTACCGACAATTACACCCAATTCAGTGAAGTACTGAAAGGGCTACCTTTTATACATTCTTGCATTTTTGAACTCTCTTCGCTGCATGTTGGCATAAATAAATGGATTAGGTTCTTTGTCTTTCATTATTAACTTAAAAAGAAGACAATATTATTTCCATCAAAATAGTAGAGAGATTACCCTACCTTGAGAAGCTCATCCCACATGTTGTCCTCAACATCCATGGACTGAGTAGCCTTGTTCCAAGCTAAACCGCTTGTATTCCAAAGCTCCTTCATGACTCTATATGCAAGCTTCCAAGTTTTCAACTTGTTTTTGAAGTTGTCCTTGGATAGACTGAGGTTCAAATCAGCATTGAACCGCCTCTCAATTGCGGTCCAGGCTTCTTTTTTGAAGCCTCCATCACATTTTATTCCTAGTTGTACTTGCTCAAGGAGCAAGTCTATAAGCTTTCGTTCCATGTCCTTTGACCACATAATCTTCTTCGACAAAGAAGATATTTGGCTCGTGTTAGCAATCTCATTCATGTTCATCAATGATTCTATGTAAGCCATGCTGTGTATACAAATTGTTGTTAATCAAAGTAGCTTCATACATCAATTTACTCAAATAAAACACATTGACCATTACAAGCCCAATACTTGCAGATAAAAATACAAGAAAAAGGAAACCATCATGTATATCAAAGTAGCTTCATACATCAGTTTACTCAAATAAAACACATTGACCATTACAAGTCCAATACTTGCAGATTAAAAGACAAGAAAAAGGAAACCAATACAACTATTGTTGGGATCTATACTCTTCCCACATTCTACTTGCTATATCATTTCGGAACGGTGCCCACCGGTCTCTATCATTCTGAGACAACCCATATGTCTCTAGCACTGGTACATCTACCCCATCACGATCATCTTCCTCTTCAATGTCAATTTCTGGTGGAATGTTGTCCTCTACCATAATGTAGTTGTGTAGTATGCAACATGCTAATACAATATGGGCTTGTGTCATGATAGGATAAGATGTGGCATGCCTCTGGATTGGAAAATTCTGCTTGAGAATACCAAATGTACACTCTATTGAGTTTCTAAGAGAGGAGTGTCGATGGTTGAACAACTCTTCTTTTGAGTTTATTGGATTTTCTCTTGAAAACTCTTTCAGGTGGTAGCGTGTACACCGATAAGGAGCAAGAAATCCAGGTACATTGGGATATCCAACATCCACTAGAAAATATTTTCCTACATAAATAAAGTATATTATTAATATGTGAAACGTGAAAATATTTTCCTACATAAATAAAGCATATTATTAAACTATGATTTGGCTTACCGGGGGGAACAACAAGAGGATCTGCTCTTGACAGAGCTGAAGCTAGAACATGACTATTTGCGGCAGACCCTTCCCAACTAGCAAGGCAGTACTGAAACTTATGATCGAAGGAACACACACCCATAACATTTTGCGACAGGTTGCCTTTTCTATCACGATATTTACCCTGCATGTCGACATCGACAGTGACTGGTATATGGGTTCCATCAATAGCTCCAACACAATCCTTTATGATATGATACAATCATCAATTGCAATGTCAACCAGTCGTCAATGATAAAAATCTGTACAAGAAAAATGTAACAACACAACAATTACCTTGAAGAATGGATCAAAGCGTTCGTTCCCACTAATTTCAGGAGTGTTTGGACTAGGTGGTAGAAAGAAATCCTTGTGGAGTCCTAAGATAGCCCTCAACACATTGTGGAAGTATCGGCTGATTGTCTCTCCTGAGTGGCCAAAGTTGTGGGCAATCTTGCGGTTCCTCAAATTGTGGCCAACGGTGTGGAGGAACATCACAAGTTGTTCTTCTAATGTCAAGTGTATCGTATCTTTCAAGGATCCATTCAGCCTTAGGATAGTAGCTAGACAAAAGAAGGCTCCCCTACTCATGCAAATTTGATCACGACAATCCACGTCATTGGAATGAATAACCATTCTATAGAAATTATTTCCTTTCCTTTTCCGTTGACCCCTATCTACATTAGATTCTAGGGCCACTACTACTGTGGCTACGGCAACACAAGCAATCAGAGCTATGAGAAGCTGAGAATATGTGGTCCCCACAACTACCCGTTCTAGAACGTCAATATTCTTAATAGGATCCATCAATGGCCTAAAAACATAGGTACATATATAAACAATTAGATAGATAAATAGGTACATAGATACATAGATACATACCTACATACATAGATATATAGGGTTAGATAGTTCATACATATAAACAATTAGATAGATAAATAGATACGTAGATACATAGAAACATACCCGCATACATAGAAAAGCCTCATTCTTTTCTTAAGATATCATAGCAAGATCAAGAGATATACCAAAACTTGAATCAAAATGACATTATTGAACCTAACAACCAACTAATATGATAATGAATATGATACTGTTGTTCATGAATATGATACTGCTGTTCATGAATATGATACTGTTGTTTATGAATATGATACTGAATATGAACATGCTTATGATACTCAATATGATACTGTTGTTCATGAATATGATACTGAATATGAACATGCTTATGATACTGAATATGATATTGAATATGATACTGTTGTATGATACTGAATATGATACTGTTGTTCATGAATACGATACTGAATATGAACATGCTTATGATACTAAATACGATAATGAATATGATATTGCTGTATGATATTGAATATGATACTGAATATGATACTGTTGTATGATACTGCATATGATACTGTTGTTCATGAATATGATACTGAATATGAACATGCTTATGATACTGAATATGATATTGAATATGATACTGTTGTTCACAAATACGATACTGAATATGAACATGCTTATGATACTGAATATGATAATGAATATGATATTGCTGTATGATATTGAATATGATACTGAATATGATATTGTTGTATGATACTGCATATGGTACTGTTGTTCATGAATATTATCGCTGAATATTATCATCTCAAAACCTGAATATGGGCCTAAAATGAGAATATGTATCTTCCAGCCAAAGAGGTGGAATATGTTTTGATAACTCGATTTTGGCCAATTATATACCCAATTTGATTCTCGGTCGGGTCCGCAATCTTCCCGTTATATTGTTTCGTGGATACGATATATTGTTTCGTGGATACAACTGTGGATGAGTATGTGATACTGCTATCAGGATTCAACTGTGTAGTTTTTTGAGTCAAACTCATTGACCCATGATTCATGAGTACTGGTTCAACACGAACCCATCTCTCATGAGAATGAATGAATCTAGGTGATGCTCACAGAGGTGAAGCACCGGGACCTCCCGGGAAGTCCTGGTGCTTCACCTCTATGAGCATCACCACTACTCATGAATCATGGGTCAATGAGTTTGACTCAAAAAACTACACAATTGAGTGGGTGTTCAAACTTAGCAAGCAATTAAATTTTTCGTGGAAGATTTCATATCATTCATTGTTTCATTTTTGCTATCTGTATGAGAGTGCAAATTTAAATTAATTGGCTACATAATTTTGAATCATGAAGATGTTGTGAATTGGGTTGAGAACATTTTGCACTTTACGAAAGTCAGAGAAATCTTTGGAATGTTATCATAAAATTGAAAAGGGTCACATTTTGGCTGCCATTTATGACTTTTTAGGGAAGAGATTCAAATATGTAATTGGATTAAATCAGTTGAAAGTCATTGTACATTAACAAAGCTGAAATGTTTTAGAGTTATGGTTTCCAAAATTTTACATTATAATTGAGTAAAAATGAATTGGACCATGTATTAGTTGGTTTAGTTGTGGGTAAACATGAATTGGAGACTGTATTAGTTCATTTAGTTGTGGGTAAAGATGAGTTAGGTCCTCTATTAGTTGATTTAGTTTAGGCCCAGATAGGGTGTTGAAGCTATTTAGGTCCTCTAATAGTTGATTTATTTTGAGTTAGGTCCTCTATTAGTTGATTTATTTTGAGCTATTTCAAATTTGATCTGAAAAAGAGATTGTAATATTTTATCTTTGTAAAGGGAAATGAGGAAGTTGAAGTTGGTTCTACCGCAAAGAAGAAACAGTCACTACACATCAGTTATTGGTGAGTTGATATAATTCGAGTGATATTGGAGATGCCCTGTTTGTATTTGGCATTCAGAATTGAGGGAAGTTAAAGGAGAATGATCAGGCCTCAATAAACCCGCATGATGATACCAACCGAGTCTGCAAGGGAACCGTAAGGCCTGCAACATTCATGAAGTCTTTGTGAGTGGAATCAGTGATTGATTTTGGATTATAATGATTAGAAACTAATACAGTAATATTCGAAATGAGATGACAGAGACAAAGCCAATAAGACTGATGATAGAAAAGGAATGTAATGATACAATGAAATCACTCTTGGAATAGTCATTGGAAGGAAGACTTCTAGCAAGGGGCAAGTTTGTTTGGACAACAAGAAGTATGGTGGTGGAGGACTTGCATACTAACTTATTTTATGCCAACGCAAATAGGCTTTAATTTGGAATTCAAGTGTTTCTAAAAATGCATTGTATAGCATTCAACAAGAAGTCCCTAGGATCATTATTAGATATAAAGGATTCTGGCATGCCTTCAAATTACTTAAGTCAGGTTACCAAAAAATAATTGTTGTTTGTTGAGAGTATGTGCAACTTTAAATGCCTTCTTGATCACATGGAGTTCTTAGTTGCATCCTTCAATGTGATTAGTGCTTGGGCTACTTTCCAATTCAATGTGAATCAAGTATCTAATGTTCAGATAAAGTACCTAAAACTGAATGTTAGGATTCTAGAGCAGCAAGCTCTATTTGTAAAAGAAACTCAAGTGTGAGATGAGGAACATAGAGATTTTATTCTTTGACTATATCACTATTAATCAAGACATGTAGTTGGACAAGAGAAGGATTTGAGTTCTTCTATTTTGTGCATTCTCTAAGGAGATTAATCAACACCAGTGCTGGCATTTGAAATAGGCAAGTAACTCTAGTTACAGAAATAAAAGATTACTTTTCACAATCAAACAATTAAGCAGTAGACTCACGAAAGGTTATATAGTAATATACAAAAAGTGGCTTGGGTTGGCCTGCTTATGGATGCCTAATTTATAATTGAATTCCTATCAAATAAGAGCAGATCCAATTCACATTCTATCATTCTTTACGCCATTTACTATACCCTACCAATACAATTTGAAACCTATAAAATTTTTTGTGAACATATACCATTTCACACTAATATGTAATTGTTAGTTTATATATGGAGCCCATTTGAATCCAAAGACATTAATCACTCATGGACTGCGTGCATTGTGGACATTCAGGCTGAACATTTTAGGTGCAGTAAAAGGTTTATTCAATTTTCTTTTCTAAGAATATAGCAATTCATTTTTATGTTAGAAATAAATAAAAAATTCCATTTTATATAGTAAACTATTTCCGACTCCAAACAGTCTGGATTGGATCTTGACATTTCATGTCTGGAAATTGTGCAGCTTTAAAATATATTCCATCAACAGCTTTAAGGGCATATCAGATTTCTACGCATTGAGTGATTACTAGTTAGAGGTCAAAATTAAGGTTTCTTTTCATTTATTCGATTGAGAACAGAGGTTTATACTAAGATCGGTTTATTAGTGGATGTGACTCAGAATAAAAAATCTAATATTAAGATAATCAAAATAACTTAACTTAAAACTGAACTTAATTTATTTAATTTATTTATATAAATTCTATTTCGACAAACAAATTTATAGATTCATATGCTAAATACAAATTCGTATGCTCACTCATAACAAATTTGTCAAGCCAATTTATTCGGTCAAAAACCCATTGCCCTCCTTTTAAAAATTCTGCTCTACACTATGTAAGCATCTTTTGAATGCCACTTGGATGTCTTCTAATCTGTGATTTCAAAAAATACAATTTATAGGAATTATTTAGTTCAAGCCAACGGCTCAACTAGCATTTGTAGTTTTATTATGGTTAGAGAAGTTTAGATTAATTTAAGTGGTGAAATATTTATTGCAATACCCCATTTCTGCTTCTGTGAGTAGACATTCAGTTTCGTGATATGCCTAAACTAAGTCCAACTCTTAACTTGAATGGAAAAAAAAAAAAACCCTCTTACAAGTAAAACCCTCACAGAGATATTCATAAAAAAACCATAAAAATGGCTCAAAACATAAATGAGATATCATAGAATCCTCACTGAGTGCCCAGATTCATAATGGAAGCAAGGAATACAAATAGTTCAAAGCACGTGCAGAGTAAGCCCTAAAACTAGTGGCACTTGTAAAAGAGTTGAATGAATATGATACTGCAGTCAATGATACTGAATATGATACTGAAAATAATCGTTGTTCATGAATATGATACTGAAAATAATCGCTGTTCATGAATATGATACTGAAAATCACATTGAGCATTGAGTTTCAGACAAACCTGCAAACCCTTCAGCAGCTCGTCAAACCCTTCAGCAAACCCTTCAGCAGCTCGTCGAACCCTTTAGCAGCTCGTCAGCAAACCCTTCAGCAGCTCGTCACAGCTCGTTGTATCCACGAAACAATATATCGTATCCACGAAATAATATAACGGGAAGATTGCGGACCCGACCGAGAAGATGGCTGACCCGACCGTTTATCAAATTGGGTATATAATCACCCAAAATCGGGTTATCATTTCATATTCCACCTCTTTGGCTAGAAGATACATATTCCCATTTTAGGCCCATATTCAGGTTTTTAGATGATAACCTGATTTTGACTTTAAGGGTTCCAAACAGTGGATATTGGTCAAAATCAGGTTATCATCTTCTAATTCCACCCATCTTCCACCAAACAAACGGGCCCATAGAGAATTAAGAGCTTAGATTAAGAGGTTAAAAGATGAATGACTATGATTAAGAGGTAAGAAGAAAATGACTACAAATTTAGATTGTGATTCATGCGAACAAGTTGGAGGGCTAGGATTAGAAATTAAGAGGATAATGAATT
Source organism: Chamaecyparis obtusa (assembly GCA_027943335.1). Taxonomy (NCBI): domain Eukaryota; kingdom Viridiplantae; phylum Streptophyta; class Pinopsida; order Cupressales; family Cupressaceae; genus Chamaecyparis; species Chamaecyparis obtusa. Next base: position 2,412,704 of record BSBK01000638.1, on the reverse strand, counting down.
AATTAATAAATATGACTATTTATTTAATTAATAGTTAAAAAATATGAGATTTGTATAATTAAATTAAATTTTTTTATTTAACTAAAAAAGGATAAATAAACTAATTGATTAAATAAAATTATATATTTAATTAATAGAGAAAGAGGCTAAAAAATTAATTAACTAAATAACAATAAATTTATTAAAATAATTGAGAAATAATGATAAAACATATTTTTTAGTGAAGCAAAAGGATCTTCATAATCTATAATCCTTTTCTCATATGATTTCGATCTTCTTGAAGTGAAGTAGCAAGTGACCTTGATCTTATTGTTACTTTAAAAAAATAATTTTTTTTAGTCACACATATTTTTTTTATCTGCTTTCTCTATTTTTATATTTCTACATAATTTTTTTGAATGAGGCCGCAACTACACCATTTTGTTTTACCATCGATCATCTCTTTCCAAGTTAAAGCTTTTTACATCCTTCAATTTTAAAATTTTACATCCACCATGTTCGCAAGTTTCTATAAAAATGATGATGTCTTTCTCTTTTACTATGAAGCCCAATCTGGTCCTTTCTTCCACAACATGTACCATTTGTTTGACAAAGATAAGATCAACATGATTACTAGCTTGTTAGTCAAGATTCATGCTAGAAGATCTGATATCAAGAGGAGTATGCATATAATTTCAAGTTGCTATTTTTTGGCCCCTTGAGTTGTTCAATCTTGTGCATATCATTAAGAGGTCCGTAGGATGTATAAAGAGGTCCCTTGAACTATTTAGTCTCGTCCATAGGATGTATGAAGAGGTCAAAGTCAAAATCAGAACTTCAACTGACATTTCAGAATGTTTTAGGAGTGATATTGGGGTCAAACATGCGAAATGGCGAGGGTATTAAGTTGAGATACTTTTTAATAAGACTGCTCCTTTATGCAGATGATCTCATTTTGATTGGTAAATTTGTCCTTGGTTTGCAAGAACATTTATTTGCACTTGCATTTTTGTAGTGTGGCGGGGATGCATGTTAATATCAACAAGACTAAAGTCATAATTTTCTCTAATAGTAGAAAACAAAATCAACATAAGTTTTATTTTGAAGGTAATATTTTTGAGGAAGTTACAGATTAAAATAATCTCAATATTGACTTCAAACAAAATCTAAGTTGAGAAAGCTGTAGAAAGAAAAGAACTTTAGGAGGTTGGAAGACATTTTATGCTCTTCAAAATAGGTGTAGAGAGGCAAAGGTTTGAGATTGGAAAACTATTCAAACTCTTTTTAGCCTTTTAATATTGTTAGTTGTTCTATATGGGTGTGAATTATGGGCCAAGAATACTTTAGTCTCACAATGAAAGCAAATTGAGGGAATCCAAAAATATTTGATCACAAACAATTTCAAAATTAAAAGTACAATTCAATATGATATCATATTAAACAAAACGAGAGTTGCCCATATTGAAGCAATTGCTATGGTGCATCTCATAAGCTATCTAAAAGAACCGAATAAGCAGAAGAAGGTAGATGGCCTAAAGTTGTCTTCAATGATATATTGAGCAAAAGGAAGAAGACTTGGATGTGACAAAACATCAATGGATGAATAAATAGAACATTCATTTCAATATGTGCCTCACAAATAACAAATAATTAAAAGTTCTTTTATAGATAAGTTCTACAAGAGTAATTGGAGTATTGGGCTAGGAAGGAAGAAAAAATATTATATCAAGTTCAATCCCACGTGTGATTAATTTCAAAAAAGCTTACATAGGGGGCAATGTCTCATGGATAGCTAAAATTCTTATTGCTCAGCTTAGAACTAACTCTCATAAACTCTGATGTGAGATTGGGCATCGGAAAAGGTCAAAAGAGGCTTAGGAAGAGAGAGTTTGCACCTTTTGCAATTACGAGAAAGTGGAAACTAAAAAATATTTTAATGTATAGTGTGATGCTACAAGGACAACATGGACAAATTTGTGAATTTCTTAACAGTTAGCTCATGCTATAACTTAATTAGTGAGGAGTACATTGAAAAGTTGAAACCGCTCATCATCAACTTGCATAGGAAAATAATTGATTTACTGAAATGAACTTGATTTGAGGGACTCTCCCATAAATTATGTTTAGTCTAATAGACATTAAAATTGTTTTCTTTTCTTCTTCCTAGAATCTTTCTTTCATTCATTCACAAATAACCTCTACAATTTCCAATTTGAACACCCTCATCAATTCCAACTCATCGTTGTGCCTCTTCCATGAAAAGCTGGCCCCACCTATATGAAAAATAAGACTCTTCCTATGAAAAGAAGAATTGGCGCCACCGGACGAGAGGATACATAAATTTGCCCCCAAATAAGATAATGACAAGTATTAGGCTTCGGTCCCGTCCATAAATGAAAAACTAGTTCTATACCCTTCCTTTTCCATGATTCCATTGGAGGCAATGGTGATTACAAAAATTTATGCCGACTCGTACTTGGAACTCTGGCACTTCCCTCCCAAAGTAGTAGCTAGCGAATTAAAATTAGCACTTGCAGGAACTCTCGTGATGTGCTTTTTTGGAGTGCATTTTTGGTAAGCTGGATTTCTGTTGCAGATGGGTGAGGATTTAGAGCGAGCGGGAGGAGGAAAAGGAAGTGGTGAGAGTAACACATTCAAGAGGCCGGTGAAATCAAAGGTGGTGGAGGACATTTTGGAAACTGTTAACAGAGAAAATTTGGGTTTTACAGAACAACAACTGCGTCCTGCACTGAACGCTCTCATTGATGTGAGTTCTTGTTATTCTTAGGCTCTCTTTATTCATGCAAATACCTCTGTAAGATATCACCTACAAGAAGAAAGTAGCTAAAGTGCGTTCTGTGTGTCCTCCACCAAATGCTTTTACTCTTCCTTTTTTTTCACCGCTGCCCTTCTTTGTCCCTATTCTCAGGAAATGGAACAACGCTAAATGGTTTTAAAAAACAACATATCTTTCTTCAGAAAACTTGTATTCTTCTTTTTTAATACCTGCTAGACATCAGACCTCTTCTCTTACGGACGCGATAACATGTCTGCTGTTATGTTATTTCTCTTTAGTTTTTAAGATTCATGTCATACATGTAATATGTCTCCTGTTTACCCACCATTGTCTATTTTTTCCATACAATTCAATTGGGATTCTAAGCCCGCTGGGATTTGCTCCTGTGTTTTCGCATTGTCATGCCTTCGTTGGAAATAAATCCAGTTCATAGGGCCGCCATAACTCGCACTTAGTCTGAAATTTGCATGGGCACACAGACCCTGTGCACCTCTTTTCTGGATTATCTACTTTGGCCTTGGCATTGGTTAATACATTATCGTTGCGTGCCAAGAGGCACTTGTACGCGTCTATCAACAATCAGAGTACACACATGTCCCTAGGAGTATAGTTTATGCCTTCAATCCTTGATCGAATGTATAAAGGCCCCCGTTTTTGGAGAGGGAAAATTTGCCCTCTTTTGTTGGGAGAATAGCTAAGACTCCTCACCCTTCTACTGAAGAGCGAATTTGACCCTTTTTTCGGTGTGTGTGTATTGCATGCAATGGCATTAAGAAGACGAGGTATTTGTCTATATTACATGTATCTACTATGTAGTTTATGCGCGCAGTCTGCAGATCAAGTGTGTAGAGGACGCAATCTGGAGAGGGAGAGTTTTGCTCTCTTTTGTTGGGAGAGTGCCTAAGAGCCCTTATCCTCCTAGTGTTCAAGAGCAAAAAGGACTGACCTTTTTTTGTGTGAGTGCACGCACACACAATAGAATTAAGCAGATGAAGGAGTTGTCTGCGCAATCTGGAGAGGGAGAATTTTGCTCTCTTTTGTTGGGAGAGTGCCTAAGGGCCCTTGCCCTCCTAGTGTTCAAGAGCAAAACTGACTGACCTTTTTTTGTGTGAGAACACACATACACACACACAATAGAATTAAGAAGACGAAGGAGTTGTTTGTACAAATTTCTCTTTATAATTACCTCTTTCAATGATTTGATCTGTCTCTCCGGCAGCAAGTGGCACCCATTCCAGACGATTTCAACAACGTTGTACTCTTTCACTGTTCCCAGCTGAGACCCAAATCATAATTTGAAACCCCAGCAGCAGGAGAAGAATAGATGTCTTTTGTGCAGCTTCTTCTTGAAACAAGATGTTTAGTAAATAACATCAAGTAGGTTACACAAATCACTGTTTACCTCCAAATCTCAGACAGAAGAGCTACATGAGAACAACTAACCTGCCTTAATGCCAGATTATAAGTAATAAGTACCAGACAAGGAGATTGCGTAGCATGCAATTGCAAACATCTTTGAGAGGTAATTAGTAGTGGGAATTGTGACATATAAGCCACCACTTCAGGCCCTGTCATCTTGAGATGACTAAAATGAAAAATCACACGGATCAACTGCCTGAAAAATAAAAGCCTTACAAAAAATGCATGCGCAGGCCTTCACTTACTTAACTTCGAGATCCTTTTACTTTTGTTTGTTATCTTGTTGCTTCTTTTACATGTAACCAGTATAAGGTTAAGAATGTCAATTGACCATGATTTTTAGTTGCTTTCTTTCACATGAAAAATTAAGAATTATGCAATAATAAGCATCCTCATGTTTCTTTCTTATGAAAAAGGAGCTCGGTGGAGAACTGTGCTTGTTCTAGAATAGCTGATCAAGGATCAATTATCCTTGCCATATTGGTTGAAAAGGCTAATAATACAATTGCTGCACATCAATCAACTTTGCCAAACTAGTTGAAATGTTTGCCTTTTACCAAATAGTCAAGAAGTTTTTAGTTCTCCACATAGAGAGAAATTCAGGTTAATTATTGCATTCCAACTCTATAAGCTGTTTTTCTTTAGTAGAAGCAGATATGCAAATGTCTATATATGGAATTTACTTAATTTTTAATATAAAATGTATTTTTGAGTTTGTAATATATTTTAGGTTCTGAAGGTAAGCATTTAATACTTAACATATTGGAAGGTGAAAAACCTCTATTTGGTATTTAAGGGCAAGATGGGTTGTACACTTATATATTTTTTTTGGAGATTTTCTTTTTCTTTTTTCAACTTTAATGGGTTGGATTTGTACAGTATGATCTTTTTAGCAACTTCAAACTGCCGGCAACTATTGATTTTGCTTTTGCTCTGCAACTTCAAATTGCAGGGTACTATATTTATTCACCTGTTAGTATTTCTACTACCTAATTTTTAAATGGGATATTTAGTTGATAGAGCAAGTGATTCTTTTTAATTCTATGACTAACAGTATACCTGACTGTTTAAATTAAATTTGTTGAAGCCTGATTCTGTCATTGGTTTGTAGACATATGGGACAGATGATGCATACAAATGGATAACCAAAGACAATTTTGCGGTGCTGGTCAATTATATTTTTGAATTGCCTCGAATGGTATGTTATTTAGCCAGTCTTTAAACAATGATGTCACAGACCCTCTGAAGAAAATTCCAGATAACTGACTCTAGTCAGTTTAAGTTTGTTGTTTAATCTAGCATGAAGTGACACTAAATAAGTTATGTTGCATTTTTAAAAATTGTTTATTCCATCTTTTTAGGGACTCAATACAGTATATGTTGCTCCGCTTATATTCCAATAGAGCTTCCATTATTTTTCACGATTAATATTGCTCTTAGTTGATTTAGTTGTTTTGTTAATTATATTAATATCTTGGATTTCAAATCATTGTCACATGGTTTTACTCTTTGTGGTTATTCTTGTAATTGGTATCATGCAGGCTTCAGGTGGATCATCTTCTCCGCACTCAGGCAAATATGCACATAGGAGGCATAATAATGATCAAATTCCAATTAAGCATTATGGCAATGCAAGTGGTAAGCGTATTGCTACTTATTTGAATATTTGTCAGCTTTATTTTCTGATAGGGATGGTTATTATTTCTCAATCAAATTTGTGCACATTGATTTAACTTTGAATATGATTTTTTCAGAATCCAGGCTGGCACCGTTGGTTAGGGTTGTGTCTGACCAAGGACGTTTGCATTCTACACCTTTAAGATCAAATGATACTCAGAAGAAGCATTCCAGGGGTGAGTATTCAACTTGTGGCTCAACTAAAGCAAAGAAGATGAAACTCTACAGCAACTGTCCTGGCAGTAAGCCTACAGAACACATAAAGAAGAGCTCACTAGAACAAAATGATCCTGTTTCACCATTCGCTGCAGCACAAGGAGAATCTTCCTCAAGAACGAACAAGCTCCATCCTGATACATTTCCATCTGCTCCCTCTTCTGGGAGAAAGGAACATAACATACCAAAGCAGGTGAGTCAAGCAGGGAAACAACGTGGATCTGTAGGTCCATTCAATGGTAACGCTTCCACTGATACTGGAACATCTTCCGTAGAAAGGGCAGATGAACTCAAAATGAAAACTTCTAAGTCATACTCTAATGCTTCTCCTTTTAAAAAGCATGATGGTGTTGACTTTAAATCTTCTGTGGTTCCACGTGTCAAAGAAAAAGAATCCAGCATACACAGATCACTACATGAGGACTGTTCTTCTGGAAAACAAGTCCATCCCAACCATATGTGTGAGAAACAGCTTAGTGCTATAGATAGGAAGATTGGGAAATTGGAAATCGATACCAAAGAATGTAGTAGGGGAAAAGTCAGATATCATAATGAGCCACAGAAAGATTACAAGAGAAGTTCCAGTGGTAAGCAGATTTCTTTAACTGAAGAATTGAACAAGACTTCTAAAGGACATTGCTTGAGGAAAGTGAAAGATCACAATGAATCTGTGCTTTCTGTTACTGAGCGAGTATCTGTTAAACAAAAATCTGGAAATAGTGAAGATGATTCTGTCAAAAGAGCAACCCTGATTGAGAATATGGATGTCGAACAGAACAATTCTATTAACTGCAAGAATGTTCACGAGGAAAACAAAACAAGGTTTAGAGACAATAGGATGTCTTTAAATGATAAAGAGAGCTTGCCATCAAAGGAATTTACAAGCCCCTTGAAGAAACAGCATAATAGGAAATTGGAAGTTCCCAATAAGGAAGTCTTACTTCCATGCGGAAAGATTAATAATGTTGTGCCATATCATTGTTCAAATAAACCTAACAAGAAGAATGCTGTCATATCAGGAAAGTTGCCTCATGAGGAAACTAGGGATATACAAGATCACCTCGCTGTTCAAGGTTCACTCCACGGTCCTAAAGAACTAACTGAGGAAAAGGTAAGCGGTCAATTTTATTATTCCTTTTTGCAAGAACTTAAAGTTGCAGCAAGCGGATGGGTGAAAAGTGGAAATGGATGGTCGAAAACTGACATGTCTTTTGAGGCATTGCAATTTTTCTCTGAATGGAAGGTGATGCATCTTTTTATTTCCTTCTTGTGTGTTTCTTTGTATAAGTTATTATTTTTTCTTTGCTTTATAAGCTGATGGATGGTTCTTGAAAATATGGTACAGAAGACGCTGGACTTGAGAAAAATGAAAGCACTTGCTATTTCAAATAATAACAGAAAAGACAATTGCCTTGATGGACAAGGAACCCCCAAAACTGGTCAGTTTTGCATCTGGGGTTTTGATCTTCTTTTGCAAAGCCTCTTTGGAAAGTTTATTCAAATATTGCTTTTTTCAAGTTAGTCCAAAGAGTTCCTTCTCTAAATTAGCTTTAGAATTCTACATAATTTTTCACAAAAATGGATATTGAATGATTCTGATCCTTTTCTGCTATTCTAGGACAATTTCAATGTTGATGCACGTGGAAGCCTGTTTTGTGCTATTAACTTCTTATATCGAATGATGCTTATTTTTTAGTTTGAGAATGCCCTTGTGCGTAAAAAAAATAATTGAGCTTATCTTACTGCAATCTAGCATATAGGATTATTTCTTTTTCTTCCCCCATTGTTTCATTAATGGTAAAATTTAAAGCTTATATGGTGTTTCTTCTGTTTTTTCTGTTCTCGATCAGCTCTGTTGTCTCTTTGTTCCGCTTTGTTTTGGTGTGCTTTATTAATTTATCTATTGTAATCTTCATGCATAGGGTTTCAGGTCCCTTTAAAACCTGTTTTTTGCTTTAGTCAAAATAAAATAAAATTGAAGCTTATAAATAATCCTTCTCGCGTTATAAAACTTGATAATTTGATATTAAACAATGGAGATGACGTTTCCTCAAATAGAAAACTACAAGACCAATGTTTCTAACGAAACAATTGTTAATTGAATACGAAAATAGAAACTAACTAATAAAACTAAACTCACTAAAGATGACTATTAGAAACATTATATTATTATTTTAATACCTTCCCTCAATGGTCATCTTACTAACTACCTTACAAAAGACAATCTGCAGGTCTTTTGGTCACAAATGCATAGAAGGCTGCTACCTTCTCATCAGAGCACTTTGTGACATGAGCCAGTTGTTGAGACCCTCCCTAAATGTTCAGAACTTCTAAAACTGACCAAGATAACCACAAACCATCCAACATGATGTTGGGAAACAAAGGTATCACTGCCTGTAGCCAAAGACATCAATATGAAACTGAAACCACGAATTTGAGGAAAAATCAGCAAACCCTTGTGCAGACCGTTGCCCTAGCAACCCTAGGTACAATCTAGAACTGCTGCAAGAAACCATGATTTTTGTGGATATCACTTGTTTTTTTTTCAGAAAAATTCAGAAAACCTAGAAACACTTTTTTGATGCTAAAATCGAAAAAACCAAACATGATTTTTGAGGAGAAAAACCGATCAAAACCAGACTGTTAAATTCTCGAACCAGAATGCAATAATTCAACATAGAAAAAAAAAACACAATAACAAAAGACACAAAATTATCCTGGGAAAACCCTCCTCCAGGGAAAAACCCAGCCATGCCAAAAGATCTCCTTTATTGAATAATCAATGGAACCCAATACAAAGCTCACAAGCTTTATCAGACGAATCACTTCTCACTGAGTCTCAACAATATTCAAGACAAAATGATTTACGTCAAAATGATCATGCACAGATCATTCTCAAATGATGTTTGAGGCAAACATGGTGAAAGACTCACCCGCAAGAAATTCACGATAAAAACAGTACAATGCCCAAAAGATACAGCAAATTATATAAGATGGACACTCACAGACACCCACAAGAATCTCTGAATCTCAGAAAAACGTAAAATATCTTTCCCAGCTGCTAAGAGAAGAAGACGATAGCACGATCCTGCAGAATGTCTTGATGCGCTTCTACAGTCACAATCATTCTAGATATGAGCGATAGCCAACAAAGAGTCTCCTGCCATTACAATCATACATGGCAGTATGGTAAGATGAAACGGCACTCGTAAAGAGTGTCATAAGTTGTCACCATATGAACCGAGGACACCATGAAGAGTATTGGTGCTTCATATCAAAATAGCACAATTAAATATTTGCATAAGCTAACAAAACAGCTGAAGACCTTTCAATGTTGCCAAGTCAACATAGTGAATATCCACAGTATAGCTTAGACAGCACAATCATATAATGTAAGAACTCTTTCACCACGAAGGAACTCGAACATGAGGAACAGATCATAAAGAAGATATCGCACAACAACAACAGGCGAACAATAAGTATGAACTCGGATGGAAGGATAGATGTCACACAGTTGTCATGTCATTCAAAACCATGAGACACCTTGGCACATAAGCAATTAAATAACATGCTGACTCAGCAGTCAAGTGGTAGAGAGAATACGAAGAACCAGCTCCCGAACATTTTTGCCGATAAGTATAATGAACGTGAAAAGAGTAGTCCCAGATATGTCAAGCAAGGAGGCTCATAAGCAATAAAGTATAACAGCAGGAAACAGCAGATTGATTGCAAAATAACCAGCCCATCGTTGCAGATAAATCTAAGGAATCTCAACAGAGTATGAAGATTCTATTGCAGCTACTATTTCAACACAAACAAAATCCAACACACGGATCAAAATACAAAACTTTGTTTTTGATGAAAAATAGTAAAACCCTTTTACAAATTGATTTTTGAGACAAAAAATTGCACAAAACCCACAATAATTTTTTATGGACAAATTATAAAACCTAGTCCTAGAATTTTATAAGAATTTTTTTAATGAAAACCCATATAATTTTTGGGGACAAAATTATTAAAACCCAACAAAATTTTTTAAAGGGAAAAAATTATTAAAATCCGCCCACTAATTTTCAAGGACAAAAAATTAGAAACCCTAGAATAATTTTTTAAGGGACAAAATTATAGAACTAGAATAATTTTTTAAGGGACAAAATTATAAACCCAAAAGTCTAAACTTCATCACGCGGTAAAACAAGAAAACACTTAGCATGGAAAACAACCTGTTGCGACACATACGATCCGTCACACCCCAGATTAAGAAAACTATGAGATTTTTGACGAAGCTGAGAAACCCTCACACAAAAAACAACAGATGCAAGCAACATGCAAGTACATGCAACCCACATAACCCTGGGCCTCTTGTGAGGGAGATAGACCCAGGCCCGCTTTGATACCATGTTTTAAAACTTGATAATTTGATATTAAACAATAGAGATGAAGTCTCCTTAAATAGAAAAGTACAAGAAGATGTTTCTAAACAAAAAATCGTTAACTGAGTTTGAAAATAGAAACTAACTAATAAAACTAAACTCACTAAAGATGACCATTAGAAACATTACATTATTATTTTAATATCTTGCCATGAGTGTGCATGCTGCACAGGAAATATTGCAACCAGGATTTACAAGTGTTCATGCATGGTTTTTGAAATTTTGGTTTATTTTTGCCATTATGCTGCAATATATGTCATGGAGATCATGATCGGTAATTATTACATTTGGTATACAGTTGAACGTAGCAAAACTAATGCCCAATTCATAGTTTCCAAACTCCCAGTAATTCATAGTTTTTTGAAATTTTGGTTTATTGTTGTCGCTGTGCTGTAATATGTGTCATGGAGATTTATGATAGATAAATACAGTTAAAGTTAGTAAAACTAATGCGCAATTCATTGTTATCAAACTCCCAGTAACGACTTGTGATATTTATTTAGGACTCTCAATGCAGGAAGAGTGCAGGCAGAACTTTATGCAACAGGGGTTTGTTTCTTCAAAGTGGTCTAGCGTGTCTTAGTGAGATTATGATAGGCTATTTTTACTTGTGGCATTTTGTTGGAGTTAGAAAACTAATGTACATTCATAGTTGCCATACTTCTGAGAATGATTATTGATACTGCAAACTATGGCACAGGGTTCACTGGATTTTATCTATGAAGTTTTAATTGTTTCAGTTTAGCTTAAAATCTGTATGGAAAAGAGCTTAAGGTTATTTAATTAAAATATATTTTAAAAATGCAGTTTTTTTGTGATGGAAACAGCTGGATTCCATAGATGATGTCATCTTTGCCTTTATATAGCAGATTACAAAAATCTGAGTAAGCATACATCTAAATCAGAAGTCATCCTTTCGCTATGTAACCACATGGAGGGTATCCCATCCGTCAAAGTGACCCAGGTTTTGAACCTGCCCCAAATGCACCCCCGGGGGTTTGAACCTTGGTGGATGACTTTTTTAATCACATAACTGTCATCCTCACCAATGGTGCTTAACCATTTGAGCTACAACCCTTTGGCTTGCTGTTTTGATTTTAGCAGATTTGAGTTATTGACAACGATAAGACTGATGATCCCACCCACAAAATAACAAAATGTTTTCCGATTGGCACGCGCAGTGTCAAGTCTTGATGTGGCAGCAGCTTGCTGTTGCAGACTATTGGCCTGTCAGCCCTTGTGGATCGCTGTTGCTGCATTTCATTCCAGTGTTGAGTACCGTTGGCTTTTGTGCCTTGCAACTACAAGAGTTGAAGAGGGTTGGGAGGAAGTATTTTTGTCCTATGCATTGCAAGCCTTGAAGAATCTGTAATGCTGCCTGTGGGCTGTGAGACAACTGGTCACAGAATTCCACGACCCTTCAAAGACTACTGTGGGAGGGAGAGGAGGGGATTCACATAACATTTCATTGGTTTTTAGATTTTCTATTAATTAATTTTATTTATGTTTATAAAATTTAACATATTAATAATGTATTGAGTGTATTGACATTATTTTATTTAAGTAGGAGATATTTTCCACAGCAAGTCAAATTGTGATATTGCTATTAGGATTCAACTGTGTAGTTTTTTTGAGTCAAACGCATTGATCCATGTTTCATGAGTAGTGGTTCACATGAACCCATCTCTCATGAGAATGAATGGAACACTTAGCACTCATTGGATCTAGGTGATGCTCACAGAGGTGAAGCACCGGGACTTCCTGGGAGGTCACCCATCCTAGTACTACTCCAGCTTGAGCGCGCTTAACTACGAAGTTTCCTCCATGGTTAAACCCACTCTGCTTGCAACCCCAACTACTCATGAAACATGGGTCAATGCGTTTGACTCAAAAAACTTACATAGTTGAATCCTGATAGCAATATCACAATTTTATTTTTTAAATCTTTCTAGTGTATTATACTCACATATAGATGCAGAAACATCTGTCAATAAAAATTATAAATATTTAATTTGATGTTCATTGTGACACTTAAATTCATGAGGAAAAACATTTTATTATTTATTTTTTAATTTATATTATATTATTTTATTTGTATATCTTTACTTTCACCTCTCAGCTACCACTCACTCTGAGATTTATATTTTGTCTATATCCATTGTGTGATCAGTTAGCTTCGGAATTGTCTCAATTTGATAAGAACAAGGATAAGAATGAATATAAAAATAAATATATAATGATATGGTAATTTAATAATAATGACTAGTCTTAATATATTTTTTGCTTTGGTCAAGAGTTTAATAGAAATAAAAAAAATAATATAATAAGAATTGGTACTAAGAGCTTTTTACTTTGTATAGAGTTTAATGGGAATATAAAAATATAAAAAAAGAATATATTAAAACATAATAATATAATCATATCTTAATAATAATTACAAAAATAAATGGTTATTTTAACTAGGGTAATATTTGAAATTGAAATAATATATAATATATTTATGTTTTTTGGTACAAAAAATTGTATAACTTATAATTTTAGCCAATGCGAATATACAAATGAAAATAGTAGAAAATGAAGGGAAGCAATGGCTTCTCGAGAAAAAATCATTGTGGAATAATTGGTCAAATGCATATCAACAGAGGCAAGGGCGGTTGAACCACTTCCATAGAAATGAAACACCAAGCCTCATCACAGGGGTGGACATAGGAAATGGATCAGACAACATGACAGCTACAACCAAAACAAAAGACCATTTCACACAGAGATAAGTAGGAAAAGAAGGATGGAAAGCAAAGCCTTTGTCATATGGATGGATATAATGCAACCCATTTGGGATCAATACAAAAAACTTGGTGTCTTAGCAATTTGGAGTGGTTTCATTCAGCCATTACAGAGCATCATCAAATGGTGGAACACACAATTCCCCAACTAGGTAAGTATCTCTATCCTAGCTAACAATTTTCTCTTCATAAAGTGTGAAAATGAAAAAATTAGGAATGAAATCCTTCATGGTAAACCATTAATTTATAAAGGTTACAATTTTCATTGTATAATTGAATGGATACCAAATTTCAACCCTAGAAATTATCAACCATTAAAATTTCCAAAATGGATTAAATTATGGCAACTTTCAGCTGAATATCTTCATCTAGAAACCCTAGAAGTCATAGGAAATTCTCTGGGGACCTTTCTAGGGTTTGAAGGTACATATACAACATATATGTCAGGAGATGTAAACATATTGATCAACATTGATCTAAAGGTCAAAAAATCAGAGCCGTTGGAAATCATTATAGAAAAAGGAAGCTGGTTTGTAAAGCCATATTTTTATAATGGAGAAGTTTATGGAAGAAATATAATCACTAGAGGAAATAAGATTCTAGACCAAAAAAAGAAATCGAATGAGGGAAATCTACCATAAGACAACAAGAACGATTATATTTCTTGGTAAAGTACCACTTCCCATTCCTCAGTCTCCGCTTCTTTGTGTTCTCCAATGAATTCATCACCACCAAGGGCTGGTTCGCCACAAATTCATGTCGTTGAAGGGAAAGCTTCAAAGCTTCCCACCTAGACAACACCTGAATCCTTCGCTCACCTCTATCCACATTGGAAGGCCATCAAATAAAGGGGATTAATTCATAAGCATTTGACACACTCTAGTTAGTAGTGCCCTCACAAACATCAAAGCTTACCCCTGGAATAGCCCACTCCAAGACAAAATCCAACCCAACCAACAGATTCTCATCAACCAAAGACTATATTACCCATTTAATCTTTGCCACACCTTCTGCCAATTGCAAGCCCCAAGCCAGAATCAAAGAAAGGACATCCATATTCATTTGATATTGATGCTTGGCAGCAATGAAATCTCCACCAAACACTTCCAACATTGTGTTCTCCATATCCAAATCATGACAATTGAATAGTCACTTTAAGTGTTGGGCTGTGACTGGGCCAAAAAAAGTAGCTTGTTGTCGAGAGGTGAGCAAAATGAAATTGTCTTCCATTTGCAACCGCACCTCCAATACACACCTCAAACCATTGAATGCAAAAGGAAAGACACCTACCCTCCTTAAAAAGCTCCACACAAACCCCTACCCCATCAATCACCTTGTTAGCCAAATGCAAATGAGTGATGTCACTCATCAAAGGGAAGATTTCAAAAATCCTCCACTTGTACTTCCCCTTCATCATTAAATGATAATGCCCACTTTGAGAGGGTGTCAGCCACCTCATTCCCCGTATGTTGTGCATGGCTTACATGAAACCCCTCAAAGAAGGATAATTCTTTTTGAATAGCATAAATAAATTTCTACAAATGTCAAGCTTGTACACTCCAAGTAATGATGACATTAATAATGATGAGCGAATCACCTTCCAAATGTATTCTTGAAACCCCCATGCTTTTGCGAAGTTTGACAACATGAAGAATTGCAATCGCCTCACCAACATTATTAGTCCTCTCAACAATCCTCTTTGCCCCCAATCTAAGAATGCTTCCAAAGCAATCGTTAGCAACAAACCCAATACTTGAGGGCCTTGGGTTGCCCTTAGAGGCATCGTCAAAGTTTATCTTAATCCAACCTTTTGAAGGGCACGTCCACCTTACCTCTTTACTAATTGTTGATGCTGGATTAGCCTAGCTCTGCCCATTAACAAGCCTAATCTTAATCCCCCGCCAGCGATGTTGTAATTTTTTATCTTCTCTTGTGTATGGCACTTGGGGTCTAAATTTTTTTGAAGCAGCAACCCCTTACAACCTCAATAGATTGATTAATCATCCAAAAAACCCTGTCCAACGAGTCATGTTTATCTTGAAATAAACGCCTATTCCTTTCCTTCCAAATCTCTCAAATGATAGACGAGGGGAAAGTTTTCCAAATACAACAAAGAGTGGACTTTCGACTTCCACTCGACCAGCTAACAAAGAACAATTTTATGGTCTCAGGTAGAGGCCCTTGCTAGCCTAGTTTTTGTAAAACCATACTCCAACACTTCGAAACCACCTCACAATGGAGAAGGAGATGATCAACCGTCTCCTCTCTACTACACATAACACACCTCAAAGGACCAACAAACCCAAAGCTTTTCCTCCTTTCTCCAGTAAGAATACGACCCTTGATTGCTAGCTAAGTGAAGGCACCAGCCTTCGGGGGACACTCCTTCCCCCAACACAAATGAGTACGCCAATAGTCATTGCCATCTCGATTATCCAGACGCTGATAATCAAGTTTCACTGAGTATTTACCATCAAAAGCACCACACCAAACCACCTTGTCCTCATTATCATCAATAAGTTTCTATTACTAAAAATCTCCTCCAACTTTGCCACTTGATTAGCAAAGAGCTGCTCTTGAGCCAAAGACTTCCAAACCCATTCCTCACCTTTGCCCCCCCTTTTGAGCTCCATATAATCCCTAACCTTACTACCCCATCTTTGAGTAAAAAGCAATTTTGATTTAAGCAAGTCCCCATTCTCTCTCAGAGATGGATGCCCATCCCAAGAATTGTCCCAAAACTTTGCCAAGAGCCCATTACCTATTCGACGAGTAATGTGATCAATGCTCACTGACCTACAACACACAATGAAATTCCAAATAGCTGATCCCTTAGGGGGATAACTGATAGTCAAAATCCTTTGATTCTCATTTGAATCCAAATACTTGGACTTCAAAATCCTTACCCGTAGATGATTTGGGTTAGAGTATACTCCAAAGTCCAAACCAACTTCGCACCCATCGCTTCCTTCATAAATTGCCAATCTCTCAATCTAGCACCCCCTTCCCTTTTCGGTTTACAAATCTTCTCCCAAGCTAAATAGTCAAAATCCTCTGATTCTCATTTGAATCCAAATACTTGGACTTCAAAATCCTTACCCGTAGATGATTTGGGTTAGAGTATACTCCAAAGTCCAAACCAACTTCGCACCCATCGCTTCCTTCATAAATTGCCAATCTCTCAATCTAGCACCTCCTTCCCTTTTCGGTTGACAAATCTTCTCCCAAGCTAAAAGTGGGATTTTGTCTTGCTCCCTAGCTCCATTCTAAAAACATTCCTCATCTTCTACCCAATAATCTTGACAACCTTTTGAAGGATCTTTAAGCACATCATAGAGAAGGTAGGGATGGCCCAAACCATTGATTTCAACATCAATATCCTACCTGCTAAAGTAAGCCACGTACTCTTCCACACATCCACCCACCTCAAACAATAGTCCACAAAGTAAGCCACGTACTCTTCCACACATCCACCCACCTCAAACAATAGTCCACAAGCTCCTCCCAAAGATTAGCTCTATAGGCACCCTCAAACAAGGGGGTACCAAGATATTTTCTTGGTAAAGTACTAGATTTCATATCAAGAATCCTACAAATTTCTCTTTGTTTTCTACTTGTCGTGCTGAAGAATTTTTTTTCAGATTTTCTCTAATTGACACATTGACCTGACATCCTACTATACTTATCAATGGTATCCATCATAACCCTCACTTCCCTGAAGGAAGCCTCACCCATCAAGAATGTATCATCTACAAATTGCATATGAGATTTAGGATCTACATCATTTGCCACCTTGATACCTTTCCAAAGCCCATCCTCCCGTTTTTTAGCAATCAACCTCCCTAAGGCTTCAACCATAATGGTGAAGAGAAAAGGGGAAATCGGATCCCCTTGTCGAATCCCTTTTGGAGTTTCAAAGAAACCCATGGGGCTCCCATTAACAAGAACAAAAAATTGTGGAGCATTAATGCAACTTCTAATCCACTCCACCCATCTCTCATTGAAACCAAACTTCCTAAGCATTTGCGAGAGAGCCACAATCCACCTCATCATAGGCTCTCCTAATATTGAGTTTGACCATTATTCGTTTTGTCCGAGTTGCTTTCACGGAGTGGATTGCTTCACAAGCAATAATTATACCTTCCATAATGGATCTATGCAGACAAAAGCCACTCTATTCCTCCGAAATAATCAAACTCAAAACCAATTACCTATTTGCTGAGTAATGTGATCAATGCTGACTGACCTACAACACACAATGAAATTCCAAATAGCTGATCCCTTAGGGGGATAACTAATAGTGAAAATCCTCTGATTCTCATTTGAATCCAAATACTTGGACTTCAAAATCCTTACCCGTAGATGATTTGGGTTAGAGTATACTCCAAAGTCCAAACCAACTTCGCACCCATCGCTTCATTCATAAATTGCCAATCTCTCAATCTAGCACCCCCTTCCCTTTTCGGTTTACAAATCTTCTCCCAAGCTAAAAGTGGGATTTTGTCTTGCTCCCTAGCTCCATTCTGAAAACATTCCTCATCTTCTACTCAATAATCTTGACAACCTTTTGAGGGATCTTTAAGCACATCATAGAGAAGGTAGGAATGACCCAGACCATTGATTTTAACATCAATATCCTACTTGCTAAAGTAAGCCACTTACTCTTCCACACATCCATCCGCCTCAAACAATAGTCCACAAGCTCCTCCCAAAGATTAGCTCTATAGGCACCCTCAAACAAGGGAGTACCAAGGTATTTGCTTGGTAAAGTACTAGATTTCATATCAAGAATCCTACAAATTTCTCTTTGTTTTCT
Organism: Chamaecyparis obtusa; assembly: GCA_027943335.1. Taxonomy (NCBI): domain Eukaryota; kingdom Viridiplantae; phylum Streptophyta; class Pinopsida; order Cupressales; family Cupressaceae; genus Chamaecyparis; species Chamaecyparis obtusa. The sequence continues at coordinate 2,394,584 of BSBK01000638.1, read as the reverse complement.
ACTTGTCGTGCTGAAGAATTTTTTTTCAGATTTTCTCTAATTGACACATTGACCTGACATCCTACTATACTTATCAATGGTATCCATCATAACCCTTGCTTCCCTGAAGGAAGCCTCACCCATCAAGAATGTGTCATCTACAAATTGCATATGAGATTTAGGATCTACACCATTTGCCACCTTGATACCTTTCCAAAGCCCATCCTTCCGTTTTTTAGCAATCAACCTCCCTAAGGCTTCGACCATAATGGTGAAGAGAAAAGGGGAAATCGGATCCCCTTGTCGAATCCCTTTCGGAGTTTCAAAGAAACCCACGGGGCTCCCATTAACAAGAACAAAAAATTGTGGAGCATTAATGCAACGTCTAATCCACTCCACCCATCTCTCATTGAAACCAAACTTCCTAAGCATTTGCAAGAGAGCCACAATCCACCTCATCATAGGCTCTCCTAATATTGAGTTTGACCATTATTCGTTTTGTCCGAGCTGCTTTCACGGAGTGGATTGCTTCATGAGCAATAATTATACCTTCCATAATGGATCTATGCAGACAAAAGCCACTCTACTCCTCCGAAATAATCAAACTCAAAACCAATATCAATCTATTTGCATTACCCTTTGAAATGATTTTATACACAGTATTACACAAAGAAATCGGGTGAAAATCATTGAAGGTACTTACCTTATCCCATTTTGTAATCAAGTCAATAAAAGTATTATTAAAATCCCTCAAAATAAACCCACATCTCCTAGATTCTTCCACCACTTCCCACAGATCAGCAACGAACACTTCCCACAATTGTTGGAAAAAAATGGTCGGGAACCCATTTGGGCCAGGGGCCTTATCACCACCTAAGGAAAAAAGAGCTTGCTTGACTTCCTCCATCTCGATTGGCTCCATAAGCATATGATTTTGAGCCTTAGAGACACAATTTGGAATGATGTTCCAAATTTCATGATCTCAATTTGGGACCTGATTATCACCACAATCAGACCAACTAAAAAAATTGTCCGCTTTATTGTTTATAGCTTTAGGTTTAGCCAATGCATTACCTAGGTGATCAACGATTGAAATCTTTTTGTTACACAACCTCCTAGCCTTCACAGAGTTACAGAAAATTTCTGTATTAAAATCACCCTCCTTTAACCACGTCTCACAAGACTTAGGATGCGAATAGATCTCCCAGGGCAAGACCTTAGCATACTTCTAATTTAGATCCTTAACTTGTTGAAAATCATGCTCCATCATCCCATCAACAATGATTTTGGAATGAAGAAGGCCTAGAGCCTCTTCCGACTTGAATTTTTCACAAAAATGTTGTTAAACAATTCCCTATTCCACCACTTCAGACATTCCTTAAGAAATTGTAGCTTCTTAAGGAAAATAAAGGCCATAGTACCCATTCTATGAGGGGCCAACATCCACCATTTAGCCACTAGACTTTTAAAGCCTTCAGCGCTAAGCCACATTCTCTCAAATTTAAAGAGACATCGCACAAGGGGCATCTTCAACTTGAACACTAATACTAACAGGGTAATGATCCGAACTAGTGATTAGTGGAATTTCAGTTTCACAATAACATTGTGCCACATACCAGTCCCTAACCAGGAAGAAATGGTCCAGTTTTTCAGCAATATAAAAAAAATCCCCAAATTCTATTAGTCCAAGTGAAGTCTCCTTTCTTGTAGTTGACTTCAATCAACTCATTATCTATCGCAAACTCATTAAAATCTTTTTGAGCTTGCCCCATCCATGCTAGACCCCCTTTTTTATCCATAGGATGAAGGATTGCATTCTAATCTCCTCCCAACAAAAAAAAGGGCCTCCTCATCAGAGTTTAGAATCCCTGAGAGATCTTGCCACAACTCCTTTTTACCAATCGTGCTGTTGGGACCATAAACATTTAAGATAAAAAAGGAGGCATTTAACGATTTGGAAAAAAAATTGAGCCATAGCCAATACTTGCCTTGTTGAACCACATTTACTACTTAGTCATTCCACAAAGCTCCTAGACCCCTTCAAGCCCCATAAGCTTCTACAAGGGCACAATTCCACCAGTACAATTTTCTTTTAAAAGACTCAAAATCATCCTCCAACTTTGTTTCCTGTAGCAAAATTAAGTTATGTTTCGATTGATCAAGGCCCCTCTTGATCAGTCACACTTTGTCAGGGGCATTGCAACTCTTGACATTCCATGATAGGATGCTCATTACTCCTGAGAAAAGGCTACATCTTTTCCTGATCTAAATTTGCTTTGCCCAGTAGCATAACCAACAATCTCCAATAATTCTCTAGCAGACCTCACACCCCTTCTCTTCTTCATCTCCCCAACCTTGACTTTTTCTAGCAAGATTGAAGTTAAGCCCAAACTTCTTTTCTCTAGGATACCCATCTGTTAGATTTGAGCTCAAATTACTGAGAGGGGGGGTGAGGGGGTGAATCAGTAATCTACCAAATATCCAACTTTTAACCATTTAAACTTTATCACAGCATTGACAAGATTAACTTTAATAGCAGCAAATGAAAATCATAACCATAAACACATCCACACAACAATGAAACACTTGACACAAAGATTTATCTCGTGGAAACCCAAATAGGGAAAAAAAAACCATGGTGGGGATTAGTACCCACTAAATGATGTACTCTTCTGAAGTACACCCTGTGAGGAGCTTAACCCTATTAGGAGTTTACAAAAGCACTGTTAGGTGCTACCCGATTAAGGGATTTACCTTAGGCTTGTTAGAACCTTTACCCTATTAAGAGTAGCCTTGTTAGAGGACTTCGAACACAAGCTGATGTGTCACCTTGTTAGAGGATTTACAATAGGGACTTGGTTGGATCCATCCGGTTAAGGGATTTGGATTGTTGTAACTGTTAGGGAACAACAAAGAGAATGATTTGTAGAATAGAACTAGCTCTGCTTGATTAGATCCATTAAAGCACAAAATCTTTCTCAACACACTTAACTCTGCACTGGCTTGATCGCAACTGGTTCTTCATAACTGCACTTATCCAACACATGATCAACACTAAAAACTTTCAACTTTATCCATTATATACTGTTCATAAAGCCCTTGAGTTTTTCATCGCCTTAAGCTAGCCCTAAACGGCTTACAATTTAACTTTCAGACTTCCCGCTCCAATCCAACACACCAATACACACATCTCGATGTATAAAACAATTTTCCTATACTGCGTCGGCCAATACAATGATATACATAGAATTTTGTGTCAAGGGGTCAAACACGTTTTGACCAAACACAAGCTTCCTCTAGAATTTTCTCCACATGTTAGCATTGAACAATGTGATGCCAGATCATCACCTCCAATCTTTAAGATACATCACCAGATCATGACTGACTCAACTGAATTCACTGCAACCTCTACACCGAACACCAATCAAAGATTTATCAACTGTTGCTCAAGAACATAAACACTTCAACTTGTTAACAACTCGACTCTGCTCACCGGTTGCCTATCCTACACACCGGTCACTCAAATGAGTTGCGATTGCAACCATAGCTTCTAAACACTGTTGTCCACCATATCCTGTAACCGCATCACAAGAAACAACAAAGTTTTGTCAAACCAATCAAATCACCTATCGCCCGTCACTAACTGTTCTAGAAATTGCTTTGTTAGCCTTCATTTGATCAAAACTTCCTTATTGGTCTTCATCAACAGTAGTGGTCATGCATTTGACATTCAAAGACATCCCTAAGTCTCTCATAAGAATCGCTACAACTGAAACTTACCACAACACCATGATCATCATACTTATACTTAGCAACATACTAGCAACACTGAGTCATTACTTGACATCAATGACAACTCAATAACTGATCATCATGCAATCAAATCTGTATCATTACAACACCAGAAATCACTTACCATCACTGCATCAGTTATACCAACACCATCAAGGCATTCAAACCCAAGCTATCTATAGTTGGAGCCTCATTCTCAAACAAGGAATCCTCATCATCTACTCCAAAATTATCATCACAGTCTCTTGCATCTTTGAAATATTTCTCTAAAATTCAAATAGGGGAAATTTGGATTCCTTGAATTGTACCTCATTACATCATGTATCGTTCTCCTCTCTAGCATCTAGGTGTCCATAGTCTAGACTCTCTAGCATCCACTCACTGCCATCCACTAAAGCTGCATTATGGGTTTCAGAGGGGAGACCATCCGACTTTGTAATTAGTTTCACAACACAATCCCTTAAAAACTCCTCATCACGCTTCTCTTTTGAGGACTCCCTGGGGTGTGACCCCAGAACATTTGGGGATTTAACCTGGTTCTCTGCACATGAACCCTCCTTAGCACCGTTTTAGCGAAAGGTGCAAAAGAATTCACACCTACTCCACTAGGTCTGGCTCATTGCATAAGCCTATTAAGGTTAATTTCCATACTAACTTAGGGGTAGAGTAGGACCCAAGAAACCTCTCTGCTTCAAAGATTGAGTCAATAGTCTAAAGGAGCCCACGATTTTAACATCTCACCTTCACCCAACACTTGAGAGCCATCAAGCTCTTCTAACATTTGTGGGATTTTATCTGCAGTCTTATTAAGCTCAAGACCCTTCCCTTTCTCATGAACAATATAGTCTTCAGTAATGTGTTTCGAGTCTTTGCATTTCTTACAATTCTTCACCACCTCCTCCACTAAAATCTTTTGTAACCAGATTCCTTCTGGAGAGACTAGTTCAATCACATAGTGAAAGGGAGGGTGCAGTCTCCTTTGAACACAAATCCTAGAGTAAATACTGAAGTCCTTTTTTCCCACTGCATCATTCACACAAATAAACCTCCCAATCTTATTTCCAATCAGCTTTACCCAACACTTGAGAGCCATCAAGCTCTTCTAACATTTGTGGGATTTTATCTGCAGTCTTATTAAGCTCAAGACCCTTCCCTTTCTCATGAACAATACAGTCTTCAGTAATGTGTTTCAAGTCTTTGCATTTCTTACAGTTCTTCACCACCTCCTCCACTAAAATCTTTTGTAACCAGATTCCTTTTGGAGAGATTAGTTCAATCACATAGTGAAAGGGAGGGTGCAGTCTCCATTGAACACAAATCCTAGAGTAAATACTGAAGTTGTTTTTTCCCACTGCATCATTCACACAAATAAACCTCCCAATCTTATTTCCAATCAGCTTTAACATCTCAGGGTTCCTATATTTGTTGATATTATGGCCTTTATGGCAAAGATCAACCATCTTGGAGAAAGAGGAAATAATAAATATATTGGAAATATTTATTATAATTCGATTTATAAATAATAATAATACATATGGGTGATATTTATTATTTATTGTTTATAAGATAATGCATATATATGTGGCAATATTAATAATAATAAATAAAGGTTATTTATTATTTATTAATTAAATACTTGGAGGGCCAAAGTCGGCCACCTTGCAGAGGTGGAGTTTAGCATTTTGAATCCATATATATGCATGGTCGATCCTTGAGAGAAAGATCATCAAAAACATAACATGATTCTCTCCCTTCTAGGATTGAATTCCTTATCTCATGTGCGAATTGGTCATGTATAGCTTTGAGCATATTTGGCAAAGTGCTGGAGTGAATTCATTAAGTGAATGCATTATGCTGGAGCAAATCCATATTGTTCGAGCGAATTAAAGTGTTGAGCAAATTATCCTTGTGCGATCTTGGAGTATGATCCACATCAGCCATGGAGATCAATGAGCAGATTTAGTGCGAGCTCATGATGCGAGCAGACTTGGCAAATAAGTGCGATGTATATAATCAGCAATGTGTGGTATATCAGCGATGTATATACATGATGTATATTAGGATCTGCGATATACTTGATCAACAATTGTCATACATTGATGCAATATATTGCAAGGACTCGCAATACATTGCATATGTGATGCAATACATTGAAGAATCTGTCATCATTAGTGCAGATAGGATGTACCTAAAGGACTGTATATAGGACAGATTGGACAACTCTTACAGTGCAGATCGAAGTTAATCTGGGTGTTGTTTTCATTCAGATTTGAGTGCCAAATCAGATTCAAAGGGCAGATTAAAGGCAACCAAGGAACAAGATTTTGAGGGCAGATTTGAAGGCATCATAAGGTCTCCAAATCCGAGTAACATCTCGCCTTTCTTGTGTTTATTATTCTATATCCTGTGCTTAGTGTTTGGAAGACCTCTATAGTTTGATCATTCCTTGATAAATCTGGAAAATACTAACAATATTCACTTGAAAGATTATAAAGCTGGAACCAAATAGGATTATCTTCCATCTTGGCCTTTATCGGGTCAAAGTTTGGCGACCAATCTTTTATGTAAAACCCTAAACCTCCCATCATGAAAGGCTCACTATTCAAATTCTGTTGCTAATCAAAAGGATTTGGACAAACAACCAAATAAAAGTCGTTTGGCAAGGTGTTAATAATAAATCCTTACCTCAATGTTCATTGCACCATTTCCTCACCCTCAAATATGCTGGCCATTCTTTTGTCTACTTCATGAAAAAAGCCTTATCCTTCATCGGAGCCCCCGCATCAAGCCATTCCTCATTTTCAATATGCAGGGAAAGGGGAGAGGGTTCTGGGCTCACCTTGTGGGCTTTGCTCTACTCCACTCTCCAAAAATTTTACTTGATCTCCTTGAAGGATTTTGGAGGTACAAGTGCCATGCTTTTTGGACCCGAACGAGAATGAATGTTAACCCCTTTTGTATCCGTGTCTACCTTTCCGATGGCATCTTAGATGTACCAATGGCATGATCCTCCCAAACTCGAGAAGGAGGGCGCCATGCACGATTTTGAAACCCTCGACCATGTTGCCATCCCAGCTTCTGCCATCCACATGATTTTGACGAAACCCTAACCAGATGTCTCCCGAAGCCATGCTTAGGCCAAGGATTCTCTTCTCTATTTGTTGCAGTTAAGCAATATACAATAATGTTTGTAGAAATTTTAGAAGGCAGTGTTTCTTGTACAATAGATTTTTGTACAATGAGTTTATGTTATTCATGTAAATCACCATTGTTATCAAATAAAGTTGGTAAAGGAATATCTAGCAGTTGCTCAAATTCACCAATCTCCTTAGTAAGCACTGCATGAAATTTATTGTGCATATCAATCAATCCATCCACAGCTTTTAATACAGCATCATCAACATTGTCTTTTGATACAAGTTCTTGCTTCTTTGTTTTAGTCTAGCCTGCAATCTGTTATGCTCCTTGAGTGCACTATAAGTTCTGGTATGGACAGCCCAAAACCTATCAACTTGTGACATTACCTTTTCAAACCACTTCACCAATTCTGAGACAATGCTAAATTTGACAATTTTCAATTCTGCACTCAGTTCCTCCTGTTTCTTTTGGAACTTATCTGCTCAATCTCTCCAAAAAGTGCTCTCAGCTGTCATCCCATGCAATTTCTTATTATAATCCAATGCTTGTTGGTATGAGCCTGTTGGATATTGTAACCTATCCTTCAATTTACCAATTTCTTGTTTCAACAGATCACTCTCAACTACATACCATTTTTTTCCTTAACCAAATTTTCAACATGCGCTTTAGTAAACTTTGTATCATTAATATTCAAATGAGCAACTTCTATAGCATTAGTGTCTGCTAGCCTTTGAACCAGTAGCTGTCCATACATCTTACTAGGATCCTCAATTGTCAGCGAGCTCTTACTAGGTGGGTATATAGCCTAAATAGCTAAAGTATGATTATCAAGATTGAATCAATGTTACTGTTAAAATCAAATATACTGATCAAATTGATCAATGTTACTGTTAAATAAATAATTAAGTAATTAATCAACAAATATATCAATTATACATATATATTATTTATTGTTAAATGAATAATTAATTAATAAACAATATTCATGGATGAGTAATTGCATAAATATATTAATTGTTAAATAAAACAGTATTCATAAATAAACTAATAATAGAATAATATTGTTTAAAGGGATAAATATATAAGGAACGAAATGTTAATGGCCAATATGACTCCATTCAAACATCATCGATAATCCTTGGCGTATTCAGTGATAATATATAATTGCCGGTTGGCAGAAGAGCAACGACGGTGGCCTATCATATCGGATTAATGAAAAGATGATAATTATGTCATCAACTTATATATCGACTAAAGCTGACAATAAACATTTACAGGGATGATGCGATATAGACTTCCATCGCTCATTTATTTATTATTATCACTGCACCCTCAATAGGAATGATTAAATACAGAGTTGAAGGAAGGCAGCGATTTCATGTGTTAAGTTAGTAATTAATAGTTATAAATATATTACTTGGAAAGATACGGTGATAGACAGATTAACTACGCTTACTTTTGAGGTCAAACAAATATCTAATCATTGTTAGAGGATCGTCTATGACATAACAAGCTTTAAGAAAATATAATATCATTGAGCGATTGGTATTGTAAGTCATGGTTAGCAATTTCTAAGAGATGCGATTTGAATAGACAAGATTACTATGAAACATTGCGATATCTTGGAGAGAGATGAGTAACAGAGATGTGTCTCTTAAATCGAACAGTTATAACTGTTCGGTTAGCAAGATATATTATGAGAGGGATCTCACTTCAACCAGCATCAAACAGGAAAGGAACATAAGAATGGAAAATGATAAAATATATTTGTTACTTCTCAAGGAAGAGATGAGAAAGGAAAGGAATCATTACAATGGTGGTAAGCATTGTGTGACAACAAATTATGCTGTAACGTATCTCTGAGTTAAATACTGATTCTCAGGCTATTCTATTGGAGTCTTATTAAGAATAAAGAACTTTTATAAGATCATATAAATGAATATATATATTTAATAGTAATATTGAAGTAAGAATTATATATATACCTGATAATAATATTGAAATAAGAATTATACATATATTTATATTTCAGATGTGAATATACATTTATGTAAGACATTAATATGGAAAAGATCAGAATCACAAATTCATAATGGTAGAACAGCAATATTTAATTAGGATATATATATATTCAAGATATCTATTTTTAACATTTGTAATTGTATATAGAAATAATATTCCAATACTATTACTGTTTGATTTATAGAAGGGAAGTCCTTGATGTTACCAATGAGGGGCTTGTCTAAATCCAAGCAATGGATCTTTGTCCCAAGATAGGGTAGGGGTCAGCGTTCCAGAAGCCTTGAGGGCAAGACCCAAGCTGGGATATGGACTTGGACCTGTAAAATTTGAGGGAATCCATTGCAAGTTGGTATCTGGGCAACCTGGATAACACCTACACTTCCATAATTAAGCTGAATAGTAATATGGCTGGATATGTGGGAATTATTAGATAATTTGTCCTGATTAAACTAATACTATTTATGAATACCTTAGATTGAAATTATTGTATCTTAGGACATACAATGTAAGAATTTGAATTAAATATATAATAAACATGTCTAACCTAACAAGGGACATTACAAACAATATTGTACGTATCAAATAACATACTGATGCTGATATTATAAGTAATAGAGAAAAGGAAAGATCACACCCTTTATCTAAAGAAAGGATTATGCAAGCCTTCCAGTGGTGTTATAGTATTGCCTAGCCCATATCTTTTTATGTTGCCACTGTTTTCTTGAGAAGACAAAACCCTCTTTTATTTCTTGTAAAAGAGGCCAACTAAAAGGCCTTTTAGAATGATTCACGAGAGGTTGCAGATTAGAGCATTGCTTGTATTTTTGACTATGGGCTTCTTTACAAACTTCTCAAATCATCATATTGAAGGGAAACAATAATGGCAACTAGTAATGCACTTGCTGAATATGCTAGTCTTGGGTATGAAAATGTGCATAGCACCTTATTGGCTAAAGCAAATGTAATGTCCCTAGTGGGTTCCAACACAAATTCTTGCTTTTTGTTTCATCCACAACAACTTGCTTAGAGATGATTGTAATGCTTGTGACAAAATATAGATGCAAAACCAAAAAGAACGGTATAAATCCAAATGCAATTTCCAAAAATAAGTCTATGTCTTTATTACCTCACCATTTAGATAGATATGAATTTGCTGATAAGTAAACACCTAACCTGCCAACTCCTTAGTAGTGCCAACAACACATGCTCGCAAAAGTCTAATAATATCTCAATCGATGGATAGTGAAGCTACAAGAAGGAGCCATAAACTTGTAACTGTAATATCCCACTAAATACCTATTCCAGATTTTCAAAAACATTCCATAGAAATTTAAATAAACATTTTTGCATGCAACTATTTCTTTTGAACCAACAGATTTCACTGTATGTCAATCAATGACTGAAATGAAATATGAATATTGCCTTTAATTCTTCACTAAATTAACAACAAAGATCTAATCGTAGTTACAAAACTTACAACAAGATTGGATACCTGAAATATGAATTTGAAGCACGTAATGAGACACCTGCATGATATCTCCAACTGACAATGGGTTTCTGTCCACTGCCTTCAAGCTCGAGGATTTCTGTCCTCAAACCTGTTGAAAGCTGAAGCTTCCAAATTCTCCAAGAGAACAAAATTTCAAAACATAAACCAAGCATAATGCAAATGAACTTCTCTTTGTTCTTTTTAAGAGCATCCCTATGACCCTTTGTTTTCCATCTTCTGTCTTTTTGTCTTCTTTATCATTTGTCCCTTTTCAAACCTCTTTTTAATATTAAAATGACTTCTATCAATTTCCATTAAGCTCCAATAAAGTCATTTTTAATATTTTGTGAAGTTGGGTTTTAATTTTCTAATGTCCCCAAAAAGGGACATTACAGTCTTCCCTCCTTAGGGATTGCTTGTTCTCAAACAATCATGAATCTGCATACCAATACCAGGGTCCCATATTAATCTGCAAGCTGCTCCATAGCACATTCTGGAATATCTAAAGTCAAAACATGCCACACTATGAAGAAAAATGTTTGGTTGCAACTCATTCATCAATAAGATCATTGGATCCCAAGACAATTTGAAAAACGCTGCTTCACCGATCCGCTGCACCACTCTAAGAATAACAACACTTTGCCTTAAGCTGTGAAGCAACCCATCACAATCCATGAAAAACAGAGCATTGAACCTGTCCACACTTGGATCCCAAACCAATCTATCTATCCTACCATGGAAGTAGAATCGATGTCTATCATTATACCATCTTCCTGTAACATCCAATTGAAAAAGAGACCCACCCAAAAGATGCCAATGACAATTGCAATATGTACGAAGATCAACTCATTAGACCACCAAGTGATGTTACTATAACCCAAGTCAACAATAAGAATGATAACGATGTTGTCACTGTGCCTTTGTATTGGAAAGATAATCATCTCATATAGAATATACCTCAAGTAAACATGCCTCCACAAATCTCCTTGTAACTCAATAATCATTGAAGACCATGCCAAATCTGAAAGTTCAATGGATAATCAAACAAGACAACCACTAATAACTAAAGTATGGGTGAAGATAAAATCACCAACCAATAAATAAACAATTGCCATATCATAAGAATTCAGTGACAAATCTAAAGGTGAGTTGTAGTTGCTTTCATTATTCATCATAAACAACTCCAGAATTTCTGATTCACTACAAGTGTAATCAATCAAATCAACATCTCCAACAAAGAATTGATCACCATCAAATGAAATTTCAGAACTAGTATCACTTGGCTTATCTTCAACCTCATATGAAAAAATTGTTACCTCATGATCATAGTTACAAGACTCGGACTTGCCTCAAACTCGACAAGCTAGATTCGGACTTGGACTCAAACTCGTTGTTCGGACTCGACAAATTGAAAAACCCAAGAAATTCAAAGATTTTTAACAATTTAAAACTTTTTTCATGCATCATTCGGTCAATTAACATCAAAGATACAATAAATGAGATAAATAGAAGCTACTTTGCACACATACACAAGTTTACATTGATCACATAAGTATAAATGCGAATTTTTGAAGGAAATAAGTTAACTGTTAAACTAGTTACTAAATAACACATTAGAAATGCAACTCAAATTTATAGAGGCCTCTTCCAAATGCTTCTTTTAGCTCCTCTCAATGTGTGAATACAAGCTAGAAACTAGCATAAATAATCAACAATAGATATATGAGAGCCAATCGATTTGATAATTTATTTTCTAAAACCCCTATATTCTTCTCCCAAGCCTTTTTTCTCTCTTCTAAGTGTTTGCAAATGATGAAATGACCCTTTTAAGTCTTAGACAAGGCATATAAAACAAAAGAATGCTTGAAAACAATTAAAAAAAATTGTTTTTTTGCTTTTGGCTTTATGTTGGATACGACAAAGTTCGCATGACGGGACTCGCTGAGTCCACCAAGTCCATGGACTCTGCAAGTCCTGCAAGACTTGGTTGAGCCAGCTTGTCGAGCCAAAAAGACTCTACAAGCCTGACTCAGCTCGGGACTCGCTGAGTCCTGTAACTATGCTCATGATATTGTGAAGGCATATAACTGCTGTTGTGAAAACCATAACTCTTGTGGTACCCTTGTGTCATAACTTCATCCCTCACAAGTACAACTTCTTCTAACCCTGGAAGACCTATGATATTTTTTTGTCTCTTGGCTGAAACTACTCTGAAATCTGCCCATGGAATTTGTTATAGCAACTATTTCATTGCTGCAAATTGGAGCAGCATGGATAAATTATTCATCAAAATTCTTAAGTTTGACTCCTTGTTGATCTTCCTCAACATAATGTGCCTCATTTGAATAGAGAATAGTGGGAATACTATGCTTACTTTCATTTTCACAAAAGGTATTGATTCCTTCAACAATTTGTATGATCTCCTCGGTTTTAGAATTAAGTCCGGTGAAACCCAGGGACACACACTCGACCTAAAACCTTGGAGTACCCCAGTACCCCCGCCGTCACCCAAGCTTCGCTGCACCCGCCGCCGCACCGCTTGGGTGCTTGGGGACGTCTAGGGTACTTGGGTGCTTGAGGACGTCATGGGTGCTTGGGAGATTGGGTAATTGGGGACGTCAGGGGTACTTTGGTGCTTCATCCACTATGTTAAGAGGAAAAAACTTGCCTCTAAGAGAGTAGAGAAGCGCGTGTACAAAGAGAGCCCAACAACACGATGGGATGTAGAGCCAGAGGATCCATCTCAGATTGATGAGGACGAGATTGCTACAGAAACATATGTAGGGTTGGTTGGCGTTCCTTTGGCGAAACTTGAGCGTGAGGAGTCCAGTAGTTCTAGTGATGAGGACTTTGGCTTGGGGGATGATTAGAGTCCTCCCATCACTACATTTTGTCATTTTGACATGATTTTGTACTCATTTTGATATTGATCATGATTCATATAATGCATGATGCTACTCATTGTAATCTCTTTATGATATAATTGATATTTGATAGAACTAATATAAAATTAAATCCTATTTGCTGATAATTTGAATTTTGATTTTTGAATGTTACTATTGGGTATGTACTATGCTACTATGTTGAATGTTCAATGGTTCTAGTTCATGTTGCAATTTTGCTATGTTCAAGTATTTCAATTTGGTATGTTATATTGAAACATCATTTCATAACTAGCATTTCAAGTTCTATATGTATTGTATGCAACACCCCTCCTCCCCTCCCCTGCACCCTCGCCGCCGTCCCCCCGCCGTCCCGAAATTGAGACCCTTTTTTGTTTCGCACTCGAAACTCGTCCCGGCGCCCCCCCGTCCCGATGCAACCCCGCGCCGGTGTTACATTGATTAAGTCCATCTTCTTGGTGAGTGGCTTCCATAGAAATTTGATTTTCAACCTTGTATAATAAGTAATGTGTCATGCTAAGTTGAAGACAAAGCTCATCTACCTCCTTCTCTTTGTCATCTGCAAACTTGATTGCAATATTCCTATCCTTGAGCAATTTCAAATAATCTGATTTCATCTTTTCCAATGCCTTTCTAATTGTGTGAAGGTATGTACTATTAATTCCACTCGTTATTCCCTTTTCCCTTTCCTCAATTTGAACTTCCCAAATAGTTTCTTCAATGTTTTTATGGCTATCATCAAAATGCACTAGGTTGCAACAACCATATCCTTTGTGACTTTTAGCTTATCTTTCAAATTACATACTCCAAATTCCTCATCTAGAAATAAAATTTCCGATTGGTCCTTCAAATCAACGTTTTTAGTATCATCATTTTGGTCTAGCTCATGCTTACAAGTTTGGACAGCCCTTTGGTTGAAAGAATTTTTGTTATCTGGTGCACTATTTTTAGATTTATTAAATGAATGTTCGTCCATCTCTAAATGCATAGACACATCTGAAATTATATCATCATTTTCAATTGATTCCTCATCATGGGATGATTCATTTTCTTCCATGGAGACATATTAAAATAAAACACCCTCATCAAAATGTTTGTCAATAACAACTTCCAAATCACCAAATAAGAGGCTTGTATATCCCTTACCATTAACCGCAGTTGATTCCATCTCCTTGCAAGCTTTGGTGTTATTTTGTTAGAGAACTATTGGATTCTTATCTTCTTCAATGCTGGTCCGAATTTCTTTGCCTAACTCTTCTTACTTATTGCCCCCACAACTGTGATCAGGTGTCCAAGTTTGGTGGTATGTGAAGCAAATTTGCTCTCTTCTCATTTGGTTCTTGCTCATTTTTGGAGATCCTGCAACCTGTAAGCCCACTGATATTAGGTCATTTTCAGTCATGTGCTCCTTGAACCTATCAATCTTATGCTCAATCAATCCCTTTGACAACTCATAAGCCATAGGTGAGATTTTATGCTCCCCTCTCCAAATTGCCAACAAATCTGATTGCAACTGCTTGCAGATGTCATCATCCTCATCTAAGATTAAGGACATGATAGTTTTCATACAAGCCCTCACATTGTCTAGGTGCTTCCTGAATTCACTTAAGAAACATTGAAACATTTGGAGAATCATTCTTTCACATTTGAGATCCAACATGATGATAGAAAATCACGCTTTTGCCATAATTTCCAAAGTCTTAGCCCTCTTACTAAAGGTAGGGCCTTTGACATCATGTAATCCACATAGGTTGTCCACAATCAGTTGTAGAACCTTCTTCAATATGCCATCATTATAAGGTGCAACATGAGCTGTTATTCTTATTACTTCACTAAGACATGAAGCAACTATTAGTCTCACATCTTCACACGGATGTTCCAATAACCTGTGTTGGACCAAAGCAAGTATTGAGGGCTGCAAAGCCCAATTCATAAGCCTCCAATCTAACTGGTCCACTTTGGATAGATATGAATCCAATTCTTCTAATTTCAAAAGAACACCATTCAAGGATTTTAGGGAGTCCAATTGTAGTCCCATTATGTAGAGCCAATTCCCTAATTTTTTTTTTGTTTCTACAAGTCTCTTAACTGTTCACCATTAAAGGTGTCATTAAATTCTTTCGAGAAAATATTGCTTTTCAGATTTTCCATGGTCTTTGTCTTTATTGGCCCTTTTTGATTTTTTCCATTGTAATAACACTCTCCTGTTTTGGTACTACTTTTGCTTTTCCACTCAGTGTTAATTGGTTAAACAGTTTGCTTGCAATTTAATCCCTAAACTTTCCAATCTAATTCTCTGATTTTTCAATTTTAACTGTATTAGGATTTAGTCAATCCCACTATGTTAACTTGCTCAAATATTCAACTTCTCACTCTGAGACATTTTGTCAATCAATCTGCTTTATTTTACCATAGTGAAAACCCAACTAATTTGTCCTTCAATTTAAATATGGGAATTAGCTTCTGTAGTTTGCACAAGCTCTGTCCTTTGCTACATGATAGTTTGGAGTCATACTAGTTTGACTATTTGCGCATGTTTTTTGTGGAAAGCATTTAATTGTTTAAAACAACAACATGGAGTAATTCTGAAACTAAATGACAACAATTTGTGAACTGTAGCTTTGAATTTTCCTGATACGTGCAATAGTATTCCACCGGTATGATCACCATGCAATGTTTACTACTGCTGTGTATATTACCAGAATTTGTAGGTTTGATGTATTGCTTGAGAAAGAAGTATATTATTTATACTCAGAGAGTAAGAGCATAGAGAGCATAGATATACATATACAAAATTAAAATAGGCTGAATTGAAATTCTAACCTTATTTGGCAAACTCCATCAGGTATTCAGACAATCAACATTCAATTTCCTGCTACATCAACCGATACAATCTTGGTCTGGCTTCTACAGTTGAAACAACAACAGCCAGCTATGAATGGTTATTCAAGCAATTCTCCAACAATTTAGCTAACAGTTGACAACAACAAATCATCCAATGGTATTTGCACCTCGATCTTATTATCTGTCTTTATGAGTTTCTAGAGGACTTGTCAAACTACCACAGTTCTTCCTTCTTATGCTCAATACAACGATTTCTGGTGTTTGTCGTGACCAAGTTTGTCCCTTTCCTGAATATGATTGATCCTTTTGCATGCACTCCAATGACCTGCGATTGTTCTTTTGTTTTTGCAAATTAGTAACGTTCTACCTCTGTTCCATTTTTTTCAAGAGATTGAGCTGGGACGACATTCTTTCCCCATTTGGTGCGTCGTGTTGAACATTACTCCACTTCCATCAATCCCGTGAGGCTGAGAATGGCACAAAACGTGGTTGACTGTTCTTGCACAATGAACAAGGCAGTGCAAGTAGTATGCTTCAATACACCCGTATCGTCCAGCTAGAGTACCGACTTTAATATTCATTCATTGTAACTCAGCGGCAACTCTCGGTGTTGTGTGTGCATTCCTTAATCACACCATTCCAGAAATTTAACTTCCTTCAATGCTAAGGTCTGAGATTATTGTATCGATCAACTCCTTGTCTAGACTGTGGGAACTTCTATTGTGACCACGGTAGCTACACAAAGCCTTCCACTTCACTCACGATATTGGAATCATATTTAAGTTTAATACGATGTATGCCTAATTTCCATGCAAGTCGGTCAAGTGGAACTCACGACAAACTTCTCCCAAAGATGAGCACTTCAATTACTTAATTCCGGATGCTTGTATTACTCTCGGCAAGTCTTAATAGTGTCGCAAAAAAAATTCTCTCAAAGACTTTAGAAAAAATAACCCAGTAATTTGTTTGAAAAATATGTCGGGGCCGGCTACAAGTCACGACAATCTTCAATAATATTTGAAGTCGCAATTTTTATTGACATTCATCAATACCACCTGAACTACAGTTTAATCACCTTATGTTTGTCGTAAATATTAATTTAACTTTAATCAAGGCGCACATATTTGAATTTCAAACATTATCCCAACCTTCCATCTATAACCGTGTCATTCTTTTCTAAACCGTCGATGCCAGACTGAAATACTAAAGCATCCGCTTATTCCTTCTGCACTCCCAGACTAACACGACAAATAATTACTTATCCACTTGGCGACAATATTCTTCTCCCATCTCCATGTCAATGCTCAGCAAAGCGCCTTTTCTCTTTGCTTCACAAATACGAACAGAGATCAATGACTTATTAACCGCAACCTTCCTTCTGTGTAACTGGCACTACTTGAATTCTTGGCACGTTTACAACTTAAGCTCTCAAGTCGAGGAATAGTAACCTGATGCTTCAGGAGTTCAGACTAACATAATACGAGGTCTTAGAATCCCGATGGAAATCACCCACTCGATGTTTAAAGAGTTGCTACCATTCAGTCTCTGGGCAATTGCCGAAAACTTCTTCAGCATCAAGGAAGTAGAAATGTCTAAAATATTCTGGGCAATCAAAATATTTCCGATCGATAATTGCTGTATCAAATGGCCGTAAATAGTGAAGCCACCACTTATTCTGTAGCCTCTAACCAAATTATTAATATTTAATCCTAAATATTTGGACTTAACACACACATAGGCTGCTCCCGTGCTTCACTAAGAAGTATTTTTTAATATTAATTAAAGTAAACTTCACACATTGGCTGATTAACCACAAGAATATCTGCAATATGCTTGAACACCTATCTGTTAGTCACACAATTTCCAGAAAACTAAGGATGAATATGCACTCAATTACCAAAAGCCTCTGAAAGTTAGAAATCGTCCTGAGGTTATCTTTCAAACCTGAAGACAATGTTCCTCTATGAAGTTATCGTTCCCTAGAAGCTGAAAAAATCCTCAATCCACTGCTAGCAACAATATTTGTTCCTGAATTCAATACTAAATATTTTCTTTAATGTTAACATTCCATAGAAATTTAAACAAACATTTTTGCATGCAACGTTTTCTTTAAAACTGACAGATTTCACTGTATATCATTCAATGATTGAAATGAAATATGAATATTGCCTTTAATTCTTCAGTGAGGTAACAATAAAGATCCAATCGTAGTTACAAAACTTACAACAAGATTGGATACCAAGAATATGAATCTGAAGCACGTACTGAGACACTTGCATGATATCTCCAACTGACAATGGGTTTTCGTCCACTGCCTCTTAGCTCGAGGGTTTCCGTCCTCAAACCTATTGAAAGTTGAAGCTTCCAAATTCACCAAAAGAACAAAATTTCAAAACATAAACCAAGCATGATACAAATGAGCTTCTTTTTGTTCTTTTTTAGAGCATCCCTGTGACCCTTCGTTTTCCAACTTCTATCTTTTTGTCTTCTTTCTCTTTTGTCCCTTTTCAAACCTCTTTTTAATATTAAAATGACTTATCAATTTGCTTTAAGCTCCAATAAAGTCATTTTTAATATTTTGTGAAGTTGGCCTTTAATTTTTTGGGGACATTACAGTAACCCCGACACTGGTGAAAAACAATTTCACATCATACCTTCCCTTTTGCTAGATGCTCAACACATTTAAATTCCCTGTCTCGAGGAATCTCAGGACACATATTGTGTTTCTTGGAGCTATGCAAATATAAGATTGCACTATGCTTGATAGATATAAAACTCTCATTGGAGATTCCATAGAACATGATAGCCTAGACAAACACTCAATTGGTCACGCCTTAGTTATTTCTGCCAATCACAAGACTCGATATTAATCAATACTTTCCAGATCTGTTAATATATTTATTCGTTTATCTTGGAACAATCATTTCTAGCAGTGACATCGGTTTAGAAGTCCGAACATAAAGTCTCCCTATAGATGACCACGGGTTTGCAATACTCTCCTTCTTTCACTAGGTGACAATATAGTAATTGATGTATGAATATATGTTTCGCTTCTTTAGTAAGATATTTGTTTCACACCAAATAGTGTCAAATATGGATGTCGGTAGTATAAACTCTTCCATAATGTATGTACTGCTCGATGCTTGCTCGATGATACTTCAATATATGTCGCACATCAATAAAGAAGCTCTGATTTCGGTTTTCTTATGCGTCTTCCATGAATCGTCAGATAGTCCTCCAGACCCTGTATTTTATAAAGTTATGGCTTTGCAATCATTGAATGAATTGTCGTGATTTCCTTCAACATTTGAATGTTATAGTAGTCTTTAGGTGTTAATCAATATTAATTAACAAGCAATGTGAAACAACTAAATTTTTAGTCACAATATAGAAAATTTTCAAATATTCTGGTTATTGCAAATTTTTCTTCAATTGAAGACTACTGGACAGACTAGGGTGGCTGTCAACCATTGAAACTGCAAATGATGTGCTGAACCCAAAGTTGGATATGAATTTAAGATACAAATTCAACAATACTAAAGTTCTCCCGAATGAGCTGAATATATATGAGATTCCTCTCATCCAATTGATGTAAGTTGGCCCTTACACAATTTAATAAATCGACCAAAGGATGGCACCAAAATGCAAATAGTCTATAAGTTACAAACAAATAAGACAAGCCTAAGGAATGGCGCCAAATAATTCCTTTATTAAATAAAGGGACATGATAGCAAAAGCTTTTGTAGAGGCATCATTGAGAGCATTCATGGATTCATGGCCCAAAATAGGTGTGGGCATCATTTTTATGGATTTTAGGATTACAAAAGTAGGCTATTGGTTGATGTCATTGTAGTGTCCCCTAAATGATTGATATCTTTGAAGGCTGTTGATTTTGAGGGGCAAATGTAGGATACAAACTTCATTGCCAAGATCCTAATGAAACTCATCAAGGTGATGAGCCTTGGTTTAGTACTGCGACAACTTGTTGATGGAAAAGATTAGCACATAGATCAAGTGGATCTAAGAAATCTACACAAAGGCCGAGGATATTCAAATGTTCGTGAGAAATCATTACATGCCACAAGCTATTGTTAGGTCCTCCAAAATGGAGTTGTTGATAGAAATTTTATCTTTTATTATATTTTAATTTTTTTGATATATCATATATTTTTTATTAGTTATATATATATATATATAATTTTTTCATATCATATAAGATTGTAGAGGCTTGATTTACACGTAGTCATCTTGAGTTGATTTGTGAAGGTGTGAGAACCATTTAGTGCCATGGTCATCAACATTCTTTGAAATGTTTCGAGGCTATCAATTACAAAGACTGATCAAAAGGTCAAAGTGTGGATTCTAGATGGTTAGTGGGTGGTTTTTCTGGAATTGTTGAGTTTCAGTGTACCCATCATGTGTATGATTGGGTATGTTAATATGGATCAATCATGTTTGGTTGAAACTTATGATGGCTTACACTCCCTGGTTGAAAAATTAGGACCATAATAGAAGTGAAGGAGTATTGATCTTGTAGAAGCATTTTTCAAAAGAGTGCAGAAGACAATTTTAACTTATAGAATGTGTACCTATACGAGGGGTGGACTTCTGGATTGCAAGCCCAAACTTGAACTGGTAAATTAGAGAATTTGTTACAAACGGAGCTAACAGTTAAATTCTCTTGAACTATTTGACAAAAAGATTGATGACTCTCATCCTTTTTTGTTGTATCAAGTACTTTGACAGAAACTAGAATATCGTATACTACTTGTGGATTTATAAATCATTTATGGAGCCTATTGTTAGGTTGGGTTCCAAAGTCAAATATGCTTAGGATAGAGATGTAAGGATTTGATTGATTAAAGAAATTTCTCAGGATCTTAATGCTGTTAGAAATTGCGATTTGCCTTTTCAAGGCAACAAAATCATAGGAATAAAATAGCCCTAGTAAGTGGATCTATCACCATTTTTTAAAGCCAAGTTAGTTCATTATTTAAAATTATGCACTTTTGAAAGAATGCAAGTGCTTTTTGAGGCTGATTTCAAATTCGTACACAAAATAATAGCCATTTGACTACCTGGAGATATATGACAATAGCAATTTGCTGCATGCCTCTTGGGAAATCTGCACTACAAAACTTATAATCAGGATCAATCCTATTGGCATAATAATTATTATGACCGGTGCCAATTCGGATGAGAAATTGGAGTAGAATTATACAATAGGAGATGTATGCCAATTGCAAATTTCTAGAGACCTTTTGGAATATCTTCAATACGTAACTTATAATTAGGACTGATCTTATTGGGACAATAATATTACAATTAGTGACAGGTGGGGTGAGATATTGGAGTAGAATAATCTAACAGGTTTAGTCAATATATTAAGCTTTTCTTAATGCCTTTGGGGCTTGGAGAATTCAGTAATGAGCCTAGATAAATCTGAACTGGAGTTGTAAAACATAAATTACTGATGTTGAAAGGAATAAATTCAAGTGATAATTTTTTTTTCTAGAAATAAGAAGCAAAATTTGGCTCTGATTACAACCAATAAACAGAACAGTCCAAAGTTACAGGTGAGCCATTCTCTGTTTACAACAAAACCTCTCTTCAGTTAAGTATAAGTCACCTTATTTCATTCCAATTCTTCATATACTTCAAACTATGTCTTGCCATATTTGTAGGCAACAGATTCCTCCTTAATAATTAATTTTGCCTAACTAAAGCAATAAAAAAATTCTTATAGTAAACCTTTTAAATTTTCTGCATTCTTTTATTTGTTGCTATTTTCCAAAACAGATTATATCTTATCTCTTAGCAATGTGGCTAACTAAATTATAACAGATATTCTCTTATGCTTTATTTGCATGGATGTTATGTCTTGTATCATTTCTTTACATGGATTTGATCTCCAATGACATTTATTGTTTTCTGCATGGATATTCTCACTAGATTCTTTTACTCTTTTCTGCTTGGATGCCACTGGATGATCTCAGATTTGACTCTTATTTATGCACTTGTGAGATGTACTTGGCATATTACAGGTGTTCATAAGAATTTTATCGTAATGGCACTACAAAAGATGTAAACAGTTTAATGAAAGCAACTCATCTGTAATGAAATAGATTATGTGGTTGAGTGTTGTTTGCTTGCAATGTTGGAATTACAGTTTTGACGAAATGGACAGATAATGGCATTTGAATCAACTGCTAAGGTGTTTAAGTTTCTAGGTATTGTTGAAGCCGAAGTATATTGGTAGACATGGAAATTAGTAAATTACAAGTAAATGCATTAATGATGTGAATCCTTATTTTCATTGACCTAATAGGTAATCAAGGGGAACTTGTCAGTCTAGAGTTTTTAATTGTATGTTATAGCAAGAAAAATGACGGCTCTTGAAACATGATTATAGAGTTTATCTTGAGAAGAAAAGTTAGGAGATCAATTAAGATGGAATAGAGAACTTGCAGGGAGTGATGCTTATGATGAAATGATGTGAATTTTTTCTACAAAATGGTTGTCAATTAAATCATTTGGAAAATAATGTGTGATTGCAAAACATCAAACATGTAAGATATTTACCAAGCAGACCTACATTACTAAGCAATTATTTTCTTACATTTAGTGGTGCATGCAGGAGAAGATGCACAGGCCGGAAGAAAAAAAGCTACAGCTCTTTCTGAAAATGCAGATGTGGATTGCAACTTACTTAGCTGGGATATTAGCAGGGGATTGTAAGTTTGCAACTAGAGCAACCATTTCTGTATTTTGTGGACATTATTATTGTTGGGATGATATTTGAGATAAACCATGTAGGTCCAATGTTGAATGTGATTTCATGTAACATGTTAAATATGACAGGGAGAAAAAAAAAATATCATGTGTGAACGAATATGATGATATCTTTTTTCCAAATGATTTTGTGTACATTACAAAGTCTTTGATCACTGCAGGTGAACACACCTCATTCCTACAATATATTTCATTTATAGCCCTGGAACATTCTCTTTGTGTGGCGGATATTTTACTCAGATGCTCATTTTTGCAGCTTTTATATGGATATATTTCTAAACCTTGTATTTTCAGATGCTCATGTTAATCTGACCTTAAGCAGAATAGGAGATATGCATTGCTCCTGCTCTGGTAACTGTCTACTGTAAGTTTCTCTTCTTTGATTTGTTGCCTATTTTTTTAGATTAGATATACCTCAATTCTACTTTGAGAAAACTCCTGTAAATGAGCTCTAATTCGATGATAGATGAATTTGTAACCACCCACTTCATCAGTTTTAAATACATTTAGTATTGTTATATGGAAATCAAACTTTTGTTGTAAAGTACATCTCCACTTCTCAGTTTCGTTTCTCTTAAACATGCTTTAATATTTTACTAGTGAGTTCATCAACTGGAACGTAGTTTTAATTGTCATAGAGATTAATGTCTAATCTGAATTTTTCAAACACAGTATTTCTATTGAGTGTCATATATGTAAACCAAGTCTTTAGATGAAGGGAAATCAAACAGTAAAATTGTAGACTGCCTTGTTGGCACGGTGATTTAAAAGTGGGTATGTTCATTTGACTAAGCTACTGTATATTATGTTATTATACTTTTGTTGATAGCTTGGATGAAGTAACTGATCTTAATTTCCTTTTCTGAGATATATTCTGTGGCCCTTTTACAAGTATGAGAGAATAGTGTGTATGTAAGTCTGAAAATTTTGAATTTGTTTATTTAAAATGCAATAATTTCTTTTGGTATTGTTGGTTAGCAAACTTTTTATTTAAAAAGATGTAATTTTTTACTAGGCTTGACAGGATGCTTCTTTGTAAGTACAATTGTCTTAAATTTGATGGATCCATATTTTTGGCTTGATTGCAATTGTGAGGGATGTGATTCGTTAAATTTATTTGGCATAACCATTGCCTTGAAATTTTCTATTTTTGTTGATTAATGAGACAAACATGCATGTGTTATCTGTTTTATTTTATGTATCTGAAGGTACATGGAACCTGAGGTTTCATGAATTTTGGAATGTTGGTTTTTATTATGGTCAGTTGTTTGTTTTTACTTCTTCTCTAATCTATTTTTCTATTGCTTTAGGTCAATAACACCTTGTAAATGTACTGATGGTACAAGAGGTGAATACGCATATGATAGGGATGGTCTTCTTATTCCACGGTTGGCTACTAACGTATGTATGAGGAAACATTTTTTCTTATCTTTAGCTTGTTAATAAATGACACTATTGGATGCATCTTACTTTATGACATTTTCATAGATGACCACATTTGTTTTAATGTTTGAAAAGCACTTTGATTGGGATTGATAAATGCGGACAGACTACTTCATCTAGCTTTCAAGCTAGACTCATCAAGTTCCTGGTCATAAAATAAAACTGAAAAACAAAATGACTCAGAATTATACCATTCATCATTGACATTTCGTTAAAAACAAAATGACTCAGAATTATACCATTCGTCATTGACATTTCGTTAAAGTTTTTGTAACCATTTGCAGGACATGTCAGTCTAGCAGTCAAAGTTCTTGTCCTGATTTTATAGAATTCACTGTGAACAGGTTCAACACCATCAGCAATGGGCATGTGCTCCATAGTGTCAGGCATAGTATGAGTTCCAGTATCCATTTTCAGGAGCTTGAGTTCAAACATTGCTTCTGATTCCCTTGCCTTCTTCAGGCTTTTTGTGTAAGGCGTATACTTGCATGGACATTGTTGATCTTCCTATCCTGTTTTTAGCAAGTTTGCTGTGACGACCTTTACTTGGTGCTATATCCTGTGCCATATTACCACTCATTAGCTATCAATTGGACCAAGGGCAACCTGATGGACGTCCTCTAAATAGCAACAATTAATTGATACTTATTTGATAGGACATCCAGTGAGTAATATAGGTAAAGGTACAAAGTTGTGTCACACTTTCAGCCAACTCATCAGCACACATAAATCTAATCATTTCCAACTAAAAGTCACTTTTTGTCAAACATATGGTTTAGCTAGATTCATTCTAGCTAAGTTAAATGTGGGCCACTATTTTCCAACTAAAAGTGTATACTAAATGCACGTGCAACACCACATTGAGTCTCATTATCAAAATAAAAAAATTATTGTAAATTTTAATATGTTTAAAACTTTCAACAAATCCTCATGTAAATAATATTTAGAAAAAAATTACTTTTTTGTAATCTATTAGTGTAGTTTTCAAAAATATATATTTTTAATAGTTAAATTATTGTTTATATATATTTTTTAATTTTCTTAAAATAGGTCGTCAGCACCAAAACATAAGGTTGATTGTTTTTTCAAGAAAATTTACTAAATTTACTGAAAAATTATTATAAAATATGATGCTCTCGATAAAAGAGTTTATGTTAAGATATCTATTTTTTTCCTTTTTGGATAATTAATTAAGACAAAAGGTGACATCCCATTGTGTAATGTCCCCAACTAGAGTTCCTGTCCAAGTAAATTGAGTTATATAGTTAAGTCCAATTTGATTCCATTTCTGGAATTGTTGCACTTTTGTGATAAAATTTTCTCCCAAATTTCCCAATTCTCTCCCTACTCACCAACCTTAAGAGAGATAGGAGTGTGTTTGCCTGTGGAAGCTAAGAAATCCTCTGTGAGTAGACTCCCTCAAGGGGTTTGTGGCACATATAAGCATTACCTATTCTGGGGCTATGTCCTCAAGGTCTTGTGATACATGTCCTTACCCCTATCATGGAAGGTTCCTCACATCACGAGGTACTACTCCATCTCTGACAAAGCCAACCTATCCTCCTAATGGTATTAGCGAGTGTTTAAGGAGTTGGCTTAGTATATATAATTGTCTTATATATTAAGGATATATACATATATAATACATCATAAATACAATCCTAATTTCATTATTATCATCAGATAGATAAGTATGCTGTATAATATATTTGTATATATAATTCTGATTTCATTACTATTGATAGTAGGTATATATAAATGTGTAATATATATATATATATATAGAGAGAGAGAGAGAGAGAGAGAGAGAGAGAGGATTATATAATGGTTCTTATTCTTCATACTAATATCTTTCAGATATAATACTCAGAATTAATCATATATTAATTTACAGAATGGCTTGCTGGTGCTGGCCAGCATTGTGATTCATTTCCATATGTGAACTATTCCTTTCTGAGCACTTACTTAGATTTTATATTTTTTTCCTCCGTGACATATAACCAAATGTATTAAAATATTCACTCCTATTCGATATAATCTCCTGATTTGATTGATCAGTAATCTGTAAATATCTATGTTGGTCTATGGCATTTCCTTCACTATTTATATACTCGATGATTGGATATCTTATTAAATATCTTAGCAAATTGTATTTCATTGCTACCAACCATCTCACCGATAACTCCTTCAGGCCCCCCTTCTCTTTATGAATCTTATCTCCTTTTATATCTCCGTGTCTC
Source organism: Chamaecyparis obtusa (assembly GCA_027943335.1). NCBI lineage: Eukaryota > Viridiplantae > Streptophyta > Pinopsida > Cupressales > Cupressaceae > Chamaecyparis > Chamaecyparis obtusa. The sequence goes on along the minus strand of BSBK01000638.1, from coordinate 2,367,942 downwards.
TATAAAGAGAGACATCTCTCACAAAGAACATGTATGATATGACATTCTGAATGAAAAATTGATTGAAAACGAGAGTAATCTACAAAAGATACATTCACTGATCATAAATGTGGAGCTACAACACTTCAATCTTTCCATTGGAACAAGAATTCCATATATAGCTCTTTTTACTATTTAGCTTGAAATGAAAATGTGTAAAAAGTGAATGAAAAAATTTGTACAGAAGTCTGGAAGCTACGTGACAAGTCTTCCCCATGAGTTGAAGAGGATTTGTCATGAAGTGATGACACAGACATAAACACTATCTTGTTTATAATTTTTTTGGGATTTTGATATGTTATTTTATGTTGCAATTTTGGGGGGCCCTTTTGGATTGTTTTTCATAAACTAGCTAAACCAAATATGCAACTTCAAATTCTTGTTCTCTCTTTTTGAGATCAGCATGCTACTTGTCTCTTGTTGTACTCTTCTTCAAACTTTCCTTACTTCTTTATGCAGCTCATACATTTACCTAGTTGAACCCTTTGCTTCAACACTTTACGTTCCAAACTATGCTATACTTCTCCTTTCATCTACCACTCTAGGGTTGTAAGTTGTAACCATATGCAATGGCAAAAAAGGATCTTCATTGTAGTGCAACTAATTATTTGTTCTATGCAAACTCGGCTTGTAGTTCTAAGTTATGTAGTATTGTCATATCCTCGCCATGAAAGGTGTCATTGCTCAAAAACTTGTCTTATTTAGAAGACTTTGGGACTCTGTAGGAATTAATATATTAAGCCAGTAATTATCTTCATAAGAAAAGATGAGAAGGCAACAATGATTCCTAAATCTGCATTGATGTATCAAGTGTATACAATGATCCATATACAAGTCAACATGGCAGTGAATCGATTAAGGATAGGATAAGAATTATGTTTACATTAATATGTGTTACTAATAACCATTGATGAGGTGTGATCACAATAACCATTATTAGTTAAAGGCAAAGGACAAATTATCAAGAGTCACCACTTTTGGAAGGATGATGCCTATGGGAAGAGACATAGCCTTCCATTGAAATGGAGGAATATATAAACAGCATATTGACCACTCAAAAGAGGCATTGAAGAAGATAGAAGAAATCAGAGCAGATTAGAAATATATATACAACATTCAATAGCAGAATCTTGATTTAGATTAGTATGCATGCGAATGTAAAAATGCTTGATATGTATGCTTAGTGATATACAATGTGGTTAGACATCTATACTCTTTAATACATCATCAACTAAGTTAGGGATAGGTAGTAGGCTGGTTATGTCGAATTAAGTAGGCCAACCCAAGTGATGGAATTATCTTAGTTGGATGTTCTCGCCACTTGTGGGCCAAGGGGTGGGCTATTATAGTTGGATGCGTCATGCTCTTGGGCTTAGTTCGGTTGAACGGTCTCCGGACACCCTTTCGAGCTTTCCCCTCTCTAAATTCTACTATGGTTGCTTTTGGAAATAAGCTAGGGTTTAGGTTTTAAGAAAATTTATTTATCATTTCATATCATATTAATTATTCATTAAATCTCAAACTCTATAACTTTAAATGAGTTAATTTTAAAATACTATTGTCAAGTAAATTATATTGTTGGAATTGTTAATTGTGGTCACAAGAGGTACATCCTAATTTGGGAAGATTACAATTGGTATCAAAGTTTCATTCCTACTAGCCTGAGGGATGAAAGATAGTTGATGCAACTTAGCCAATGAGCTCAAAGGGAATTGGAGAGAGAAAAGAAGAAGCTTGCGTCCTCCAGTGATACTACTCAAAACAATACATTGAGTGAACAAATGGGAAATGAATTGAGGTCCTTAATGGAAGAAAATGAGAAAACAGCACAACTACTTCTACAAACCCTCCAAAATATGAACAACAATATTAACAACCTTCGACCTAACCAAAGAAATGGAAGGGAAGTCACCTCTAACCATTTTGAAAATGATAATTGAGCTCCAATAGGGTCAACACCAAGAATAACTAGTCCCTCCATACCTAGAGAAGTGTCAACTAGAGAAGAAGAAGAAATTGATGCACCTAATCATAACTTAGAGGAACTTGCCTAACCATATTCAAGACTTGACCATGAAATTAGGAGAAACATTCCATTTAGAGTATTTTGTGAGGTCAGATCAAGAATTAACCCTAGAAGGGAAAGCGGTCAACCTAATAAGATCTTACATCATAAAGTAGGGAAAATAACTCTTCCAAATTTTGATGGATCAGGGAAGGTCACCACCCACTCATGGATCCAAAACTTGGATACAAACCTATCTCTTAATCCCATGGTGGAAGAAGATGCCATCAAATTTACCATCCTACATTTAGAAGGTTTAACACATGATTTGTGGTACCATGGCTTGATTACACAAGGCCATCAAAACATAACATCTTTTGACGACTTCATCAACAAGCTTATTGAAAGATTTGACCAATAACATCTAGAGAGGTATTCCAAAGAATTAACTCTATTATGGCAAAAGGGGTTTGTTGAGGACTATGTGACAAAATTCCAAAAGATTTCCGTCATGGTTTCTAGAGTAACTGAAAAGTGACTCACTTACCTATTTATAGAGGGACCATCAGAATCTGTTTAGCGCCTAGTAAGTGCATTTGGTCCTATCACTCTCCAATGCAATCCTAAAAGCCATATGATTTGGTACCACTAAAACAAAAGATAAAAGTTACTCTAAAAATGTGACATCAAAAGATAAATACTTCTATGAGAAAGATGGGCATAATAGAACATTCCTTCTTTGAATTTTTTTTGGCCTCATTAGTTGCATTTCTCTCATAGAAACAAGTAGAGCAGCAGCAAAGAGGGTCTAATTTTGATGCAATGTTGGGAGATGGAGAATAGGGGCAGCAGTGTGCTTTGTTTATCTCTATTTTGTTTTTTATATTGAGCATGAAACTATATGGCAGCACTTTAGCCTTTGGGCATTTTGTATGTTATTCTTTTAATATCACATGCATATTGACAAGGAATTCCGAATTATGAATGCATATTGAGTATTGAATCGGTTGACTATTTAGTATTGATGCAATAAAATGTTGTATGTTAAGGTTCTATGATGTTTAAATGGTATGCTTTATCCACATTTTCATATGAATTTAATGTATACATGGAAATTTCCCTATATATTGTAAATTTTCCCTATATTGTATATAGCCATCCCCTTGCTAGCCCCAAACTTTGCAAAAAAATTTCCATCCCGGAAACTCATCCCCCCTTCCCCGTCCTGGAAACTTGGGGTAACATTGGTAATATGTCTCAGTTGACTCATTAGAATGCTCCACATTCCTTCGTAGTGATTGGTATACTTGTGCAATTTTGGTGATATGATCACAATGATATAAGGATTCTTCCATATGAGTTTCAGATGATTAGGAGTACGGCATTGCAATATACTATATTTTGAAGAGTCAGTCTATTTGGACTGCCCTGTTTCTACCAGGTTAGTTTCTCCACATGTGCCAGCACTTGGTTATCATTCACTCGAGGAGATGATTGTAGAGATGTTGTAGACGATATGCATTTCCTTTATTTTGCTCTGCTTGTTGATTTTGTTTTCTCCCGTGTGGTGTAAAGCAAACAATCAATAGTTTTAATAGTGGCATTAATGCTTGGGCCGACAAGTTGAGTTCCTTCATTTCCAGTTGATCTTGACCTATCTTATTTGTTTTGAAGGATGTGTTGAGGTATGTATGGGGCATAGTTATGCTTTGAGTTGATCTGCAACTCATAAGATTTCTTGGTGCATGTCTTAAGGCCGACTAGTAAAGTGTTGTATGCTCAAGCCGACCTAATAAGAGTTGTTGTGATGTTGCAGATGATGGTTTGGAGCTTGCATCAAGTGTGCCGATATGAGATTATTTTGTGACCAAGTAACCTCCTTGATCTGCTGTATTCTATTTGCCGTGGTATAATTGATTTGAGACTATAACCTATTTTATACTAATTGATTCTGTAGGTCCTAGTACCAACCTAATTGGTGTTTTGGAGTGTTGTGGAGGATATATATAGAAAGATGGATCATTTGAGAAAGTGTGAGTGTGTGGAATAAGTGGCTATTGAGTCAGATAAGGATGAGATGTGTGAAGTCAGTTTGAAAGAATAATTGTGCTACAAAGGGACTACAACAATAGCATATGATAGATGCTCCTCCAACAATTCTTGTTTCTATTCTTATTGCGATCCTAATGTATCCTGCTCTGAGATAGTGTATCTTTCCAATAGGTTCTTATATCATTGTATCTTGCTCAACAAGTCCTTCCTAGGAGTAGTGAGCTTCGTTAGGCTGAGCCTTAAAACAAACATTGTAACACTTGTTTCATAAAGTGTGAGTTAACTCTCACCATGGTTTTTCCCTCATTGGGTTTTTTGCATAAAAATCTTGGTGTCTTTGTGTTGAATATTGTGGCGCATACTTTCCTTTCAAGTTATTCATCCAGTAATCTTTTGATGTTCAAAATAGCGAATGTATCAGTTCAAATGTATGCTGATTTACTCCCTCCTCTCAGCATTCTGGTGTGTTCAACAACATCAGCACTTGATAATGACACACTAGGCTGCAAAGATTCCATTGGTACTCTTTTTTTAGAGCTTCCCCCTCCATGTCCAACCTAGTCACCTCGGCCTTCTTAGCTAATGCTATGGTTTTACAAAATTTGACCCCTTGACGGTACTCCTAGAAGATGGGAGTAAACTCTTGTGTAGCTTTTCCTATATGCCTCCTTGCAAAATCTTTGAAGAGGTCAGAAGGGTATTGTAATGGATTGTTTCAAACACTCACACTCCTTGAAGAACATCCACCACCAATATTACATGCTTGTTCAACTTTAATTTCTTGTCCCTTTCTACCTTCATTGCTGGTGCTAGTGCTCATTATTTAAAAGCGTTTTTAGTTGAAAATGTCAATGATAGCTGCAAATGCAAACTTAGAACACTTATAGGAAACACAGCCTTCTAAGTATTTGAAATTTTTGGCAAAAACCAAAAAGAGATGCAAAAAAAATTTCAAAAAAACAAAAACAAAAAATAATGAATGCACCTCAAATGATGGAGACTTGATCTTCTTTTGCTCTTTGTTCACCTCTCTTTCCTTTTGTCACTTGCTTTCTCACAGCTGTGCTCTTCCTTTATTCTCTTTTCACACTTTTGCAAATGACACAGACAAGCTTCTTTTTTTATTTTGAATATTATAATGTGGATTTTAGGTTTAAGTATTGTACAAAGGGTGTGGATGCCCTTGTGGGCCATCCCATCCCTTTATTTTTTAATACTTGTTTTTTTAAAAAAATTTGCTCTTTTCTTTGGCTGGGTTGTACAGGACAGCTAGTCATCTCTTGCTATTTCCTAGCATTTATGGGACTGGCAAACATCCTCGGGATGTTTTTGGGCAATTCCATGAATTTGTGGATGAGGGATATATTTCCAACCCATCTCCACGTCCTCAAGGCATTCTTGACCTGGGATGTCCCCTTTTTGATTGAGGACTCATCCCTGGTATAGTTTTAGACTGAATGATTGTCATTCTTTCTTTTTGAACTACAAAAATAATTCTGTAATTCAATTTAAGTTGCCCAGAAAATGACTTATAAATTATAATATACCTCGGATATTGTAATATTTTTTAAAGAGGGCCTAAGTTGATGTTGTGAGGACAAGGGGACAATTTGGAATATTAAAATTAAAACCAATAAAGAAATTTTCTAGAGAATTCTTCAGGAGGATAAAAATGGAAAACAATTGATTACAAAAGGAACTGGGCTTGAAGAAAATCATCCATTGTTTGTTGCCAAAAATTCCTTTCTTGAAGATTGAACACCTGGGGTTCATCATTAGCTAGAGAGTGAAAATTTTGTCGGTTTCAAAATTAGAGTACAAAAACCCTAATTGTTTTCAGATTGGATTTGGTGACAAAAACACTCATTGCATATACGGGGAAGGATCAATTAATGAGCATTTTGGAGATTTTAGGAGTTGTGTTGACAAGTCAATAATTTCTAGATTTGTGTTAGTTGTTGTTTTTCCAATTGAAACTTATTTGTTCTGATTTCAAGAATATTTTACACTTTGGGGCTGAATTTCCAAAACTTATTTTGTGGAATTTTTTATATTTTTGGTATTTGGTAAAATGAATTATATATAATTTTTAATCTTTTAATATTATTTTATTGCCAATGTTGTACCTTTTATTTGACAATTTCCTTGTTTGGTACTGTAGTATCAATTTACTTTTCAGCATTTGTAAAAGCTCTGCAATTTAATTTATTTCTGGCCACATAGGAAGGGTGCTAGACAGAGATTTTGAATATATGAAAAGCATTAGCTGCTGGGTTTACCTCATATATTTTATTGGGTGCGATACTGTTTCCTTCAAATGCTTGAACACAAATATAAAGGGTTTTGAATATTACAAAATTTTTGTATTGAGGACTAACCATGCCTTTCTAACTCAGTCATAGCCTATAATGATGCTGCACTTCCTCTTTTATTGACTGTTTCCTTGGCTGCGTGGGGTTAATGGGAAACACATTTTGACTGATGTTTCCTCATCACAGCCTTTAAGGTAGTCCAACTTCATGTTGCTGTAGCAAATGAGAGACAAGGTTTTGACAAGTAGCTGACTTGCCTTGTTTGCGTTTTTGAAAGCATTAATGTTTATATGCTTGCTTCCACACTACAGTTTCTGTAGCTTGACATACATAAGGGGACATTTTTATGATAATATTCATTCTGCTGCTTTTTATGTTTGAATGTAGCCCCTTGCAAATAGTAAACTTATTTTATTGGTTTTCCTTCTTGTCGGACATGTCTCAGCAGTTGTTGGATTGTCATTTTCTAGTAATTTTATGCTGACTAGCCAATGGAAGTTCCCTTTGGGAGAGATTGGCAATTTAATTTATGTTTTTACTAACTGCAATTGATTTGAAGAGAATTGTTATTTGTATTGGTGCCTACTGTAGAAATCAATCACAGTTTTTTACTAGGTTTTGACATAGTTTGCAGCAATGGTACATTACTACGTACTTCAATTGTTCTTTGAACTATATCAGTTCCTATTATGGGTATTTTATATTTTATGCTCCAACTATTTAACAAAATGTTTTTTTTCGAAATTGTTGGACAATTGTTTGTTGCAATTCTAGAAATTGAAAATAGAAGAGTATTTCATTACTTTATCATTCATATTTTAAATGTTTATGTGGTTCAGTGCTAGATTACCTTCGAATTGTAAGTTTGGATGGCAATGTTGCTAGGACACAGTTTATTATTTAGATTTTCATGCCACATAAATAGTTGAAAAATCTTGCAATTATTCGCAGAAATCACGAGTACTTGTACAATTAAATTTGGTGGCAAGTAACTCACACAAAACTTGTTGCCAGTTTTTTAGCGAAACTTGTGGCAATTCTATGCTGAACAATTGTCAAAAGCAGTTGTTTTTTCCCCAAAATCCACTGTAAACTCGTGGGAATGAATATAAGTATTTTTCCTATGCCAAACATTAATTTTTTGTTTAAGTGATTTGATTGTGTATCCTGAGGCAAGTGACAAACTAGAAGCACGATTAGGGCACAACAAGATGTGACGTGATGGAGATGTTCAGCACACGGCTATACTACGAGGGGGGGGGGGGGGGGTGGGGGGGTGAATTAGTATAACAACTTTTATCAATTTAAACTTTATGAATCAGAATAGCTCCACTTACGTGGAAACCCTTACGGGAGAAAACCACGAAAAATTGCTTATATAATAATCTCTTACAAATTTTCTAGGTTCAACCTACTAGAGACACCAACCCCTCATTCAATTCATCACTACTTGACCACTAGAGGCACATACCCCTCATTCAATTCATGAGCACTGGCCCACTACAGGCACTTGCCCCTCATTCAATTTGTGAGCACTAGCCCAGTAGAGGCACCGACCCCTTATTCAAATCGTCTTCTCAAGAGCTATAACTCTTTTCTTCCATCCTCTCTATTCAAATCTGCTATAAACTGATCATAGAACTATTACAATTTGATCACAATCTTCTCATGAATTGTTTTTATAAACATCTTATAATCTTTGTTTGTTCACTTCATCATTGCTGCACTTATAAGTCTGTGATTTGGCTTGCTCCAAAGTCTCCTATTACTCTTCACAAATCTGTTCAAACCACTGCCATCAAATTTTCTCATGAATTCTTCATAACATGCTTCACAAGGTCTTCATAAATCTGCTCAAGCCTTTGTCATATATCTTCTCACTAATACTTCATATATTTCTGTTTTAATGTCTCCACAAAATTTATCCTTTTCATAATACATTTGAAGAATATTCACTTCACACACCTCTTACTCATCTCCTTTTATACTACAACATACCTCTTCACCAAGAGAGGTAACCCTTGATTAGTGTACAATATTCTTCATATATTTAAATCAGAATTAAATATCTTTCATACCTCACTCTACATTTTGCTCCACACACACTACACTCTATTCCACTTGAATGATCTGCCTTTATATCTCTAATGATTCTATGAATTGATGCAACTCTTTGAATTGGATACAACCATTTAACAAATACGCCTTAACTCATTATTTTGCTTGTTCTTGAATAATGGAATTTCATAAGAATATTCTCTACCATCCCATACTCATATTCGTTTCACATTTGACTATCACCATTTTTAATCTTCATATCTGTCACAGCAAACTTATTTGTTTGAACAACAATTGGAATTGCAAATCGCTGGTTTATCTTTGTCTATCTTGTCAATCTTTGTTTTTTGTATGCTTGGGTTATTCCAGACGAGCCATTGCACCAATTTGGTCTATGAGATCTATGTGTGTACAAGGGGGTTTGTTCACTATATTTTACACATTGATCACTGTTTATACCCATCGGGTTTTCCTCTTTTTTTCTTCAAGTTCTTATATACATCAACCTTGCCAATGCATCTACACCAATAGTACGATCGACACTTAGCTAACATGTGAATCTGATATTTTTATTCTACACATATTGGTTCAAACTTAAATGTTCCCTGGTTTTGATCTCATAGCCCTTGACAATTCACCTGCATTTTAACATGTCTGTGGTAGTATAGTTGAGCAGTAAACTGTCAACATGTTAATATTTAAATTTAAACTTTAAATTGATCATATTCTTGCATTTGATTGGCAACTTATTTAAAATTTTGGTAAATCTGTCTTAGGAATTTGGAAATATTCTATCATTGATTTGTGTTGGTAGACATGAGTGGTGGTAAATCAATTTTTTATTGGTACCTTAGTATTGATTCTATATTTGGATTGGATAAATCTTTTTATTTTCAAGATTGTTTAGGCAGTTGTATCAAATTGTCTCTTACGGTGCTCTCCTTGTGTTTTTGTTTTGCAGTTTTGCTTTGAAGATGGTAAAATGACTCAGGCGTGAGTATCCTCTTATTGTAATTATTAAATTATCTGTGAATTCATTTTGAAAATGTGCAGGATGATACTTTGAATGATATATTGAAATTCATATATTAATATGTGATCTAACAAAAAATGATTATTCATTTATTATTGGTATATTATGTTTCTGTGTTAATTACACAGATTTTAAAAATCAGCAACAAAGCACATTTGAGGTATTTAATGAATAATGCAATAAATTATATTAGGAAATATTGGTGTGACGTTTGCAAAGAGGTTCATCTTCTTATATAGAGTTGGAGAGATGCAATTGATAATAAATAAATAAAGGAGACACTTGTCCAAGATGCATACTACACACCTCTAATTCAGTACAGTGACTATTACAAAACACCTCCAAGAACCTCTCCAAAGGATTATTGTACTAAAATAAAAACATGCAAACACATTAATTAAAAACTTAAAATATTAGAACCATACAAAAGCATATATTCTCCAAAAGATTTTGTTTAAAAGTAGTTCTTGGACTGACTAGAGCTTTATCAAGCTGCCTTGTGACAGTTGTTAAGGTGTAGCTCTCAAGCTGAATTCCTGCATTTTTATATTCCACCTCTCTAAACTATTGAATTACGAATTTTTAAAATTATTTGACCGCCATCAAGGTTGAGCTACATCTACAATACTCCATCTAAGTGTCGCATGACCCCAGTGATGGTATAATTGTTAAGATTAACAGACTCTTGAAATAATTGGGAAGCCATATATGCTAAGCATCATTTAGAATAAGATCCCTTGTCTTCAAAGTGCAAGCTTCTTAAAACATGTACTCTTGGTCAATGAATTTATCACCATCATTAGCATTTGGTGAATCTTCAACAATAGCTATATTAGCTTCATTTGGTTTGCCTTTGAGCTTTCTCTTAAGAACATCATTGGCTTGAATTCTAGAGTTTTAATTTGTGTGACGTATTTTCTTGTATTAGTAACATTTAATCTCCCCTTTGAATTTTATCTAATAATCCTATCTTATCTTATCTATCATATGTTATCTCCCCTTTGAATTTTTCTAATCATCGATGGCTGTTTCTCTATTATAATGCACTCTCATGTTGAGAATCATCTTCTATATCACTTGGAGTTGCTCTCTTTTCTTCTGCTAAGAGAGCTAAAATCATATACTCTAGAGTTTGTGAAGGCATTTGATTGAAAGTAAAAATGAGATCCCTGATTTTAGAAGGTAGATATTATAACAAAATGACTTTGGCATGCTAACCATTAATGATAGCATTGAATTCTTGTAAGGGTCTGCCCTATTATTACCGGTTTGTTATTTTGTTTGTTTGTTTTGGCAATTATGAAATAGATATTTGAACCCAACCAATATATTGAACAAGTAACAGCATGTATAAATGAAACCAGACACTTAATTGCAACCACTAAACTGTAAACAGCATTATGAACAAATTACTTATACTCCAAGTCTGGTACACATTGTCATTATCATCAATGGATACAATAGTATGGCACACAATGCTCAAAATTGTTAAGGAACTTTGGATAAGAATAGAGATAGATATTTCCTTGTTTACTTGATATCGATTGCTACTGCAGAAAACAATTGCCGTTATTAATTGATTCTAACAGCAAGCATCAAGGAGTATATATATATATAAACCAAGGGTCATGATTACATAGAGTCATGACCATACATGGCTATTGCCATGTAGGGTCATAACCCTACATTCATGATTAGTTACTGATCGGTGATCTTAACAACCGATAATCATCTTATAACTTATCCAATGTAATGTATGCAATAATCATAAACATGCACGATAAGATTGTGGCTGTTAATAACATTATGAGGAAGGCATGATAATCATCATACACTGTAATATCATTACAGTTGCACGACAGTCATCGTGGCTGTAATGGTATTACAATCCACGATGTATATTGTGATTGTAATAACATTGCATAATATATAGTGCACGATGTATTGGATGATACACGATACTTGTCGTGCTGTTATCATATTCACTGATGCATTTGATACTTCGGTTCAGTATAGTGATATTATACCAACAATAATATATATATATATATATATATATCTATTGTTATCTTGGCATAACTATTACTTAAATACGAACGAAGCTATATCTCAACAAAAATACCATGAAATGGCATACCAATTTCACTGTCCAATACAGCTCAGACCTGATACTCGCTGTCCCACACAGTTCAGACCTGTAACAGCCCTCCTCAAGCATGTACGACACACTTCAATTACTGCAGACTTATACAGCACCTCTTCCCACCATTCTCAAACCTGTACGGCACCATGTTGCTGTTACTAACTCTACCCTAGAATGTATTCTCGACAGTTCAATGCAACCACAGATGTTCCCAGGCATGTAAAACACTGCTGCAGCTGAGTCTGGGCCTGTATGGCAATTCTTCAACATGGCTCACACAAATGTCCCAGCAAACTGAGATTGGTACACCCAGCAAGGTAAGAGTGATTGACAGCAACTTGCACTCAACTTCACCTTCAAACCCTCAAAATTGATCCACTGAAAATGACAAACACTTTTCAAATGAAGTAGCAATAGTCTGATTTTTACCTTGATGCCCAATCAAATCTCTTGACTGTGTCTTGTAATAGAAAAGAGACTGTCCTTCATGAGGGATTTCATCCTCACAAATCCTTGAAAAAGAATTCTCCATTATTTCATCAATTTCATATATCTTACAGCATGCTAAAAGAGAGCACTTGAATCTTTTTTGTAACACTAATAAGAACTCATTCAGTCACCTTGCCCATGTGGGATAGAGAAAATCACCATTTGCTTTTTCCCCTATTTTCTTGCAGTTCCTATTTTTCAACGATTGCTTTTTCCCTTATTTTATCGTGATTCCTATTTTTCCGCAATGCTTTTTCCTTTAAATCTTAAGTCTCCAAACATTTTATATCTCCAATGTGTTATTTAATAAAGGGGAACTCTTGTAATTAAATATTTCCCAAAACTATAGACTTAGCACAATAAAGTTAAATATTTATATTTAACTTTATAAACAAACTTTATTAATGCACAATAAATCATATCAATGATTAATAAATCCTCTATCAATATTAAACATTTACCATTGACATGTCATTACCACGGAGGTCCTAACCATGTCCAGAATGACTTATTATAAATAGTCAGTATGCTCGTAACTACGTGTAAACACCTTAGAATGATTTGCAACTGAAATTGCTTAGGCCAAATGGCCTCCAAGTCCCTTAAATGTCTTGGGTAGCCTACGAGACCAAGGGGAAATAGGCTAATGACATCATCATGCTATAAGTGCTAGAAAGGGGACATTACACTTATATTAGTTGTCTAATGAGAGATATTAGTTGCTTATATGGTCAAACATAGTGACTTTGTTGGCAATCTTAAATTTGAATAGCTGAAGCTTTAGAAAAATCTTTGCTCCATGTTAGGTCCCAGAACATTTCTCTTGATCTTAGAGTTTGTCTTCACTTTCAAAGCTAGGGGATTGTCTTCAAAGGGGAAAAATAATATCATCAACAAATTTAGGATGTCCAAAGGCTAACTCTGAGAGGGGGTAATCTTTCCTATTCCTTAAGCTCAACTAAATTTGGAAGGGTAATCGTTGAGGTATGCCTTAATAAGAACTCAAATCAAACAAAATGGACAATCAAAATTACAAACGATAGTTGTACCCAACAACACACTTGACTCCAATGATTGTCACTAGGTGAAGAGTGAACAGTTGTAATAACTGTATTGTCCCCTTATATGATCCTTTAGGGTTTGGGATTAATTTCTTTTACTTCAATTGCAAAAAACTTCATTCTATTAAAATTTTTACTCAAAATTGAATTTAGAGCATGGCAACAACTTTAATGGAGGGAGTAGCTAATCCAATGATGATGATCTTGATTTTGTGCAAGAGTTAAATGACTTGTAGTAATTGTATAATGATGGAGATTGATTTAAATCCAAATGCATTATGTAAATTGATGAATGTATACGAGTCTTTCTTGAATTACAAAGGGGGTGGATCTAATATGGATTGCCAATCTCTCTTGAATCTCAAAGTATTGGATATATATAAGTAAAATATCTGGAAACAAATGCTAAAATCAATCTTACTTTGTTTATGCAATATCAAGGGATGCCATTGGATGAGTACTGTTGTGTTGCAATTGTTTGCAAGAGCAATCCATCCTCAGTGAATAGTTCCAATATTTTTTGTGCTCAATATTTATTGTATTTTTCTGTTAGTCATTTAGGAATTTAGTGCCTGGGTGTTTTAGGGTTGCATCTAGCAAACCCCATTGAAATTAAGTTTGTAGAAACCCAAAGAGGGGGATGGAAGCTCATAGCCTCGTACTACCTTTAGCTTCTTATGACTGTCTAGAGTTACCCCATCTGGGCAACATATTACTTTTATGCCCTGTGATATTGGTTTATTACTTGAATTTTTTTCCTTTAATAGTATTTTTAAATATATACTTTTCAAATTTGAAGTTGAATATAACTGGGCTTACTTATCTATCAATTGTTTTTCCAATATTTAAGGCCGGTGAATTTGAATTTGATTTGAACTGGGATTTAGCTGGTTATTATGTTTAATTTTTTTCCTTGATCCATCAACTATATCATACTTTCGAAGTTTCCATGGTATTTGTAAATCAAATTTCAGTTTATGGTTAGGCAAATTTTATATGACAAGAACTTGTCTAATCCACTGGTTATGAGGAACTGGTATCAACAAGATAGCTGTTCTAATTTGTATCACTATTAAATGATTCCTGGCAATCGCTTTTGCATGCTAAGTATGTTAAAGTATAGCTTGCTATTTGTTCTGCTACTATATGGAGGAATTGACAAAAAATCCTAGAAACTAACTTTTGTAGCAAAGATAAAACACTGTTGATTTCTTAGGCTGTTTTTCAACTCTGCTTTGGTTGGAAAAATGATTCTCGCTATGTTTTTTTTGTATTTGATTAGATTATTTCTACACAATATATTTCTAATTAGATTGTTTCCTTCATTTTTTTTTAAATCAGGAGGGACTTTATTACAGAATGCACCCCTATCTGTCCTTGTGATATGCAATGTGGCAACCGTGTTGTACAAAGGGGGTTGAAATATAGATTGCAGGTATTTTCGTTAAGCATATGTATATATTTAACTTTTACATCTTGAGGTTTTCTACTAAAATTATCTATTTCAGTAGATTGGAACAAATAAACTTGTAGTCTTGTGAACCAGTGGATCATTCTTGTGCTTTGTGATTACTAAAGAGGAGTAATTTTGGATGGTCATATTTTGTTTTGAATAATATTAAATTTCTTTCTTGATGTCATAGGAAAACTATCGGGCATGAGCTTGACACTTTTCTATTTATATGCTATGTTATAGATTGATTACTTGTGCTCAATTTAATGTAAATGGTTGCACAACATTCGAGGTGTAAGACCAAGTTAAGAGTTTTGATGATTTTCTTTAGACCCATTTGGTTTTGAGGTCCTAGTTAAGCGTATTTTAGAAAGTATTCTCCAACTTTTGTTTGATGGTTTGGATACAAGCTTTTATGTAACTTGTTGTAACTGACAATACTTACGTATTTGTGCATTAAATTATCATTAGCAGGCAATTCATAAGGAAACAATGAACATACTTCATTTTTAATTACTCTTAAGTCTTTATTAGATTCTTTGTTCAAAAGTTGTGTTCAGGTGGGCCCATCTCTCAATTTATTTAGTAGTTAGTATGAGTGAGTTATAGTTTGGCAATCATGAATTTTATTTTTGAGTATAATTACTTTATGCAGGTTGAGTGATATGATATAGTATAAGGTTAATGCCATTGTTATAAAACAGTTCTTTCATTTGTGTAATTGTTTTTTTTGTTATTTTAAAGATTGGCAATCATTTTAGTTTTGATTTTTAATTTCATTTTATTCAAATGTGATAGTGCTATATCCTCATTGATGCCTTATTGATATAACCACACATCCATATTTTAAATTTTTGCAAAGATTTTTATAGTTGAAAATGAGATAAATACTATTCCTAGTGGTAAGAAGTCTTTCATCTTATAGTTGGCTGTTTTATATGTATGACACAAAATTAAAAGTTTGAAAGATTTGCTTAAAATGGGTGACACACTTTACTCCTTGAGAAGAATAGGTATGTAATGTATGCCCCCTGATTCTTTTGAGAATTGTTTGCAGATTTCTGTGATGACAAGAAACTTTTAACAATAGTTTGCTGATTAGAAATATCAAATATATTTAGATTTCATTCATTGCTTTCATGAACAGTTTGTGGTCATAATCATTAGAAGGGAATTAATGCCAATGTGCACAAATAGAAACACGTGATTAAATCAAACTTCATTGACAACCATATGTAATAGGCTCTTGATTGTCCATCTCCCTTTGCAATAAGCCTTTTGCAACAAGATAAGCTTTTTGTTTGTCTAAAGTATGTAGACTTTACATTTGGCCTAATGTCTATTTGGATCCGACGGGGTTTTTTTTTCTGGAAAACAATTCATCCAATTTGTGAGTATAGTTTATCATTGAATCATCATATTCAACCTGTGTTGTAGTCACATTCATTTTTACCTTTTGTTTTTGCATGTTGTTTTGGTTATGGCACCTTGAAATTGCAGGTGATTGGAGCAAATCTGAACATGTTATTGGGGATGGACAATTTGTTACCTTGCTTGCTATGATTGAGCATGAAGTTTAGCTTTCCGCAAGTCTTGAATAAAGGAGTAATACCAGTTCTATCTTAGTTGCTTTGCGACTGGAAACTCCTTAAGAGAAGTCAGTTCATGTGAGTTGAAGTCAAAGCAGGAGAGATATTAGCTAGAGGTTGAGGCACTAGTAATTGAGATGGAGTACGAGAAGAATTAGAGCCTTAGTTTTTCTAACCAACCACACAATTAGCTCCAAATTGATCACTTAGAACTTGATTGCTAGCAACAAAAGAAAAGTTTTTGTTCTTTTACATCAACATCTTGAGTAACTATTCATTTTAGAGATACCAATGAGTTTGTATGCATTATACTATTCACTATACCCAACAAAGAAATATCTAAATCTCTTAGGATCTAATTTACTTATTCTGTAAGTAGGAATTAAAATGTAAGTTGTTAAAACTTAAAATTAAAAATACAAAAATGTGTTAGTTTTGGTTTGAGCATAGACTAAGGTCTTCAGATGTGACATTTAGTGTGACATCTTACAGGGCTTTAAATGAATATTTGTTCGGATGATAGACTGTCATGCTCACTACATCACCAATATTATTACAGGTCTTGATTATGCATCATGCACTAAGCTGTTTCCACAAGAGTTGTGTTTCTCCTTCCAATCATCTGATTTAGCGAAGCTCTAAATGGGGCTATTAATTTCAATCTTATTTCTTGCTTCTCATTGTAGTCCTCAAATTGGTTGGAATTGAACTCACTCTCGTTATTGGGCCTTAGTGTCATGATTTTCATCCAAAGCTTTAGTCTATATTAGATTGCAATAGCACACCTTCCTTTATGATTGTCATGCAATGCTTTGAACTTGATAAAAGTTCTAATTCAATAAGATATCTTGGAATATTTTACCCATGTTTTTATAGAGAAATCATTGACTACCAACATAAAGTAGCTCACACCAATGATTCTAATGATTTTCAAGATGGGCCACACGCATTCACATAAATGAGATATAAAGCCTCCTTTGCATGGTCTGATCCTTCAATAGCAAGCAACTTTTGTTTTGCTATATAGCCAAATAATTTACACATACCTTACATTTATTGGGCAGTTTGTGAACCATAGTAGTTAATTTCAGTTTGGCTAAATTTTGAAGGTTGGGATGTCTAGATTTCTCATATCAATTTTTTTTTCTATTGTCCTCCACAACTAGGCTATACAAATTAAGCATGCCAGGTTCAACTAGCTTATGGAAACTACCTTGCCCAATACCTAAGACAGCCTTGGTGTCCCATGAGACATTAGAAAATCATCTCTTCTTTGAACAAAATATCTCAGCAATGATAGAAATTTTTGTTGGCTAATTGATAGACAATATACTTTTGTTCATATTTGCATAAAACATAACTTCGTTGATTGTTTATTTTATTGAACCACTGAGAACAATTTGATCATCTCCTATTCTTTCCACTACATGTGTTCTATCTATTATGGTAAAATAATGAATGTGTTATTAAACAAAGATCATAAATGATCTATATATACAAGTATACACAAGAATGTTTCTATAACGAAGAAAGAGAAATAGAAACATTCTGAAGAGAGAAAAAAGACAGAGAAAGTTTCTATATTGAATAGAGAGAGAATATGGAAACATAGAAGAGGAGTGACCATTAGAAATAGAAATAAATCTACAGAAGATAGAGAAACAAAAATAGATAGATTTAACTCTAATACCCTCCCTTAATGGTTAATCTAACTTCAAAACAAAAGTTTGCAAGTGAATCCTTAGAAGGCGTAAAAGGCAGACTCGGGTTGGTAGGACTAGTCTCGGTACCCAAAACAAGCACCTCAAGGCGACGATATACGAAGATCGTCATTATTCTCTGCTTCCAAGTGTTGTAGTGCTTTTTATTGAATCACTGACTACCTTCCAACAAAAGATTGGTGAGAGATGCCATGACACGTTCAATGCAAAAAAATTGAATATCTGAAAAGGCGTGATCTTCGAGGTAGATTGACGGAAGACCTAGAAAAAATTTAAAAGACACCCTAAAGAGAGCTCGAAAAACCCAAAAGTAATTTGTTGTCAGATTCTAAATTTGCTGGCTCAAAAATTGAGGCACGAAAAACGATGCACCCTGAAAAAATGAAGGCAACCCAATTGAGATTTACAAAAACCCACCTAGAATCTGCAAGTAGATTTTCAAAACAACAAGAATCTGAGAGCTTAGAAGGAAACCCTAGCCGTAAAAAAAACTTAAAAAATTTGTAGATGGTTGTTAAAAAATGGATGAAAACCTGGCCACAGAAAACAGAGTGTATTATAAAAACCCTAGATGATGCGAAAACAACAAAAATTGACCATAAAAGAAGTCGGATAAGTTGCAGAAATAGAGAATGCGAATGAGTTGCAAAACAAACAACCATTCAAGGTCGAAAATGGTGTTTGCAGATCACAAAAGGTGTCTGTAAAGAAGAAGTCCCATTGCAGGTAGAAAAACAAGCACAATAAGCTTGAGATAGGGAGACACAGCGTCGAACACCAGAGAAATCAGGTCGAGAATTTTCTGAAAAACAAGCCGCGTGTGGGTATATTTCCTGCAAAAAAAAGTAGAAGGCACTAGAGATGTGGTTGACAACAGAAGAATAGATGTCAAAGACACTAAAGGTGACTGTTTGCAAAAGAAAACTCTGCAAAAACCGACGACGACTGAGCAAAATTGCAGAAAATGGATGCTAGAAAACCCCAGTCGAGTTTTGAAGGAAGTCTGCAAAAAAATTGAACACACCCAGGCAAAGGATTTCAAAAATCTTAGGAGTCCGAAAATTTCATGAAGAAATTAAAGATTTTCAAAACCTATTACGAAAAATAACACAAGAAATTTCAATAATGAAATTATTATTTTTCGAAAAAAATAGCTCTGTTACCATATTATGGTAAAATAATGAATGTGTTATTAAACAAAGATCATAAATGATCTGTATATACAAGTATACACAAGAATGTTTCTATTAGGAACAAAGAGAGAGAAATAGAAGAATTCTTAAGAGAGAACAAAGAAAGAGAAAGTTTCCATATTGAACAGAGAGAATATGGAAACATAGAAGAGGAGTGACCATTAGAAATAGAAATAAATCTATGGAAGAGAGAGAAACAAAAATAGATAGATTTAACTCTAATACTATCATCACCAAAAAAAACAATTTTCATAGAACTAGAATCAACATTGCACCTGACTCACCAGTCTTTGTGATAGTTGAAATGATAAGATGCATCAAGATTAAAAAACCAGCTATTGGTTGTATCTTTGCCATCGCTAGAAGGTGCCACAAAAGCATGGTATATCTTCTTGCATTCTTGCTCTCCCTCAATTGCCACATTAGCTTGATCCCACAACTTCTAATGAGATTTATCATATTTTTTTTTCTAGCTCTCTTTTATTATGTGGCCAAACTTATGCCAATAGTAATGCGTTGCTTGGATTGTGAATCAGAAGTTAGTTTTCTTCACTTTCGTTTTATTTTTGCACTAAGTGTGCTCTTATATTATTCTAAAATTAACTTTTCCATTTTGCACATGTCTCTTTTCTTTTTGCAACAAATAAAAACAAACTTTTTCAAAGGTAGGAGTTTGACTCTCTGCCAAAACAAATGTTTCAAATGACTTGTGGAGAATATTGATGACATAATCTCTTAGGTCTTTCATCTTTCATAAATTCTTAACAGTGTCCTAATCTCACCTATCTTGATGAAAACCAAGATTTCCCTGAATAAAAGCCTTTGCCCTTTTTAAAAGTTCGATATCTGATTTGTAGACTATTTCAAAGATCAGAAGCAGGAGTGGCACCCCAAACTTCTTGGATCAAGTAATCAGACACAAACAATTCTAACAAGGCTTATTTATGATTATCATACAAATGTGCAGGAGTTTGAAGTGGTTTTGGTTTCTGTTTTAGGATTATTCTTTCACAATTTCTATATTTAGCAATGGCTGGTATTTTGTGATTCCCGACTTCAAAGTTTTGATGGATTGATTTAATGGGTTTGGGTAAGGAGATTTTGAATATCTGCTGTTGGTAGGGTTATAACTTTGGGAAAGCATTCCACTTTCATAGAAAACTAAACAATTGTAAATTGATTTAATGCACATTTTCGCAAAATTTGTACAGAAAACTGTGCCTCTTTCATAAATTTAAAAGAAGAAAACAGTCAGTCAAATTTTCTGACTTCACTGTTTATCTGCACAATACTGATTCCGTAAAGGTTTCACAGCTCATCAGTACCATAGGGCACTGATAGTTCACCCATTCAATATGTCTTGTAGTACAGATGACTTATGAAGCCAATGAGCCTCAACAAGCTCCTATATAGTCTTTAGATCTTTGGGTCTTAGTTACCGGGTTTGTACCCACAAGCCTCAAACCGGGTTCTGGTACGTACCTGGTACTGGTACGTCTGTGGCTACTTGTTGGGTACTTGATATGGCATATTCGAATATTGTTCAACTATCAATTGGCACTTGGCATTACCCAATGATCAAGTATCATACTATGAAATGATTTAGTTTTACAATTCTGTATATTTTTCTTATTTTTTTGTATATATAATGCACACACACACACACTTACCCAAACCCCTAATTTTTTTTTTCACGTACCCACGTACCAGGTTATTGTACCCGCACCCGCACCTGTCCCCAAACCCGAACTGGTAACTTAGCTTTGGGTGTACCAACCCTATAGTTCCCACTACATATAGACTTAGAGATTTTATTATATGATGGCTCTACACACATCAGAACAGAATATGAAACAGTAAAAGTTCAAAATCCCATCTCACCACCCACACACAAACATATTCATCAATTTACCAATGAAAAAGTTTGTTTGGGTGAACACGTGTTTGGTACTTTGCATGATTAAATCATTGCAATGATCATGCCGAGGTTGAAACTTAAAACAAATTTAACTTAATTCTTTTAACAAAACCATATCTTTGCATACAGACTATGAGGTGTTGTTTTGAAGTTGTAAAGCTTGGAAAAGGAACCCAAATATGCAAATCATAGTCAACTTTTGGTTTCGTTTTTACATGGATTTGTCCCTTGCAACACAAGTACATTCATATGGCCAACAATGAGAAAAATTGAAGTGAAAAAGATGTCTTCTCTGCAAAAGTATGTTGCAAGATGTCTTTTTTCATTGCCAATATACATT
Source organism: Chamaecyparis obtusa (assembly GCA_027943335.1). Classification (NCBI taxonomy): domain Eukaryota; kingdom Viridiplantae; phylum Streptophyta; class Pinopsida; order Cupressales; family Cupressaceae; genus Chamaecyparis; species Chamaecyparis obtusa. The sequence goes on along the minus strand of BSBK01000638.1, from coordinate 2,346,536 downwards.
TATCCCTTTCCATATCCCTACTAGCACTAATTTTCTTATGAATTCTTTTGGCTTCTTGGCAACATTACAATGAGATAGGACAATTAAGACTTCAATTGAGATCAGATTTTTTAAGTCACACATCTGCAAGAAGTTGGCTTTTGATCCACATAAGCACAAGTTTTCAACTAAAAAGAGTTTAGAACTCCTTCACACCAAGGGATATTCTCGCCTTTCACCACAAGATGAACAACACTTAGAATTTATTATTCTTTTCCCAAATGCTGACTCACTACACTCACACATGAAGCTCTTTTCCGATTGCTTCAATGCATTCGAAAACTTGAGACTAGAAATTTGCATCTCACTTTGATTAATCACTTCCCCTTATATTGACTAACCAAAGAAATTTTGGAATCACTAAGGTTTGCACCCTAGCTAAGCCTAGACTTCGCCAACCTACGAAACTTGGGACTACTTTCAAGTTGTGGCTACCCTATGACGAAAGTAGGCCTCCAAATTAAGGGCTGGTTCCCTTTGATTATCTCCTAAACTACTAACTTCTTGATGGAAAAGGAAGAAAGAAATGCTTGTAAATGTAACCTACAACTAACAGGAGGTGATTCACCAATATTTTGTTTTGAAATGACTGTTTGCTGGTCTCAACTGATTCAACAAAGAAAATAGCCTCATTCACAATTCATTAACACCTAAGAGGACCATAAACATTTCGACTATTTGACAAAGTAAGAAGTTGGAAAAATGTAATTGTCGCTATTTCCCGAGTTAGCCAAAAAGGGGACATTACAGAAGATAGTTAAAGTATTTTAGCAATATTCACTAGGATTTGTAACTTATTCCCTGTAATTATAAATCTCTAAATTAGTAATAAGAATTGTACCTATTCAGTTATTGTAATTATTTTAATAAGTTTCTTTTCTATATTTTTATTATGAATGGATACAAGACACTCCTTAACATTATTTTTCAAGTGCCACCTTTTCCAGGTTTCCTTATAGTTAATTTGATGAATTTTTGAAATCTAAGGTTTTGCATCTTCTGATATTTTCAGGTCTTTATGACAAAAAACGGAAAGGGCTGGGGGGTTCGTACATTGGAGAAAATAATGGCACACTCTTTTCTGTTTGAGTACATTGGAGAGGTGATAACTGAACTTCTACCAGTATGGTTAAATTCTTTTCATCAAACAAACATATAAATCTTACTATATTTTGTTAGAAATAAGATATTTTCTTTTGACACAGATTCTTAACGTGTTAATGATGTCTAATTACATAACTTTCATTATGTAGATTACACAATATACAACTCCTTTTGCTCTCTCTGAATAATAAATGTTTATGGTTACACAGTACACACGTGTTATTGTGAGTCCTCTCTGTGATTGTAACATTCATGCTTGGTTTGTTAGGAAGATGAAGGTTATGTATGTATGAACAAGAATGATCTTTTGAAAATTGTTTGAAATCCAAAACTAAAAGAAGACCTGTGGGAACATATTGAAGATACTGTAGTGTTGGCTATGGGAAATGGACAAGGTGTTAGATGCAGAGTGCAGGCTATTGGTTTTTTCATGATCAGAAATAAGATAAACAACAAACAAAAGATTAATGAACTCAAAACACAACAATTTATCTTGGGAAAACCCTCCAACTTGAGGGGAAAAAGCCGAGCCACCAGAAATAACACTTTATTGATAAAAAATAGAAGTCCGATATTGCAATGCAATAATAAATTCTTCTCAGAATCTCTATATCTCTACAACAATGAATAAAATACTATGTTCGAACAGCCAACAAATTCCTTCTTGAAGAATATAAAAACATTGCCTTGACTCGTCATTGTCTTGCTGTTACAAAGTGAAGACCCTTCATTGTATTGACCCTTCATTGTCTTGACTCTTGACTCTTCAATGTCTTGTCCCTTCAAATTGAGGACTCTTCGATGCCTTTGATAGAAACCAAACTGCTCATCAACTAAACTCACCTCGTTACTCCAATCTGGTGACGAAGACTCATCTCTAGTAACTGAACCTGGGTCCCAAATCCTGCAATCAATCTCATCCTCGTCATGGGAATAAGAAATATCTTCCTCATCTAGCTCAAAAAGGGGATTATCAAATGTCAAATCAGCACCCATCTCAAACAAGGAATTGTCAACTGCTTGAAAGTTATTAACTCATAAAGAAGTTCTGGATGATCCAAAGATCTTTTGGGACAACTGTCCAAGTCATAAGTCTGTTGTATGCTATCAAGTTCCTGAATCACCTCCGGAAAGAATTCAGACCTTTCCTTGTCGTCCTGTTCCTTGTACTGGCTAGTGGCAACAATCTGATTTCTTGCTTCCTGAAGAGCAATACGTGTGTGTTCCAATGTACCTTGAGTAACACTAAGCTCTCTATTGAGCTTATTAACCTCATCCTTCTTTTCCCTCAACTGCTTAGCATATTTTCCAGCAACCTGTAACAGGTAGTTGCGATTTGAAGGTAAACATAGATATTCTGATTTCCAAACCTCAAAAGTTGTTTTGACCCCCTGTAAATCTGCAACATAAGATCCAATCCTTATACCACTTTGCCCTTTTTCCATCTGAGCCTTCCTATAAAGATCCTCAACAATCTTGCGAGGGCTATCATGGTGTACAAGAGCTGCAATAATGACATCATCATTAACTTTCGGCTGATTCTTAAAGGCATGCTTCTCATCATTATCATTTTGGAATGCATTATTTGATTGGTCATCCAAATCAGTATTATGCATAAGTGAGGTCTACTAAAGAAATCACACAATTCCTCATTACATGAATCGCTAAAGGCTTCCAATTGGTTATCACAACCTTTAACCATAATTTTGTCAATCTCAGCCTCTAAGTCACCAAAGTAGAGCTTTGAACACTCTTCGCCCATGATGATTGATTCTTCTTCCACATTAACCATCCTGGCTGATTGAAAACTCTTTTCTTTTGGATCTTCACCATGTCCTGAAAGAGATGTATTCAAAGCTAAATTATGATTACCACTTGGCTGCAATATATCTTCTCCCTGATTAATACCGCAAACATGTTCATGTGACCAGTCCTCTTGGCATATAAAACAAATCTGCCCTGTTTTTACTTGGTTCTTGCTCATTTCCAGAGATGCTACAATCTGTATGCCTATTGATATTCACTCATTTTCAGTCAATAAATCCTCGAACCTTTCAACCTGATGCGTAATCAATTCAGCTGAGAGTTCTTATGCCATGGGTGAGATCTTTTGTTCTCTCCAGATTGCCAACAAATCTGACTGCAATTGTTTGCATATGTCATTATCCTCATCTAAGATCAAGGATAGGATAGATTTTATGCAAGCCTTCACATTGTCGGGATGATGCGTCCTGAAATTACTTAGGAGGCACTGAAATAATTGATGAATCATTTTATCACAACCGAGATTCAACACGTCAATGAAAATTCTAATTCCTACCATTAATTCCAAGATTTTTGCCTGCTTACCAAAGGTAGGACCTCTGTCATTATTTAGTCCACCTAAGCTGTCCACAATCAGCTGTAATACTTGCCTCCAAATGTACTTGATATAGGGTGTAATAGGGGTTGTAATCCGCGTGATCTCACTGAGACATGAGGCGACTACAAGCTTAATGTCTTTATGTGGATGTTGCATAAACTTGCGTTGAACCAAAGCGACCATAAAGGGCTGTAAAGCCCAATTGAAGAGCCTGCAATCAGGTTGATCTATCCTAGATAGATATGAATTTATCTCATCTAATTTGGGAAGCCCCATAACTTATTCTCCAATTGCCATCCAAGGCAACATAATTCATTTCCTATTTCAATTTCGTTTCAAATGTCCCTTAGCTGTTCACCATAAAATGTGTCATTGAATTCTTTTGAGAACATGGGTTTTCCAAGGTTTCCATTATTCAAATTCCTCTAAGCTTCATGCCAAGGACTGAATTAGAGTTTAATACCATCAACTTTTGTGACTGAGAAGTACTGTCATCACAATAATATTTCTGATTTTTCAACACTTTCTGAGCACCCATAATTATCTCATAAGACCTGAATAGTATGCATCTCCAGACTCATACCATGTTGAACAACTTGCTTGCAATGAATGGTTCCTCCTCTTAGATCTTATTTCTTTGTTTCAGTTGCGCGTTTCTGATTTATTCTGGTTGAAGATGATCAAATAATTCTCTGTTCTCGTAGACTTGTCATAGTGTTTTCATTTTAAGTTTTGTCATTGCTTCGCTGCGTGTTAATAAGACTAAGACTGAAATGTGTCTCTCCCCACAATTACTCAACGTGCATGCATTCTCAGTAATGCAGAAATTATCTCCAAGCAAATAACAAATACACAGTACATAAATAGCTCAAGTTGTAAAATTGATCCAACATCGAATGGATGAACCTCAGGCAGATAATAAATTTAACCAATGTTTAACAATTGATATAGGTCTAAATAAACTCATTGATATTTCAAATGCTAAAAACACTGCAAGTCTTTTACTCTTTAGACAATTCAAAAAGAGAAGGGAGGAGATACAATGGCCAACCTGGCCCAGTCCTTGTATGCCCAGTGTTCTACATAAACTGAATCCCGTGCTGGTGAAATACCACAACTCGCGTGAGTGTGCTGATGAAGTCACACGACACCTTTTCGCATGTTAAGGCTCTGACCTTCCTGCAGCTGTGTAACGCTGGGCAGTGATTTCTCATAGCCTAAGGATATTCGCTGTTAGACACTAGCTCCCACTAACCACAGTTTTCCTGCCGCAGATATTAACCTTGCAGGGATTGGCTCCAGCACGTATAGCAGGAGCTGGTTCAAGCGTGTACAACACGAGTTGGGTTCCTTGCTAAGGGTGAGATGCGCTGGTGACCTGGCTGTGTTCACGTTGTTACTGGGATGCACGCGAGGGCCCAATCACATTCACAAGTCTCGTTCCGGCACTTTGGGCTTCCTAATCTCTCCACCGGTCTGCGGAAATGTATAAGACTGCAGGTGGCTTACAACCCAACCAACAAGGATGTGCGCGACTTAAGGAATCTGCTGTTTCCTTCCATTTAATGCAATGTTGTTAGACAGTCTTGCTGACGCGTAAAGTTCAATGCCCAACGTTATTAGACAGTCTTGCTGGCGCATAACTAGTTCAACGCCCATGAGTAATATCCACTTTACTTCCACAGTCTTTGCAAAATATAAAATTTATTCCTCTTACCAATTACAAACATAAACAAAATATGTTTATCAAGTTTTATGAATTGCCTCCAATAAACTGGGTCCCGCGATTCTTTATAAATTTGATATTCTGTGAAATGTATATGGCAACAGTATAATAATGCGCAGTATAATCAAAACTTGTACTAAAGACAACAGTATAATAATGTGCATAACCAGTTCAATGTATAGAACAGACAGAACAACGACACATGGAACTATAAGCAACCAAGCTTGACAGAATGCCTGGGTCGGATTGACAGTGGTAGCTCTTCTCCCCCTTTAATATCACCTCACTTCCTTGTTTATTTATTGTCTGTTAGCGGCAAATCTGTAGCAATCCAACGTTGTGGCACAATAAATGCTTGCACAGCTTGTGTTAGTATATTTCAGATTCTAACAAGGAATATGATCAATCTATAGAGGTCTAACAAAACTAAGTATAGGGTAAAAGAAATGATTGAGAACAAGGAGAGATAATACTTGGATGATCTTCAAATCAGTGCCTCCAAACTCTCCAAGATTTGAAGTTATGAATATGCCAGATCAGCCCACCTAGGGCTTCCAAAATGCCACCAATGTGTACTTTTCTTTTTCCTTGGATCAGACTGAAATCTCCTTAGATTTGCCTTGAAATCTGCTGTTAGATTGTTCCTTAAGAGTCAGATTTCGCACATCTAGATCTGGACTAATTCGATGGTCTAAAATTCTAAATATCAAATATTTAGACCATGAATATGCAAGTAATATCAGATCTGAAAAGGCAATTCGCAGCTCTTCCCTTCTCAGATGTGCACTTGAGCTTTGACAATTCAAACCTTTAGGCTGTCAATTAATTAGCATATTTAGGATGCACTGCTGTTGCTTATAAACTCTGCTCCAAATCACTTCAATTCACTGCCTTGATCGAATCTTGGGAGGAGACAACATGTTATGTTTTTGATGATGATCCTCCAAGAATCGTTTCCTCTTTTATATGTCTTTGGAGAGCTTCCGCAAGGGCCGACTTGGATAAGACATTTATTTCCCAAGGGGTCGACTATGGGCCCTTGCCAAATTGATTCTTAAATTAAACCACAAATCATATATATAATCAATTCATTAATAAACAATGAATATTAAATATCTTATATTTAATATTATTATTTATATATCGAAATATATATACTATATATATTTAATGTCTTACCCAATGCATGAGATATTTTGCCGAAAGGCCATAATATAACACTCCCTCTTGGACTTGAGGCAAAGATCCACTCATGGATCCTTTATCACAAAAACATAACGAAAATGGATTTCATAGATCTCTCATCTATGAAGGTAGATTTCCATTCTACCAATTTTGATAAGAACACATGTTCATTATCATTCCCAACTATAGATTTCATATCCATATGAAAATCATCTATCCATGGTAAAATCAAATCACAAGATTTTTACCAACGTCTCCGCAACTCAAGGCACACAACATAAAAATGGATACCTTATCCAATGATGCCATAGATCTCTCATCCATGATAGTAGATCTCTATCTACAAGATATAATGAGAACACAAATGTTCTTTGTTATTCCTCAACCATTCATATCATATTCATATGAGAAACATCATATCATATGATGCTTACCATCCAAATGTGGATCTCCTAGATCCTCTGGTCTCCATGACCCAAGAATATCAAGTCCATGATATTCATAATAACATCAAGTCCATGATGTTTATCAACCATAAGTGATATCAATTCCGTGATACCAGATATTTCCAATCAATTTGTGAATTTCCTAGATCCACTAGTCAGCTTGACTCTTTTGAATATCAAGTCCATGATATTCAAGGTAGCATCAAGTCCATGATATTCATGGTATCATCAAGTCCATGATGTATACCATCCAATTTGTGGATAACTAAATCCACGAGTCACCAAGACTCAAGAAATGTCAAGTCCATGACATCAAACCAACATCAAGTCCATGATGTATAGAGCATTGGTCTAACGAATATCAAGTCCATGATATTCACCAAGTGCTCAAAGCAATGGCCTATCGACATCAAGTCCATGATGTCCACCAATTACTCAGACGTGGATCCCTGATCCACGAGATATCAAATCCATGATATCCTCAAGCATTGGTCTAACGAATATCAAGTCCATGATATTCACCAAGTGCTCGGAGCAATGGCCTCCAGACATCAAGTCTATGATGTCCACCATATACTTAAGTGTGGATCCCTGATCCAAGAGATATCAAATCCATGATATCCTCGAGCATTGGCCTAACGAATATCAAGTCCATGATATTCACCAAGTGCTTGGAGTAATGGTCTCCCGACATCAAGTCCATGATGTCATTGTTACTAAAAAATACAATAAGCATAAGTAGAAAATGGTTGCATTTTGTTTGTCTAATTAACACTACCTTGCAGCTTTTGTTAGTTTACATGTCATTATTGCATTCATTCTAGATGTCATCATTGTACTCTAAGTATTGATTATTATTCCAAAGATTCCAAAATTCATAAATAATCATTACATTGTGCATTCAAACTGAATGTAATATACAAATGTCCTTTCTTGTTTCATATTTCATATCAATAAGTAGAGTACATTGCAGAATTGAAAGAAGGATTGAAGTATGGAATAGGGGTCCCATACATTGCCTTATATTGTCTTTGAAGTCAGCTGGTTGTCTGCTAGGTCTCTGCATTTAGGTCTTCATAGTTCGAGTTTCCATCTGCATCTAGGTCTTTAGGGTTTCATATCTTCATAAGAGAGAAATATGGTTAGATCCTGTTGGATCTAAGCAATACATGAGAAACAAATAACATACTGTAGCAATCAAGTTTTCAATACTACATATCAATTTGGAAAAATGTAATAAGGAAATGTACGTTGACACCCACTGCAAGGTAGTGTTAAAGGGACTTGTTTCTGACATGAAACCTTTTACTACTTATGATCATTGTGGTGTATGTTGTCCTTTTTATTAACTAGGTGTCTGAATTAAAGAGACTTAGTATGTTTCAGATTGAGAAACCTTTTTCAGATAATACATTTCATAATGATGTTATTTGAGAGCTTAACAAATTATTTTGCAGATAACAGTTGACTGGTTTTCACATTCGGTCGTTATCAAATATATGATGCAGATCAAGTTGGATTTCGATGATAAAAGTGCTACATAAATTGCCAATGATTGCCAATATTCAATTTCAAGTTACAAATGATGCTGCATAAAAATACTGGTATAATATGTCCTTGCTGTTTCAAAAGTATATTTTCAAGCTAAAACATTATTGTTGCTGAATACAGAAAGAGTGCTTTAAGATTGAGCCATAAAATTATAAAATGTTTACAATTTGTTTTTATTGAGTGTGATGAACCCGTGTTCGAACCTCATTAATAAACATTCTGGTGTTTTTCAATGTCATGAGCCCGTGCTCGAACTTTCATTAACAGTGAACAAACATTTTCATCTTGTTGTACTTCTTATATACTAAGTGCAGATTCAGCATCAATGAGAATTATATACTGTTGACAATGCTACAGGAGCTATATTGCTAAAAGCTGAAATTTCAAGTTACAAAATCCAACAGGATGCAAGCTGAACAGAAAGTATAAAATATGTATAAACTGGAACAGAGTATGTACAGCTAACAGAAGAATATCATAAAGGAGAAAGCTACTTATCTGCTGTGGAATAAATGATGATTATTCTTGAGCATCTCTCAGTCATAATCACCTTCTAAGGTTTGCGAAGGTTATGACTGAAAGATGTTATAGTTTTGTTTATAACTGAATATATCTTTTAAAATTTTTCAGTCATAACCTTACAACTTTAGTAAGCCATTAAAGGTGTTTCATGGTTTCTTGGAGCAATTGTCTGTCATTGCCGAGCTCATAGTATATGATTTTGTTTTCTGATTTCAAGAACGAGTTCCACCAGTTCATCAAGTTTACTGCTGTTGATTACACAGATTCATTTATGTCAGCAAAATGAAACAGTTTGGATGTTATTTGCTATAAACACAGTTTATGTACAAACTGTAGAAAGATTGTCAAAATCAATTTCTAGTAATTGTTTGTTTATACAGAGTGTTTTCATGAAGCTAATCAGAAAAGAGCATTTATTTGTTATGTCAAAATTCCCGGTCAAAGTATTCTGGTTTTCATTAATGTCACAGTTGTATGCTGAAGAAAAGAGACAGGATTTAATGAAGTCACTACTGACAGTAAATTTCAAATGTCCATGCAAGTGTGGAATGAATGGATAAATGTGCAAAGCAAGCTTCATGTTACAGCAGAGGGTATTATATGTCTACCAGTCAAAGGCTCGAACAAGGTCAAGCCGAGTTCTTAGTTGAGCCGAACTCTTAGTTGAGTCGACTTCATTTTTAGTTGAACCGAGTTCATTTTCAGTCAAGATGTGAAGTCGAGCTTCACATATAAGCACATGGGAGAAGGGCAGTATTTGTTAAAAAATTTCAAGAGTTCGTGACTTAATAACAGTCACGACTTTATGTTCGAAATAAAGAAAATCAATAGTTTAAAAAGCCGCGACTGTTAGTAGGTCATGAGGTGAAGACTCACGGTTCAGTGCCAGTCACAAATGGTCGTAGATCATGTAATGTATTCACAGCTGTTAATGAAAGGTAAGCATCAATCTCAGTTTGGTATACCCAGATTTCTTCATACAAAGTCGTGACTGCTATTTAAAAGTGGATTGAACAGTTTCGGGTTCATAAGCTTCGAACCCATAACAAAGAGAAGTTACATAACATAAATAGTGAATCAAATATATGGTTCAAAGTTCAGTCATAGCTCGTGATTTATAAATAGAAATAAACTACAAGAAAGCACCAGTCGTATGACTGTCATTACAAAATCAACTTGGAGCTCACGGTTTGACTCATTAATGGAGGGTAACATTCAAAGCCGAGTTCTTATTTGCTGAGAACAAAAGATATATACCAGTCACGATTATCGCATTATTTCAAAATGATTTGTGTACCCACAGTTTGAAATAAAAGTTCCAAAGAAGAAGTCAAGCCGTGACTTATGATGCTGGGTATAATCATTCACTGTCACCAAAGAGAAACCGAGAGGGACTGTTAGTTTGAAGATATAGTTAAGAGTTTATGCATGAGAATGAACTCGAGTTTTAAAATAGACATGAAAACTTACCAGTCTTGACCATTCTGCGGAGAAAATAGACAAGCAAATGATAGAATTTTGGAGTAGCAGTGAAGCTCGAGTTGGACAGAGAAGGGCAAATTCAACAGAAGGATATATTCACAGTCAACATGCTGAGCTTCTTCATCAAAAGTTTTCGAAGACTTTCTTATAAGTTAGGGTTTCTTTTTCCCTAGAATTTCTTTGTGAAGAATGAGTTAAGCACAATTGCCGATACCAAAATGAGCATAACAAAGTTTGGAGTCCACGAGATAGGTGGTATTCAATGCCATCAATGCACATGCCTGAGCCCTGTAGAGTCTTGAAAACTGCAACATGCCACCTCACTTATTCATCTCCTCGGTTATTGCATTGTATTGCAAGTGGATGAAACAGTCATGTCGACTTTTTCCACCTTGCATATTTTTATACTTAGAGATTATCATCTAGGTTAGGAATTGAATAGAGGTTATTTGATATTAGATTTTATCTAATATTTAGTTAATATTAATACTGGTTTAAAATTGTAAAAGGATTAAAATTCCTTATTATAAGCCAGTATTAAGGGCATTTAGACTCAAGTTTTCATAGGCTTAGTTATTGGCATAATTTTAGGGCCAAATGGGAATTTAAATTTTCGGATTTGAAGCTTAGGCGGGCTATAAAATTGATTTTTGATGATAATTAGGGGTTGCAGATTTTGGAGAGAGGGCATATAGTGAACTCATTGTTCCTAGGTGCTTTGAAGGCCATTTTTGTAATCGTTTTTGTCAGATTTTGGAGGGAATGAACTAGAGATTTTGATTCATATTTGTGAAGTTGTTTTGAAATTGGATCCTATTTTCATCTTTTCTAACAAGTGTTAAATTATTTGTTATCCAAAGGAAGTGAGTAGATTTCTGTTCCTTCTCAAGATAATCAATTGCTTCAAGACCTTGTATGAGAAATGTATGTTTGTTGGCTATTCAAGCTATTCGTGGTAAAACCCTGATAGTAAGTTTTGTTAACCTATATGTTGAGCAAAGATTCAGAGTGTTGAGATCTTCATTTATGAGTTAGGATTGATGTTTCATCTTTTCTGCAAGGTTTGAAATATTCTTGGTGTATCACCCTAGTCTAGTTTAGTTATAAGTTTCCTTTTCCCTTTTCCCAACAAGTTGCAGATTAGGAAGTGATATTCCATATTTTATAGGAACCGACTTAGAATCCGGAGATTCCTCCTTATTCAGAGTCTACCCATAGCTCGAGGAGGTTTCCATTGTTAGGATAGAATTGTTGTGTAGCCCTAATGCCTGATTTAGGGTGACAATTCTAAACTTGAACAATTTTTGGCACGCCCGGTGGGACTACTAACTGCTTCTCAGTTCTGAGCTGCTAGATCTATGGTTGTTTCAAATTTCAGTTGCAGCTCTCAGTGTGGATTTTAACGAGTAGAACTCCAACGAGATCAAATAAGGACGGTTTTGTGTATCAAGAATTACAGTCAAGTAGAAGAGCAAGAAGATCATCTAGAGGTGGAAGAACATCGGATAATCCAAGAGGTATTTCTTTGAATTCAAATTTCTCATCATTTGATAATCTTATTTTTGAAAATCAAGCTACAAATTTGGAAGAACTTGAGGTTATTATTGAAGAGCTCAATCTTCTTGAAGATCTAGACGTTCCTAATCATACCGGATCAGAATTTCCAAGTGTTGAAAATTTATCTATAAATAATTTTGTTCTTGGAGCTTTTAAAAGTGGTACTGCAGCAACTCCCTAGAATCTAAAGACTTATCAAAGGAAGGTAGTTCAGCTTGCCCAACCTTTTGTTACACCAGCTATTCAGCAACAAGCACCTCCTCATCAAGTAATGGCTAGGAATCTACCATTTGTTACATTCAATCAAGGTAGTCCTTTGAGGATTGCAAATCATAATAATGTTCCATTGGTTGCTCTTAAAGGCTTGCCATCATTTACTGGAGAAGGACCAGTAACAGCTATTGAACACATCAGAGATGTTGCAACTCTTTGCAATGTTCATCATGTTACAGAAGAAGATGTAGCTTTGACGCTGTTGGCTGCATCACTCAAGGGTAAAGCCCTTGATTGGTTCAGAACTCTTCCGGTGGACTCTATTGCTACTTGGGATGTCCTGGGTGAAAGACTATCTAAATTTTTTGAGGACAAATCTGATAACTTGTCCCTTGTGGAGCAACTAACTACAATCAAGAGAGCCCCACAAGAGGAGATGAATGATTTTAATCTCCGTTTTCAGAAGACTTGGAATCGGATCCCTGTTACCGTAAGACCTTCAGCTGAATATGCATTTTTATATTATTTGAAGAGTTTGAATAGCGATATCTCTGTAATGATTCAATCTATGGGAGGTAATACTTTACCTCAAGCTTTTGATATTGCTATTAGGGCAGAGAATAGTCTTATCCAGGTAAGAAAGATAGCTCCTAGGCCTCCTATACCTTTCTTTCCTAATATACAGTCTAATATGCCATTGGTAGTTCCACCATTATCTGCTGTCCCATCTTATAAACCCTTAGAGATAGCTCCTGCAGCTCCTCTGAATGAATTACAGACTATTAAGTACAGTCAGCAAAAAATTGAAAGTTTGCTGCAATCTTTTGGTAATGATTTAGTGGCCCTTAAGAGGAATCAAGCTCAGGCAAACCTTGCTATTCAAAATCAGTTTGCCGGTTCTTCTTCACAATACCCTAATCAGCCTAATTTTCAGGCTAATAGGCAGCAATTTCAAGGAAATACTAATGCAAATAGGCAGAATTGGAATATGAGACCAAATAGACAGTACAATCCAACACCTCTCAATATTGTTAGGGATATTGTTCCTACTCAGAGTAACATTGCTACTGACTGGTGTTTTCCATGCAATGAGCCACATGATCAGTCTACATGTTCTAATGGAATTCTTAATCAAGCTCTTATGGTACAAAATTCAATGAATTCACAGAAGAATGTGTCTGTTGAAGAGGTCCAAAATCAATCAGACCAAAGTGCTACAGTTACCGGATTCTTAAATTGGCAAGAGGAAGAATTTTGTGGACTTAATGAAGATTCATCAATTGCAGCAAATACAAGAGCAAAAAAGAGAGCCCTTGAAGCAGATCAACCTACTAGTAATGTTTCTTCTCCACCAGTTTCTATTTTAAAGAATCCATTAGTTTCCACTAATAAAAATCAAACTCAAAGGAATGCTGATCAGAGTTCTCCTAGATCATCTGATAAGGTACAGTTTACTGTTCCATTCAATATTGTTGATACAATGAAGAAAACAAATGTTACTTTGTCTGCATGAAAAACTCTGTCTATTCCAGGACAGATTGAGATTTTAAAAGAAGAATTGTCCAAGCTGGCAATTAATTCACAGCAAACAGTACATCAGTCACCAAGTGTGGTCATGACTAACTCTGAGCCTTCTAAGGTTCAGGAAAAGCCATCAAAAAAAGAGAAAAGGCCTGCTAAAGTTCAGCAACCAGCAGTACCAGAAGTCAAGAAGACTGCAAATATTAAAAAAACAGCAGTAACTACTGATAAGAAACTGTCAAATGTACAAAAGACATCTGAAAAGGAAGGTAAGAAATCTGCAAATGAAAAGCCTCCTCCTTTTTATGTCTCTTTGATTATTGGAAACAAATTAGTTTATAACTATATGGTTGATAGAGGTGCAACCAGCACCGTCATGCCTAAGAAGATAGCAGATTTGCTAAATTTGAAATATGAGCCTCTTGAGAAGGGTGTAGTCCAACTTGATGGAACTTCAGTTAAGACTTTAGGAGTCATTAAAAATGCAAGTTTGACTTTACACTCCTGCCCAAATTTTTCAATACCTCAGGATATATATGTTATTGATTTACCAACATATTTTGCTATGTGTCTGTCCAGAGACTTCACAACCAAAATAGATGGCTATTTTTCATCAGATTGGTCACATTTGTACTTTAGAACTAGATATAGTACTAAGGTAACCATAAAATCAGAATCACTGGCCAAAAATCACATAGAGCCTTATAATCCAAGTCCTATTAATGCAAGTTGTGTGATTATGGATCAAGATGAAATACCTGATTATTCAGCTTATAATACTCAAATTGAAGCATATCCAGATATTGTTCTAGATGAATGGGCTACTAGGAATGAACAAAATGATGATATGTTTGATGCTGGTTTTGGAAACTACATGATTTTAGAGTCTGATTTAGTAGTGCCTAATTTGATTAAAGATCCAGAATCTGAATCTGATGTGTCTAACCAGCTTTGGGATTTGTATTTTGATGGGTCAAGGAATAAGGATGGAGTTGGTGCAGAGGTTATGTTGGTATCACCTGATGGTGATAAATTTTATGCTACATTTAAATTGTCTTTTCCTTGCTCTAACAATGTGGCTGAATATGAGAGTTTGATTCAGGGATTAGAGTGGGCAAGATTGAGAGGTATTAAGTGTTTGAGAGCATTTGGAGATAGTGAGCTTATTGTTAAGCAGGTGAGAGGTATCAATACAGTTAAAAATGATTTGCTTAAGATGTATAAATCTAGAGTTTTTGACATTCTAGATGAATTTGATTCTTTTAACCTGATTTCAATTCCTAGAAGGGAAAATTTGCATGTTGATAGGCTGGCTGGTATTGGTGCTCATATTGCAATACTATAAAATAAAGGACTGATTTCAGACCAGTCACATATTAAGATAATTGTTAGGCCATCCATTCTGGATAATGACACTTATTGGCAAGTTTTCAATACTGATGAACATATCTTAAGTTTTTTGACAGAAACATATAGTTTTTCAACTTCAAGAGATAACAAAAACATTCAGCAAATGGAAGACTAAATTATTCAGTTGAAAACCAACAAGCTTCCAAAGGGATTAGTCAGCTTGGAATCAGTTTTTAATTCTGATGATCAGTTTAGAAAGGGTAAAACCAGCTTGCTGATTAAAGAAGATCATTATGAAGAAGTGGAAATTTTCAGAGACAAGCGGTTGAAGGTTGGTAAAATAAATTCTCTTGAAGAAAATAAACTTTTTATTGATCTTTTTAGAGAATATAATGATGTTTTTGCATGGGATTACTCTGATCTGAAGGGTTTTTACCCCCAATTAACCTAGCATACTATAGAATTGGAACCAAATGCTAAGCCAATTAGACAAAGGCAAAGGCCTATAGACCCCAAGTTAGAGCCATTAATGTTAAAAGAGCTGAGAAAACTTCTAGATGGTGGTATTATATTTGCTGTTAAGCACACATCTTGGGTTTCTAACTTAATTCCAGTAAGGAAGAAGAATGGAGAGATGAGACTTTGTGTAGACTTTAGAGACCTTAATAGGGCATCTCTGAAAGATAGACACCCTCTTCCTTCCATGGAACAGATTTTACAATATTTTTCAGGTTCTAAGGGATTCTCACTCTTAGATGGATATTCTGGTTACAACCAAATTTTAGTCAAAGAATCTGATCAATTTAAAACAACTTTTACAACTAAATGGGGTACCATGTCTTACAAAAGAATGCCATTTGGGTTATAAAATGCTGGAGCCACTTTTCAGAAAGCAATGGACATGGCTTTCAAGAACTTAATGTATAAGTTTGTTCTAATGTACCTAGATGATGTGACAATTTACAACAAGGTTGCAAATCAACACATTGATCATTTGAGACAGATATTACAAAGATGTAGAGAATTTGGAATTTCTTTAAATCCTAAGAAATTTGTGTTTGCAGTTCATGAGGGAAAACTCCTAGGGTACCAGGTGTCTAAGGAAGGAACAACAATAGATCCCGAGAGAATTCATGCAATTCTTGAGCTTTCATTGCCTAAACAGAAGAAAGGATTGCAGAGTTTTATTGAGAGAATTAATTTTGTAAGGAGGTTTATCCTTGATATTGCAAACCTGTTAAAACCATTAACTACTATGCTTAAGAAAGATGTTCCTTTCAGCTGGACTGATGAAGGAAAAAAGAATTTTGAATTGATAAAACAAGCTTTGTCTTCAGCCCCTACTCTTGTTAATCCTGATTTTACTAAAGATTTTATTCTATATGCTTATGGTGGTTCTGACACCATTTCAGCAATGTTGGTTCAAAAGAATGATGAAAAACAAGAGCAGCCAGTTGCTTTTTTCAACAAAAGTATGGATGACTATGAAAAAAGGTACAGTTTTATTGAAAAGCATGTACTAGCTGTTATTAAAGCTTTGAAGAAGTTTAAGCATTTAATTGCCAGAAATAAAGTACACCTAATGGTTGCTCATCCTAGTATCAAAGAGTTTTTATTGAACAAAGATGTTAATGAAAAGAGGGCTGGTTGGATAACAAGGGTTATGGAGTATGATGTACAGATTCATGTGACTAAGCTGATTAGAGGCAAGGGCCTTTGTGTTCAGATGGTAGAAGAGGAAGAACAAGCTGAAGTTTTTGAAGAATTTGAAAATTTACAAAGTGATGTTATATTGTTCAACAGACCTATAGCTTGGTTATCAGATATGACAAGATTCTTGCAAATTGGAGAATGCCCAAACAATCTTGATAAGGCAAAAAGGAGATACTACAGGTTACAATCTATTCCCTATGTTCTTATTGATGGTGTACTATATAGAAAAGACTATTCTGGAATGTTTCTTAAATTTATTGATTCATTAGATCAGGACATAATTTTATCTGAATTTCATGATGGATCTTGTGGAGGACATTTCAATCCTAAAACTACAGCCTGGAAAATACTAAGGGCAGGCTATTATTGGCCTGATTTATTTAAGGATGCTCATGTTTGGGCCAGAAAATGTCAGAAATGTGCAATTTTTGCAGGTAAACAAAGGCTGGCAGCCCTGCTATTAAAACCAATTGTGGTTGATCAGCCATTCGCTAAGTGGGGTATGGACTTTATTGGTCCTATCAATCCTAATTCTAGTGCAGGTCATAAATGGATTTTGACTGCTATTGATTATTTCACAAGATGGACTGAAGCTATTGCACTAAAAGAGGCTACTGGACCTGCTGTGTTAAAGTTTTATGAAGATATTACAACCAAGTTTGGAGTTCCTCAATCAATTATTTTTGACAATGCTATGGCTTTCATTGGTTTAGCTATTATAGAATGGGCTGTGAAGAACAGGATTTATTTAAACACTTCTTCTAACTATTATCCTCAGGGTAATGGTCTTGCAGAGTCTACAAATAAAAATCTAATTAGAATTATCAAAAAGACTCTGCAAGATAACAAGAGAGATTGACATTCTAAATTGAAGGCATCCTTATGGTTGGATAGGATTACACCTAAGCAGGTAATTGAGAATTCCCCTTATGTCCTGGTTTATGGTAAAGAGGCCAGATTGCCAGTATCTATTGAATTTCCGGCCTTGCAGTTGGCTAATCAAATGTTACTATTTGAAGAAGAAGATCCCCTTAAACTAAGGTATGCTGATTTACTACAGCTTGAAGAAGAAAGGATAAAGGCATTGGAAACGATGGAACTTAAACAAGCACAGACTAAGAGATCTTTTGACAGGAAAGCTAAGTTCAGAGAATTCAAGGAAGGAAATTTAGTACTCAAGTGGGATGTGCTAAAGAGCAGGCTAGGACAACATGATAAATTTGATAATTTTTGGTCAAGCTCTTTTGTTATAACAGCTTGTAAGGAGAACAATGCTTTTCAGTTGTCCACAACTGAAGGGGAAGAATTGCAGATTCCAGTTAATGGAATAGACCTCAAGCTTTGCTTTGAGGGTTAGGTTAGTTTCAGTTTTTTTTTCAAGTTCAATAAGTGCTGTCCAAGCACCAGGTCTTTAGCTAAGCAAAGATTCCAAATCTATAGATAATGATAATTCACACATACATGCCAAGGTATATTATAACCAATATCTCAACATGAATCAATGTTGTAAGGTTAATATGCCAAGTGTACTTCCTACACATTAATAGTGCCAATGGAAATGCATAAAACTAGTATGTGTATGCCAACATTATATGCCAAACAATATGCATCCCATCTAGTTGTGCTAATAGCAGATAATTAGATATGCAAGGTATCAGCTATGATCTATTCCCTCTAGATCAATAAGGAAATATAATTTAAAATTTAAAATATGCAAGAACCTTGAGTTCTACCCATGTCTTCCCAGCCAATGAGAACTAATAAGTTTTCCATAGAAGGCAACCAATTGTAAATCAAAACCCTCATTACAATTTTCAGACCAAATCCCGGTTGCCATGGAGTTCCTTAGTTTTGAAAGAGTTAGACCGAGATTCCTAAATCTGAAATTAGTTCTTTTACTCTACCAACGCTCTGATACCATGTTAGTATATTTTAGATTCTAACAAGGAATATGATCAATCTATAGAGGTCTAACAAAACTAGGCACAGGGTAAAAGAAATGATTGAGAACAAGGAGAGATAATACCCGGATGATCTTCAAATCAGTGCCTCCAAACTCTCCAAGATGTGAATATATGAATGTGCCAGATCAGCCCACCTAGGGCTTCCAAAATACCACCAATCTGTACTTTTCTTTTACCTTGGATCAGACTGAAATCTCCTTAGATTTGCCTTGAAATCTGCTGTTAGATTGTTCCTTAAGAGTCAGATTTCGCACCTCTAGATCTGGACTAATTTGATGGTCTAAATATCAAATATTTAGACCATGAATATGCAAGTAATATCAGATCTGAAAAGGCAATTCGCAGCTCTTCCCTTCTCAGATCTGCACTTGAGCTTTGATAATTTAAACCTTTAGGCTGTCAATTAATTAGCATATTTAGGATGCACTGCTGTTGCTTATAAACTCTGCTCCAAATCACTTCAATTCGCTGCCTTGATCGAATCTTGGGAGGAGACAACATGTTATGTTTTTGATGATGATCCTCCAAGAATCTTTTCCTCTTTTATATGTGTTTGGAGAGCTTCCTCAAGGGCTGACTTGGATATGACATTTATTTCCCAAGGGGCCGACTATGGGCCCTTGCCAAATTGATTCTTAAATTAAACCATAAATCATATATATAATCGATTCATTAATAAACAATGAATATTAAATATCTCTTATATTTAATATTATTATTTATATATCGGAATATATATACTATATATATTTAATGTCTTATCTGTAATACCCCAAAATTGGCACCTATTTAATTTCATCAATTTTGGTGCATTATCTCGATTTTACATCACCAAAGTCCTAGTTCCCTAGGCAATTTTCTCTCTCCTACCTGACCTAATTTGACTTGATGTCAATTGCAAAGACCATAAATTGCAATAATCAAACGCCAAATTAATTCCTAAAGTCTTAGACTTAATTGGCTAAATTACCCGTATGATAAATTAATTTAATTATAAAGTCCTAAGTGCTTTCTAATTAAATTAAAAATCTACCCTCTTTAGCTAATTACCCATAAAAAGGAATTAATAATTACTTGATATTCGAATGGATACACTTTTTTTGAATTGATAATTCTTGATATTCGAAAGGTCACTTGTGTGGCATTTTCCATTCTTTTTATTAAGTAATTCTTGCATTTTTGTCTCAATATGGGAATGAAGGGTCAGGAGTTTCGAATCAAGAAACTCTTCATTCCTCTCCCGAGTTTTTCTATTTAATGAGCCTCTTCTTCTCATTCAAAAAAAGGCAATTTTGAGAGTAAAGGCACTATAGTGAATTTTTGATTGAATTTCAAGCTTTCATTTGCAACTAGTTTAATTTCTCATTTTAGTGTAATTGCATTTTTCATTTAGATTAAATTTGCTTAATTGTTCTTAGATTAAGATCATTTTTATTCCAAAATCAACTAAAAATCTGCATTTCATATTTCCTTTCAAGTACTTTAGATTAATTGCATATTTCTCTCAAAGTATTCTTAGATTAATTGCATTCATCTTAGTTTGATTCTAGCTTTGCATATCATCTTTATGGCTTTCTTGGAAAATCCTCCGTTGTAGTAGCGGTCTGATGGTTGTTGGTTCTCCAATCTGAGAGCGATTAAACACCCCACTTGCATAGGAGGCAACAGGTCGCTTCCTCACGAATTTCGGATTGAATAATTCATATTCTCTTCGTAATTCAATCATAGGAGTAAGGACTATGTTGCGTATGTGGTTGATTTAGAGGTCACATTCAAGCGCACACATTTTGGCGCCCACCGTGGGGCCGAAAATCTGATTTCTGGCCTCATTATCATTTTTTTCTGACAGGAATTTAAGCTCTGTCGTGCGTCCGTACTGTCTGTGTACGGATCTTCGCACGAGAATCCAGAGCATCCCGCGCGAAGTTTTGCTCCTGTAGCACTCTTTCGCGCGAGATTTTACTGTCTCGCCCCAGGCTTTGCACTTTCTCGCGGGCACTGGAGTACTTCCTCGCGCGAGATTTTAGTTATCTCGCATTGGCTATTGCACTTTCTCGCGCATATTTGTACTTTCTCGCACGAAGTTTTATTACAGTTTCCAGTTTTCTTGTTCTTTCTACTCTTAATTTCTGATAATTTCTGATAACTGTTGATTTTTATCTCTCTGATATTTTACAGTATTAACAGTTTCTGCAGGACGCTTGTCAAAGAATTTGAAAACATACTAATGGTTTGATTGCAGGACGAATAGTTGAAGATTGCTAAAATGTTGTGTTTTTTTCCTGCTTTTATTCACATAGTATAAATAGGGCTCCGTTAAAATTTCTTGAGAATTTCGATAGTGAGTAGGAATTTTGGCTCTTCATTACATGGAGGTGATGACCATGAATGAATCCGGAATTCTAATGATCTTACTAATATGACGAATTCTTGGGGAAGTGGAGAAAGTTAGTGAATCTTTAACATTTCTATTCGTCAGGGAATTATGCTCTTCTCTCCTTGAGAGAGAATCAGAAACCCAAAAGCGTATAGATTTGGTGAGGTGAAACTAACTCGGTGATGAACTTTCTTGATGTGTTTGGGTGAGGAAACGGGATAGAGAAGTATGCTCTTCTCCCTTTGGGAGAATCGGAAAATCAGACCCCCGAATCTAAACCAAGTCTAGTGTCACCTTTAGAGGGCCTGCCGGTATTGAATCTGCGGGAAC
Source organism: Chamaecyparis obtusa (assembly GCA_027943335.1). Taxonomy (NCBI): domain Eukaryota; kingdom Viridiplantae; phylum Streptophyta; class Pinopsida; order Cupressales; family Cupressaceae; genus Chamaecyparis; species Chamaecyparis obtusa. The sequence continues at coordinate 2,325,094 of BSBK01000638.1, read as the reverse complement.
GACCCAAGTGAGTACACACCTATTGCCGGTGATTCCACCTCACTATAATAAAGAAAGTTTTGTTGAGTCTAAAGACTCCAAAACCATGGTAACTTCCTTTTCATGACTTTGACGATCATCATGGAAAGGCCCTGTCTATTACACTGAGTGGCGCCGCTCCAAGCCCTGCTTGCGGGGGTGTGTGATTTTCAGGTGTTGGTGTGGCTGCGAGGCCTCAACCCTGTATCAGGGGCACCGAAGGTTATTGTGAACGGAAGCCTAGTAAAAAACCTTCTTAGCTAGTGGCCTACCTGGTTCATCTCCGAAAGGAGTCATTATCTTTGCGCAAGGAGGGGGAAGAATCTCTCTGTATGTTTATCATACACAGATTCCCATCATAGGCATACACCTGGACGTTTGGAGGCGGTTGCGACACTGGCCCTTGCTACAAGGGTAACCTTTGAACGTACACTGTTGAGTCCTTGGAAACACCGAAAACACGGGCGCCCTCTAGGGGGTGACACGACTGTGTGAGGTGCACGTATGCATTCAAGCAATGGGGCAAAGGTTTTGGCTTCTCACCATTTTTTTGTAGGACTAGGCTATGTGCTTGTTATTGAGTCTTAAACATTGTCCCTACATTATCAAACAAAGACTCCCCTGATGCTATCAAGTTGCTTTGTCCTTGATAAGTCTGTTAATGACTACTTCTTGCTTCACAAGTGCTTGATCTAAACCATTGTGTCTTTAAACGAATGCTTGGAATCCTAAAACGAGTGTGTTGATTAAACAATTCTGTCAACCTGTTAGAAAATTGGATTTTCTGTCAGACATCAGTTCAGACTGTACCTCAAAATTCAACTCAAAATTCAAAAATTGCATCAAAACTGTCAGATTTTGCCTGTTTCCCGCGCGAGCTATTAGCTTCAGAGCACTTCCTCGCGCGAGATTGTATTTTCTCGCGCGAAGTTCTGTGTTCTCTCGCGCGAGCTTTCATTTTCTCGCGCGGTCAGGCATTTTCTCGCGCGAACCTGTAGCGCAGTTTTCCAAAACAGAGACCTATTTGCAGTTCACTGTTTGACTTTTTATCTGGTTTGCGTTTTGTCTGGGGTCTGTTTTTCTGCTCCCCTGTTGTTTACCGTCAGAAACTGGTTGTGTTGAGTTAGGAATCGATCGACCTTTGCTTTGGCTCGTGTTGTCTCTCATCTATTCATCTTTTCTCTTTATGCCTTTTGTACCTCGCATTGCGATTGTCTTATCTCAGCTGTTCTAGCCATCTCTTTTTGACAATTCGTACCAGGTTCATCTTGCATCTTGGCTGTTCTAGCCATTTATCTCTTTTTTCGTTATCTGAGAGACAGAGTCTAGCTTTATCCCGAATCTTTGCTCATTACATCTTCGTCTATGACTGTCACTACTCGAAGTGGTAAGACTTATCCTATCCAGAACGCTGATCAAGATCAAAGTAAATCTCATAATCAAGACGTAGGTCATTTCCAATTTGTTGAGAAGTCTGAACTTTGTAAGAGTTCTTCAAATTTGTCATTAAGCACTCCACAAGATAATTTGTCTTAGACATCTCCTCCGGTTTTCCAAGAGTGCTTTAATCCTTTATTTTCGCAATCTAGTTCATCTCTCCAAGAACAAGACAACTCCTATTTTCAACACAATTCATTGTTTTGTGGCTTTGATAAGAATTCTGATCATCAGGCGTTTAAGGATCCTTTTCCTCATGAGAAAGGAGAGTCTTCCACAACTAAGAACAACAATGCTAAGGTGAATTACACTTACCCTTCTACCGATAATGTTATTAACATGATTGAACCTATGGGAGTTGAATATTGTGATGTGATCACTTTTAAGGGGAGTGGTGATGCTCCCAAGCCTAGAGTTCCTTTCATCTTACGAAATTCCACACCTTGTTCATCTGAATCTAAACAAACTGAAGATTGTGCAACTGTTGTCACTCGATCACGTGGAAGAGTTGTTTTGAAAGGTCCCGATCCTCCGAAGCAAACTGTAGACAAGGTTGCTCTGAAACAAATGATGGATAAGATTACCACTGGCCCTACCAACAAAGCTTCTAAATCGACTCCCACATCTAGCGTTACTAGTTATAGTATCTTAGATCAACTCTAGCGAACCAATGCTCAGATTACTATTTTTGAGTTGTTAAAAATCTCGCCTGCTCATAGGCAAATTTTGGATAAAGCCCTCGTTGAAGCAAATGTCCCCAAGGATCTTGATCTAAACCGGTTCCAATCTATGGTGGGTCATTTGACTTCACCGCATTATTTGTCCTTCTCAGAGGAAGATGATCATTCTTTGAACCACCCGCATAATGCTCCCTTACACATAGAGGTTATGATAGGTCCCAAACGTGTCCGTCGTGTGCTTATTGATAATGGCGCTGGTCTTAACATTTGTTCCGCTAAATTGCTCACTCAGCTAGGTTATGATGAGGACTGCATAGACTCCTGTAAGAAGATTACCATAAAAGCTTATGATGAAGAAGAACGCAAGTCCCAGGGTTTAGTTGTGCTACCTATCCGCGTAGGTCCTGTTGAGAGAGATGTTACTTTCCAAGTGCTCGACATTCTTTTAGCATACAACATTTTGTTGGGTAGGCCTTGGATTCATGAGATGCAGGCTGTTCCATCCACATATCATCAATGCATCAAGTTCCCATTTCACGGGGCGGAAGTCACTGTACCTGCAAACACCAATCTCTCTTGTAATACTCTCATGCAAACTACAGATAGTTTTGTTCCAGCAAATAGGGACTCCACTGAGTTCTATGACACTAAGCTTAGAGAAATGGAGCAAACTTTGAAAATTAAAGATACGGGCATGGGAGAATATCAAATGGAACCTGTGCTATCTCTAGCAGCTTTACCTCCCTCTCCACGCTTTTATGGGAGACCTTCGGAAACTCATGGACTTTCTGATAATCCTCCTCAAACAATCTATGATGGTGCTTTTGTGCGAGCCTCCATACCTTTAGAAGATGAAGATGAGGAAAGAGCTATCAAAGCTTGGATTTATAAAGGAAAGGAGATATTTGAAACAACTACTCCTCCAGAGTTAGAACAAGAACCTTATAGTGAAGGTTTCAAAATCATGAAGCGCTTTGGATACAAGGGAAGTGGTCCTATAGGGGTAAATGATAATGGATTGTTGAAGCCTATTGAAGCTGTAGGTCGTCGCCCAAAGGACACTACTGGCTTAGGCTTTAAAAAGACTCCCTTTCATTTGGGGACCAAGAAATTTATGTCGGCTCCTACGTCTAATTCCAAGCTTGAACCTGAGCATGAACAAGAAATTGAAGATACCATTCCAAAGAGGAATCCAGAAAACAGCTCTGATGAAAATACATTTCCATATCCTATCCCTTTGGATATTGCGGCACTCCTTGCTGAACCTGATGAGCCTATCATACCTGTTCATATGGTAGAGACTGATACTGACACGTGCTCTGAGGCTGATTCTGATAAAACTTCTTCAGTACATCAAGTTACATATGAGGAATGGAAAGCAGCATTAAATGATGATCCCAATTTTACAGGTGAGCGATATAGGCCACCATATTTTCAAAAATACTATGAACAAGAACAACTTCAGCAAGCCATCAATGACACAAGGAATAATAATGAGACTAATGATGTTGCTAATGAAATTCCTACATCAAGTACGGACTCATATGAATATGAGTTTGACTCTACATTCGATGCCACTTATGATGTAGACATAGATACTGTTCATGAGTATGAAAGACTCCTCGAAGTAGGTGAAGGGTCTGGCGCTAGAACACAAGAATTTGATGTTGTAGATGTCGACTTGTCTTTCGCTTCGGACGTAGGATCTCATAGGGATTCGAACACTCCTTTGGACGAGATTGCTCTAGGTCTTGACTTGCTTGTTAACGCTTTTGAGGGTTATACCGTGAACACAGTTGAACCAGCCACTACTTCCCTTTCACTCCACCGTCCTGATCTAATAAACTGGAACTCCCCTCTCGCATCCAATGAAGTCCTTACGTTCCAGAATGATTATGAACTAGCCTGTTACCTCCATGCTCTCGAACTTGTAATGTCTTCCACCAGCGAATACAGCATCAGCATGACAGAAGGGGATATCAAGTATCTTAGTCAAAAAATAAAAAATAGAAAAAATAAGAGCTCTGATGGTGAAAACCACATTGTGGCAGTATCAGAGCCAAAAATAGTAAAAATAAAAGACGTATCTGAGGGTGAAAACCTCTCTGAGGCGCCCAAGGATGAGATACTTGATACCCTACCAAGCCATTTTCAAGAAAGATCATCAGTTCTGATTGAACCGACACAGCTAGTGAACTTGGGCACTGAGGCTACTCCACAGATTATACATTTAGCACAGTCATTATCTGCTGAAGAAAAAGAAGAGTTCACTAGATTCTTCCAACGCAAGAAAATAAACTTTGCATGGGGTTATTCTGATATGCCTGGATTGGATCCCAATCTAATCATGCATCATTTGTCCATTGCACTAGATGTCAAACCTGTTAAGTAGAAGCTTCGAAAGATGCACCCTCATGTGGCACTATTGGTTAAAACTGAACTAGAAAAGCTCCTTAAAGCTGGTTTCATAAGAGCAATTGATTATGCCGAATGGATTTCAAACATTGTTCCAGTTACTAAACATGATAAATCCATTCGTGTGTGTACGGATTTCAGAGATCTCAATAAGGCATGTCCAAAAGACGATTTCCCACTGCCTGATATTGATATACTAGTAGACATGACAGCAGGATATGAGATGTACTCCTTGATGGATGGCTTCTCTGGTTATAATCAAATTAAAATTGCGCCAGAAGACCAAAAAAAAATCGCCTTCACATGTGCTTGGGGCACTTTCTGCTGGAATGTTATGCCTTTTGGGCTTAAGAACGCTGGAGCAACATATTAGAGAGCTGTTACTACTATCTTCCATGATATGATGCACAAAACTATGGAGGACTATGTGGATGATACTTTAGCCAAGAGTATGCAGCGAAGAACTCACCTTGAAGATTTGGGTCCCATCCTTGACCGCATGGAGCAGTTTAGCCTTAGACTTAATCCCAAGAAATGTGCATTTAGAGTCACTTCTGGAAAACTCTTGGGTTACATTATCTCAGCCAAAGGCATAGAAGTTGATGCAGAAAAAGTTCAAGCTATTATGGACATGCCTCCTCCTAAGAACATAAGTCAGATGAAAGGTCTACAAGGAAGGTTGCAATCCATTCGGCGGTTCATCTCATAGTTAGCTGATAAGTCACAGCCGTTCACTAAAACTCTGCATAAAGGTGTCACCTATGAATGGAACGAGGAATGTGACAAGGGACTCAATCAAATAAAACAATATCTTGCCAATCCACCCATTTTGATGCCTCCTATCCATGGGAAGGCCGCTTATACTGTATATTTCAGCCACAAGTACATCTTTGGGTGCTCTCTTAGCTCAAGAAGATCAGAACAATAAAGAAAGAGCTATTTATTACATCAGCAGAACATTGGTGTCCTATGAAATGAACTATTCTGCTATTGAAAAAGCTTGTCTAGTTGTAGTGTTTGTTTCATAGAAACTGTGACATTATATGTTGGCTCACACAACAAAGCTTATTGCAAAAATTGACCCGCTAAAATACTTATTAAGCAAGGCTGCTCTCATGGGTAGGTTGGCTAAATGGGTCATGATCCTTAGTGAGTTTGATATTGAATATGTGGAAAGGAAAGCTATTAAGGGACAAGCAATTGCTGATCAGTTGGCAGAGGCTCCTCTACATGATCACCAACCTTTGAACATTGAATTTCCAGATGACTCCATTCTGCATCTCACACATCAGTCTTGGAGTATGTTTTTTGATGGCTCATTCACTCAACAAGGATCAGGTGCGGGTATTCTGTTTATAACACCTCAACGCTGTTCTTTGCCTAAGGCCTACAAAATGATGTTTCCTTGCACCAACAACATAGCTGAATATGAGGCTCTTATCAATGGTATGAAATTAGCCCTTGAATGGCGTATAGATGAGCTCAAAGTCTTTGGCGATTCTCAGTTGATCATTAATCAAGTTAATAATGTATATCAAACAAAGGATGACAAGCTAATACCCTACAAAAGAATGGTGGATGATCTTAAGTTATACTTTGCACATATTTCCTTCCAACAGATTCCAAGAACAGATAATAAGGCGGCTGATGCTATGGCTACTTTGGCCTCAATATTACAAATGCCAGAAAATGACTTCAGGCATGAATTCCTGGTGGAAACATTATGCTACCCTGCCTATGACAATCCTGAATCCAAGATGATCTGTTCAGTCATTGGACATGACTCATCCCGCTACCACCATATCTACTCTTATCTTCGGGACCAAATTATCCCCGATACCTATACCCGGAATGAGAAACGTCACCTCATTTGTACTGCTTCACGGTATGTTCTTATAGCAAATGACTTGTATAGACGGGGCCTAGACGGTACTCTACTTAGGTGTCTAGAACCCGATGAGTCCAAACGTGCGTTAGCTGAGGTACACAAAGGTATTTGCGGCTCTCATTCGAGTGGTCTGACGTTAGCTCGTAAACTTATTAGAGCTGGATACTACTGGCCGGATATGGAAAAAGAAGCTGTCCAATATGTCAAGACTTGCAAGCAGTGTCAATATCATGGGAATCTGATCCACGCTCCTGCTAAGGAGCTCAGTCCTCTCATTAGTTTTTGGCCATTTCAACAATGGGCTTTTGACTTGGTTGGTCAGATACACCCTTCTTCTTCAAGAGGACATAAATTCATAATCACTGCTACAGATTACTTTACCAAATGGGTCGAGGCAGTCCCTCTGACTGTAGCTGATGGAAGGACTATTGCTAAGTTCATTTTGAACTATATTATTTGCAGATATAGCGTACCTTCATCTATTATCACTGACAATGGAGGACAGTTTAAGAACAAGGATTTGACAGACTTATGCACTAAATTCAGGATCATTCAGCATTGGTCATCTATTTATTATCCTCAGGGTAATGGACAAGCAGAAGCTTCTAATAAGACAATCCTGAAAATTTTGCATAGAACAATTCATAAATTTGGTAGAGATTGGCATCTCCAGATTAATTCGGCTTTGTGGGCTTACAGAACAAGTATTCGAACACCAACGGGAGCCACTCCTTTTGCCTTAGTCTATGGGGCAGAAGCAGTATTGCCAATTGAGGTCGAGATTCCGACATTGCGAATCTCTCTGAAGGGCCTCATCACTGATGAAGATACCAGAATATCTAGGTTGCAAGAGCTTGAACTATTAGATGAACGTCGGAGGGTGGCGTTCGATCATCTTCGAGCATATCAAAAGAGAATGTCAAAAACATATAACAAGAAAGTTAGACAAAGGGAATTCCAAGTGGGTGACCTCGTCTTGAGGGAGAACCCCAAGAATCAGCAGCAGAGAGCCCAGAAAGGAAAATTTGAACCAAACTGGCTTGGTCCATACATTATAACTGCAACATTTGGATCTGGTGCTTACCGCCTCTCCACCACTGAAGGAGAGCAACTCAAAGAGCCTATCAACGCTCTTCATTTGAAAAAGTTCTACAGCTGACATTCTCAGTATGCTCATGTACATATTTATTGATCCTGAAAAAATCCTAAAAATTGATATATGCTCAAAAATCCTAAAAATTGCAAAATGTCCTTAAAAAATGATCATCTTAGTGAAAACCTGGCAAACAGGCGCTTTGATGTATCTATTATCCTGGTGAAAACTTGGTAAACAGGCGCCTTGATAATACAAAAAAAAATAGAAAATGTGAAAAATACAAAAAAAATGAAAAAATACAAAAATACAAAAAAAATTGAGATATTCAAAAAATACAAAAAAAATAAAAAAAAGAGAAAAGTACAAAAAAATTGAAAAAGAGAAAAATGTGCCATTGATGAAAACTTGGTAAACAGGCGTCATGGTAGCAAAAATAGAATCTCTGCCAAGATGGTGAAAACTTGGTAGACAGGTGCCTCTTGTTTTCCTAAAGTAACATCTCATCTCAGCGTCGCTTGGCTCTTAGTTTCCTGCTTTAGTTTCCTTCCTTTCCTGCTTTAGTTTGTTTTCCCGCTTTCCTGCTTTAGTTTGTTTCCTGCTTTGGTTTGCTAGCTCATGCGCTTGTCTTTGAGTTTTCCTCAACTCTTCATAGATTGGAATTGGTTCACACTTGGGGGCACCTGCCTGGTCTAGGGGGCATTGTCCTATCGCTTTCGGAAACTCTTTTGAGCATTGGTAGCCAGTGGCTCCCACTATGCCTGCCTACGGATACCTAGCTTTCGTTCGATCTCTCTTCTTTGGGATTTCTCCCTTCTATCAATCACCAGTGATTCTCATTACGTCTGCCTACTGTCATTATCTCATTGAGACTTCGAACGTTATCTTTCCGAATCGACTTCAATCCGCTTGAACACGAACTTGAACTGAAACTCGAACTAAATGTGTGTTCCTTTGAGACATGTTGAGCTTTGTTTTCTTTGAGTGCTTGTTTGTTTGCTTTGCTTTTTTGCTTTCTGTTTGTTGGTTTAGTTCCAATGATCCAAAGAATTCATTTAAGAGGGGTGTCCGTCTGTAAGAGCCTCTATCTCGTATTGGATGGCCATGCGTACCTCGACTCCTTTTATATGGATGCTTTGGTGAGGTTGGTTCTTCTCCTTGTCTTTTGAGTGACTTCTTTCTGCTACTAGTGAAATTGTAAACGCTCGTCCTGTTAAGTGAACGTAAGGGTCATTGCGAGCAATCTTTGGCAAAAGAAGGAACTCCTGCGTGCTTGGTGTGTTTGTTCGCAAGAGACATTCAGGTCATTCTAGCATTTATGCTCTAATGCTTATGTTAACTTGCTAGATTAAAAGGAATAGGTGTTCAGGTCATTCTGGCTTCTTGTGCCTTAATGCTTACACCTCATTCCGACAAATTTAAGACTCATGTCATATTCATATTCTCATGATAGCGATATTAGTGAGGATTGTATGACATTTTGCGATTGTCCGAACTTGAAAGGCTCTATGATGATAAATACGGTGAGTCCAACAACCAAGTCCTAGGGTTTGCATTTTCATTTTAAGCTTGCATCTTTAGCTTAGGCTTGCATTTGCATTCTCAGCTTTGAACTTAAGACGATGTCTTATTTACTCTCTTAATTGTCTTCATCAAAGGCTCTCATCTATTGCCTCGGGTTCTTCTTGGTTGCACAAGTATCCGGTCTTCATTGTTAATCCTCGAACATATCTATCCTTTGATTAGTACCTGTTAAATATTGCTACAATCCTGCATGAGATGATTAGTACCATATCCATTGCATTTTATTTCCATTTACATCCATAAACTCATTGCATCTGCATCAACATGTGCATCCGCTATAAGCATAAATCATTTATCTATCACTACATTGCATACATTTCTATTCATACATCTAAAGCATATAAGAGCACATCTCATAAACATCATACATTCAAGCAATTTACAACAAGTACAATGATATCAAAAGAATCATCGATCTCATATATATATATCTCTCGATCCAAATGTCATATACAAAGAGGTGCTACTCGAGCACAATACCAAAAAAAAAATGAGCTATGATACAATCAAGATCCACTCCCACTGGGAGGGGGTGGAGGTGGAGGAGCCTGCTGTCCTAATGTCTGCGGTGGTGGCATCGGTCTCTGTGGAGGGGCCTGTGGAGGAACTTGTGGAGGTACTAGAGGAGGAGCCTGTGGAGCCCCAACGTACTCGGAAAATGGCGGCACCTGCTCTGATATATCTGGAACAACCCCGCAGTATGCTGCATAGTAATAAGCCGCCTGGGCGGCCTCATATCTCGTCTCTAATCTCGAGTGCGCTAACTCCGCCCGTAGTTGTCTAATCTCTGCATCCCTATCTGCTACTCGAGTCTCCTCTCGGATAAGACGCGTGTGAAAATCATCACGCTCATGCTGCACCTGCCGTACTCTCTCCCGACTCTTCCTGAGAGCCTCCTGTACCTGTCCTACACCTGCTCCAGCTGCCACGTCTGGCATGTCAGTATCCTTCCCCTGTGGTACCTGCTGGGATGTGTCAGCTGTACGTGGTCTCGTGGACCTCTGCTGTGTACCGCTACTTCCTGCTCCGGGATCTGAGCCCATGGTCCTAGCAAGGATGCTCACCTGTCCTGATCGGGGCCTCAAAACTCTCTGCCCAGGTCTCTGTTGTAGTGCCTGCTGCTGCGCAGCCTGCTGCTGTATAGGCTGCTCTGCCTGCGCCTGCTGATCCTGTGCCTGCTGCTGCTGTGCTGGCTTTTGCTGCGCTTCTACGCCAACTGGATCTGTGAACCTCGGATGAGGGCATGCAATCAACTGGTCCCTGTATGCAGGTGTCACCCCTGCATTGGTGACATCCACCATGTAGTCCCATCGTGCTGGTGGGATGCGTGACTCTATCGTGCATCGCCCCGAATCCAATCGTGCACGCCACCCCTTCTTCTCCTCGTCGGAGAAGCGAGCGTAGGGGCAGTACTCCTGTGAAATATCCTGCTGTCTGCCAAACTGGCGCAGGACACGTGTAACCAAGAATCTCTCAATCGTCTGAATAGTCCGTCCAATCAGTGGACGTGACACGAACATGGTAGCAAGCTCTCTCTGAGCATCGTCCCAGGGCTCAGTAGCTATCCAAGGTCTCCAGACTACAGCGGCCATGTCATCCAACTGAGATCTCCACTGCTCTGTCTTACCCAGCAGGGGCTGGGTCATCACACCTGAATATTTGTAAATATAAGGCTCCAGCGCCTTTCGCGTATCATGGAAAAGGGGTCTACAAGTGGGGAGGTGCTCCCAGGCCCAGACCTGTAAGACGAAGACTCCTGCCGCCATCGATCTCGCACCTCTGTACACAATCTCATGCATCTCGTGATACATGTGTGCCAGCATACACTCCCCCCATCCAAATCTCACAGCTGGTCTATCCAGCATCCTCTGCAGCATGGTACCCCAACCGCACTCTAGTCCATGCTGACCTCGATCAGGTACGAGGTAACAACTCAGAAATATAGCCAACACGACTTGGAATGGATGAGCTCCGCCATATCTGTGCACCAGATCCTCCCAAGAGATGGCCCGACCCATCACGAGATCATCCCTGAAGATAGTCCTCAAGGCCACTGTACCCTGCCGCGGCTGTGTATTGTACTCAACACGAGTACCATGAATGGGTATCCGCAGGATCCTATATATGTCCTCGGTGGTCATTGTCATCTCCCCCATCGAAAAATGAAATGTGTTCGTCTTCGGATGGAAATGCTCTACCAGTGCAGTCAGAAGGCCGTGATTCACCCGAATGTCGGGTAACTCACGCAAATATCCCAAGCCCAGAGCATCAGTGTGAGCACTCTTGGCATCTGTCAGTCTCTGAACTAATGTAGTAATAACAGGGTGGTGTGCCCGGAATGCGATATCTGGAAAGTCAACCTGCAAAGCAAACGACGACATTGGGTCAGTACCTCAATCATGTTGGTTTTCACTACTACAACAACAACTACAGCAGAGCATCTATACTATGACAAGACTCTACAAGACTTTATTTGGCTGATTTCATGCAAATCTGATATAATTTTGGGACACTTGCAACAGTCTTTCACGCGAGAAAAGTGTTCTTTCGCGCGAGAAAACTACCACTTCGCGCGAGAAAACAAAATGTTCGCGCGGGATGACCCTCCAGCTCGCGCGAAGTTCTAGCCTTCGAGCTTGCTAGTTCGCGCGAGGAAACCAAAATCTCGCGTGAAATGAAATCTAGGCTCGCGTGAGAGAACTACTTTCTTGCACGAGATTTCACACTTTTTTCCCTAATTACGCTAGATTCTCTTAAATCTAACCTATCACACTGTATGAATTGAAATGCAAGGAAGTTTATCGACTACTTACAGGTGCGTCATACTCCGGTGGCCAGGCATGTCGTCGAGAATGCTCAAATCGGTGTGTATGTAGTGGCAGACCCTCCATTTCTCTATCTTAGAGCTCATAATCACTAAAAGACAACGATGAATAATGATTTGAAAATGACTCCTCCGGGCCTTATATAGCTTTTGACCTAAGTTTTGAAAGTGCTCCATTTTGCGTGAAAATTGCACCCTTTGCTAAATCAACTGTTCTGAATCCATTTTTGGGATCGAAATCGAAATTTGACATCTCTAAGTGGCTCAAAATCGCGTTTTACATATTGGACTCCTTCTGGATCGGATGCTTGTGCAGTCAGCCTTCTGGTGTCATCTTCCTGCCAGATCTTCCTCTTTGCATCATGTTCTCAAATCTTTACTTCTTTTCATCAAGTCAACCTTAGTCAAAATTTGGTCAACCATGGTCAACTATGGTCAAACTTGGTCAACAGGACCTCTGATTTGCTCCGATTCACTTCTGTAGCTTCGCGAATCTAGTCTAATTGCTTTTGCTCTGCAATCTCTTGTTGTTTATCATCCTTCTGACATGTCATCTTTCGATTTCGCTCCGGAGAGGGCAGGATGATTACATCATTTGAATCTTGTCGAATCTATTCTTGAATCAGTCTGATTTGAGTCATCAGTTCTCATCGCTAGGGGCATCTTGGTGCCTCGCATCTTGTTATCTTATCATCTATCTTTTAGGTATCTGAGCAATCTAACTCGGATCCTCAAGGGCCAAGCTTCGTCCTGGAGATGGTTCTTGAAATCTTTTTAGGTATTGGGGAAATCTAACCCTAATTCCTGGGAGTCAAGCTTCGTTCTGGAGATGACTCTCGAAATCTCTTTTCGACCGTTATCTGGGCAATCTAACCTGGGTCTCGGAGGACTAAGCTTCGTATTGGGGCAATCTAACCCTGATTCGGAGATAGTCCTAAATCTGCACCTTCATCAATTGGTATTGGGGCAATCTAACCCCGATTCCGGTTCTCTTCTAAGACCGTTGTCTTCGCAATCTAACTTAGACTTTAGAAATTCTCATCATCTGTCACTTCAGACTATTCTTTGAATCAACGCGCTGTTCGCACATCAATTCAAAGAGGGGCAAATGTAATACCCCAAAATTGGCACCTATTTAATTTCATCAATTTTGGTGCATTATCTCGATTTTACATCACCAAAGTCCTAGTTCCCTAGGCAATTTTCTCTCTCCTACCTGACCTAATTTGACTTGATGTCAATTGCAAAGACCATAAATTGCAATAATCAAACGCTAAATTAATTCCTAAAGTCTTAGACTTAATTGGCTAAATTACCCGTATGATAAATTAATTTAATTATAAAGTCCTAAGTGCTTTCTAATTAAATTAAAAATCTACCCTCTTTAGCTAATTACCCATAAAAATGAATTAATAATTACTTGATATTCAAATGGACACAATTTTTTTGAATTGATAATTCTTGATATTCGAAAGGTCACCTGTGTGGCATTTTCCATTCTTTTTATTAAGTAATTCTTGCATTTTTGTCTCAATATGGGAATGAAGGGTCAGGAGTTTCGAATCAAGAAACTCTTCATTCCTCTCCCGAGCTTTTCTATTTAATGAGCCTCTTCTTCTCATTCAAAAAAAGGCAATTTTGAGAGTAAAGGCACTATAGTGAATTTTTGATTGAATTTCAAGCTTTCATTTGCAACTAGTTTAATTTCTCATTTTAGTGTAATTGCATTTCTCATTTAGATTAAATTTGCTTAATTGTTCTTAGATTAAGATTATTTTTATTCCAAAATCAACTAAAAATCTGCATTTCATATTTCCTTTCAAGTACTTTAGATTAATTGCATATTTCTCTCAAAGTATTCTTAGATTAATTGCATTCATCTTAGTTTGATTCTAGCTTTGCATATCATCTTTATGGCTTTCTTGGAAAATCCTCCATTGTAGTAGCGGTCTGATGGTTGTTGGTTCTCCAATCTGAGAGCGATTAAACACCCCGCCTGCATAGGAGGCAACAAGTCGCTTCCTCACGAATTTCGGATTGAATAATTCATATTCTCTTCGTAATTCAATCATAGGAGTAAGGACTATGTTGCGTATGTGGTTGATTTAGAGGTCACATTCAAGCACACACATTATCCAATGCATGAGATATTTTACCGAAAGGCCATAATATCAACAGCTCAAAGGTATTTCCGTTTGCATTGTGATGAGTCATGCGACCTTCTACCCGCTCGCAGTCCAAAAGAAATGACAGTATTCAATGCTCTTGGTATCGTAGACCAGGATTAAGCTTCCGTGCTTGACTTGAATCCTCAATGAAGTCACCTTGCATTGGGAGAAAGATCACGACCCAGCAACTAGCTTATTGGTTGGTCCCGACACATCCTATAGCCAATAGATTTCAAACTAATCTCATACTCAAAGCACCTGAAAATGAATACCTAACTCCATCGTTGCCTTTGTTTGGTTAGCTCAATGGTGAATTTTGAATAAACTCACTCCACAAGGTTCGATATGGGTTTGCGTCCACACCAGTGCAATCTAGAGGGATTTCGTCCTCAGTCTCTGAAGTTACAGAAAATTCCTTGCAAATACGGTTACTAAATTCTTCTTCCAATTTTTGAATATCCTTATTATCTACAGATTTTAACCTCTGATTCCAGACGAACGAGCTGCACTTTTCTGTTGCTCATAAAAAGAACCTCACAGGCTAGTAGGAAAACTAGCTCTGATACCACTGTAATATCCCGGATGGATATTTTTCCTAAATATTTCTCATAGACGTTTCAGAAATATAAACAAATAATTGCATGCAATAGAAAATTGATTTAACAAAAATAAACCAGCAATATATTCCAATAAACCCTCAGAAATTGTTATTGCATTATACAACAGCAATACAACAACAATGAAATTACAAAACAATCCAATCTAAAATACTGTATGCAATAGTATGATCGGATAATATGGACTTGGAAATACAATGGTGAACTTTGTTGTGAATCCACCTCAGAGATGAACTGGGTTTCCGTCCAATCCATTGAGAAAGCCTGAAGGTTTCCATCCTCAGGTTTTAGAATCAAAAGGTGAAGCTTCCTGGATTCTCCAAGAGAAATAAATTCATAAAACTAAGCATATCTCAAATGAGTCTCCATTCCTTCTTTTAAAGCAATAGCTGTGACTCTTTAGTTTCCCTTCTCTGTCTTTTCATATTCCCACTTTAAGTCACTTTAAATTAATATAACCATTTAATCATAAAGTGGCATAATAATAAAGTATGAAATCTTCTGGCATTAAAATGGATGACCAAACGAACTTGGAAGTAAACTTGTGATAGCTTGCTAGAAAGTTCTTGGCGAGATGCTCCATGTTCAATACTGAAATGTCAAGAAAACTGAACACTGTCGACTTAGTATAAATAGTAAGTATCCTAGAAACCTTGTGGAAATTTCTGTGATTGGCCTGAAACTGGAATTACCTAGGCCAAATATCACGCTGATCCATATAAAGCGTTGGTTAGCCCACCGGACCATGATAAAATGACTAACGACACAACAAGAAATAATGTGCCTGAAATATGGGACATTACATATTTGTTATTTATTCATTTTGTTAAGTTATTCAATATAGAAATTTTAATTCAAAACTCTTATCAAAAACATTTTGAATAATGTCTAGTCATAGTTGAAAACCCTTGATCGTCATGGCCAACTTTCAAAATCAATTTCTGCATAAGTTCTGAAAATAACTACTCTAAATTTAAGTGTGTGGGGTCTCAAGAAACTCATGGCCATGTAGTTGCTAGCGATTCAGACTTTGACAAGATAATCCTCAAAAAGAAAGCAATACCTTTGACAAATTTTGAATATCTTGATCAATGTCACAAGGAAGCCCTTATTGAACTATTCATATCTAATCACTTCATCCTAGAAGTTCGAAATGCCATTTCTTCTTGTAATCTGTGGAAATGTCTAAAAAACTAAGATGAAAAATTAAAAAGTAGTGCTATATCTAAAGAATGTGTTTGTTTCCTTGAAATTGAGCGAGGGTTGTTTCTTTCCTTTCACATTCTTAATCTGGAAGACTTAAGAGATCGTCTATTCTTTGCCAAGAAGAAGGGGGACAAAGATGATATGGTTGCTTGAATAATCAAGTCTTCGATCTTTAAATATATTTTGAAGCCTCAACATTTGTTGTTAGAGAGTGAATGCGGGGAATCCATTTAAACGAGAATGAATATGGCTTTACTATGGGTGAAGGCCCAAATGACAATTAGAAGATGTGTTAGAGCAAACTTATGTTCAAGGTTTTGTCCATATGTAATTTAAAACATTCAAAATCTTCAAGTGGACAACAGATTTCAACTTAATAGGCATCCATTTTTGGAATTTTAATCTGAAACTTTGGGTAGATTTGAGAGTTCTATATATGCAGAAGGGTTGTTATTAATTCATTCAGTGATAATAGAAGGCCTACAAAAGTGGAAAATGAATCCTACAACACCCTTACAGGAATCGACACAAAAATGAGTGCCAAAGCCTGAGGTGGGGATTGTAAATTAGACAAATTTTGACCTTTAGTTTGCTTGCAATTTAATTTGTATTGCAACTGGATGGAACAATATGCTAAAGTATGAAACATGGCATAAATTATTGAAAAATATAAATGATTTTGCAAAAAATGTATGAAAGAGCATGTGATCTGTCATGTTCTCGACATTCTCATTCATTCTAGCATATGGTGCAATCTTGTAATGCACCCATGACAAGGCACACAAGTACTGTTTGTTAAGAGGAAATATGCTGTTAGATAATTGAAGAAATATACTAAATCTAACAGAAGAATCATGCTTGAAAAATCACATATCATTTCCATATGGTAATCCTTTATCAAGATTACACTAAATAGTTCAAGATCCATGGAGGATTTCATAGAAGAGTAGGAAATGGAGTATATGGATGAACCAAATCAACATCTAGGGTGAGAAGCACCTTGGTAGAGGTTTGATTATGTTGTAACTGCAGAGATGTAAGTGCGATATTGACAATGGTGTTGTCACAAAATAGCATAATATCCGAGATGCAAAATTATCTTCTCCCAATTTAATATACCTTTGAAATATCGTCAATTTAAAATATTTATAACTTAATGATTTTTTTTGCATTTCTTGATTTTATGCCATTTTGACATTTTTTGATTACACAAATTGATTTTTTTTTCTAGCATATAGTATAGTGCAGATAGACAACGATAAGGAATATGTTTGTGGATTCGATGAAGTCTGAAAATGAAGAACTTATAATTGTGATGCAATGAATTGAATACTTTGATTGATAAGCAAACTGGTCTATGGAACAGTAACATAGGGTTGCAATGAAGCACACAATATGGATTTATGTTCATCAGAGTGGTGCTGAAACCTCAATAATAATAGATCTTATATTCCTTGATACTTTGACCAATAATGAAGTCGCCTCAACGATCAGTGTCTTGTTTGTTGGCATTATGCTTAGTTGTCATCATTGGCAAATATCAAACACACCGGTCTTTAAGTTAGAGCAACAGTAGTGAATCAGTAGTTGTCCCAGTCGACAACCATCAAACATACTAGGTAACTAGTGTACCCACACCGGTCACAATAATACCGGTCTTGTCCAACCGGTCTAGTAGAACACCACAGGAGGCAGATGACTCAACCGGTTGCACCCCGGTTTTCTTTCAAAGTACTAGATCTACCGGTCTGTGCCTTATAATCCGATCCGATTTTTGTGGAGTGTTTTTGGGATGAACTGGATTTTTTCTGTGAGCGTTTTGAGATGAACTGAAGTTCTGTATGCGAGCATTTTGGGTTGATCAAGAATTCTGCATGTGAGACTTTTGGATCGCTTTCCAGAACAACGGTGTTTTGGAAGAGTTATAGCTTGGCGCCACAGTTCGGTGTGGTAATGTGAAGATCATTATATATATTTATCATCGTGCATTAGAAGAGTTGTTAAAAATCAAGAGTGCAGAAAGAGAGCAGACTAGAAGAGCCGAGTCTTCTGAGAAGGGTTACAGTCACCATGAGTGAAAGACATAGATTGAACAGCCAAGCAGAGCAAGAAAAGAATAGGTATGATCTGATCGACAGATTGAGTGTCTAAAGAAGATCATTTCTTTTATTGGGTGAAGCTCATAAAAATCCCTTTATCAGGGTGAACCCTAACAGGTTCCATTGTATAAATCCCTTCACCAGGTGACATCTTGATTGATGTTCTTAAGGCCTCTGGCGAGGTGACTCCTTACAGGGTCAAGATTTAAACTGATCTATATCAAATCCCTTGATAGGGTAGCATTCTAACTAGTGCTTTTGTAAGCCTTTAACAGGGCAGCTTTATTACTGCAGTAGTGAAGTTCGTTGGTTCTGTCCCACCGTGGTTTTCTCCCTCTAACCGAGGGTTTCCATGTATATATATCCTATGTTAGCTTGTGTATGTGATTTCTATTTAAGTTACTTAAGCATTCATTACATTTTCAATATTAACAGGATAAGAAAAAAGGAAAAAGTTTAAATAAGTTGAATTGACTGATTCACCCCCCCTCTCAGTCACCTGTTAGGATTAACAATTGTTATCAGAGCCAAGTTCTCAGATAAAGAAGCTTAATCGCTTGAGCAACGATCATGGAGGGTTACCGGTATCAGAAGCATTTAGAGGAAGCAAATGAAAGAATTGCTTCTCTTGAAAACAGATTGAGAAGATCTCTTGCCAAGAGAAAAGAACTGGCTTTGCAACTGAGTGAAAGTCAGGATACAATAGATGAACTATCAGGACAGAGTAGGTCAGATGAAGCAGAAGAAGTAGTCTCTGAACTCATGGAGAGAAACATGAACCTGATCGATTAAATCTCTAATTTAAAAAGAGAACAAGAAGGCCATGCACTGAGAATGACTGAACTCATCAAAGCAAGTAGAAAAGCAGAGGATGGGAAAATAGTGCTAAAGAAGCACTACAGACTCTTGAGAGAAAAAGGAACCTAGCTGAAGATGCTCTAAGAGAGAGCGATGCTCTCATATTGGAACTACATGCAAACATGCAGGGCATAACTCAAGAAAATGCCATCATGCATGAACACTTGCATGATAAAGATGAAGCAAGTAAAGAAATGGCTGCTAAAGTTGAAAAACTTAAAACACAGTTGAAAACTCTTGAGGAGAGAAATGAAAAGCTCAAAAGATACAATGAGAGTTCTGAGAAGCTGGATGAGCATTTGAAAGCTTAGAGAAGGCACAAGGACCCCACAAGACTTGGGTACAACGGTCAAAGCATCAAGGAAACCGATGAGTCCTCAAAACTCAAAGGAATCAAGGAGGACAAGAAGAAACCGACCGGAGAAAAAGGTAAGAGAATCTCCAAACCTTCTTGCAAACACTGTGGCAAACTGGGTCATAAGTCTAGGAATGCACCGGTGAAACCCTTCACCGCTAACAACTACTGCAATAATTGTTATAGGTATGGACATAGGACCTTTGAATGCAGTTCACGATCAAATAGTGTGTCCAGTGGAAGCAAAGGAAGCTTCTAAGGCTATTGCTTTGCCTGCAATAAATTTGGACATAAGGCTGAAGAGTGCAAGTCTACTACCATGACATTCAAATCTCCACCGAGACCGGTATTCCATAACAGGAATGCAAACCGGGGCACATCTATGTGTGCTACGTGTGAACCATTAGGGCATAGAGCTACTGCACGCCGTTCACCCATGGACAAAGGGAAGAGAGTAAATCCATGGAGAGGAATTGGGATGACTTCTTACAATTATAACAAGATTGGGCATCTGGCCAAAGATTGCAGGAACTGACCAATGAACAAAGGAAAAGGCCAAGTAGAATCGGTCAAGAGGAACAAGACTTCCAATCAGAAGGGAAACATAATTGAAGAGACCAAAAACGAAGTTAAGAATATATGGTCCAAAAAGGGGACAAAGAGCTCTGAAGGAGAGAAATCAGAGACAAAGTCATCATCTAACGATGATGATTTCTCTTCATCAAATTAAGCCAACAGGGCTTAAGGGGGAACAAGTAGAAATGCTACTGTCCCCGGAGTAACTAGTGAGATTTACTCTCACTAAATGGAAGTTGATACTGAGAAGCACTCACTGGTCTAAGACCAAAGAACCAATCAGAGGAGTAAGTTGTGTGGTTTGGTTAATTATCTTCTCGGTGATGGGCTGATGTTACACAGTTGATGTTTCAATTGAGGATGTTGCGGTAAACAGGTAAAGCATTGATGAACCGGTCGATAAAGGTGAAGTTAGGTAAAAACTAGTAAGGCTCATAAATATAGTAACCGTTAACAAAAGTTACTGTTTACTGTTTGCTATTTACCGTTGGGGCCCGAAGATATAAAAGAGAAAGTGTATTACTCATTTCACTTTACTTTGCTTTTTTGTGATAAACTTTTGTTAAGCTTGAGTAGTCTTTCTATCCGTGTTCACGATCTTTGCTTTTCAAATTCCGTGAATTTTACAGAGCTTTGTGAGTAATCTCTTTCAAACGAAATGGCATCATCATCAACTGTTGCAACCCTTTTTGACATCAATCAACAAGAGGGACTTGAATATGATATAATACTAGTTCAGAACAGGTCTAATGATATGGTTGGAGCTCTATCATCTATTCCAGACGACGTGCTGTTGATTGAAGACGTAACCGCCTTCATTCACTACAAGCAAGAGGAGTTGGGTGAAACATACATCCAGAGCGAATTTTTAGGGCTTTGCAAGGATGGTAAGCTTAAGGCAAATTATGCTCGATTGGAAGCATCTGGATTGACCAGTGGAGTCAAATACCCTACCGTTTTTCAGCTCAACTGAATTCGATTGGTACTCAGTCAAGTACACAATCCAGGAATGTGGTTGGTAAAAGGTGCTGTTACTCCTATTACAAAGGAAGACCTAAGGAGAGTAACAGGGTTCAATTCCATAGGGGAAGCCCTTACCCTGAGAATGATTGCCAACAATGAAGTCACCCGACTCACTAAGTCAAGGTATGACAGTCGTATGATGACTGTTACAGACATTGAAGATGAAGGTGTATGGTTCGGTGTTGCGGTGATCGGTTACAAGTCTATCAATCAAGCTGCCTCAACAACATACCTGGTGGAGCTATTCTTGCAGCTCACATAATCATGCATGACAACGCCAAATACGACATATGCGCTATGTTGAGAAGTCAAATCTTTGAAAGCCTAAATAAGCTCGAAATAGTAAAGAAGAGATTCCTAAAGTATGGAACGTTGATGGTATGTCTTTTCTTCTATTACCAAAAATTCTTTCTAGGGGTGGGAAATGTTACATGGGTAACAAATAGACTGGTTATGGTCCAAATAGGAGAGATGATCAATAATTTGGGAAATCGGTTTAATAAGGTTATGTTTGATTATTTCCATGATTTTCAAACTAGAATGCATGCAAGGGAAAGGATTCCATCTGCAATTGTAGATGAATACAAGGATGATTGTTTCCTTATAAGCACTGATCACTGTATTATTCAGGTTGTTGAGCCAAGAACTAAATTTGCACTAGAACTAGGTTATGAAATTTCATCAAATACTACCAAAGCATACGTTGAGGCACTTCAGGAGAGCAACGTAGATCTTTTAGCCAACTGGTTCAGCAAAGAAGGTAACTGCCAAATGATCTCCTACATCGAAGGAAAGAAAGGTAACCATACCAGAACCCAAAGTTCTAAAGAAGAAGGCGCAATCGGTAACAACCGAACAATCACAAGAAGCATACTTAGAAGAAACTAAGACAGAGCAGACCGCCACTTATATAAGAAGAAAGAAGACTGAGAAACTGGTAAAGAAGGAAGAACCAAAAGCAAGAAAACCAACCATTGATGAAATGGTTGAAGGCATAAAGACAAGAGGTGGATTGGGAACAATTGAGAGAAGATACAATCTGTCAAATGATGAAGACAATAGGAAAATCGAAGATGCTGTAGTATACAACCTACACAAGTTCAAGAGAACACCTATTGAGATTCATGGCTCAGTTCTTGTAGAATTACAAGAGCTTATTGAAGGAAGGTGGAAATCCTCAATAGCAAAGGAGAAAGAACTCAGAATCAAGGCACTACTGTAAGTGCAAAGCCACTTGAGCCTACAAGAGGCAACCAATCAAGCAGAGGCGCATAAACAAAGTTTTAAGATTAGAAAAAGGATTGGTCAAGTATTAATTGGAGAGGTGGAAGCGGTTCTTGACGAAGGAGTTGCCATCTGGACAACCATTCTGGAGCAAGAACACAAGGATGAAGCTGAATGTTAGAAGTCCTCATTAAAATTAGAAAAGGACACCGGTAGAGGCAAAGACATTTTGGGCATTGATACATCAGTACATCTAAAGCCAGCAACAAAACCAGTTATTGTAGACATCACTGAAGACACTGGTGGTGATCTCACTCCGCCAACTATTCTAGCATCTCTAGTAAAAGGTAAGGCTAAAATCCTTACCGTTGATGACAGAGTTGATGAAATATTAGATTTTGGTAAGGTTAGCAATGATGCGAAATGGTTCAGTGCCCTAGCATTGATGATAAAGCCAAAATAGAACTAGCCCAAGGACTACAGGTCCATCTTCCCAGCTGAACTTAATAAAAGGCTGCTAACAAAATAGAGACAAGTAGCAAAAGATGCAAAGATTATAAGGGAAGTTCTAGAACAGGTAGAACCAAGTCTAGGTGAAGAAGCAATCAAGATTCTCATTGAAGCAGAAGTACTGAACTTGGATTCTAGGGATAGAGTAGCCAAAATCATAAATGGCCAAGAACAAGAAGTGTAAGAAGAAATAGTGAATTATGGAAAAATCATGATTTCAACACTCCAACAAAGAGGAAAGAGAAACTGGCATCGGAACAGGTATCTAAAGAGACACCTCATTCAACAGGTCCTCAGGATACATCTCAAGATCAACAGTCAATGGACACTGAGGTATCTAAGGATAAAGTTGATTAGGACACAATAGGCGAACAAGTCACAACCAGTGAGCAGGACAAAACAGGTGATTAGGACACAACTGGTGAACAATTCACCATCAATGAGGAGTACAAAACCGGTGAACAATTCACCATCAATGAGGAGGACAAAACCGGTGAGAAGACCCCAACCAGTGTACAAGCTACACGAATCAGACTAGACGAACAAGAAACATGGGAATCATTAGCAAGGATGGTTGAAGGAAAAGATATTGATAAAGAAGAGACGACCAAAGTTGCCCAACAAGTCGCCGAAGAGAAAGAAGTAGAGACATAGGTCGACGAGGTCAACAAAGAAGAAGAAGAGCAATAGATAGACAAGGTCGAGGAAGAAGAAGAGCAATAGGCAGACAATGTAGAGGAAGAAGAAGTGCAACAACAAGAAGAAAAGGTGGAAGAAGAGAAGCAACCAAAAGAAGAGCTACAAAATGACACTAAATAGAAACAACCAACAGACATACCAAGCTCATCTTCATTGAAAAGGAAGCTATCATTTGCAGGAGACCTTGATTCCAAGAAAGGGAAAGTAGAAACTCCACCAACAGGGGAAACACTGATTGACATCAACAAAATGTCAACAAGACAACTCAAGTTTTTCACAAAGAGAAAACACGATATGGTTCTCAACAATGTAAAGAATATTCTGTATAATTTTTCTCCAGATGCAGATATTGATGAAGAAGAACCTATCATTGATCAACTAGAAATATCTGCACAAACAATTGGAGAAGACATAACTAATCCAGAAGCTGTAGCAATAGATCATTATGAAACAAAGAGAATCAATATCATTTATGACCAGATTGAAGCAATCAAAGCAACTGTGGCTACTAGCACCGGGGAACTAAAGAAATAGGTTCAAGACGCTGGAAAGTATATAACGAAAACTTCAAATTTTGAAGAGTTTGTGAAGGATATCATAGAGAGAACCAATTGGCATCACATAAGCTGAAAGAGACAACATCACATTTCAATCCAAAGACCTCTTTAATAACAGAGTACAGTTGTGAGCTAACCAGTTTAGCTCTCACACTGAGAAAAGCATTCGAGGAGCATACAAAGAGAATCCAAGATCTCTTTGGATTTTACCTATACATGGCTCCCACTTCTGATCTGATGCAGAAAGTAGAAAACAATATTGACACAGTTCTCAGTGAGCCAGACTACAAGACAATTGAGGACATGGGGAACCTAATTGTCTCTCTACAAGCAATGAAGTATAACCTTGACCAAGTCATAGCTGCTTGGAAACCATTTCTCGTTTTTGCCGGGAAAATCTACAAGGATATCTTCAACCGGCTTCAGTTATGAGATTTTCACACCCTTTGTCCCTTGGAGGCAAAAAGGGGAAGATTGGAAGAGATTCAGGGGAAGTTTCAGACAGGGGAAGTACTCGGGAAGAGACTGGTCAGTAGAGCCAGATAGAGTAGCAGAGTATCAGACATGGGAAGTACTCGAGAAGAGACTGGTCAGTAGAGCTAGATACAGTAGAAGAGTATCAGACATGGGAAGTTGATATGTGTTATGATATGTTTTGCCACCAATACCAAAGGGGAAGATTGTTGGCATTATGCTTAGTTGTCATCATTGGGAAATATCAAACACATCGGTCTTTAAGTTAGAGCAACAGTAGTGAACTGGTAGTTGTCCCAGTCGACAACCATCAAACTTACTAGGTAACTAGTGTACCGACACCGGTCACAATAATACCGGTCTTGTCCAACCAGTCTAGTAGAACAACACAGGAGGCAAATGACTCAATTGGAAGCACACCAGTTTTCTTTCAAAGTAGCAAATCTACCGATCCGTGCCTTATAATTCGATCTGGTTTTTGCGAAGCGTTTTTGGGATGAACTGGAGCTTTTCTGCGAGCGTTTCGAGATGAATTGAAGTTCTGTATGCGAGTGTTTTGGCTTGATCAAGAGTTCTGCATGCGAGACTTTCGGATCGCTTTCCAGAACAACGACATTTTGGAAGAGTTACAACTTGGCGCCACAGTTCGGTGTG
Source organism: Chamaecyparis obtusa (assembly GCA_027943335.1). Lineage (NCBI taxonomy): Eukaryota > Viridiplantae > Streptophyta > Pinopsida > Cupressales > Cupressaceae > Chamaecyparis > Chamaecyparis obtusa. Next base: position 2,300,135 of record BSBK01000638.1, on the reverse strand, counting down.
GTAATGTTAAGATCATTATACATATGGGTCATTGTGCATTAGAAGAGTTGTTGAAAATCAAGAGCACAGAAAGAGAGTAGAGCAGAAGAGCCAAGTCTTTTGAGAAGGGTTACAGTCACCACGAGTGAAAGACAAAGATTGAACAACCAAGCAGAGTGAGAAAAGAATAGGCATGATCTGATCGACAGATTGAGTGTCTAAAGAAGATCATTTTTTTTATTGTGTAAGCTCATAAAAATCCCTTTATCAGGGTGAACCCTAACAGGTTCCATTGTATAAATCCCTTCACCGGGTGACATCTTGATTGATGTTCTTAAGTCGTTTAGCGAGGTGACTCCTGACAGGGTCAAGATCTTAACCGATCTATATCAAATCCTTTGACAGGGTAGCATTCTAACTAGTGCTTTTGTAAGCCTTTAACATGGTAGCTTTATTACTGCAGTAGTGAAGTTCGTGGGTTCTGTCCCACCGTGGTTTTCTCCCTCTAATTGAGGGTTTCCACATATATATCCTGTGTTAGCTTGTGTATGTGATTTCTGTTCAAGTTACTTAAGCATTCATTACATTTTCAATATTAACAGGATAAGAAAAAGGAAAAAGTTTAAATAAGTTGAATTGACTGATTCTGGCCCCCTCTCAGTCACCGGTTAGGATTAACATTGTTGATGTGAGTTTTGTTCCACTCTAACACGCATAATTGAATCCTTAGAATTCAAAAATGAAACACCAAATCTCCAACTCTCTCTTGAATGAGGATTCTCATATGCTAAACAATGTATCTAGATTGTGTGATCAAATTAGACAACCTCAAGATTCCTTCTTTATTGTGGACTTAACACGTGCCCTCCTTTAGTGTGTGTATCTCTATGCCTTTAAACCACAGGTCCAACTTTTCCACCCACTTTGCCCCTTGTTTGGATTTGGACTGTTTTGCTGTTGTTGTAGCCCCCATCACTTCCACAACTTATGCACCCACTAGCGCTGTAATCCTAGGCTGTAACCTCTCACCCCATAGGCATACGTGTCTCAATCATAGTCACATCGTTGATTGGGACAACAAATTGGTGGTCAACCTGTCCATTGCCTCATTAAGTCGACTTGCCTTCAACTTTTTGAAGAAAGGTTTGGGGTTTGCTATTGCTCTGCAGGCGGTCCCCCTGGTGGACTTCCTTTTTGAAATTGAAAACCTTATTCGCCCCCTTCCAGTTGATATAGTAGAGGAGGTCAAACAAGACCGTGTGGTAGCTTTGAGGCATACCAAGCCTCCTAAAAGCAATATTCCAAAATTGAGCACCGCGCTTTTAATGAGCTCATGCACAATAATGAATTGATCATTACCAAAGCTGATAAAGGTAATGCTAGTGTCATTGTGAATAGGCATGACTACATAACCAAACTGTTGCAACAACTCTTAGGTATGAGCGGTTACAAAATCTTATTGCACAATCCTTGTTCTAGAATTTTAAGGAAGGTTAGGTTGGCCATTTTCAATTCCTCTTTTGATGAAGACACGAAAGGCATCTTTTACCCTCTAGGGAAGTGACCCCTTGTATCTATGGTGTCCCAAAAATTCACAAATCCAACATTCCTCTTAGGCCCATAGTTGACACCGCAGGCTTTCTAACTTACAAATTGGCTTCTTTCCTTGCCAAACTTATTGCCTCTTTGGTAGGGAAATCTGACTCATTCATCAAGGAGTCTTATCATTTCGTCCACTTTGTCAAAGATAAATAATGGAAGAGATGTGGTATCTTAGTGAGTTTTGATGTCATTTTTCTCTTCACCAAGGTCCCCATTCCCGAGTCTATTGAGAGAGTTTGATGCAAATCCAATGAAGAGATTTCTAACCTAGTGGAGTTATGCTTAAGATCCAACTTTTTTCTCCTTCCAAGGCATTTTCTATGAATAGGCTGATTGGGTAGCGATGGATTCTCCCCTTCCTCCCATCATTGCAACCTTGGAGAACTTTGAAGAATCACCCTATACCATAGCTCAAAATATCGTAGATATAGTTGCGATATTTTAACTTATCGCGATAAGTTTCATGGGCCGATAAATTCTGTCAAGTTCACGTGACAGAGAGGTTTAAAAACATCGTAGAGATTTTTGTAAGTTATCAGCGATAAATCACCAATTTATTGCGATAAATTGACAACTTATCGCCTGCGGTGCCAATGTAGATTGTGACAGCCCAACAAAAGGGCAAAACACATTTCTTTTTGTTTGGAAGAGCAAGTTTGGAGAGGAGAGAAAGGGTTTGGAGGAGAAATAAGGTGATTTGCAGTGTTCTAGAACAATTTCTTGTGGACTTGACACTTGTATTTGCTTATAGTTTTACAAAGACAATTTGCTATTTTTAGTTTGCTTCAGAGTTTAGACTATCAGACTATGGCTATGAGCTATCAACATTCCATATGAGGATGCGATTTTGTATCCTATTTGCATTTATATATATGTAGATCAGCTTGTTTGGTTTGTTTACTCATTTGCTGACCCATTAGGTGCATCTCCTTATTGAATTTTGCAAAAAAAAAAATCATTTCTAATTAAATTTAATCAATTTTTTAAGTTCTCAATATTTTCTCGAGAAGTTCCTGACATATCTTTGATATTTGCCGATATCTTTTTTTTTTGCCCTCAGCGATAAGTTGCCGATAACAATATTTTGAACTATGCTCTATACTACTTTCCACTTGAAGCAAGATGGTGGAAGAGGTATGCAGATGATACCAATGTTTGTTGGCCCCATGGTCCACAAAAATTGTTAGAATTCCATGTTCACCTCAATAGCATTGCCCCTTGTATTTCGTTCACCAAGGAGATCGAGTTTGATAACCAGCTTCCTTTCCTCGACTGCTCATCAAAAAGTCAAGTTGATCCCTTGGTTGTGTGTTTTGCAATTACACACACAGACCTTTATTTGCACGCCTCATCTCATTACCACCCTAGTAAAAAATTGGGTGTCCTCAAGTCTCTTACCATGAGAGCCTACCATATGTGTGATGACAAATGCATAAATCAAGAGCTCAAACATCTTCGTAATATCTTCAGATCATAGTTACAGGACTTTGCGAGTCCCGAGCCAAGTCAGGCTTGTAGGGTTTTTTGGCCTCTACTACTTGACTTGGCGGAGTCTTGGCGAGTCTCGTCATTAGGACTCCGCCGCGACTAGCCAAACACAACCAAAAAATAACATTTTTTTTCGTGTGTTATATTGCCATTACAAGTTTAATATTAGACAAGTGATTACTTCAGATTAATCAACAACAGTAAACTTGCATTTATTTTACAAAATATATCAGGGATAGTAGATGCTCTCAGCATAATAGTAATCTCATTGCACATTTAGGAAATAATATCAGAAACAACACTATTGCTTACACTCATTCTTATATTGCTTGATATTTAGATAAGAATCATAACATTCGCATGCATCATCTACTTGAGATTAGAATCACTAAGAAGATACCAGACATAGCAACTCATACTTGATCGATATAACACCAGATTGAAGCTATCCAAATTGAAGCCATCTAGATCAAAAAAAAATTTGAATAAGGTTATTTAGTATTATATATGATCTTATTGTTCAAGACATTTGGATATAGGAATAATCATTGCAATCCAAAGATCATTTCCATCATTTATTATCATTGTATTAGTAATAAGTAAATTGATATTTGCAATTAGCAAATTTTTACTATCTGGCTGTTGATCTTTAGTCTTTTCTACCTCCTTTCTTAGGGAAACAATTTCCAAGTCAAGCTTCTCAGATTCCAAGATTTTCACTTTTAGCAGAATTTCAAAACATCTTCAATGCATTTGGCTTCTTTAGCTTGAGTCTTCAAATCCATACTTGTCTTCTTGGACTTTTCACCATATTCTCAGATTTGGTCTTTCAATTTTAAACCCCTCTTCTTGAGTCTTTTGATTTCATCAATGGGTAGTTCTTCCTTAAGATCTGCAATAGTATCCTCCTCGCTTTTGGTCTTTTCACTTTCTAATGTGTTATTTAGTAACTAGCTTAATAGTTAACTTATCTCCTTCAAAAATTCACACTTATACTTATTTGATCAATGTAAACTTTTGTATGTGTGCAAAGTAGCTTCTATTTATCTCAATTATTGTGTCTTTGATGCTAATTGACTAAATGATGCATGAAAAAAGTTTTAAATCCTTAAAGTCTTTGAATTTCTTGGGTTTTTCAATTTCTTGAGTCCTTGCCGAGTCCAGACGCCAAGTTTGAGTCCGAGCCCGAATCTAGCTTGCCAAGTCTGAGTCTTGTACCTATGCTTTAGATATATGTATTGTTTTCATATATGTTTTATTTTGTTCAATTATTTATTTTTTTTATTTTTATTTTTCATATTTTAAGTTCTCTTTTATTTTGTTTTAGGATTTTCTATTCTAGTTTTTCTTTTTTGTTATCTTGTTGCCTCTCCTTTAACCTCCCTTTTGTATTATTTTGTGTCGTTTGACCTTGTTGTTGTCTTGTTATTCCTTGGTTGGTGTGCAACCTCTTCCTCTCAACCTTGGGCTGGCTCTCTTTTTATCTTTCTGAGATTTGCAACTTCCCATATTTATTCTCTTGAGCTTGCTTTCATCCCGATGATGGATCACAAAGTGTGATCCAAAATGTTGATGCAAAAATTAGACACAGTCCAAACCAGAAACAACAAAAATAATTATTGGAATCAGTTAAATCTATTTGTTTTGATAAAAGAATATATTTTAGCTAAGTTACCAGTTCGAATTTGGATGTGGATGTGGGTACAAGAACTCGGTACGTGGATACGTGAAATTTTTTTTTGGGGGCTGTTGGATGGGTTTGGGTACATTTATCTATATATATATATATTATAAATTTATATATATATGAAAAATGCAAGAAATATATAGAATTAAATCATTTGATAGTATGATACTTCATCATTGATGAATGTCAATATGATGTCCCTATTTTGAAATAGAAATTAATATAAATTTAATAAATAAAATGATATAATATAATCTATTATTAAAATAATAAAACAATATATAAGCATACTAAAACATTATTAATATAAAATTTTATTAAAATAATAATAATAAAAATATGATATATAAATATAATATAATATAATATATTGATGAATCAATATAAGAATATTAATAAATTATTAAATATAATAAATAATAAATAAGCAATCACACTATAATTGTAATCTATTATTATTTATAATATATTATTCATATAATAAATATAAATAAACAAAATAACATAATATAATCCAAAAGACATGACTTTTGGAAAAATAAGGTATTAGAAAACAATTACGGGGAAAAAGGAAGAAACACAAATAAATAATGTGGAAAACTTGGGAGAAAATAATATAGGAGAAAAGCTAGGAGAAACTAAAGGAGGAAATGTAGGAGGAACTCAAGGGAGGAAAAAAGAATATACAGAAAACAGAGGAGAGTAAAAGATAAAAGACTTTCAACAAAAATTCAACATTGTGGTATGTTATTTAATATAAATAAATTCTTTATATATATATATATATATATATAAACATTTCTATTTTCATATATATATATATATATATATTATGAGAATTCTTTATTATTTCATTCTTGGGAAATTTTGGTTTCCTTTTATAGATAAGTCTAAAACTATGTGTTGTACATTTATATGTTCACTAGAGATGATGATATGGATACCATATAGAATGAATCTTATATTCATTAGATGGATTCCTATATCTGGAGGGGGCTCGAGGAAATTGTTATAGTTTCCCTAGTCTTGAGATTGTATAATCTCATGCAGGCAGTATATATATTGATACTAGTCATGCATATGCATAGGCTTGGAGAGCATTTATTGCTTCCAAGAGATTCTTGTGGGCAGTGCTCTATGGGAAGATGTGTCGATAGCCCGATTGCTTAGAGTGGATCTTATATTAGTCAGGCTGAGAATCGAGAATTCTGTGAAGCCCGACCTACAGGCAGCCCCTAAGAATCAAATCTCCCCTTACTAACTTTGAATAGAGTAAGAGTCATGTAAATATTGTGTAATATTTTCTACTGACATCGGTTTTGCAAGAAAATACACAAGGAGAATGAGTAGATATATTCTTTAAAAGGACGAGAAGATGGAATAAGATTGAGACTATGAAAAGTATTTATGAATTAACGATAATAACAAAATATTATATTTACATTCTATCAAAACTAGTGGTCTTTATATATTCTAATTTATTTAATATATATAGGAATTATATCAATTATATTATACAAGATCTCTTTTACTATTTGGCTTAAGTAGAGAAGATTGTAATGTTACGAAGGAAGGGCTGATCTAAATCCAAGCAATGGCTATCTGTCCCAAGATAGGGTAGGGGTTAGCATCCCATAAGCCTTGAGGGGAAGTCCCAAGATAGGATATGGGCTTGGACCTGTAAACTTTGAGGGAGCCCATTGTAGTTGGTCTCTAGGCACCTTGGATAACGTCTACTCTTCTGTTCATGGAGTTAAAATTAGTAATAAGGTTGGATATGAGTGTTAAAGATAACTAAATCTAATGAGATAAATGACTAATCCTATCATGGACACTACAATCCAAACCCTAATTGAGAAATTTAGGATAAATTAAGAAAGGTCCCAACAGGGGACATTACAGTCAAATGCCAAAGATAAATATTAAATGCCAATTGATAGTTCACAAATATTCAAATAAGCCATATCATATATGTCTATGTTCATGATTCCAATGAAAATTAGAAATTCATTACAATTACAAAATGTAGCTCATGATTTATCAATCATCATAAGGATTATCAAAAAAATCATCTTTTGGATTTTCATCTTTAGCTGCTGCAAGTTCAGGATCATTTGAACCCAAAGCGGTTCCACTCGCACTAGATGCACCATGTGTAGGGATGCAATTATCATGATCATGAGCTGTAGTTCGTCTAGTAAGATCCTCAATAGTTGCATCCAAGTTGGCACATTTAGGAGCTACATTCCAGAGTTTCGCTGCCCCATCCTTATATTGTTCCTCCTTATGTGATAGAAGACACAAGTTGGAATGAATATAAATCAAGTCTTCACCCTTTTTTGAACCCAATTGGTTACACTTCACTGAGTGGATAAAGGTTTATGTAACTCCAATTTCGTTTAGTAGCAGAAGAGCTTGCAACTTGGATAGTTTTCACAAAAATAAAAATAAAAATGCAAATTAAATTAAAGAATGTTAAGTACTAAATTGTAGAATACAAGTAAAAAAATTAAAAAAAACCTTACTTATGAGAGGATCTTGATTGCAAGAGATTGGAGGTACCCAAAATTTTGACCATGGACATACCACCATGTGATAGCTTCCATGTCATATTGGCCATTAGTAGCTATTGGAGTATGACTTCTTCTTGAGGCAAACATGCCAAATGCTTGCCTAACTTCTTTCTCCACTTCTTCATCTTGGAAGAGTCTAGTAAATGCTCGCGTGTATCCATTAGCAGCTTCTTCATCTCTATATGCTACTAATCTCCCTAGCATAGAAAGTACTTTCTTGCTATAGTACGTTGGAGATATGACATATGCAAGGAGGTGCAATGGGGTGGTCATCTTTCCCTAGCGACGATGAATGATTTATTCCACCTTATTGCATAAGGTTTCACATTCTACGGGTTCATCCTCATTTTTTTGTATTGCCAATTTTACTTTCTCTACTATTGTGTCCATGTCATCATAAACATTGCCTAAACAAGGTGCATTTGTATCAACAAATCGGAGCATAGTCATGATAGGCTTAGTAAATTCCAATACATATTCCACACAAGCCCACCAATTGTCATCCAAGACCAATGACTTGACCTTTTGGGCCTTCTCTAAATGTGAAGCCTTTCATACACCCCCATTGGTTGCAAATAACCATTTGACCCAATGCCTTTCTCACCTTGAAAAGTCATCTCGTAACAATAGTATGAGATGCAAATCGGGTCTTAGCAACCTAAGTAAGCTAATAACAATATTAATATGTAAATAACACATTAAAAAAATAATAAATATTAAGCAAATTTATATACAAATTGATAAATAACATGACATAAATAAAATTAAATAAATAAATTAAATTTAGCATTTACCTTCAACAACTCCAATCTCGAGAAAGATCTGAATATTGATTGTGACATTTGGTGGTTCGTCCAAACATCTGGATCTCCTCGCCCTTTGTGTGTATTTGTTTTACCCGCTCTATTTGAGAGCCAATTCGTTGCATCATTAAGTTGAGGGAGTGTATGGTGCATGGTGTCCAAACATGTGCTCATATCAACTCTTAACCAAAGCACTTGCACCCCTACAACTTTTTGCATTGTTTGTGATTACCTGAATAGCATTCTCACTACCCACCATCTCTATGGACTCAATGAGAATTCTGGAAATGAACTATGCATCTTTCACTTCCCCTTCACAATCAACTACCCTAAAAAAGCATTGCCCCTTCGGGGGACACTGTAATAACATTATTTAATGGATAGTTTCTAGTATCTTTCCATCTATCAGAAACAATAGAAACACTTGATTCAATCCAAGATTCTCTAATTGGTTGAAGGGAGGTCTCTATAGCATTCGTCTCTTTTTGCAACAAGATGGTACACCTTTTCAAACCCAAGACTTGTGTAACCAGCTGGTGCACTATTGATTGGTGACACCATTTCTTGCTAATATGGTGATCTCACCAAGTTGTAAGGAAGACTGTTGGCATAGAGGCAACATGCATTTTTTTATCAGAGATGTCTCTTGCCTCCATTTTAAATGCCTTGTCCAATGGACCTTTTTTGCGGGTGGTAATTTATACTTTATCTTCATCTTCCACTTCTGGGACAGACAATAATGGATGTTTGGAGGTGTTAATGTTTTGTAGCTTCAGTCGGATAAACACTACGAGTCAATATTAGTGAAGATATGTATATATATATTTAGTATATATGAGATGTACTTATATATACATATGTATATAAATATTATTATTATGTAAATATTAGAGAAATTAATATAATACTCAAGAGATATTATATATATATATATAATCATAATTGTCATTATATTAATTACATTGTAATGAATAGACATGTCCCATGAAAGGACATGTCTCTTCTTGGCTCATTCTAAATATAAATGCAAGAGATTGTTGCATTTGGAAAACACATACAATCAGATAGTGCTATTACATTTGCAATGATCCTAAAACCTTAACATGGTATCAGAGCCAAGTTGCCAATGTAAGAGAGTAGTTTGTTGATGGTGAATGTGTGACTGTCTCAGAAAATACAGTCTCAGTACGAGGATCATATCTCACAAATGCACAGTTAAATTTTGTTGAATTTTGGATATGTTGGTCATAAACAAATTTAGAAGAATCTCACTGGAGAGATTGGAGAGAAAATGTTTGGTTAAAAAGTTATGACCGATTGTGTACAGGTCTATGCAAAAAAATATGTAAAAGAGCGGGGTTCCTTCTTTAAAAGCTTAACCTCTTGAAGGAAGTTCCGATCATATTGAAGGTTGTCATAGTGTATAGAACCTTTGGATATTCAAGATAGGTCATGTGAAGAATTATGGTAATGTTCAAGAGGGGCGACATCATTTTGTGAATTTGCATGATATTTTCTAAAGGGGTTCACCTTACAGAATGAAATACTTGAAATTTATAAAAGATAAGTATTTCATGTTTTATTAATGCACATAATTTTTGAGTTTTTAATTCATGCTATACTATTGGTTAATAAATCTTGCATGCTTCTATCTTTGGTATTTCTCTTCAGGATAGTTTAGTTTTATGAACTATTTGTAAATCTCTATCTGAAATACTTTCAAGACGAATAAAGAGGCATATGTGATTACATTCAAGAGAGAAAGAGCTTGATGCTTGCAGTCATGGGATTAAGTTGATGGCTGAAACATTTCTTCAAAGAAATAAAATATCATTTAGAGGACAAACCTACAGAAGCAACCTTGGACGAGAAGGTTTGAAGGTTGATATCACATTCAGAAGATGTCTGACGAACCATCATAGGCAACCTTGGACGAGAAGGTTAAATGTTGATGTTAGTACTCAAAGCTTCAGAGGGAGTCAGTACAACATCTAGAGGATATGCCTTATTTGATTTCCAAGGATCTTTGTCATATTGATTCAGAGGGAGTAAACCACATCGAGATGGTTTCCCTAGTGACTAGGAAACTATAAAAGAAAAAAAAAGAATTGTGATTCAAATGATGTAGTTCCATGTATGTATACTAGAAAGCTTTTATGTAGATATCTAGGTCATGATATTCCAAGATAGATGGTTGGGCATTCATGAAAAGAGCTTAATGTAGATTAAAGAACAAAGACACGACTTGCTCACAGAAGGTTGATATTAGATTCAAAGGGAGTATGATAGTTCATCTAAAAACAACCTTGGACGAGGAGGTGAGGAGGTTGTTACAAGACCTTAAAGGGAGCATCCAGAGGACTATGATCATGAGATTGAGTCCCATGTGTGCTAGTTGAAATGCCTTTATGCTAACTCCTACATAACTTAGGGTTCACCTAAAGTGATGCAAACTATATAAGAGATATAGTGCATAAGTATGCCATTCAAGGTACATTATCACTACATAACATATGGCTGATATTCTCACCAAGTCTCTTGCTCGAGAGAAGGTTGTATACTTTCAAAATAAACTTGGAATGATGGAGAATGAAGCTTTAGATGAAAAGGAGTGTTAACATCTATGATCTATTATCTTGTATGTTATTGCATTCTTCTCTCTGAGAGAGAGAAGTCTAAGGTGAAAGCCCTTGTTTTCACCCTTTGGGATGAGCCATGATGGTTCCACCCTTTGAGATGAGTCAAGGTGGATTTCATGTGTGTGATTCCAAGACTTATGGGCCCTCCTGTGAACATTGGAGAAAGGTGACGGCTTTTCGAAAATGAACACTTGTATTTGATTGATGTTGTGAGGTGACGACTTTGCAACATCTCCATCATGATGGATATCATGTGACTTGATATCCGTGGACATGTCATGATGGTTAGGATCTCTTAGACATCATGGTAGATATCATAAGGCTGATATCATTAAATAAACCATAGATGATTTAGAGATCTTCATGGTGGATATTATGTGACGTAATATTTGTAGACATGCCATGATTAGTCTATATAATATCATGTCTATATGGTAAGTATCACATATGTGATACTAGTGCACATATCATACAAGACATCTTGAGTACTTGGTATTTGAAGACCATTACTTTGAGTACTTGGTGAGTATCATGGATTTGATACTTGGAGACCATTACTCATGATAATCATTTTTGAGTACTTGGTGAATATCTTGTGAGTTGATATTTGGAGACCATTGCTCTGATACTTGGTGAGTATCATGGATTTGATACTTGAAGACCATTGCTCGTGATATTAGTAAAATGATATAAATTTTAAATGATTATCTATACTCACATATTACATTGAGGTAATATATTTATCCTCCCTAGCTAAGAGGGAGTGTTATTGATTATAGTAGTTTTGTGTAGCTATGGTGAGCGATCATAAGTGTTGACATTGGATTGATTTATCCTCCCTAGCTAAGAGGGAGTGTTAATGTTTTGTAGCTTCAGTCGGATAAACACTACGAGTCAATACTAGTGAAGATATGTATATATATATTTAGTTTATATGAGATGTACTAAAATATAATATATATATATATATATATATATATATATATATATATTATTATGTAAATATTAGAGAAATTAATATAATACTCAAGAGATATTATATATATATATATATATAATCATAATTGTCATTATATTAATTACATAGTAATGAATAGACATGTCCCATGAAGGGACATGTCTCTTCTTGGCTCATTCTAAATATAAATGCAAGAGATTGTTGCATTTGGAAAACACATATAATCAGATAGTGCTATTACATTTGCAATGATCCTAAAATCTTAACAAGAGGCTACAATTGAATCAGTGGGTAAATGCATTTGTTTTTTCTGGCTCCACCAGTATAAGCAGTTTGTTTTGATCTTAGAACCAATCTATTAGCCTCTTCTTGTTCATTTACAAATCCTGCTATTTGTGTGGGAGACAACCCCTTCTTATTTGGGCCTTGACACATTCTCGTCCCTTTACTAGCAAGGCTCATAAAGTGAAGTTTCACTCGAGAATGAGCTATTTTTGGTTTAGTATTACAATAATTACACTTCCAAATATATGCCTTACCTCCTAGAGCTTGTGAAATTCTTGTGGAATGTCTCCATAAAGGAGATGCTATATCAATTTTGAATTCATCGGTTCCTTCCTCACCCACTAAATTGTGATGTCCCCTCTCCGAAAGAGGATTTCTAATTTACTAAATAGATGATAATATTAAATAGATAAATAATATATTTACAATATAAATAATAATATTAAAATATAAATAATTAATAATAATTTAAATATATATAAATAAATTAATAATAATAAATCTATTATTAATATAACATTATTATATAACATATCATTTGATAATATAATATATTAATAATATTATAATATAAAAAATAGATGAATAAATAAATGATATAATATAGTTATATAAAAAAAAAATAATAATTTAATAAATAAATAAATAATAATAAATAATTCAATCATCAATAATAATAATAAAAATAAAGATGAATAAATATATAATAAAATTAATAAATAGTGCGGTCAATAATTAAAATACAAAAAAGTACTAGCCAATACATAAGGTAGAATGGTCACGTAAGACATGTGATTAAGACACAATTAATCAAACAAGGTTTACTTTATCTTATTCATGACGAGTCAGCAAAGACAAAGTCAGTAATATGCCATGTAACTAATTAGAGACCCAAAAGGTGGAATTACCAAACATTAAATAATGCAATGAGGAGTTGCGATCCTTTGATATGGTATTAAGCATAGTTCAAAAACTCGTGTGGAATTGCAAAAACTCGCATGGACTCGCGAGTCCAATGGCCAGCTGAGTCAACTCCCTATGGACTGACGAACCGAGTCCAGCCGAGTCTTGGCCCAATGACTCGTGAGTTTTTCCAATGACTCGCATGAGTCTTTGAGATGGACTCGCGAGTTTTCCTGAGTGACTCGTGCAGGCCAGCCAAACACCCAACCAAGTGATAAAAAATGTTTTTTTGTTCACTTTTTCTCTTATTTGGTCTTTGCTGTTGGTCATATCAGCAAAATACATTAATTATGGCTCTTACGTTCTTTAAATGCATTAATTTCTTTGTGTTTTATGTAAAACTATGGTTTTTTCCTTTTGCCGAGTCCTTTCGCGAGTCCGAGTCCGAGTTCAATTTTTTGGTTTGTCGTGTCCGTGTCGAGTCCAAGTCTTTGAACTATGGTATTAAGGAAGAATCAGCAGTTTAGAGGATAGGAGCAGCTACGTCAGATAGGAGAACTTCATACCATCCAGTCAGCAAAAAATTGGTCCAGTCAGCATCTCATAAATCCAGTCAATAAAATATAGCATCGATTAAGAAGGGAATAGGAACAATTGGAACTTAAGAAAGGATAGCAGTTTAACAAGAGGAAAAAGAATTTGGCAAATATGGAAGGAAGTGTTTAAAGGGAGGAGAATGCAGGTATAGGAAAATATTAATCTGAAACAGCATATTAAGGGTAGCCTTGTGCAATCAAGTTGGAGAACTTTTCATAAATAATTATCTATACTGGGAACTGCTGGAAGAAGCATCTGCTATACATAGGTTTAAGAGTGCGATTACAGACCAGAAACTGTAACACATTACCTAATGTTATATCCCTTCATTTGCATATCTAAATCACTATATCAGATATGGTAAAACCATTCATAGAGATGGTGGGTATCATAGGAAAGGGCATCATTGTATACAAATTATATAAATAAAAGTAGTGGATCTCTTTAAGTGAAAGCAATATCATATTTCAAAGCATACATCAAATCGATATATGAGACACCACAATTAGACATATTGTTGAGGTTCTTATTTTATTACATCACTATTCAACCTAAAATAGTAGTTGACATTTGGCATAATTTCTATTGCTTAGTTCAAGGAGAGAAAACTTGATAGAGGGAGTGTGAAGTAGTTGTCCCAATATTCGAAGTCCAATGAACAAGGGACATTACATAAACTTTCACTACCGACCATTCTTGCAATCTGATTTCTTGCTATTATAAGAAATTAAATAAATTTAAATTAGAAAAAACTAAGAAATACAAGCATAGAAGTCCAAACAAAAGGTACAAAAACATTAGAACATAGAGCTAAACTTGTTTCTTTATTTCTTAAAAAACAATTGGAAAAAAACTTGAACAATTTCATCCCAAATTTGAAAAAATTCATCAAAATATTAACAAAATTCGTTAGAGGACTCAAGAATAGGGTCAAATGCTTACCTTAGATGCTTAGATCTCCTTTGTGGAAGCTATCTGGCACCCCACAAATGATTCTCTTCGAAAATACTCACTTGCCCTTCGAAATGCCAAACTGGAGACCAAATGAGAAGAGAGAAAAATAGCAACAAAATCATATGTTTTAACAATGAATGGCCTCATCTAGGGCTGTTGTAGGGTTTTGTGGGAAAAATAAATAATAAACTCTTATTTTAACATGTGCTTTAAGTGAAATTTTAATTTTTTAAAGTTTTTTAATACAAAAACTGGGCGATGGGCATCCGGATGCAACTAGATGCCCCTGGGTGCACTTGGATGCTCACAGCGAGCATGATTTCTCCCTGTGGGTGCATCCGGATGCGTAGTGATACGCATCCAGATGCAACCACAGGGAGAAATCACGCTCCCTGTGAGCATCTGTGCGCACCGGACACCAGGATCCAAATCTGGTGGTAGGGGCAATTTGCATGCACCAGGGTGACTAAGTATTTTAGCAATACAAAAGATGAAATACATGTCAAGAATAAATACACAAATATCACTGTTAAATTGGCCCACTATTTAGTTCTTTTTTGTTGCATATTTTTGTTGTTTTTTGTTTCGTGCTAAAGTAGTGATTGCAAATTTCACCTTATCTTTTTCATTCCATACCATTTTCTCTCCAGTCCTTATTTAAGTGTTTCTTTTGCATTATAGATGTGGATGGTCAAGGGCTCAATAACATTTGTTTCGTTGAAATTGTTAGAGCTCCGAGACTTAATTTTCTGGTCAACTTTTTTTTATATTTGTGCAGATTATGACAAACATGGAGCAATACTACCGCAATGAAGAGTACAAAGATAAAAACATCCACACCTATCAAATGCTACTTGATGCAGATCATGATATGGAGACAAGGCATTTCAAAGATGGCTTAAATGATAATGAGGCTCTTACACTGGTATTTATCCAACACATTCATTATAGACATGCTTTTATATATTGAGCTATCTTGGAGCATTCAATGATGGTTTACAGGGTATTTTATATTATCATAAAAATAATTTAAAATTCTATTAGTTCCATGTTGCCTAATGAGATTTTCAGGTATCTTTTTTTTGCCTAAGGGTATTCATGATAGTTGATAGTAAATGTATATAGTATTTCCTTTCAGCTTAATAGCAACACATTTACATATGATACACCTGTGCAAATAGAGTCTGTTAAGGTTTTGAAATAATAAGGTTCTGTAGTGTATCATGTAGCAGAATGCTTTTTCCATCCTATGGTTTTATGTAAGCAAGCAAGACCTTAAATTTAATGCTGGCCATTATTGTGGTAACATCCCATTTTCCTAAATAAGATTCTTACTTTGCTAGTTGCAAGATGCTTCACCAACTTTAAATTTATGTCATGGTACATCCTCTTGTTTTTTGAAGTAGGTTTTTAGTTTGGTCATTAGACCATTTTACACTAAAAGCTTCTTGAAGGATGAATGTAAAATTTGAATAAAGAAACTGAACAAATTTTCACTATTGCTGATTTCAATACAAATGACCACTTTCTATAATGATACAGAAATAACATTGATAGGGCTTGCACTTCGTTGTCAATTGTCACAAACAATTGTTTCTTTAATCTCCCTCATGACATCTAGAGTCATGCAATTATATTGACTTTTTATTAAAATCAGCATTATTTTCTAGGACATATCTTCCAATGGAGTCTTCTTGAAAGTCATTCGGGTGTGTTTCTTGTAGCTCTAGCTTGCTTTTTGAATTAGCTTCATAGAATTGACCCAAATATTTATCCAAACTTGTCCTGAAATTTCCGAAAAGCCCAACCCCATCATTAGTAATTCCGTATCCTTCAATAATATCATTCTGGAGCTCCTTTGTTACAAATTCTCTCTTATCCTCTTCTATCAAATAAGGTTTCATTCTTTTTCGCATTGACGATTGACAGTTTCAGATAAACATGCACAATTGATATAGGTTATTTATCATCCTGCCACCTATTAGCTAGTAAGATTGATAAGAGTGGTTGGGGCACAGCATTAGTCTCATTAAAGATCAAAGATATAATGGTCTACATTGCTATCATAATTTTTTTTTGCATAATAGTTTTTAACACTAGCAAAGAAAGAGTGAAACAGTTACAGAATTAGATCATCACATTCAAGGTCAAGCATCACCACACAAGAGCTAACCCTTGCAACAATTTTTGGGATTTTTATCCTTGAGTAAAAGTATGATGTCTAGTATCTTCCAAACCTTTGGAAAATTTCTGCAATCAGTTGAAATACATCCTTTAAGTCATCATTGTGTGGAGTTTTAAGTATTGTTATGCTTGTGATTTCATTAATGCAAGAAGTAACGCTAAATCTCACATCTTTATCTAGGCATCTCATAAGCTTTAGCTTAGCTTAAATGTGACTGCTGAAGTCACAACATATTGCATCCTCCCAAACTCTAATTGATCTGCCATAAATAAACTCTCCACTTCTTCCAAATTGCAGAATAGATCATATTTTGAACGAGGTTGATAAATCCATGGCTCAAGTTTTTATCACTGTTGAACGAGTGGTATATTCAAAACATACAATTGTAGAAACTATAATGTAGCCACCGAACATTGATTGCAAGTGCAACTACTGAATTTGATATTAATAAACATTGACTACCTAGTCGGCTAGCAAGAAATCCAATTCTGATACTACTGTAAAGTAGTAGATACTATTTTTTTGCATTTCTTTGTAAATATTTGATGGATGTAAATGGAAGATTTAAATGACAAATATCTTGAAATTCAATAATACCCATAAACATTCATTGACTATATATAGTAATTTCCTATGTTGCACGGGTAATTGTACCCATACCCCTGGGATGCGTACCGGTACTGGTACACATACCCAAGTAACGGGTACTTAGTGGGTACTCAGTGGAGAGCATTAGCTAAGGACCTTGATTAAGATTTCTGATTTTTGTTTCAGGTTTTTGTTTGCGTATCAGCTTGCTTTTTATCAAGCTTAATTCAGTATGTAATCAGTTTGAAACTTTGATATAATATTGATTAACAATAAACTTTATCATTTGCAATATGCCATTGTTATATGATTTATAATCTTATTGTTCATGTTTAAAGTTTGCCTTCTCCGTTATGCATCTAAACATTTAGCATATATATTATTACAAATATATTGCAAATCTGAGACTGAAAACAATACATTCCATGTAGAGACTTCATCACTGTTCTTGTTTAGAAAACTCATTGTCATGACTCATATTTTCAGATTTTATATAAAATGTTAAATTATATAAAAAAATAAATTGACATACCCAAGTACGCCCCTCCCCCTCATCCCCTATTTTAAAAAATAGTTGTACCTGTACTTGTACCCGAAGTACCCCCATCCCCGTGCAACCTTGGTAATTTCATAATAGTTGATATTAAAGGAGTACAATTAATGTACCGAGCATAATATGAAAGAGTAAGTTTGCAATGTTGATTTGAGTTGATAATACAGATCTTCAAGATTAACCTCTTGATTACAATATATGAAAATGCCTTACAACAGAATGAGTCTTAGCTGATAGCGCAGGTCTCTGCCCTTAGTTTCTAACTTTACACTATGTTGGATTTAAGATTTGATTATTTCAAATAGCTTTATGCTACATCTCTAATCCATCCATCTCAAACATGGGCTGCTACCTGATGTTCTCCATTTTGGTATGTGAGGTTGAAACAACCCTACAAAATCCTCGCGTCCAACAAAGTAGCAATGACAAATGGGGACGGTTGTGTTGTGTAATGTCCCCTTTCTCAAATAAGATTTAATAATGAATACTAAAATTTGATTAAATAAATAATAATAATAAGAAAAGTAATAAAATATAATTATACTAATAATAATGAAATATAGATAATTATAATTGCTTGATAAACTTGATATAAACTTTATAGACGTTTTAGTATTGATAATAGCAGATTAATAAAATAATAATAAATAATATATATATAATTGAATATTAATGATAATCTATATTTACAAATAATATAATAAATATAGTCATAAATGATTAAATAATAATAATTATTAAGTAACTAAATAAATTAATAATAATCAAATTATTATTAATATATATTATAATATCGCTTATACAAAATCTATAACAAATAATAATAAAGGTCAACTAAATGTCATCGTAGTAAATAACAGTGACATAGCAGGGGTGCGAATTAATAAGGAATGGTCAAAGATTATCGACCAAGGAAGAGTCGATGTATGAGATAGTAGAGGCAATGTGTATAATTATGCATCGATTAATGAAAGAATAACTAATCAATATAACCTAAGATAGGTATTAGTTATGGAACAGTGAAGAAAGGTGACTACAGGGGACACGTCTGTTACCACACGCCTTATCACTCCAAACACGATATAACAGAGGAAAAGATCATCATGATGAAGGGGGAAGACTTGGCTATGGAGATGGGCACCACTAATAATAATGGGGTTAGGAGGAGATTAGCCTTGACAACCACAACATATAGACCTCTGCATCTCCTTAAGGAATTGTCGGCTAGATTAAGGTTCTTAATATAAATACGTAGATGAGTACTATCTTAATCGGGTTACGAGCGGAAGGCTTATCACAAACAGTAGACATCACGACAGTTGTATTTGGAAGAAGAAATTAATGCGAAGATCATTACAACGTCGATCAAGGATGTATACGATAATATTATATTTGATATCCCTGTTAGTCAAAGGAAAAATGTTATAAGATGATAACAAAAATCAAACATCATTACTGCCGACTACTAGAATAAGTCACGATGGTATAATCAGCAAAGTCCATTGATGTAAATCATAACATCCAACTTCTTGGATTGATGAAGACATATAGTCAATGCGTAAGAGGGATCAGTGAGGCACAAAAGAATAATGTATGGTGCAATGTGAAGATCTGTAGGAAAAAATCATAAGAGGATAATAAGTGATAATTATCGATAATAACATCAATTGCTAACAACGATTAATTAATAGAAGGTGGCGATTATATAAATAAAGTAATCAACATCGTTGGTATAACCCAAATTGGTTGTGAAGAGGTGCATCCCTTTGGGTTGAAAAATATATCTATGGGCCTAGACTTCAGCAATGGAAAAAGGGGGGACAGGATAAATACACTTATACTGATCACAATAACCACAAAAAGATTTCATTCCTCTTATTCGTTCATGGATGGATGAATATAGAATGGTTTTGGATGATCGGAAAGATCATAAATTATTATTTATTCATAAAAAGGGAATATATAATATCATGGTTCATCAGAAGAAAACAATAGAGGATAGGCACATACTAAGCATGGAAGAATTAGAAGTTATCAAGCATATGGGAAATTCTTAAAGCAATCAATTGTGTATATTAGAGATAGCAACCAAGAACATATATATTTCTAGAGATACCAGAGACTACTACTTGTCTATATAAAATTGTCATCTCAATATATTTGATTCTGAACATACGCGAATCCAATATTGGGGTTCATAGAGAGAGTCTCTTGAATCTAAAGAAATCAGTACCAACTATCTGAAGTCTGGATAGGGAACATTACATGTTGGAAGCAAAACAACTCTAGCAACGACTAACCCAAACTCTTTTTAACACTTCCAATTGCCCTTGTATAGCGTACAACCTAACATAATATGGTGTACAACTCACATGAACATAAAAAAATATCAAAGATGTAGCAGCTGGAATATTCGGTATGGGACAAGCAATCAAATTTTTACACATCCCGATCTTCCAATGTTTTGATAATAATTTGTACGGAAACATTAAGTTTTCAATCTTGGAACTCGATATTGATAAAACACAAATTTACCCAGGGTACAATATCAAACTCTTCTTAGCATACAATTTATTTTCTTCACAAATCCCTTTGATAATTTTCAATCTACTGCAAAGTTGGAAACATTATTTAACTCTTTAACACAAATCTCTGCAAAATTTTGATGTAAAGTACATTTGTGAATTGTGTGCAAATCCGCCTATAGATTGGCTAGGAGGGTTTTCATTTTCATCCTCGAAACCAATTTTACTGTAGGGTTTCTGCCCCAAGTTGAAGATGAACAATTGCTTGTCTCCATAGGGTTTGTAAAATGAAAAATGCCAATAATGCTTTTTTCTCAATTCTTTTGTTTATATACTAAGTTAGTTCCGAATTAGGATCGGGTTTGTAGATTAGTTGAAATATTTTTGGGGGGTTTGGGTTGGTTTGTATAAAAACATATGAAATTTAAAAAATATAAAATATATACATATATGAAACAATAATTTAGTTCATAATACACCTCTATACTAATAGTCAATTAAATAGAAAAATACACCAACATATATATATTAATGTTTAGTTCAAATAACATAGAAAAATGCCAAAATACACCACCATATTAATGTTTTAGAGTTTAAGTTAAAAAAAAATAATGTCAATTGTTAACAATCAACCATCATTGATAAAATATCATTAGAAGTCCTAAAAAAATATCATGATTTGTCATATCAATATGTTGTGGTAAATTAGAACCACAAATAGTGTCACTGGAACTAGAAATCTCAAGGTCAACCTCATGATCACTAGGCAGCTCATGGACATCATCAACTCCAGGTGTAACAAGGTGGGCAATTAAATTATCCAACTCGGCATGCTCTGGGTCAACATCCCAATCCTTTGTCTCCCCTTTTTTGTAGGTATTTTCTTTGTATGTGGGGAGCCGCAAGTTTAAATGCACATGCACCAAGTCCTCTGCCTTCTTGGAGTGTTGAGTATTGTGCTTTATTGAGTGGATGAAGGAGTATGCATTGCAATTCCTCTCACATGACAATGTACTAGCAACCTATCTATATTTTCAATTTTGAAATTAGAGAGTTAAGAGTTATGAATAAAAATTTTAAACATAAATTCATCAACAAGAATCCTAAGAGTTAAGAAAATGTGATAAAATTTTGATGGCAACGGGTTGTAGGTGCGATATGATTCTCCATGGAAGGACAACCAGTTATGAGCATCAACCTTATGCTTGTCCAAAAGAGTGTCAAGACCACAATCATCTGTGCATGCAGAACTCATGAATTCAGCCCTTGTTGTAGGCTACATGTCTTCATGAAAGAGTCTATGATGAGCTGCCTTATATCCTTGAGCAACATTGGGATCTCTATATGGGGTAACTCTTGTGTTAGTGTCATTAAGGACATGTTGACTATAGTACTTGGGATTCAATGCAAAGACAAGGAGATACAAAGGAGTAGCAATTTTGTTCCATCTCTCCACCATGATTTTTTTAGTTTCTTGATGAATGTTTCTTTGGGATCTTGCTCTTTTTCATTTACAATGTCTTTCATTTCCTCAATCATTGAGTCAAATGCCATCATATACCTCACCCAAGCAACACCTATCCATGTTAGTATATTGAATCACGTTGAATATAGGCTTGACAAATTCAGGTAGTCCTCAGCATCATCCCACCAAGAGCCATCTAGTATCATTGCCCTAATGTTTTCTGCCCTTGTAGTGCTGGATTGCCTCCATATGCTCCAATTAGCAATGATTACCATTCTAGACAATGCCTCACAAACCTTCACAAGGCATCTCAAAACAACTGTTCAACAACCTATTTCAAAATCATAATAATAATAAATTAATATTGAAATAAAAATTAAATAGTTAAAAAGTTTAGTAAAGTAAAACATATTTAAATAATTTAACTTACCTTCAAAAACTGCAATCTTGAGAATCATGTAAATATGCCTTGTGACCTATGGTGGTTGGTGATGAACATTTGGATCTCTTGGGCTTTGGCATATCTTTTTTTGATCCATTCAACGTTCCCATTTTTTTGCAGCATCAAGTTGAGTGACTGGACAACACAAGGCGTCCAAAAAATGTGTGATTGGCGCTCAACCAATAACCCAACAACCCGACGCTTTTTGGTTTTGTCTATTACAATTTGAACAACATTTCAAGGGCTAACTTGCTCAATGGCTTGGAAAAGAATGTTGGGAATAAATTGACCGTCCTTCACTTGGGCTTCACAATCCACTGCTCTCAAAACCATTACACCTTTCATGGATGCTACAATAACATTGATCAAAGGGCGATGTCTTGCATCTTTACATTCATTAGATCTGTTTCAATCCATGAATCCCCAACAGGCTTCAAGACATCCTCTACATGTTTCACTTCCTTGTCCAATAAGGAAGTACACACCTTCTCATATCTTGGCCTCTTGAATCCCTTTTGAGCCTCATTAATCGATCTCACCATTTTTTGCCCATAAGGTGAGCAAACAACATTAAATGCCAATTCATTAGCATAGATACATCAAGCTATGTTTTGCTCAACAATCTCTCTACTCTCATTGTGAAATGTCGTTTCCAAGGGTCCCTTTGCTCTTTTATTTTAAATTGGTTGTTCATGAGGAATACACAAGATTGGATGGCTCTCTACAGGTCCAAGATTGGGAATTGATGGAGAGCCATTTGATCCATTCTTAGACTTTTCCAAAGGATGAGAACGTACTTTCCTATTTCATTACAATAGCCTCTGCAAGAAGCCTTTTACTTCTAGGCTTGGCTTTAAATTTTGTCTTTCTTGGACAAAATTTGATGCCTATTTGAGGGATAAAGCACAAATGTGCTTTCACTTGACTATATGAGCTATAATATTGTTCTTTGCAACAAAGTTCCCAGACTCGGACTCAGCTCGGACTTAGCAAGGCCGACTTGGCAAAATGAGAAAACCCTTGAAATTTAGAGATTTTTTATGATTTAAAATTTGTTTCATGCACCCTTTATTGAATAAAGCTTAAAGACAGTATAACATCATCAAATAGTGTTGGCTAAAAGTTTTGTAAGCCACCGTGACCACAACTTACAACGCTGTAACTTTAGCCAATGTTAAGTGAGATGTGAAGAGCCTATGCAGGCTTGATATTTTGCAATGAAGAATTCACTTTGATAATTCTTAAAAATTCTGGCTTTAACGTTTTATATACATGATTTGTATTTTTTAATAACCTCTTGACAATCAACAAATGCATATAGGAAGTAAATTGTAAAAGCTTTGTAAATATGAAGTTCGATTACAATATCTTGACAAATACTAATGCAAATTAAAATGGCACCTCAAATTATGCAGTACGGCTGCCTTAGAATTTGCTGTAGAAAATTGTGAGGAGTCTCTAGTCTACCTCACGTCACAAGCATGCTGCTGTAGGTGATTGACAATGATCACCATGCCTTAATCCAAACCGAATTAACAAAACAGACCCAGCCGTATGTAACTTTTTCAGGATCATTGTTCTTCCACAGCAGCGTACGACCTAGGCAGTGGATTGTATGACTCTTGCAGCAGTCCGTACGGTTCTGAAAGATTAAACAATCTACAATTTTCCCTTGATTCGATCAGCTGGCACAATTCATTGGTATCGAACAGCAATTCAAAGTGCTAATCCTTGAGAAGTTCACGCTTCCTCAAGGCATTCGCTCAAACCCTCACTTCATCCATTTTCGTACTTATTCTCCAACTCATAAAAATAACAAGGCAATTGAATAATGAATCCAATTAATCTGGCATTCAAGAACTGAAATGAGCTCTCTCCTGGACGAAGACCAAGCTCGAAGAATTGCTGCAAAACTTTCTCCAAAACGAAGACCAAGCTCCAAACCCTCCTCAAAAGAAATCGGTTTTCTCCTCAATACAACTTTTCACAAATTCTATCAAAATCATCAATGGTGTGTAAAGTGCTTTTCGAGTTGAATATATAGCTTTTTGAAAAAGCTTCAACTTTACACTTTTCATTAAAGTAGCTTCTTCATCACAACATCACTTTATAACATAAAGTCGTAAAGTTATTAAATTAAAATAACTTAATTTAATAACGACAATTAAAATATGAAGCCACTGAATCAATCTGACTGCAACAAACTAATTTCTGACAACAGAGCCCTGAACTCAAACTGCCTTGCCAGAAATAGCCATTTGCCAAAAATAGACTTACTATAAATAGTAAGTCTCTCAAACTGGAGATCCCTGATACTCGATCTTGAAACATCTGACACACTGTGCAGACACGTTGCTAAACTTGGCCATACCCAAAATACCACTTACTAAAAATAGTAAGTTGACCAATCTAACCCAAACGAAGAGCAGACCTGGTAACCAGAACCTCTAGAATGGAATCCAAACATTGGCTCTGCCAACTGACCCCCTTTGATCACCTAATTAGCTTGCGAGGGTCGCCAAACTAAGCTAATCTCAAGAGACTGAAAAACGGGGACTTTACTACTCTCTCCTCTCAGCAATAGGGGAGGCTCCCTTCTTATTGTAGATGGCTCCAACAAGGACTTAACTGGAAATTATAAAAAAGGGCGATTCTCACAATCTATTCCTCTTTTTTCAAGAATGATTTTACAAACAACTTCAGAACAACACTAAAACTTAAACAAAAAATATTTGTTCCTATGATTATATCGATAGCTTTTGAGTTGACATAAGAACAATGCAGAAGATCAATTTACTTTTAAATTTGTAGAACAGTTGCAGAAACCCAAAGTCTTCTGCACTTATCCTGAATGATGATTTAGCAACTTGAATAAATGGTAAAGCTCAAAGTCTCTTACCAAATACTCACTAAGTTCTATGAGTGAAGCATAAAGTCTTTCAGCCTTAAGTATTTGAAGCCACGATAAACTATATGAACTTGCCTTTTTGCAGAACAAAGTCTCCAAAAACTCAAATCAAATGCTTAAGAGATTATGAAAATAAACCACTTAGTGAATCAAAGATTGAATAACCCATGGAACATAAGAATACATTGATTACTCACAAGCCTCACAACATAAAGTTTGGAAAAACTTTTTCTTTATTATTCACTTTGAAACTTCGTACAATGAAACACAAAGTTTTCACTCCACAAGCAATTTCTACATAGCCTACTTGCATAAACAAAAGATTACTTTTACAATGAAGCTCACTCCTTTATATAGGTGAGAAGTGGGAGAACAGGTGGGGAAATCCTAACAACTTTGACTTATTCCCTAACTAACTTTGTCTTACTCAAATCCAAGGTCCTATTGTACTTAACCTGCAATTTGATTACATGCAATCACTTTATAGGTGATGTCCCCTTGTAATTACAACTTGCTTTTCAACTACATGTAATATGTCAACAAAATAACAACTACCTAGAAAGCATGAAAAATGGTTAAGTGTCTGCGACACTTATGGATCTTCTTCAGAGACCATCAATGAAAGTCTCGAACTTGCGGATGGATCTCCTACACAGTTCCAGGGTTTGGGGTGCTTGTATGTTGTGCAATGATAGTTGTCTTGAGGACTGTACTTGCACATTTGGAAATGTTTTTGCTGCACTCTTCATGTCTGGCCTGAAGACAATACAGTGAAATCTTGAAGCTTGTAAATTTGAATATGGAACTGAGATTGAAGTCATCTGCCTCAAGCTCTAGGCAAATTACTTTTATGAGTTCTATTATTATATAATCTTCTGGAATAAGCTCATTACTCCCAGTTACTATCCTGCATGTCAGCTTCCCGAAGCCTTTGCTAATCACGCGTTCCTCCTCTTTACAAGTACCAATGGCTGTTTGCACATCTGTAATCAGCCCTTTGATCACTTGACCCTTGTTAATCATGAACTCCTAATACTCGTGAAACATTTCCTAGGAGGGAATGACACCATATGTACATAGCACGTCCAAATCAATATCTGGCATGTTGTCCCAGACACTCAAATCCTCATCTAACACTTTCAGGTCTAGCATGTTGCAACACCTGGAAAGAAACTCTGACTACCTATGACCTTTGAGATTCCATCTGATTGGACCATTCAGTCACTGCCTTGGCGTTTTTCCCAATCCTTTCAACATGCTTGATTGATTCTTTTGGAAGAGAAGAAGCAATGGGATCCGCCTGCTGCGAAGAATTGGTCATCTTTCGGATCGTCTCAAGAAAACGAGCATTCTCCTCCTTTAGCTGATTTTTCTTAGCCCGCAATTGATCATTACTCTGAGAAAGTAATTCCTCCGCATCTTGTGCATCCTTCTGATATCCAACCCATGTCTTCTTATCAAGTTCCACTCTCGTGAACTTGTAGTCAAAAGTTTGTAGTTCATTCCGTGGTTTGTTTACCAAAGGCTCTGCAATTTCAGCATACTTTACTTTGTTCTGATCAACCGTAACTTTAGAAACTATCTTTGCTCTTTTGATCACTGGAGGTTTAGTCTTCTTGAGCTACTTGAAGTCGAAGTCCTCTGGAGGGGCTTCCTACTTCTTTCTCTTTTGGGTGATTGATCTAAGCCAAGGAGGTAGGCTAAAGGAATCATTTTGAGCAGAGGTGGAGGTGGTGGCCACCGCAGACATTGATCCTGATTGTATGACTGTTGTCACAATGGATGATGCGTTAGTCTACCACTGGTGCTTGATTGCTTTGTGAAGCTCTAGCCATGAACTTATGAAAGCTTGCAATGGAGGTATCCAGAAGAGTCATGGGTACATCTGATAGGTTGGGGAAAGAGGAATACGCTTCAAAGACATTCTCCAAACTACCATAGTGCTCTTCTGAGATGGACGGAAGAAAAATTGAGGAAATAGGCATTACAAATGCATTTACTGAACGAACCACTGGAGGAATGTGAACTGTGGAGAAAGAATCTACATTAGTGTCAAGAGGAGACATATGAGACTCATCAGATATTGTCGTTGATTCTAGAATTGTAGGAATCGCCTTTGCATTTTAAGTACGAGATACTTCTGGAGTAGGATCTTCCTGTAACTCATCCTAATTGTCTTTAACCTGTATTCTTTCTGGTACTACCACTTCTTCCTCTGCTACAACATCATCCTTAGGTGAATTGACTGTGGCTTTACCCCCTTTGATCTTGAGGTTAGGTATCCCCATAACTATTGATAATGAAGCACCATCGTTACCCTTATCTATGATCTTTGATCTGTGCCCAACTGGACCAGCAGTGTCAAATCTTTTCTAGGTTTGATCTTGATGGTTTTTATGCCCTTTCTCTTTAGCCATGCATTGGTATTGGCTAAGATGGACTAGAACCTATCAAAGATAGACATGCTCTCCTTGAGTGACCATTGAACAGGTGGAATGAGAAGTTTCTCGACTTGACGCACATGGTATATAGGATCAAGGATGTCATCATCATCCTCCACACCCTCAGGAATTTGAGTCAGATTGAAATCAACAATCTGCTTCAAGGTCAACCTACAGTAATCCGTTCTCCTTATATCCACTTCAGTGCACAGGTCGATCCAGATGTCCTCAAGGCGATGAACATGTGTAAAGCTTCTCTTGATTTTGTTGTTCATCCCTTGTTAATCAAAGTGTGTCTTGGATTTAAACTTCTTGAGAGTGATATCTTGTAGTTCGTTCTCCATGCACTTTTCCTTTGGAACAGTGACCAAAGCATACCTTCCAATTTGGAGTGGATTCTGTGAAGAGATGCCAAGCCCAAGTTTGTGTTATAAAGACTAATATGCCTTGATACCCATGAGCTGCCTTGCAAGCTCCATGAGAATAATCCTGTTGATGGGATTCCATGGGAGTGTGTAGGGCTCACCTTGGTAGCAACCAACCCTCATGTATGTGAAGTTTAGAAATTGCAAAAATAGGTATCCATAGTCGTTTACCTTCTTCCATGTTGCATCAGATACTCGCCTCTTTGGAAGTGATCTGTCAAAGACGCCCATATAATGTCCAAAAAAGGCATCTTGCACTCTTTTGTAATGCACTTGCTAGGCCTCAAAGTCAGATTCTTATAATACTCCCAAATTGGAACCAATGATCTATCACCCTTGGCTGAAAGACCATAAAAAATTCCCAAATAGGCCACAATGTATACCAAGTATGAATTCATGTAGAAAGTAAGGATGATAGGAACACGTGCCATCTACTTGCACAAGGCATCGCTGATGATCTCACCCCAAAAGATCTTCTGTTTGGACCTCACAATCAGATAGATGAACTTGTACATCCAAGGATCAAATACATTGGACTCCCTGAGGCCCATGATCTTGCTAAGTAGAGTGATCAAATCATTAATCTCATCATGGAAATCTGTTCTGAACAACAACTTTGGCCATCTGGACAAACAGGTTCTCTTGTTCACCAACCAATTCTCATTTATGAACCTTATGCAGTCTTGTTTCCCATCATTCCACCTCTTCAAACCCTTTTCCTTTTTTATATCAATACATACTAGAGTAGGCAGGACTTTGAAGATTTTATCAATTGTATGTGGATCCATCCTGATAATAATGTTTCCATCATCATCCCTGATGGTTTTGGATTTGTGATCAAAGTGTTGTGTACATGCCAATACAAATTCAGGTTTCAGGGCAGCCATTGGAAATGTGGAGACAAGGTGTTTATTGCTCTGAATGAAGGGAGTCATTTTTTTCTTTGAAGATGCTTCAACCCTTTTGAAGAAATTGGATATGTCAACATGTCATATCTTTGTATCTCGGATTTCATCTACAGAAGAAGTCACCTGTGAAGGTGGAATGGAATTTATGTATTTCTTGCCCTTGGGAGAAACTAGCTCTTTTGACATAGCAAGCAAACCTGTGGATGATAAAGCTACAACATGAAAATCTCATAGGGTGAGTACATCTTCATGAGACATCAATGAATCCATAAGATACTATTAATGATTCAAATTTTATAGATCTGGAAGGGTATGCGTATAGGATATGAATGGAAGACTCTCAAGCAATAGGAAATGGACGAAAATAGATGAAATTAGTTTTTAAAATGGGGAAAAAGATGAAATTCGGGGTTTTTCTTGAGCACTACAGGTAGATGAAATACAAGCATTTGGCATCAAAATGATATGCAAACACATATATATACAAGAGGGGGTATCTCTTATAATTGTGGTTTTGAAATCCAATTACAAGTCAATTTGGGAAGGTTCATTACTTGCAATCGGGTTTTTAAGGTCCCATTGCAAGTAGGGGAAGAACTTAGCTTTTCTTCTGTAAAATAAACTCACAATCGGGGTCTTTAAATTCGGTTGCAAGTAGGGAAAAACATGCATGCTTGAAGCTCTTGCTTTGGGGAAGAAACTTGCATTTCATCTTACATCATTTGGGGAAGAACTTGTATTGTTTTGAAAACAATACTCTTGGTGGTACCCTAAATTTTGAGAGTCCAAATCCATTATCAATAAGAAAGTTTCTCCATACTAAAAAATCAAAGGAAGGAAGCTTTATGACACAAATAAATAGAACTAACTAATTGAAGCCTTTAGAAAATGCTAGAATTTCGACCTGCTGCAAAGACGATGCCGACAGAGCTTGAAGATGGTCGAATTTTAAAAATCTAAAAACGACCCAGTTTGGGAAATCAAATTTCCTATCTACAGTTCAAATCTTAGCTTTCCACGAGGTGTTTTGGTTTTTCAACCATACCCAAATCCAAAAGTTAGGTAGTTATTTTTTAGTTAGTTTATTGTTTTTCAAAATCATTTGTAATAAGGGTTGTGTCTTTGCACCCTAAAGAGGTGTGAAAGCCACTTAAACATATATATATATATATATATATATATATATATAATGTAAAATGTAGAGAGAGAGACACATTCGGAAGAATTATTACAATTAGAAGAAGAATATTTGTAAGGGGAAATAAGGAGCTTAAAGTATGACTTTGTAATATAAATTTCAATATTTTATTATAATAATAAATAAAAGGCCCTTTTTATTTATTTTCAAGGCAAAGAGATTACAACTGGCATGTTGATTTGTCCTTTATGATCAATAAAAAGATTATTGGATTATTCTAACAAAGCTTTATTTTTGCATTGGATATTTTCCTGCATTCTTTGTTTGACAATTGGGATAGTGTGAAATATAAATGTGTTTCCTTATCTCTGTCTAATTGGACTTCTAGCTGGAGAAGTTAAATTCCTTTTGGACTAACGGAGAATTGCATATAAGATTTGTCTGTTGCAGATCTCAGGGGTAATTGATGATATTTAAAATAAATATTGTCTCATAGAGTTGTACATAATAATCTTCATAATAGTTGACTCTGTTGCCCGAATAAACTAAGGCACTGGTCATTTATAATCATTGGAATATAATTATTGGAGTTAAATCAATTGAAGTTAGAAATCTATATACTTCCCTCCTTGCAAGCATTTTTATCAATTATTAATAAACATTATATATAATTCAAATCATTTCTAGTGGTCAAGTTCGAGGTGAAGGTTTACCCGCCTAGGTGTAACGAAACCTAAAGTGCAGGGGAATTTTGATTATTCCCGTTTGTTGGCCATAACTAATTTGGAATCCTATTGGAGAATTGGAAGGCTCTTGGATTTCCAATTGCTTGCAGTCGTGTCGAAGAAGCCTGTCATCAATTTGTGGTTTTGATTGACGACAGGCTTCTTCGTCGCGACTGCAGACAATAGGCGTTTTGGAAAAAAATGTACAAAGACTTGCTTAAAAAGTGCGATTTTATAGATGCAACTGCCTTTTCTAATATAAGCTCCGACTAAGAAGCAAGATCATGCTTTTAATGCCTCTTTACAAACAAAGAACAAGTTTATTGAACTCGAATGCTGCCAAGAAAGAGCAATTGCGTTTTATATTACGTCCAACTAGTGTTTATAAAGGGAGTCAAGTGATGCAGTTGGGCTTTAAAAGCCCGACTACTTATAAAGATCATTTGTTTTTAAAACACCTTGTAATTCCTTGGCAATCAAAGGACTGCATCAGGCTTTTAACTCCGCTTTACTTGTAAATGACGTTAAGAACCATAGTTCAAAATATCGCAGATATATTTGTGATAAATGAACTTATCATGATAAGTTCTGCTCCCCAATAAAACACTTCATGTTATCATAGAGAAAAGTGCAATTTATTGGCTATAAATCATGAACTTATCGCGACAAATCAAAAACTTATCGCCCACGCCTAGGTTTTGATTGTGACAGCCTAGGAAAAGGGCAAAAGTCATTTTTTTGTTTGGAAGAGCAGATTTGGAGAGGAGAGAAAGGGTTTGGAGGAGAAAGGTCATGTACAACCTTCTAGAGCTGCTAGGAAGGGGAAGAGGAAGATGTACACTATTTTTATATTGTACTTGACACTTGTATTTGCATATAGTTTTACAAAGACAATTTTCTATTTTTAGTTTGCTTCAAAGTTAAGACTATCAAACTATGGCTACGAGCCAACAACATTCTAAATGAGGATGCGATTTTGTATCCTATTTGCTTTTATATATATCTAGATCAGCTTGTTTGGTTTGTTTACTCATTTATTGACTCATTAGATGCATCTCCTTATTGAATTTTGCAAAAAAATGCATTTCTAATTAAATTTAAGCAATTTTTGAAGCTCTTGATATTTTCTTGAGAAGTTCCTGACTTATCTTTGATATATGCCAATATCTTTTTTTTTGCCCTTGGCGATAAGTTTCCGATAACGATATTTTGAACTATGGTCTATTCTACTTCCCACTCAAAGCAAGAGTAATCGCATTTTAAATTATGCCCAACAAGTGTTTGATCTCTTGTTGGTTTTCTAAAAACTAATGCAGGCTTGAGTAATCGTGTTTTAAATTATGCCCAACAAGTGTTTATGTTTGTGTTTTGAATGATGGGGTCTGGCTTTAGAAGCCCGACTACACCATATAAAGGTTTGAAAAACACTTGTAATCCCCTTGAAAAACAATGACTATGAGCAAAGGTGGGCTTCAAAATCTCATTTACAAGCATTCATAATTAAGGAAGATATGTAATCGAGCTTTAAAAGCTGATTAGATGTATAACATTTTCATTAAAATGATAGCTTTTCTTTAAAAATGTTATAGTAAGTACAATGGTGGACTTTAATTTTCTCATTGCAAGCAAATGTTTCCTAAAACAATTGCAATGACTTGAAAACAACCCAACTAAATGACTTAAGAAGTCATTGTAGGACTTTTGACATCATATCACAAGCTTCTAAACAAAAAATGATGAGTTGTATCCGGGCTTTAATGTTAATATATTCAGATTTCTACCTAGGGTTTGCAATCTATAGATGTTTCTTTCAAAACCAAAGCACAAAACAGTAAAGACAAGAAGAGATAGTACCTTGATCATTGATGCCTTCAAACTGATATAATTCAGGCTTTAAGTTTGCTTCGATTTGTCCTTAAATCTGCTATGAATTGAGCCTCTATACCTGCTGTATTTTAGTCCTCAAGTCTTCTCTAATTCGCTCCTCAAATCTGCTCTAGGTCTGCTATAAATGTCTGCTACAGAATTTGGTCTGCTGTCTTTCTTCCTTAACCATCAAGGTGCTTCTATTCAATGATAAATTGAACTATATCTCTGCTGTGTATCTCTGCTGAAGTGTGTGAATTTAGCAGTCCTGTTATGTATTCTATGATGCCTTGTTCACACACTTCATTCCCCCTATAAGTATGCATTAAGGAAGGTAATGATATTGCCATAAGACAGCCGACTTGCACACTTTGTTTATTTTATACAGCCGCCTCATCTATAGGTCGGCACTCATGCAAGTTGGCATTATTAAATACAAAACAAAGTCAACCCTCTTTGTCAACATAAAACGTAGTTTTAACTAGTCGTCCCTTGTGATAATTCAAGGTCGCCCCTCTAGGACAATGTAATGACATTTATTATCTTTTATTAAGAGTTTAATATTATACTTTATGAGATGTATGTTTAGATTATTTATCTTAGTATTTTGATCTTAACGAAAAGGCCACAAATAGTAACATTTAAAACCCCACTTGCAGGTAACTTAATTCTTTATTTTCTCTTAGAATATAGCTCGGAATCAAGCTTGCGATAGCCAATGGGGATTCAAAAAGAAAGAGACCTAGGACAAAAGAAAACCAAAATCAAATAAAACAAACAAGACAAATCAAACAAAGACTAGAGATTTCCAAAAGTCGAGCACTTGCAGTTAGTTAAAAAAGCCTGATTTTGCAAGAAAAACTCGACGAAAATCTCCGAAAATGGCATTTGTAAGATGAGAAATCTCAGCCAATTCAAACTACAATCTATTGCCTTCGAAAAACATCTTAAGAATGCCTAACTTAGAGAGTTTTAGCTACGAATTCATGAAAAATAGCGTAGGGTTGTCCAATTTTGCAAATACAAAGTTGCCGACAACATATAGAAACTAATTTGATCACATACATAAACATAAATCCATCACATGAGTATAAACATAAATTATAGTTGAAGGAAATAGAAAATATAGATATATAGAATTATAAATATTGTCAAATGTATATAGAATCTATGAAATCCGTGACATCAAATGTTCTCAAACATGTGTAAACAGAAACAAGTCTATGGCTTTGGCTCTGGCTTGGCCTTAGCCTCATAGTAGCTTGTTTGCTTTCTACAAAGCCATCTAAGGTAGGTCCTAGATGACTGAGCAACCATAGTCTCTGCTTGTGAGGTGCCACTCTAATCAACATCAGTTGTGCCTGATCGTTCTCTATCCTCCTCTGCCATAGCCACATCCTCAGCCTCTCTGTCTTCCTGGTCAACCCACTCAAGGTCCTCATCAGTGAAGACAGGATCAGTAGACTCAGTGATCCACTTGAACTTTGGATTGACCTCCGTTAGAGTGATCAGAGAGGAGTTAGTGGTCAAAATCTGTCTGGTCCTAAGTCGAAGGTTGTAATGAACAAAGACTAGATCATTCAACCTCTCCATAGACAATCTATTACACCTCTTCGAGGGGATGTGCTTGAACACGCTCCAGTTGCACTCCCATCCAAAAGTGTTGCATGGTTGACTCAATATGCGGATGGCAATTTTTTGAAGGTTAGGGGTTGTAGGTCCAAACATTTTCCACCATCTACTTGAAACAAGGAAAAGCAAAAAAAATCAGTCTCATTTCCAACTTGAAGGCTAGATTATAAAATCAAAATGCACAAGCCATCAACTTAAGAATCTTAAGTTTAACATATATTTCTACTTGGCTGCAATTTTGCCCGTGCGTCTTTGCACATCTTGCTTGAGAAAATCACCCCTATTGCATTATTATATGCGCCCATCTCGTGTAGTGTAGTTGTGCTATCAGTAGACATCTTTTGTACCACTGTATATAGGCCACTAAGAACCTCATCATCCGCCCTGAAATTATTACGCAAACACAATGCCAAATTAAGGAAATAAGCTGTTGTATGGATGGGTCTATGAAACTAGTTATGCCATCTCCTATCAATTATCTCCCAAACGGGGCCATACTTATCCTCAATTCCTATATATATGGATCTAATGGCCTCCTTGGCCCTATCTATGCCCTCATATATATAGCCCATAAAGGGCTTCTCCCCATCAACAACTCGTAGGAGAACTACCAGGGGCTCAGTGACTTGCAAATAATGTTAAACAAAAACAGTTAAGTCACTACTGTGCATGAAAATAAACAAAATTGCAAAGTTGCAAACAAAACAAAAATATGCATATAAAATTATAAAAAATAAATACTAAATATTAAACAGTCTGTAATCAATTTACCTGCACGACCTCTGCACAAGAAGTCCAAAAACCTGCCTCATAAAAAATGCAATTTGCCACATCCATCCCTTCAGTGGTCGTAGTATATGATGAGGAAGTCCACCCCTTTCAATGCATTCTTTCACCCATTGAAGTTTACCAATATCCTCCAACATGAAGTTAAGGCAATGGGCTGCACATCTAGACCCAAATTTTTTAGGGTGCCTCTCCATCAAAAGTTTATTTGCAACAATTTTAAATTAATTATAAATTTTGATGTGATAAGAAAAGTTTTAAATAAATTTCTGGGTGCCTCTGCATCAAAATTTAAAAGTTTACCCGCAACAACATAACTTGCTGTTATTCGTCACCACCTGCACCATATTTTCTTCCCCCTCTTCACGTATGACTTCCTCAATAGACACACATAAGTATGTGACATTTTTCACATGTGAGGGAGCATCAATGGACTTCAAGAACATGGTGGATCCTAGAAATAAAGAAAAATAATTATCAATGACCATTGATGAATCAATAAATCAAAATTTAAATTATTCAATGCATTTAGGGAAGTAGAATGATCAATCACTTGCGTAGGAAACAAGAAAATTTAGGAGTATCCTATTCCTCCGATTTGTCCAACCATCTGTGATGATGGTGCAACTCTTTTGGCTCCAAGACTCTTGATGGTCCCCTAGTTTCACTTTCATATCATACCATTTCTAACAAGAGGGGCCCACTTAACTCAGTATCAATAGGGGCTTTAAACCTCTCCCTACAAATGGTTACAACATCTATCATGCCCTGCCAGCAAGGAGACCTGTCACAAATAGATTATCATTAGACAAAGCAGAGTTCAACTTCAAACTATAAATTTTAAATTTAATTTTAAACTTAAAGCAATCAAATAAAAAAGAATTACATGGCTGCAATAAATGGAACGTTGCAAAAGTAACAAAACTTGCAAATTTTTTTCTTGCAGTACCATGGACCTCCTTGTTCTAACCCATGCTCTCGTATACTAGGCATAGTGCATGGCAAAAAATAATTGTGTAACTTGGATCTTCGAACTCTAGGACCAAGGGTAATAGTGCCACTAGGAGGTGTTAAATTGTAGGATTTGATAGAGGAAATCTATCTTATAAATAAATAGTTGCTGGTTACTTATGTATTAAATTGAGTAGTGAATATAATATATCTCAGATTGTATTACTGTAGAGAGAAGACAATGCCATGTTTACTGATTGCTTTCTCTGTAGAATACAATCCATATATGTACCTGTGCATAGGGCCATATCTCCGTAGAGACATGACTCTACGTGGCTCATGTCTCTACGTAGACGGCTCTCTATATAAGTCGCAGCCCTTTGTAACAACAGTATTTGTTACGTTAACTACCTTTCGGTAGTTAACGTAACAAATCATATTCGTATGATATGTTACGTTAACTATTGAACGATAGTTAAGCGAAACTCATTAATATGTGTATGTCACGAACCCTAATCAGTGTATAGAATACAAATATATTGCTAATTAATAAAGTAACTAATTAATAAATATAATATTAATAATATAATTAAGTATCTATAATATTAATATATCAATACTAATATTACGGATACTAATATAATCGATCAATGTGATAATCGATCAATTAATCAATATAATATATTAATCCATTAAATCATAATAATATTAAATTAAATAATCAATATTTAATATAAATATTGAATCTAAATAATAATAGAATTATAATAAAAATAATAATTAATATATATAATAAACATATAACAAAGGCGACATAAGATGAAATGTCGCGACCCTTCAAACTGGCCGTTGCATATAAAAGCAAACACCGAAGGAAAAGCAAAAAAAAACATAGTCCAACAAAAAAAGGCTAGGTACCGAATGAATATGCGGACAAGAAAGCAGAGATGTATGTGGCCGAATGGAATGAGGAGAGCAGACAAGACAGGTACGGAAAGGGAGACAAAAAGGCAATAAAAGCAGAGTACGCACTGCAGAGCACAACAGGGTACACTGCAAGGTACGCTTTGCTTAAGACAATATGGTAATTGCTAAAAGTTATAATCATATTGCATATAAATATTTGGAAGTAACATGCCATATATATATATATATATATATGTAAATAAATATAAATTTAAGTAAATCTTAATTAAAAGGAAATATATATATATATATATATATATATATATATATATATATATAAGAGGTGTACATAAATCTTAAAGAATATATGTATAGATAGATATATGGCTCTTAAATGATATACACCGATATGTGAATCTTATATATATATATATGGAAATAATAATGATTTAGGAATATGATCTAGATTACTCTAATTATAGTACATAGGATCTATTTCTCATCCACATTATGATATCTTAAGCTAGGGAGTTTGTGGAGGGAGAGGCGGAGTAATTTCGGGCACATGACGGATATCCTCCAGGGAACCGCTTGTAGTCTGTTTCACGCCCCCTTTGGCACTATCAGTCTTCCATCTCATTATGATTGTAATAGGGGAGAGAGAAAGATTCCTGTGCCCTATATTAAGAGATCTTTTAAATAACGATGTTCATTAGATTATCACTCGATAGTTTCATTTCCTCTAAAGCTTTAATAATAGTCATGGATATATGTTGCTAGTTATTAAATGATTCCCTTATTTATGCCTAACTGATGGAATTTCGGTCTAGGGGTAAAAAGGGGTCATTACAGTGTATACAGTCGAATATGTAAGTCGATATAAATCGACTATGTTACTATCAGTTTAAATGTTAAACTCAATTAATATGATAAATTAATAATTATATATATACAATATCTGTACATATAATCGACTAATAGATTAATATCATTATATCAATCAATTCGATGCTATAGTTTAACACTCCCTCTTAGCGAGAGGAGATTGATATTCATAAGAAGTGAGTGTTATTGAAATCCTCGACTTAGTTCGGAACTAGATTTCTTTTAAATAACACATAACTACTTTGAATCAGGATTTCCAGCATAATCTGGAACACAATTCAACCTGATAAGAAATTTATCACAATCCTCGACCAATTCGGAACTGGATTTAATGATAAATATAGGTGTCAAGATATCTGGTGCAATCCAGATCAAAACTTGAACCATTCGTTATCATAATCCCCGACTAAATTCGGAACTGGATTAGATGATAACTTAAGTCAACCTATTGTAGGTCGTCACCTTATAATAGAGACTTCACACACAAGAAAGATCGTCATCTTTCAGAAAAACACAATATTGCAATATTTAATTTTTTTTTATTCATGAATATATTAAATTACATATTAAGAGATAGAATCTCAGAAATTTAATTACAATTTAATCATACCAAGTTTCTGTCTGAAGTACTCAACTTTCAACTTCGCAAGAGGCTTGGTAAAGATACTAGCATTTTGCTCTTCAGTACTTATGTAGACAAGTTTGATAACATTTCTGTCTACCATATCTCTTATATAGTGATAAGGAATTTCTCTGTGTTTGGAGCAGTTATGAAAAATTGGATTTACAGAAAGTTTAATGCAACTTTGATTGTCACAGTAAACTATTGTAGGTTGTAGAGGCTTGCCAAACAATCCAAATAGTAACTTCCTTAACCATACTGCTTCACGAGCACCCATAGATGTAGCCATGTACTCTGCTTCGGTGGAACTCTGAGCAACTGTTGTCTGTTTTCTACTGAACCATGAAATCATTGCGGATCCAAGGCTAAAACAACATCCTTTAGTACTTTTCTGATCGATAGAGTCCCCGGCCCAATCAGAGTCAGTGAATCCTTGGAGTTGTATCTCAACATTCTCATACTTTAGACCCAATTCAGTTGTACCACAGAAGTATCTTAGAATATGTTTAGCAGCTGTCAAATGAATCTTCTTAGGTTCACACATGAAATGGCTTAAAACATTCGTAGGATAGCTAATATCTGGACGAGTGTTTACCAAGAACATAAGAGATCCAAGTAGTTGTCTGTAGTAGGAGGAATTTGTAGGCTCTGAATTTGCAACATCTTCTTTGAGTTTGTGAAGATTTGTTTCCATCGGAGTGGTTAATGGTTTACATTCCTTCATGCCGAATCTGGTTAATATATCCATGGTATATTTCCTTTGATTTAGAAAAATGTAGTTTTCTTTCTGTACTACTAATCCTAAGAAGTAGTGTAATAATCCTAGATCTTTCATATCAAATTCATTTGTGAGTTCTTGTTTGCTTTTAGCAATGAGATGATCTTCTCCAGTAATAAGTAGATCATCAACATAAAGAACTATGATTACCATTTCACCTTTGGACATTTTGAAGTATATGTTTGGATCGGCTTCATTCTTGGAGTACCCTAACTTGGATAGATAATTATCTATACGTTCATACCAAGCCCTAGGAGCTTGTTTGAGACCGTAGAGTGCTTTCTTTAATTTGCAAACATAATTATTGTCATGGGTGATGAAGTCTTCTGGTTGTTCTATGTATACTTCTTCTATGATTCCATTTAGAAATGCTGTTTTTACATCCATTTGATGTATCTTCCATCCTTTGGATGCTGCAATGGCTATAATGGTTCTTATAGACATATAGCGAGCAATTGGAGCAAAGGTTTCTTCGTAATCAATTCCAGCCTTTTGAGAGAAACCCCTGGCAACAAATCCGGCTTTATGTTTTTCAATACTGCCATCAGAAGCATATTTGACTTTGAATAACCATCTAGAGGAGATGACAGTTTCCCCTTTTGGTCTAGGCACTATTTCCCAAGCATCATTTTTAATAATAGATTGGTATTCTTCAATCATCACATCTCTCCAGGCTTGACATGTTAGGGCTTCTTTTACATTAGTCGGTTTTGATTCTGTGAGTTCTGCCATTAGTGCAAGGTAGCATTTTTTATTCCTTGTTCTTTTATTTTCTTTGTACATTTCATTTCGTTCAACATTGTTTTCCTCAAACATTTTTCTTGCCCATAATGGCCTTTTCTTGTTGTTAGGAATGTCAACATCTTCAAGATGAGATGAAGAAGGTTCAATGTTTTCTATTATTTTCTCTCTTTGATTCTCATTATTTTGAGGAACATTCTCTCTCTGATTCTCAATGTCATCATATTCTGTAATGTTCTCCCTTTGATTCTCATTTGATCCTTCTTCAGTGAGAATGAAAATCTTTAGAGCAGTGTCCTCTTCAAATTTGATGCCTCTACTAACTTCAATGGATTTCTGTCCTGGTATGTATACCCTGTACCCTTTTGTAGTTTCACTGTAGCCAACAAATATTCCTCTCTTTTCGGAAGGGTGTAGTTTGGTTCTTTTCTTTTTGGGAATATGAATGTATACAAGACATCCAAAGATTCTAAGATGACTTAGATCTGGTTTCTTTCCTGTAAATGCTTCCTCAGATGTGATGTTTTCTAGAATAGAGTGCGGGCATCTGTTTTGAATGTATACAACAGTGTTTGATGCTTCGGCCCAAAACGAAGTGTGAAGATTTTGATTGTGCATCATAGCTTTTGCAACTTCAATTATAGTTGTATTTTTCCTTTCTGCCACTCCATTCTGTTGAGGATTATAAGGTACTGTAGACTCCCTCTTAATCCCAAGAGAATTGCAAAAATCTTTAAAGTTTTCAAAAATATATTCACCTCCGTTATCGGATCTTAGAACTTTTATTTTCCTCCCAGTTTGGTTTTCAACTAATGCTTTGAATTCTTTGAATTTTAATAATACTTCATTTGATTTTTTTAGTCTAAGAAAATAAATCCAAGTTTTTCTAGAGTAATCATCAATGAAGGTCACATAGTATGAGAAACCTCCAAGAGAGAGGGTTGACATAGGTCCACATAAGTCAGTGTGAATGAGCTCTAATACAGCTTTGGTTTTGTGTTCACTAGAGGGAAAAGATTTTTTTATATTTTTTCTTAGAGCACATCCTTTACAAATGCTTGTATGTTTTGAGTTTAGATTTGATATCCCTGTAGTAATTTTCTTAAGGGAGGGAAGAGTGCTAAATCCAAGATGACTTAATCTTCGGTGCCAGAGTTCATTGGTGTTAGGTACTTCATGACTTAGTGCTGATTTGATACTATTTCCTACTTTGTATAAGCTTCCATCTCTATACCCTAAGGAAATTGCATTTTTAACATTAGTGTTCTTTGTCCATATTAGTACATTATCTTCTTGGAATGTAACTCGATATCCTTGATCAGCTAAGCCTGAAATTGAGACTAAGTTTCTTTTTATGCCTGGCACAAGTAGAACATCTTTTAATAGTATGGTTGCCCTTGATTTCAACTTGATAGAGCAGGTCCCAACTCCTTTTGCTGGATAAGTGGAGTTGTCTCCAATTGTAACTTCTTCGGAAGAATCTTCTTCTAGAGTTTTGAATTGATCTCTGAATCCTGTGATATGCCGAGATGCTCCACTATGAATTATCCAGGTGTTTTTGTTAGGGTTAACTTCACTTGATAATGCCAAGAAGAATAATTATGTTTTTGCTCCTTTGACTTCCGCTAATGCTGCTTGAATTTTCTTTCTCTCAGGATAGAATCTATGTGTATGACCAAATTTATCACATTTGTGGCACTGAATTTTGGAGAAGTCTCAGTTTTTGTGATTTTTATTTGGATTCCCTACATGACTTGTGTTAAAGTTTCCTTTCTTATTTTTAAATTTCCTTTTATTGCCTTTAAAGTTTGATTGAGTATGTAGGGCTTGAATCTCATTTCCTTTGGTAGGCTCGATCCCTCTTGATATTAACCAAGATTCTTCTTGAGTGCAATCATTCTTGAGTTGATCAAACTTGGGTAGAGGAGGATGTCCAGTTATACATTGAATAAATGATTCCCATGTGATGGGTAATCCTCTAAGAGCTATTAGTGTTAACTCCATGTCATCAATAT
This sequence comes from Chamaecyparis obtusa, assembly GCA_027943335.1. Lineage (NCBI taxonomy): Eukaryota > Viridiplantae > Streptophyta > Pinopsida > Cupressales > Cupressaceae > Chamaecyparis > Chamaecyparis obtusa. The sequence continues at coordinate 2,258,182 of BSBK01000638.1, read as the reverse complement.
TAGTCCCAATGGTGGAGAGTTGATCTCTTAACTTGGAAATTCGAAGAAAGTAAGATGTGACTGTTTCCCCTTTATTCATCTTTAGATTTAGAAGTTGCTGTTTGAGAGTAAGTAATCTGCTTGTATTGTTAATCTCAAATGTCTCTTGAATAGTCTTAAATACTTCATAGGCGGTTTTAAGTCTCGCTATAGAGGGGAGAATGTGATCTTTAACAGCATCAATTATGATCTTCTTTGCTTTGTTGTTCCGTCTTTTCCAAGTTGATTTCTCAGGTTCTTCTTCTGACATATTTTTATTTTCCTCAACATAGGAGTCTAACTCGAGTTCTTCAAGCAATGTAAGAATTCGAATTTTTCATGAGAAGAAATTAGATGCACCTTCGAGTCTGTCTTCTACCTTAATGCCGCTGGCCATTATAATGTCTCTTTTGTTTATAATGAATTTATAAGAATTTAATGTTATTTTAAAAATGATTTTCCTCTATTGAGGCTCTGATACCATGTTAAATTGCAGGATCTGATAGAGGAAATCTATCTTATAAATAGGTGCTGGTTACTTATGTATTAAATTGAGCAGTGAATATAATATATCTTAGATTGTATTACTGTAGAGAGAAGACAATGCCACGTTTACTGATTGCTTTCTCTGCTGAATACAATCCGTATATGTACCTGTGCGTAGGGCCATATCTCTGTAGAGACATGACTCTACGTGGCTTAAGCCACATAGAGCCATGTCTCTATGTAGACGGCTCTCTATATAAGTTGCAGCCCTTTGTAACAACAGTATTTGTTATGTTAACTACCTTTCGGTAGTTAACGTAACATATCATATTCGTATGATATGTTATGTTAACTATCGAACGATAGTTAAGTGTAACTCATTAATATGTGTATACAACCGAATATGCAAGTCGATATAAATCGACTGTGTTACTATCAGTTTAAATGTTAAACTCAATTAATATGATAAATTAATAACTACATATATATACAATATCTGTACATATAATCGACTAATAGATTAATATCACTATATCAATCAATTCGATGCTATAGTTTAACAGGAGGAGCAGAAGCAAAAGCACTAGCACCAGCAGAAGCACTAGGATGAAAGGGAGGCATGAAAGAACCCTCTCCAACATAGCCTATGGTTTCCTTTTCTTGTTCAAATGTTTCTAACTGGACGTAACATAAATTGCTTCGGTTGTTTGTTTTTTACATGGCTCAACATCATTGCCATGTATGCTGACAATATTGATTCCACCATGATTAATTTTTTTTACAAAACATACATTTTTTTTGATATCTTGTTCTACCATGAAATTCTTCAGTATATTTCCAAGCCTCATCCTTTTTACCAATCGGGAAAAATTATTGTTTCCAAAACATGAAGGCTGCTGCATTAAGACAATTTTAGAAACAAATTACCATTTGTGCACTGTATTTTATAAAGTTATAAACTAATAGAAAAAATCAATTATCTCTACATTTGTGCATTGTGTTTTTTCTTGAAAAATTTCAAATTTCGAAGGAAGAATTTAGAAAAATCAACAAGCCCTACATTTTTTTAGAAAAAATTGTAAATACATGTTTACAATTTTTTTCTAAAAAATCCTAGGGTTTGCTTTTGTTTTGCTTTCTCGTTGAAGTATGCAATTTATATTTTAATAGAAAACATTCAAGATTTGGAAAGTTAAAATTAAAAAATTATCAGCAAAATGAAAAATCCATAAACATACGAAAAAAACCAACAAAATCTACAACATTTAACACTTACCTCTTTCAAATAAGTTGAGAAGACTTGGAACAGCTTCTATGGACTCCTTGATTGTCTCAATGCAAGTATACCACTGCCCCAATGTGATTTGTGGAAGCTTTTTAACTCTTCTTCCGTGCTGGTTGCAAAACTATAGCCTCTTGTTTTTCTTCCCATCTCTCACTTTTCCTCTCTTCTTCTCATAACAAGCAAATAAAACACCTTTTAGGGTAATAGGGAAAAGATATGTTAAAAAAAAGTTGAAAAACTTATTAATTTTTTGTTTTTTTTCAATGCCAAATTGGCCATCGCGCGGCTAGACCATAGACCATGGGCTCGATGAGTCAGCCACTGACCCGCCGACTCGGTGAGTCACGTGGGTCAGATGGTTTGGCCTGCTGAGTCACGGGTCATGGTCATTTTGACTTGCTGAGGAAGGCTGAGTTCACGGACTCGGGGTACCCCCATGACTTGTGGAGAGTCATGGAACACTACTTTGCAATGACTACAAATCCAAACAACATCCATAAGCTTGTAGTTGTGTACCATTTCCACATATTTCCATAGGGGAAAGTGGGGGTTTGTTTTAAACTGGGAGTTCCCAAAGCTAGAAGCACTTGGCATTCTATAAACAACATATATAGACAAAACGCCACAAACCAAAATGCAAAACTAAAATAAAACTAGAGAGTTCATTTTAATTTGTAAAAAAATGCAAGGAAAAATATAAAAACAAACAAAAAAGAAAAACAAAAACAAAAACCTTCCTCTTTTGTTGTAATCTTCCTCTTCAATGTCTTTGAGAAGTTTTCAACACTTGCAACTATGTAGGAATAACACACAAATTGGCTTAGAGCATGCAACAATCAGTCTTCAACTTTCCTTGAGTAATGGCAAGTAAAAAAGAAAGTTCACCAATGAAGACAAAAAGTTTTGTTTTTCATTCAGAAATGCATAAATGAAATGGGTTTCACCTTTTTAGAGTTATTAGTGGTCAACATTAGGGTTGGGGGTCGAGTTGACCCTTTTAGGCAAAATAGTTTTAAAAAGTAAAAACAAAATTAAAAAAATTCTCAAACTTGTCCAGGGTCCATCCCCCAAGTGTGCCCCAGGACGTAAAGCATGAAAAGCTAACTTTAGAAATTAAAAATAAATCAAAGTATATGCCCTACTTCCAAACCCCAATGGCCAATGGGCTTCACCCAAATTCTAAACACTTTCGAAAGACTTACAAATAGGCTCTAAGCTGCATTGCAACGCACACCAAAATTACATTTCTAAGCTTTAAGAGTTAGAGTGAAAGCATTAGAATTTTGAGGAAGAGCAAGAGGAAGAGTGATGCCAATCCACCAATGAATCAAATAATTCAAAGCATTAGTCAAGTCTCAGGTGTAAGAAACCCTACTGGTTCTAACTTTGACAAACACCAAATTGTTTCACTTCTATATGTTTGACATTTTGTCAAACACTTAGCATGCAAGCTCTGATACCACTGTAAAGAACCTGCCTGGCTCTTTGCTGAAGGTAATATTTATTTCTGAATTTTCTTGCAATGTTTTGTTTTTTGATATGATAATATTTGACTTCAGAAATATTTCCAGAATTGAATAATGTTTAATATCAATTAATTCTAAACTTTCGAGCTCACTAGAATGGATTAAATTTACAAATTTGCCAGTTACAAAACCACATATCAAATTATAAATTCAAATTGGCACTTTAATTGCAAAACGTGGCCAACTTGGGAGAAAACACAGCCACCAAAAGGAACATAAGACTCCAAAGTCTGAAAGCAGCCTTGAGAATATGGAACACAGGCGCACAATGATGAAATGCAAACCTCCCAAATCCTTACGCAGCTCTCTCCAGTGCAAGGCAGTCTCTTAACTTGAATGTACAGCTGTTAGAAGACAAAACGTAGACTCCAGGTGTAATTCACAGCCAATAATTAATTATTTGGTTCTCTGATTTGAAACGCAGCTCCTCTGGAAAATATCATATCCTTGCTAACAATTCGTAACCAGACTAGAAGATACAACAACCTTCTAGTATCAATATAATCTTCTAAAGATAATCGAACCAGAATTATGCATACCTCAGTAACAACAACAAATTAACAATTCTCCTCAAATTTGGTATACAACATCACCAAATTTGCATCCACAGAATCAGAATTAGATTTCCAAAATTCAGTAGCAAAATTCACCACCAATTAATGATGATTCAAATTGCAGAAGTGAGGAATCAGTTCTCAAACCTTTGCCAACTTCTCCACAACCAAAAACTTCATAAAAATTGCATAAGTCAAGAATGAGGTTTGAATTCTCATAAGGCTGTATATATAATGTTTTCCATAGCTTCTCAATGACACTTTTCACTTAAAAGCCACTTGCTTTATGGTTGCACATTTGAAATATAATAAACTATTATATTTCCCATCACTTTAATGTTGAAAATGACTCTTTCATTAAAATAACCATATTCTGACACATAGTGTCTCTGTTTTATGAGCTCAGGATTTAAAACTTCTCAACCCGGTTCCAACAAGCTATAACACTAACATGCCCAATAGACAATCCCAATAAAAATAACAACCTTAGCCAATTTAACTAAATAATAATCATAATTCACGCATCTTGCGAAAACGACTGAGGAGGCATCATAATCAAAATCTGACAACACAAGAGTGATCCTGATGATGAATTAACCTAACAGGGTGATTTACTAAAAATAGACGCTCCCTCCAAGAATCTTGGAGTCCAAACTGGAAGCCGGAAATAAAATTTGAAAGCATCATATAACTCTTCTAAATCGTCTGAGCTCAGTAGAACTATATGATGATTTACTATAAGTAGTAAGTCCCTCAAAATGTTGCCAAAACCAGTGTCCTCTAATCACCAGAATTAGCCTACAAGGACCCAATGATAGGCTAAATCCACTAACTTCAATGCTTGCTCAAAATGGGGACATTACAGTCCTCCCTCACTGAAATTGCTTGTCCCCAAGCAATCTCAGAAAACAAAACAAAGAAGTCCACTTGGATCTTGGTGGTACCCTAAATTTTGAGAGTCCAAATCCATCATCAATAAGAAAGTTTATCCATACTAAAAAAATCAAAGAAAGGAAGTTTTATGACACAAATAAATAAAACTAACTAATCGAAGCCTTCAGAAAATGTTGGAATTTCGACCTGTTGCAAAGATGATGCCGACAGAGCTTGAAGATAGGTCGCATTTTAAAAATCTAAAAACGACCCAGCTTGGGAAATCAAATTTCGTACCTGTAGTAAAAATCTTAGCTTTCTACGAGGTGTTTTGGTATTTCGACCAGACCCAAATTCGAAAGTTAGGTAGTTATTTTTTAGTTAGTTTATTGTTTTTCAAAATAATTTATAATAAGGGTTGTGTCTTTTCACCCTAAAGAGGTGTGAAAGCCACTCAAACACAAATATACATAATGTAAAATGTAGAGAGATATATTCGAATAGTAAATTAGAAGAAGAATATTTGTAAGGGAAGATGCAAATATTAAAGCACAACTTTAATATAAATTTCAATATTATATTTTAATAATAAATAAAAGGTCCTTTTTTCAAGACAAAGAGATTGCAATTAAAATGTGGATTCGTCCTTTGTGATCAATAAATAGCTTATTGAATTATTCTGACAAAGTTTTATTTTTGCATTGGATATTTTCTTGCATTCTTTGTTTGACAATCAGGATAGTGTGAAATATATGTGTTTCCTTATCTCTATCTAATCGGACTTCTAGCCGAAGAAGTTAAATTCCTTTTTGACTAACAGAGAATTGCATATAAGATTTGTCTTTTGCAAAGCTTAGGAGCAATTGATGATATTTTTATAAATATTGTCTGATAAAGTTGTACGTAATAATCTTTGTTATAGTTGACTCTATTGCCCAGATAAATAAAGGCACTGACCATTTAAAATCATTGGAATATAATTATTGGAGTTATTAATTGAAGTCATAAATCTATATACTTCCTTCTGGCAAGCATCTAATCAATTATTGATAAACCTTACACAAACATTCAAATCATTTCAAGTAATCACACAAGTTTATATTGATCGAGTTGGAGGATTTTGCTAACCGAAGAACTCATAAGCTTAAATTTGCTATAGAAAAGCCTTGAATAAAGTGATTAGGTTTGAGGTGAAGGTTTACCCGCCTAGGTGTAGCAAAGCCTAAAGTGCAGGGGAATTTGGATTATTCTCGTTTGTTGGCCAGAACCAATTTGGAATCCTATTGGAAAATTGGCAGGCTCTTGGATTTCCAATCTGTGGTTTTGGGAACCAACAAATTGAATTTTCAATCTATGGTTTTGGGTACCAACAGATTCCAAGGAAAGAATGGGGTAATGTCCTTATCATCACCACACTCCAGCAAAAATAATTTCAACATCAAGAGTACCGACTGCAGCGTCTGAGAAACTGAACTCAACACTCGAATTGATGATGCTGAGACAGAAACATCACATTGGAGTAATTCAACCGTAACTTACACAGAAGTAACTCAACCGACAAACTGGACGTGCCCCCAGTCTATGAGCCAACTTAACTATCATACTAGTCATCAAACAGATGCACTGATGAACTCTACAACTGGTAGATATCCTGAACATGAGGATAAAAAGTGAAACTATATGCACTCCTCACTGTGTACACCTCTGTAAACTGCTCAGCAAAATTTGACTGGCATCCTGTAAAAACTGTGTGATCAACCGGTGTACTGAAAAGATCCCAATCATCATCATCATCATCCTCACTCATCACTTGAAAGGGATCATCGTTGAACTCAAACAATGGATTGTCATAAGACATAGTGACATCCACATCAAATAAAGGATTGTTTACAAAGTGAACAGCTCCCGCCTGTTGATCTGAATAAGATATATGTGAGCTGTGAGAGACATGATGTGTAACCTGCTCTATCTAAATAAAATCATGTTTCTGTAACTCCTCTTTATCTTCCGCACAAAAGGACATAGTGTGTAGACTCCCCTCAACGAGACCAGGTAAAACATACTCCCTGCCTTGGTACTCAAGTGCTTCCCTATCCTCATCCTTGAGTCCTTGCAGAAAAGGATCCTAGAACCCACCACCACCAGATGGCAATGTTGAGTCCACACCCAAAGTCTTATATAAAAAGCCAGAAACACTGCAGCACCCAACATCTTCACTCTCAACATCAGAGGTATCCGTGATGCTAGTATCAACATCATCTATCTGAAACCCCTTTGCTATCTTCGACTGCATACATGACTCAATGTCATCACGCGAATCACCTACATTGTGGCATGAATCTATGTCACTTGACTCATTTTAACGCAGTCAAGGATGGTGGATCCAGTGAAGGACAGTACAAACCTTGCAGCCAAAAGAATTACACAGCGGAATACTCAACACAACAGACGACACCATAAATGTTTCAAGTAATTTGCATTAACATGCCCGATTGTAAGGCCTTCCGGGTTAGGGCCAATTGGAAAATGAAACAATTCTGCAAGATCCACAACCAGATCCAATACAATCTTAGCTAGTTCAGTTCTGAAGACAATCAGAAGTTGATGGAAACTCTAAGGTAGATCTAAACTTGAGCTCGCAAGCCTTCAAGTAATCTCCTTGTTTCCAAGTATGCAACCCCTAGCTCTGCTACAAAGGACTATCAGATTACAAATTGATTTGCAAGAACATCAAGAACTTTTCCACAACTTCGCCAACTTCAGCTTTCAGAACCTCAGATCTGACTCACTAAGTCTTCCAAGTCATGAACCTTTCTTCTCTAAGTTCTGTCTCCTTGCCACACTTCTTTCTGCCCCCCTAAACATCTACCCAAGCCCTCCTTAAATACTAATCATCAGCCACAAGTCGGTTGGATGAAACCCTTAACTCCCCAAACAATAATTAAATGCCATACAAGTCAGCTTACAAATGTATACAAACATTTAATTTTGCATGTCGGCCCAAGACAATGGCTACCAACAATTAATTCACCAAGTCGGTTCAACAAATCACACAGAACTCCAACCGGTAAGTCAGAATTACCGAGTGACAGTAAAATTACCGAGCACGCCAGGCATCGCCGAGCACCAGTATCAACCGAGCACCGCAGGCATGACCGAGCAACCATTTCACCGAGCGCCAGAGACTACTGAGTTCCTTCAGTGACCGAGCTTCCTTCAATGACCGAGACCGTCGGTCAAGGCTGCAACCAAGTAAAACCCTGCCAAAACACAAACACTCCATGTTGTTTGCCGAGGACACAAAATGCCCCTGCCTAAACCTTGGATGCCCTTGCATCAGACACCCCAGGTTCCAAAAGATGTTCATATGTGTGAAGAACATCTTTCAAGATTCAACACATAAATCTTGAGCTGGTTCCTCACATACAATTCCTCCACCTTTTCTGCTTGCAAAGTCTTCCACTTCAGTTTCCTTTGTCTCTTCAAGTCTTTTCTGGACAATGTACAGGTCGGTTCTTCATATTGATCATTCATTTTCTCTGGATCTACAATCTCAACTCGGCTACCAATACTCAGGCTTCTCCTACCGAGCGTTGCATCCATCAAAGGCATCAGTGCAAACTTCCTGTCATTCTTCTCAACAGTAAACACATTTCTTACACAGTCATAAATAGCTCTGCAATCATACTGCCAAGGTCTACCGAGCAATATGTCACAACTATTCATCTTCACAATGTCACAAAGCACAAGATCCTTGTACTGGCCAATCTGAACATCAATGAAGCATTGTTCTCTAACTTTCAAAGCATGAACATTTTGCAACCAGCCAAGCCTATAAGGATAAGGATGTTTCATTCTCTTCAAACCAAGTTTTTGAACCAGGTCTTCAACAACAAGGTTATCAGTACTACCACTATCAACAATCACATCACAGAGTTTACCTTCAGTCTTGCATTGGGTCCTAAACAAATTACTCCTCTTACAAGGTTCATCCTTTGTATTGAGCAATGTTCACCGAAGCAGCAAGTTCTCTGATTCAGGCTCATTCTGAATGTTCTCATTCATCATAGCAGTTCATCAGTCAACCTTCTTCTGTGTGCACTCAAAAGAACGGTGTCCTTCCTCTCCACAGTTATAGCAAGTACCGAGTGATCAACCTTTTCTTTCCCTCGGGAGTTACTAGGCTGTTTCCTCTTCAACTTATCTTCTGCCTTCAGATTATACTGATAAGCATCTTCAACAGAATCAATCTTCAACATACCAAGCTCATCCTGAATATTGAATCTCAGACCATTCACATACCAAGCTACCTTTTCCTTACCAAGCTCTTGGTGTCCAGACCGAATAGTAAGTTTGTAGAATTCCTCGGTATAATCTTCAACAGACAAATCCTTCTGTTTCAGATTCTGCAACTTCTTAAACAAGTCAAGCTCATAGTTAGCCAGTATGAACTTAGCTTTCAACTTAGTCACCATCAATCTCCATCGATTGATCTTTGTTTTACCTTCATCTTCTCGGTCTCCCTGTAGTTCCTTCCACCAAAGAGCAGCATGTCCTTTCAACTTTGTCTGTGCTAATCTCACCCGAAGAGGATCTTCAATTTCTTCCAGCTCAAAGAAATCTTCAAGTTCGCCAATCTGGTCAATCAGATTGTTGGGCTTCAAAGTACCAGAGAAAGTATAAACTTCCATTCGGTAATTACTAAACCGAGCAATAGATCTAGGCAACTGAGCAGTTTTGTCTTCACCAGATCTGTTCCTCTGGTCATCACCACTAGATCCAACAGTTTCAAATTCTTTAGTAGCTTCTTCATAGCCATCCTTAGTACCAACATTTCGAGGTATACCAACAATAGTTCTCATGATCTTGGCGACCATATCATTCTTCATCAATTCCAACTCAGATCTGAAATCTGATTTCACCTTCTTTGTGATCCGGTATTCGACAGTATCACAAAGATCTGAAATAACTCTAGTGTCCAATCTTCTCGGAGGCATCCTTAAAGATAAGAGAAACCCTCTGCAACAAGCCCTCACGGATCACCTTGTGACAATTTCCAAGTTGCAACAAGTTAGATCCCAACCTGCAGTCTTGTAAACAACTAGGGCACAATTTCACAAGTTCAGTGCTTCGGATCCGTAATTCAGATTGCGCACAATCTCTGCTTCAATAAGATCAACTTCGCAAGATCATCCTTGCTAGGTCAAACTTCTGCTTCAACAAGAACAAACTTCGCTCTGATACCACCTAACACAGTCAAGAATGGTGGATCCAGTGAAGGACAGTCCAAACCTTGCAGCCAAAAGAATTACACAGCGGAATACTCAACACAACAGACAACACCATAAATGTTTCAAGTAATTTGCATTAACATGCCCGACTGTAAGGCCTTCCGGGTTAGGGCCAATTACAGAATGAAACAATTCTGCAAGATCCACAACCAGATCCAATACAATCTCAGCTAGTTCAGTTCTGAAGACAATCAGAAGCTGATGGAAACCCTAAGGCAGATCTAAACTTGAGCTCGCAAGCCTCCAAGCAATCTCCTTGTTTCCAAGTATGCAACCCCTAGCTCTGCTACAAAGGACTATCAGATTACAATCTGATTTGCAAGAACATCAAGAACTTTTCCACAACTTCGCCAACTTCTGCTTTCAGAACCTCAGATCTGACTCACTAAGTCTTCCAAGTCATGAACCTTTCTTCTTTAAGTTCTGTCTCCTTGCCACGCTTCTTTCTGCCCCCTAAACATCTACCCAAACCCTCCTTAAATACTAATCATTAGCCACAAGTCGGCTGGATGAAACCCTTAACTTCGCAAACAATAATTAAATGCCATACAAGTCGGCTTACAAATGTATACAAACATTTAATTTTGCATGTCGGCCCAAGACAATGGCTACCAACAATTAATTCACCAAGTCAGCTCAACAAATCACACAGAACTCCAATCGGTAAGTCAGAACTATCGAGTGATAGTAAAATTACCGAGCACGCTAGGCATCGTCGAGCACCAGTATCGACCGAGCACCGCAGGCATGACCGAGCAACCATTTCATCGAGCGCCAGAGACTATCGAGTTCCTTCAGTGACTGAGCTTCCTTCAATGACCAAGACCGTTGGTCAAGGCTGCAACCGAGTAAAAACCGGCCAAAACACAAACACTCCATGCAGTTTGCCAAGGTCATAGAATGCCCCTGCCTAAACCTTGGATGCCCTTGCATCACATCTGTAACACTCCCATCATGAGTGTCATCACTGGATAGCTCCATGCTCACATCCTCAATATAGGAAAAGACTACTGTCTTCTGCACTGACTCCACACAACGACTCCTGTCATAAACATCAGAGCTGTCAGAGCTCATATACTCCTTGCAGTCCTCAAAAATAACACCATCATCTATGGTGTCAGAATCCATAGTGGTATCTACAACATCCTCCACTCTCACACTATCCATGGCATAAACAACAGGCTCACATAAAGGACTGTTGTCCTGAAAATCAGACCTTGTGTCACTAACTCTGATAAGCTCGGGATGTTGAAACTTAGTACCACTATTTGTCAACAAGATAGGTACATCCACATGTCCCCGTAAGAAGCCTCCAACATCATGTGTGTAAATAGAACTAATGGCTGTCCTAAGAACAGGGCCATCTTTGCAATGATCAGTGGCTGCTGAAAACTCATCATGAAGATTTCTAGATGTCTCACCTGCGAGAACATCCCGTTTCTCTTGCTACAGTCTTCGTGAGGGAGACTTTCTGAAGATGGAAACCATGAAACTAGCTGACCATTCAACAGTGGCTGGATTTGCAAGTTGGACTTTTAACCTTTCTTGTGTTTGCCTCAATTTCTCTATTTCATTTTTCAAGGTATTTGATTGTTTCTTTTAACATGACACACTGCTAGACTGGTTCCCATATTTACCTGGTTTTTTTAATTTATCCATGACTGAAATAAAACTAGAGTGTTGATCACTCACAAATCAAACATGGGATCTCAAGATTTCCAAACCCCATAGGATGTCAGGATGCAAGCTCTGATACCATTGTAAGAACCCCTTCTGGTTCTAACTTTGACAAACACCAAATTGTTTCACTTTTATATGTTTGACATTTTGTCAAACACTTAGCATGTAAGCTTTGATACCACTTTAAAGAACCTGCCTGGCTCTTTGCTGAAGGTAATAATTTTTTCTGAATTTTCTTGCAATGTTTTGTTTTTTGATATGATAATATTTGACTTCAGAAATATTTCCAGAATTGAATAATGTTTAATATTAATTAATTCTAAACTTCCGAGCTCACCAGAATGGATTAAATTTACAAATTTGCCAATTACAAAACCACATATTAAATTATAAATTCAACTTGGCACCTTAATTGCAAAACGTGTCTAACCTGGGAGAAAACGTAGCCACCTAAAAGAACATAAGACTCCAAAGTCTGAAAACAGCCTTGAGAATATGGAACGCAGGCCTACAATGATGATACACAGACCTCCCAAATGCTTACGCAGCTCTCTCCAATGCAAAGCAGTCTCTTAACTTGAACGTACAACTGCTAGAAGACAAAACACAGCCTCCAGGTGTAATTCACAGCCAATAATTAATTATTTGGTTCTCTGATTTGAAATGCAGCTCCTTTGGAAAATATCATATCCTTGCTAACAATTCGTAACCAGACTAGAAGATACAACAACCTTCTAGTATCAATATAATCTTCTAAAGATAATCGAACTAGAATTATGAGTACCTCAGTAACAACAACAAATTAACAATTCTCCTCAAATTTGGTATACAACATCACCAAATTTACATCCACAGAATCAGAATTAGATTTTTAGAATTCAATAACAAAATTCACCACCAATTAATGATGATTCAAATTGCAGAAGTGAGGAATCAGTCCTCAACCCCTTGCCAACTTCTCCACAACCAAAAACTTCATAAAATTACATAAGTCAAGAATGAGGTTCGAATTCCCATAAGGCTGTCTATATAATGTTTCCATAGCTTCCCAATGACACTTTTCACTTAAAAGCCACTTGCTTTATGGTTGCACATTTGAAATATAATAAACTATTATATTTCCCTTCACTTTAATGCTGAAAATGAGTCTTTCATTAAAATAACCATATTTTGACACATAGGGTCCCTATTTTATGAGCTCAGGATTTATAACTTCTCAACCCGGTTCCAACGAGCTATAACACTAAGATGTCCAATAGACAATCCCAATAAAAATAGCAACCTTAGCCAATTTAATTAAATAATAATCATAATTCACCCATCTTGCGAAAACGAATGAGGAAGCATCAAAATTAAATTCTGACAGCACAAGAGTGATCTTGATGATGAAAGATGATGAATGAACCTGACGGGTTGATTTACTAAAAATAGACACTCCCTCCAAGAATTTTGTAGTCCAAACCGGAAGTTGAAAATAAAATCTGAAAGCATCACATCATATAACTCCTCTAAATCATTTGAGCTCAGTAGAACTATATGATGACTTACTATAAATAGTAAGTCCCTCAAAACGGGGTCAAATCCCACAACAGGGTTCTTCCACGACCAGGGTTTTCAAATTTTTTAAAAAATTGGTTCTTGCATTATTAATACTAATGTTTGCATTATGATGAATTTCACTTTCAAATTTTAAGTTCGTTATTTTAGTTTTGCAAATGAATTGTAGTAATGAATCATAATTGAAATTTTTAATTTTATTTATTTTTTTACTTTTAGATGTCCAATTCCTAATTTTGTCAAATTAGGATTATAACTTTTGTGTGAGCTGAAATAAGAAAAACAAAAGTGAAATCCTTGTTTAGAAAAGGTTAATTACAAGGATTTCTATTTGTGTATTCTTTGCTTTTGTGCTTCGTGCAACCTTAAGCAAGGTAAACAAAAAAAATGTCTTGATCCCTTGTTCTATGCATAGTTTGAATTTTAATTTTAAAAATATTAACTTATAAATTTTTTACTGTGTATTGTAATGTCATTATGAGTTTTCACAAAATAAGTAAGATTGAGGTTGAGCCTCAAGAGGTTGAAGATGTTTGAATGGAATTTGATTATGCACTTGAGAAAGTACAACAGTATAGAGGGGTAAAGCCACTAGTTCCATTGGGAGTACAAATGTTTCTTGCCTATTCTTCAAGTAGCAAAGCTTTCAGATACCACAATAAAAGGTTACACAAAACCATTGGAAGTAGAATTGTTCGTGTAGATGATAACATACAGCAAGAAGAAATTACTTAAGAAGTTGATCATGAAAAAGGAAAATAGTTGAAAAGAAGAAGGATGAAGTGGAAAATGAAAAATCTACATTACCATCAAAGGCACCATAAGCACCATCAAGATTTGGTCTGAAAAATCATCCAAGAGCCTTAGTTATTGGAGACATGAATACAAAAATCCAAACAAGGATAAGATTGGCCACCACACCAAGACATGTGTCTTAACTTTCTATGCTTGAACCCAAAGATTTTATGGAGGCCAGCAAAGAGACACATTGGATAAGTGCCATGGAAGAAGAATTAAATAAAGTAGAGAAAAAAAAACTTGGGAACTTGTCCCAAGACCAAAGAATAAAAATGTAATTGGTAGAAATGGGTGTTCAAAACTGAGTTAAATGAAGATGGTCCGGTGGTAAAGAATAAAGCAAGGTTGGTTTGTAAATGTTATGTTCAAGTAGAAGAGATTGACTTTGTAGAAACATTTTCCCCAGTTGCAGGATTAGAGGCCATAAGGATGTTCCTATGATATAGAAGCATCCAGGAGGCGTAGGGATACATGGCAGATGAAAAGTTCTTTTTAGTGTATTTGGTCTCTTCACATGTGTGGAAGATGAAAGATTAAATTGCAAGTTTGAAATGTAAAATTGCAGTAAGGGGGCGATAGAGGGTATATATCTATATATGTATATATATGTATGTATGCATGCATGTATGTATCTATATATATATATATAGAGAGAGAGAGAGAGCAGTCTTGAAATAATGTGCAGGCAAGAGAGGTGCTTAAAATAAAATTGTATGGTGAGATTTAAATGATATATGTTGGAGAAGATATGCAGATTTAAAGAAGAAAACTCTTTAAAGGTAGAAAATAGCGATGGGAAGAGGCATTGAAACTATGGAAGATAAATTGGGGAAATTAAAGAATCACCCAGGGTGGAGGAAAATAGGAAATGAATTACCCATCTTTGGCTGTAAAATTCTAAATTAAACTCAGCAGCAAGCAATTTGTGGAAGAGATAAGCTGCTGTGTGGGAAAAGAAGATAGAGGCTGCATTAGAAAAGGAGGACACCAGAAACAAAGAAACAGGGTGGCGTAGCAGTAAAAGAGTTGTGGTGTGTGGATTACTGAGGGGATATAAGTTAAAGGAATCCCTTCCAATGAAGTTTGTGGTTCAAGTTTGGTGCAGAAACAAAGAAAATTGAAATTTCAAATTTGGAGATTTATGACAGAAATTGGCTGTACAATGGGATAGAAGAAACAGAGGATTGAATGGAGACAAAAAGAATGGCTGTGGAAGTGAAGAGGAAAATTTAAGCACACGGGAAAGATAAGTGTGTATAGAATATTAGAGAGTATTGTGATGTCCCCTGGTTGAAATAGGATTAATTAATAAATAATAATAATAAATTAAAATATAAAAGAATAAAAATAAAATTATTAAATTTAGTTAAGTTTAATGAATGGTCAATTGACATGGAATGAAAAGTTGTGACAACTACAAATATGCGATATAAAAGGGTGAGAAGAAATTTATTTTGGGGGAAGATAAGAAGGAAGAAAGAATGGAGAAAAGGAATTAAGGATCCATTAATGGAAGAAAAATGGAATGGGAAGAAGATAAGGAAGTGACTCTTTCAAAGGGGCAGCAATGATGAAGGGTTGTGACCCTTTCAAAGGGTGCTAATTGTGAACGATTGTGACCATTACAAACAGTTGTGACTCTCCCTCACATTGGAGGATGGGGAGAGGGTGTTATTTGAGGAGGGGATAAAACGGTGTAATATCTCGGATGGATATTTTTCCCAATATTTCTCACAAACATCTCAAAAATTTAAACAAATAATGGCATGCAATTAAATATCGATTTAACAGGAAATAAACCAGCAATATGCTCCAATAAATCCTCAGAAATTGTTATTGCATTATACAACAACAATACAACAACAATGAAATTACAAAACAATCCAATCTGAAATACAGTATGCAACAGTGAGATCGGATAATATGAACTTGGAAATACAATGGTGAACTCTGCTATGAATCCACCTCAGAGATGAACTCGGTTTCCATCCAATCCACCGAGAAAGCTTGAAGGTTTATGTCGTCAGGTTTCAGAATCGAAAGCTGGAAGCTTCCTGGATACTCCAAGACAAATAAATTCATAAAATCTAGCATATCTCAAATGAGTCTCCATTCTTCTTTTAAAGAAACAGCTGTGACTCTTCAGTTTCCCTTCTCTGTCTTTTGATCTTTCCACTTGGTGTCTCAACAAGCCCATATAATAGTAAACTGGTAAAATAATAGATCATGAAATCTTCTAGCATTAGAATGAATGATCAAACGAACTCGGAAGATGACATGTGATAGCTTGCCGGAAAGCTCTCGGTGAAACGCTCCAAGTCCAATACTGAAATGTCAAGAAAAATGAACTCTGTCGACTTACTATAGTAAATATCTGGAAACCCTGTGGAAACTGCTTTGATTGGCCTGCAATTGGAATTTCCTAAGGCCAAATATCACAAGAAATAATGTGCCCGAAAAAGGGGACATTACAAAAGAGGAGATCAATTTGGGCAATAATATATTATTCTCAAAAGCAACAATGAAAAGTGGTGACCCTTCAACCAAAAATGTAAAAGGAGAATTCGTTCCAAGCGTTGAAGGGGACTTATCGATCATCACTCACCCACACCTCAAAGCATCAATCAAGGAAACCAAGGAGTAGAAGCACTTATCCAAACAAGCAGCGATCAACATCTCAAGAAGGGAGCAGTAGTAAATCAGATTTGTCTAAATTGCAACAGCAGTCTGAGAATATATATAACCTGCAACAATTCTTTATTCTACAAGTATAGTGGGCAAAATTTAGGGCAATCCCAAAAGGGGGGCATTATAAGTATGAATGAGAAAAGCAAAGCAGTAAGAAGATTCGACAACAGACTGTAATCTTTGAATAGCAGAGAAGAATGATACAAATTGCAGGCCAAACCAAAAAAGGACGAGAATGGAGAAGCACTATTTTGTTGTTGCAAACAATGAAGTTTTGTAATTTGTTATGTGAAGTTTTAATTTGAATAGAATGAATATTGAAGGAAATTGTATAAAGTCTCATGGTTTGTTATTTAGGTGACCATTAATGTATTATGGAGTGGCTGCAAGATTGGGTTGTTTGGTAAGACCCCACAAGCTTGATTGCATCATCCTAGCATTTGCCTGCCACAAAAGTTTTGACATTAATTAAATGGATGTCAAGTCAACATTTCTCAATGTACATCTAGAATAGGAGGTATATATTGTACAAGATATATTCATCTTGTCAGAAAATAGAGAATATGCATGCAAACTCAAGAGAGCTCTTTATGGGTTAAAACAAGTACCTAGGGCTTGGTAGTCTAGATTGGACAAATACTTGCAAGAACAAGGGCTCAACAAAGTTATAGCAGACAACAATTTATATTTCAAAATTGAAGATGATGATCAATTGATTTTTGTAGTATATGTGGACAAAATCATCTTTGGAGACAACAAAAATAGACTGTGTTGAGACTTTGCTAGGGAAATACAAGATGAATTTGAAATGCCCATGTTAGGTGAGTTTTCTTTCTTCCTAGGACTAAAAGTCTTTTTTTTTCTATAAGGAATTTTGATTTCACAAAGTAAGTATGCTAAACAAATGTTGAAAAAGTTTAGAATGAAAGATTGCAATCACTGAGTATACCAATTGTCACAAGATGTAAGTTAAGAAAAATGGATGAATCTCTTGATGCAAATGAAACTCTCTACAGATCTATGACAGGGAGTTTGCTTTATGTTACAGCCCGATGGCCCAATATTATGCGGACAGTTGGGATGGTAGCAAGGTTTCAAGCTTCTCCTAAAGAGACACATGTACCTGCAGTGAAGAGAATATTCAAATACTAAAAAGGAACCTTGGATTTTGGTTAATGGTGCCCAAGAGGTGAAGAATTCACCTTAAAAGCATATACAAATGCTGATTGAGCTTGTAGTTTGGATGACAAAAAGAGTATTGGTGACAACACATTCTTTTTGGGGAACAATCTTGTTTCATGGTTTAGTAAGGAACAAGCTTCAGTCTCTCTATCCATTGCTGAAGAAAAATATATTATTCACCAAATCGATCACAATAGCATTATTCACTAACTTTTAACAGTCATGCACATAAGAACACAATAACACAATATTTATGTGGAAACCCTAATGGGAAAAATCACGGTAAATTAATGCTTTTATATAATTCTTCTTTTACAATGTTTGTACGCACCAACCTACTATAGGTACCAACCCCTAAGTTTATGAGCACCAACTCCCACTTCTAAATTTGTAAGCACCAACCTACTAGAAGCAC
Source organism: Chamaecyparis obtusa (assembly GCA_027943335.1). Lineage (NCBI taxonomy): Eukaryota > Viridiplantae > Streptophyta > Pinopsida > Cupressales > Cupressaceae > Chamaecyparis > Chamaecyparis obtusa. Next base: position 2,239,829 of record BSBK01000638.1, on the reverse strand, counting down.
CAACATCCACTGCAAAGCACCAACTTAGCAAGAGACACCAATCTCTCTTTTAGGAAGCGCCAACTTCCAAATTATGGTTCCATCTTCAATGTGTTGTTTCTTCAATAGATGATGGACAATTCAATCATTTCTTCTACAAACTCTTTTCCTCAAACCTGTATTATGGTGACAATAAATCTTCCACAAAACTAATTACAATCTTCTCAAAACTTTCTTCAATATGCCTCATAATGCTACTGCAAAATCTCTTTTGTGTCTGCACAAATCCTCCTCACAAGTCTTATAAAAATATGATGCAATTATTCCGATATCTTTTTCTTCTCAATGTCTTTCAGAGTGCAATAAACTCGTCTAGTTGTCAATGATCTTCATATTAAAATTAAATCTGCAATATATCTTTTCTTATGTCCTTCACAGGTCTGCTGTTGTATATATAATATGCCTTTTAATACAACAATCACATATAGTCTTTTTGATCTTCTATCTATTCCATATTTCACGTACTACACACAACTACTCATATGATATTTTTATCTTCAAATTCTTCTTTAAGAGACATAGCTCTTTCACAAATAGTTGCAACGTTAACAAATAAGACACATTGCATCACTTCAAATCACATTTTAATAATGTTTTATGCTGACTTGCATCTCTTGCTTGCACCCATAAGAATTACCACACCTTTTCAATTATGCTTTATACATCTCTTAATAAACCGTGTTCTTCCATAGATAATTACTTTCCACCAAAACATATTGCACCTCTTGTTTTTCACTATTGTTTATTGGAAACTGTAATCTTTAACAAATCGCTGCTTTATTTAGATATTTTGTCTTAGTCTTTTACAAGAATAAGCATTGCCTTTGAAAATAATCGCTCCAACCTTCCCTTAACTGCTGATGCAAATAACTTCTTCCTTGTCTTACTACTGGCTCATGATGTGTACAGTGAAAGCGACTATGTAAGAAGTCGACCATCTTATTTGTGTCTTCAACATGAAATAAGAGGAATCACTGCTTTCTTATTAATAAGTGATGTGGAAATATTTTCTGACTTGCCTTAATTTGAGTTTAACATCGCTGCCACCTCTGCAAGTTACTTGACCGCTTTGCTCTGAATAATATTGCTGAATTTCTTAAGTCGACCACCTTTAATAATTGCTGTCATTTATACATGTAAGCTACTGTCTTCATCGCTGTCATAATTTTGTAACAATTTCAATATTCATCATCATCGGGATTGATGGCATTGTAACCAGCACATCAATTTTATATCTGGATATTCCATGTCTTGGTTAAACCATGCTCTTGCTTCAGAATCTTTTCTTTCTTTCTCCTTCCACAAGAATTTGTCCGACTCCTTTTTAATTGCTTCTTCTCTTAGACGCTCCTTCTTAGTGTTAGGAAAGTAGAGATGTGGAAACTCTTTCCAATGTGTCAAATTCTTAGGGGAAACCAGCAGGGGTGCCTTTCAATTGCAATTACAGTCATTAAGAGGCACTAATATGGACAATAGAGCAAACATAAGATGATAAACAAACACAGAACAAAATACCAGTATTTACGTGGGAAAACCCTTACGGGTAAAAAACCCACCACCAAAGCCCTAATCTCTTATATTATCATAAATCAGATTACATATAAGTTTTCACAGATAACAATCATGTTTGACTCTCTACAACTTCGAGCATTCCTACTAGATTAGTTTTCTCAACCCCCGGAACGTCTCCTCTTTTTATCACAAATCTTGCATCCGAAAGATAACTACCTCCTTGAAACAGTTCATTTCAGTTCTGGAAGATCAACCGTCGCATGAACAATTTCTTCGAACAACCAACATGCCATATGACTTCCAACTCTGCACAAACCACACAGTTCAACCAATAGTTTAGATCCGCATTGATCAGGTCAACCTGTGGTCTCAACACCATCGTCTCATCAAACAAGACATTGCTTCGAGTGCGCATTTGCCACTTGGCAACATGACAGACACTTTGCTCTGATGCCTTTTTGCCCTTTGCTCAAAGCTCTGCTCAAACACCTTGTGTCCACTATGATGCTTACTTGTTGATAGGTCGGGCGCTACATAAGGCTATACGTGCTTTCTGCTTTGGGTCCCACATACTCTTGTATGCTTTGCTCAAAAACTTGAATCTTACCTCACACGTTTGCCACTTGGCAACACGGCAAACATTTTGCCTGCAATGAGTTTTTGCCTTTGCCCAAAATTCATGTGCAAGCACCACATGTCTAGAGCGGACATTTTCTTTGGTTACTTTTTCGCCTTTGCCCAAAACGCATGCACAAGCACCACATGACCACTTCTGCCTTTGGCTTCTTCCGGTTTCATTGGGTTTCGTTGACAAAGCTAATAGACTATTACATCGACAACCATGTATTGTTAAGACTGCTCTAGTGCTACATCAAAACCCTGTAGAATCCCATTGAAAAAGCGACTCAGAGGAATTTGACTAGTAAGTTTGAGGCACTCTTCCTCAGCAATCTCTCACTTGATGAAGAACTTACTAGCACCTCCAGAACACTTAGAGACTACTAAGAATCATGGACCCAAGGCCCATCATACTAAATTACTAATACACCATACCTTCACAAACTAGAGTTTACCTTGTGCTCCATTGAGATACTTGCAACAGAAACATGAATGATCTCTTCTAATGCATGAATGCTCCCACCAACTATCATGTCGACTGCCACTAGACATTCATAGAAGCCATCCACAAAGAAAACCACACAATCCGTTGCACAAAATATGTTCCCAAAACACAAAAAACTCTATCCACAGGAAATTAGATGCACCAATAACTATCAAAAAATCATAGCTGAAATAGCACCTACATCAAGTGCTAGCACATCCAACTATCCATACCTCCAAGGTATACCAAGTGATTCTCACAACATCAACAAATCCAACTTGTAACTTGCAATCACAAGCCTCAAGTGCAATACTTGCCACATACACATCAAGAAGCTCCCATTGCAAAGATAATGTCAAAATTGAAATGAATCCACCAACAACATGTCATAGAAGTGTAACCATGTAGTATCAAGGACATCCACAACAATATTAAACATAATAACTTGCAAGAACAATTCTCACAACAAGTCTACAACATTCTCCCAAGTCCTCCACAACCAACAAAGGAAAAAGATAAAGGAACGACCATGTCATCTCTCACATGACAAACATGAACACAAACCAGTGATCACTAAGCTCCAACCAATCTCCAATCCAATGTAAGTGAAACTGAACATCCAGGAAGATAACCAAGACTAAAGAGAAACCATGCAAATCATAACCTGTATCATATCCTTCTACACACACCTCTAAGTGCCAACTGTGACAAGTATGATCTCCTTCAAAGAACCCCAAACAAGAAGCCATAGCAGACTTGAATCACATCCAACCTCTTACAAGAGAATCAAACTAATACCATTCCAAACCAAGGAATTACACCCGATAATCCATGTCCCAAAATAGTAACCATAGGATATCATAATATCATAAATGCACAGAGAGATAACTAATGCCAACAATCTCTCAAATCTTTCACAACTAGCTCACACCATAGCTCTAGATTCATATCTATGAAAGATAAGCATATAATTTAATACAACTGAAAGGAACACTGGGCAGTACCTCTCAAGCAATGAATCACTGATTAGACCAAGAGTGGGGAATAAGAATGCTCTTCCAAGACATTCAAGCCTCCAAGACTAATCCAAGAACAATCTTCTCTCAAGTCCATACCAGGTGAATGCTGCTCGGATTTCCTATTGGAGCTATTAACCATTCCAACACATATACATCTCTAATCACAAGAGAACATCAACATCACCTATGTCTCCACATATCCATGAGTGCCTGCAACTGATCAATCCATGCCTAACTCTAAATGCAAAACAATAATTTTGTGAAGTGTCAAGCAAATGAAACAAAACCAAGATTAATGTCAAAGTTCCAACCATGGAATTAGGAACCAAAAACATGACATCATGATCTAAACATCTCCAAAGAGATAGCATGCTCCACATGAACATATCAAAACAGTTCTACCATGTCAATAGTCCAAAAAACCATGACAAAAACAACCATGATAACATTAAAGCATAAACCAACACCTTTACCAAGGACCTCTTGAGTCCTCAAGATGTCAACATCTCCAAATTTCATGACTTGATACCATCTCCTTCATAATGGACCAACAAATGTGAAAGACCCTTTCTGCAGCAACAGGATCTAAGTCATCTTCTAACATCTGCAACACTAGGAAGATCATCCAACATCCAATGGTGAATCTGCATCACTGCCAACAACTCCCACTAAATTGTGGTACCAAGTCACACATGGCATCATGACAAACATCTTCTACAGGAAGATTAATCTAACCAGACATCAACAAATGCCTGATTTGCCAAAGCAACACAAAAGGCATCTCCATCATCACTATGAGAAGAATCAGATTTAGAAGAACTCCTTTTCCTCTTCTTCTTCTTCTCCTCTTTGCAATCCTTTTGGATATGACCAGTCTGTCCACAGTTCCAACACTTCGCTTTGTACTTCTTTCCAGGATACTCAGATTTTCCTAGTGACTTGGATTCAGACTTCTTGTCCCTCTGCTTGCCTCCTTCCTTTGATATGCCTTGGACAACAAGAGCCTCCTTGATCAGCTTAGAAGATTTCCTTCGAGCCTCTTTTGCTAGCAACGAAGCAACCGCATCTTCCATTTGGAAAGTTGTTGTTGTACTCCCAATGGCCATCACTAGATGATCCAAAGTGTTAGGCAAGGAACATAACAAAAGCATACAACAATCCTCATCATCAATCTTCACTCCTAGTGAGGTTAATTGTGCAACAATCATGTTGAAAACATTTAGATGATCTGCTACAGATGTAACCTCGTCCATCTTCAGGGAGTACAACTTCTTCCTTAGGAACAACTTATTTACTAGAGACTTTCCCTGATAAATGTCACCAAGTTTCTTCTATAGAGAAGCTGCTGTCTTCTCCTCATGAACATTCAACAAAACAGAGTCTGCTAAACAGAGTCTAATCTGCCCTTTGGTTTTCCTATATGCAACCTCCCAAACATCTTGTTGCATGCCTAATGGTTTATCCCCAGACACTACAAACCAGAGTTCTCAGTCCACCAACAGATCTTCCATCTTGAGTTTCCACAGCTCATAGTTGTTACCATCAAACTTCACAATGTCTACTCTTCCTGAAGTGCTTGTCATCTCAATTTGTAAACTTGAATACCAGTCTTACTACAAGACTCTTACTGCAAAAATGACACAAACAACCCGTTCTACCCACAAGGATAACACAACTATCCAGGCTCTGATACCACTTGTTAGGAAAGCAGAGATGCGGAAAGCCTTCCAATGTGTCAAATTCTTAGGGAAAACCAGCAGGGGTGACTTTCAATTGCAATTACAGTCATTAAGAGGCACAAATATGGATAACAGAGAAAACATAAGATGATAAACAAATACAGAACAAAATACTAGAATTTACGTGGGAAAACCCTTATGGGTAAAATAACCACCACCAAAGCCTCAATCTCTTATATTATCATAAATCAGATAACTTATAAGTTACAAATTACTTGCTTTCAGGTATACATTCTCAACCTCTGTTCAACCAGCACAAAACAATTGATTCTCAAGTTTTCGCAAATAACAATCATGTTTGACTCTCTGTAACTTCTTCGAGCATTCCTACCAGATTAGTGTTCTCAACCCCTGCAACTTCTCCTCTTTTTATTACGAATCTTGCATCCGAAAGATAACTACCTCCCTGCAACGATTTGTTTCAAGTCTGGAAGATCAACCGTCACATGAACAACCGCTTAGAACAACCAACATCTAGATGACTTCCAACTCAGCACAAACCTCATGGTTCAACCAATAGTTTAGATCCACATCGATCAAGTCAACCTGTGGTCTCAACACCATCGGCTCGCAAAAGAGAAATTGCTTTGAGCGCGTGTTTGCCACTTGGCAACACGGCTGACACTCTGCTCTGATGCCTTTTTGCCCTTTGCTCAAAGCTCCACTCAAACACCACTTGTCCATTGTAATGCTTAGTCGCTGATAGTCCAGGCGCTACATAAGGCTATACGTGCTTTCTGCTTTGGGTCCCACATAATCTTGTATGCTTTGTTCGAAAACTTGAATCTTACCTCGTGCGTTTGCCACTTGGCAACACGACGAAGATTTTGCCTGCAATGAGTTTTTGCCTTCGCCCAAAACTCACACGCAAGCACCATGTGTCCACGGCAGACATTGCTTTGGTTACTTTTTCGTCTTTGCCCAGAACACACGCACAATAACCATGTGTCCACTTCCGCTTTTGGCTTCTTCTGGTTTCATCAAGTTTCATTGACAAAACTAACAAATTGTTACATCGACAACCATGTATCGCTAAGATTGCTCTAGTGCTACATCAAAACCCTGTCCAAGGCATGTTCCTTCTCATCGAACAAACATTAGGAGAATCCCATTGAAAAAGCGACTCAAAGGAATTTGACCGGTAAGTTAGAGGCACTCTTCCTCAACACTCAGCTCTGGCCCAGCTCCCTCTTTCTCTATCCATTCTTTCCTCAGCAATCTCCTTATTGCTATCTAACATCTTATTATCACTTGAAATCGCCGTTGTCACCTCATGTTGCCATCCACGTAAGAATTTGGCCGAACTCCAAAAATAACGTTGCCACTGAAAACTCCGACACTCCTTAAAGGATATTCAATTGCTGAAGTCACTGCAATCTAGAAATAGTTACCGGTATTGTGTGAACCTCTCCATCAATAATCGCTGCTCTTGGTAAGATGTGGACGATGAGAACTTTGACAGGGGCACCTTTATACATGTATATTTGGATGTATTTCCCAACACAAAACATTTAATCTGTTTTCATATCATCGGCCTATAATGGAGTCTACCTTAGTTTGATTCTCTTTTATGTTTGAATTTTCTTAATCAGCTTACCCATGATTTCTTTTCTTGTCTCCATCCTACCCCATCTTTTTCTATAATTAGCGGCCAGATCGACTCTTTAGTCTTTAATATCATTGTTTCTAATAAATACTGCTCCAACATAATTGCTGACTTGTCTCCTTAGAAATCTGGTCTTTTGTGATTTCTTCTTTGCCGTCGTGCATTAACTAGGAAGTTTAAATCTTTAATTAAACTTCAACATCTCCAATACTTAGTCTTTGCCCTGTTCATCCAAATGCTTTACTTCACTTATAGTATCTATCAAGTTTGACTTTGCTTGACTTATGTCCATTCGTCTTCTCACCTTTGACTACTATGTTAACTTTCAATGCATTAACTGTTGTATATATATTAGGCGTCTATTCAGCCATCAGAATTTAAAATCTTATAGAGGAGGGACTTGGTTTTTTTAAAAAAAAACTCTTCATTATAAGATTTAGATTCTTATCAAGGAGGGACTTATTTTTTTTTCCTAAAACTCTCTTTGCTAAGATTTAGAATCTGATGGCTGGCTTTTTTCAAAAAACTCTTCATGATAAGATTTAGATTCTTATCAAGGAGGGACTTATTTTTTTTCCTAAAACTCTCTTTGGTAAGATTTAGAATCTGATGGCTGGATAAGCACTGGTGTATGTATCTATTTCTGGTGTATGGCCTTTGGTCCTTGTTCTTCATTGTCAATATGCTCGAGTCTTCATACATTTATGACAACAATATATCTTTGTCAACAACCTCATTCATATTCTTCTGACATTTTGACTTTATACATTCTTTTTATCAATGATAACAATTATCTATGTACCCTTGCCATTAGTGACAATATTTCCAATAGTTGGTGCGTACAAAATTGTAAAGACAAGAATTTCCACATAAATTGTATTATTGTATTACTATTATTTGATTTTACATATATGCTAAATTATGATTAAAAGTTGAAGTAATTACATAAATTTTAAAAAGGAAAAGAATATTGTTATACGCTAAATTAGTCATGCTTTTTTATTCTTGAACTGATTTTATGATTATCTGGCCTGTTCAATTCAATATGATACTTTCTATTACATTGTACATTATATAGTTTGGGATTGTTCATGCAGTGTTTAGAATCTGTTATACACTTTTGCAAGCTTCCTTAAATTGAGGCTGCACTTGTTAGAAGTTACGTTGATGTATCTTTGCCGTTGGTATTCTCATCACATAAAGAGTTTATCGTGCATTTTCTTTATCAATGGATAATATCTGTTACGACAATATTATGGTCCTTGCAGGATGCTACCCGCTATGGAAACGTTTCAAGATTTGTTAATCACAGGTAATTCTTGCATGTTTAATATTCTGAAACCATGACAGCGTTCCTTTTGTAAAAATATATTTCTTTGCAAGTTTGTTACACTAAATTGTCTCTAGATAATGCTGCAGTTACCGCTAGGTTCTTCTTCAACACCGATATTACTTTAGTCTGAGCACTAATTAATCAACTTGTTTTGTTTGGGTTGTACTTCTGTTCTGTAGATAAGAGTGTTTCGTACTGGAAGAGCTATTATATTTGCTGAATATCTTTTTCCTATTTCAGGTGTGAAGATCCTAATATGTTTATACGGCCTGTTCAAATTGAGACAAGAGATACTCATTATTACCACGTATGATCAGCTTTAAAGAGCTTTACTTGTTTCTGAATTTCTCTCTTGTTTACACTTTTGGGCATGCTTGAACTGTTCCCTTACATACATTAAACTTCATTCTCAGGTTGCATTTTTTGCTGCTCAAGATATATCTGAAATGGAAGAATTGACCTGGTAGGCATCAGCATAATGCCATTTATTGTCGAACAGAGTAGAATTTTATATGATGATGCATCGTATATTGCACGTTCTTGATACTATGACCAATTCAAGTCTAAAATTTTGGGAGCAGTCTTTCATAGATTATGTAGCCTGCCAATTTGATTTTGTGTGAATTTAGATAAATAAAGGATTTAATATATATTGAATGAATGTGATACAGGGATTATGGTATCAACTTTCAAGATAAACATGAAGTTAAAGGTTTCCGCTGTTTATGCGGTAGTAGTTTGTGTAGAGATTCCAAAGGAAAGGTCACTAGAAGGGGTTGAATTGTTCATTTTGGAGAGAAAAGAAAGTTACCTTCTAACAAAAGTTGAATAAATGAAGTTCTGGACAAAGGGCAAGTTTTGATCCAAAGGATAAAGCTCAGTTGCCTTCATTCTTTGTAGTTGTTAAATATTGTTTCTCACTAACTGCAACCCACGCGATTTTTTGTAACACCGGATTTACTTTTCATCTAAAAGTGCCAAAGAGGATCATTTGTGGAAGTGGAGAGCATTCCATGATCAACATCGTTCTTCTCAATGAAATCAATTTGTGCTATTTTGACATCAGGCTGATATCAATTTCACAAGCTTTCCTTCCTAACGAAGGTACAGCCAATTCCATATCTTCGAATTGTATGAAATATTGGAAAGATTTGTATATATTCTCTTTGGATATTATTGCTCTTTGAGGCCCTTTCATATTTTCTATCCTCAATATTTAAATTGAAGTCAGTCGAGCAGTGATTTTTTTAAATTTATTTTCATTAGTGTAGTTTCTTCCTGTTACATTAAGGTGGTCTAATAGTTTATATATTTTTCAAATGTAACATTCCTTCTTAGTTTATGAATGAAAAATAAATGGTTTATTTTGTAATATGGTTGGTCAATAGTTAATAATAAAAATTAGATTGATTATAATATATGATCATTGTTACTTGATATTAATTTTTGCAAAGGGGGAATGTAGTTTCGGGACATTTTTTGAGAGGCTATCATTTTAAGTGATGAATAATTATTTTGAACTAAAAGAAGGGTAAAAGTTTATTGAACATAGGCAAAAGTACAACAAGAGTTTCAGAGATACAACATAAAGCAAGAATAAAACTAAACACATGCGTTAATTCAAAATTTGGGGCGACATTAAGAGATCCAGGATAAATGACATGGCTTAAGGGTTACTCATGGGATACCAGAGGCACCAACAAGGTTAGCTAGAGAGGATCATAGGACGTACGTAGGAGAGTGTCATCACACAGTCTATAACTAACCTAGGTTACCCTGGCAATCTCTCAGTAGACCTCGGCCCCTAGATGTGGACTCATGTGGAACCAACAGTCCCTTCACGAGGACAAGGAGTTGATCTGTTAGTCTTACGGTCCACAGGATACTAGCCTTCTCCAATCCGTTGTTATCTTGTACGCACACTTGAGGCCATGGGGGAGGCATCAATTATCTTGCTTAATGTTTTAATCCCATTCCAAAAATTTATTAAGTTATCACTTGATTATCTACGCACAATGGGTTACCTTGGTGCCTACTTTGGGCCCTGGCCTGCAGTGTGGACCACTCCCCCAACTGTACTCCTAGCAAGCCCTCCTATGCTCCAAACGAGAGAGAGAGAGAGAGAGAGAGAGAGAGAGAGAGAGAGAGAGAGAGTCTCTTTACCAATTTACTAATTACTATTACATTTAATTACAACATACTTGATAAAGAAAACTTACTTAAATCATAACTATTATGTACTAACAATGAAGATATTAATTCAACTAATAAAAATAATTTACAATATCTAACCTGCAATATAAATTCTATGAAAAGAAATAACAGCTCCTAATAAATATTACTCCAAAAGAAAACAATTATTATTAAAAAATCAAAAACAAATTCATATTAGCCAAACTAAATTGAGACTTGAATTTATATCCTAAATAAACCATGCATTAGGCCAAAAGTAGAAATTAGAGATAATAATGATAAGAACAAAATCTTAGAAGGAATGATTAAAAAAAGAATCTTAGAAGGAATATGTCCCTAAACAAAAGTAAAACTTAATTTTTTTACTTACTAAACAAAAGCATTCATTAAGGCTAGATTTTATATGAGGTTCAAAATCATTAAAATCTTTCATTCATTCATTCAAATTTCTAGCAAATCTAATAAAGATTACGTCGAGACAAAAAGGTGAGGGAAGAGGATAAGAAAAACAAAGGCTAAATTCTAACTAATACCAAATTTCCGAGTGAATCTAATGCAGAGATGAAATTTCCCAACTATATGTTAGTAATTCTAAAACTAAGGTGCATCTATAAATCCATTACTTGATACAATTAAAATGACTCCTATATGGACTGCAACACTGGAGAATAAGGAAACATCTAACACAACGGAAATATAATAACATTTTATTTCAATAACTTCATGTTTCCATGTGGCTGTTTAAAGATAAAACTAATTTTAAGTAGTGGGAGTGTTCCCATGCAAATAATTAGCAGGAAATGATAAATTATAATCTTTTCCTATTTAAGTGGAGCAACGACTACAATAAGCTTGAAAAAAAAGGGGCTGAAATAATCAATAGCTGCTTATTGAGAAAAAATAACAAAAAATCACACATGGCTTCACAAATTGATTTCCCCTTTATTTTTTCTTCTATTTTTTCAAAAAAATTTATCAATGATTTTTTGCTGCTAAAAAAATAAGCAGCAAAATATAATGATTATGGGACACTAGCTAAAAATTGAACAACAATTGTTAGCTAAAATAAACTAAGTAATTGCATAAGAACATGCTCTAACACATTCATATAATGATTGTAATATTGGTAATTAACAATGCAATGCTTGGACGTTTTACAGCCAAACCACCTACCTACTCTTATTATAAAAATCTATATTCGATTGCTATTGCACAAATTGAGTGTAGAACATGAGACACATTACATGCAAACATTTTTATGGTTACAAAGATGAGAGATCCCAGTGAACCATTTTTACAGAGCGCATTTTGAATGGCTATTTAATATAGTTGGCATAGACAATTTATTTATATATGCAATCTTTGGATTGACAAGTTTTTGACTAAACTCCAAAGCAATAACTTTTAATTGCTCATAAGCAGTGATGTAAAACTTACAATGACAATGCACATCAATGGCTACACAGTTTCAGATATTGTCCAATTTGGAGTTTGCACTTGGACTTTGGAGTTTGCGCTTCTAGCTGGAAGGATTGGCTTATTGTTTCTGATTGGAGAATAAAACTACTTTTCTTATAAGTCCCATAAAGAAATACTAATATAAATTTATGTGAAACATAATAATATAATCATTGTGAAAGATTGGAGAGGTTTTGTACACACATACAAATTAATTGAATCCATTAATAAAAAAAATTCAAAAGTGAAACACCAAATGGAAATAATTCCAAGGGCACCAAGGACAATCAGAATCCACCAGGCACAACAACAAAATCCACCATACACAACAACATATATACATACACCACATAGAGATCCTATATACGAAAAATTAAGAACAGTTGAATTGGGAGGGTATTACAAACAACATCCCCGATAAATGTGAGAACCTTTGGTTAGAGGAACAAAATTTCAATAAAATACTCTCTTGGTGGAAAATGAAAGGAAGTTAAGTGTGGAATAACGCTTCCAAATGCTACATCTAATAGGAAAGATGATGCAGAAAATTTCTTACAAACCCTTAAGCTATTGCAAACTAGATAACCACATATACAAAATCAGATTTAAGCAAATAAACACATAACACTAGATATACATGGGAAACCCCTTTCATGAAAAAAGCCACCACTCCAAAGCCAGACCCAATTATATTATCAACAACAAACTAGTTACAATACAATTTCAAAAGCCAATGCTCTCAAAGAGTAATCAGTTGTGATATCTAGATCCAGAATAATTCTATCAGCATAACAATGCTTTTCAAAATCTCTCTCTCTCTCTCTCTCTCTCTCTCTCTCTAGCAACACATTGTATTTATAGAGTTTTCATGCAAAAGGAAACTATTTCTAAAGCGTCTACATTCAATGTATGTACAAACACTTCCTTTATGCATAACTCTTGCATAAAATACAAATCCAAGAGAATATGCCAAAAGATAAACTTTCTAATTTTCGCTCCAAGTCTATCCTTGCAGAAGATTTGGTCCCATTATGCGTCTTTCAAAAAATGCATAAATAATAACCAATAAAAGGCTCCTAAGGTTGAGTCACCTTATCCCAACAATCTCCCACTTGATGAAGACCTTACAAGAGTCATTGTATCACAGCTTAGGCCCCAAGGCCCATAGAACCAACACACCATCTAAACTTTTCAGTGCTCACTGGCTTTGTCAATGCATATGCAACATTCTCCAAAGTAGAAACCTTTTCCAATTTAACCTTTCCATCTTCCACCATATCACGAACAAAATGATATTGTACATCAATATGCTTTGTTCTGGCATGGAAAGTAACATTCTTTGCTAAATAAATAGCACTCTAGTTGTCACAATAAATAGTAATATGTCCTGCATCAAAACTAATATCATAACAAACACTCTTAAGCCAAATGGCCTGTTTAGAAGCACGAGTATCTTCCATATACTCTGTTTCTATAGTGGACAAAGCAACTACAACCTGTCGCTTACTCATCCAACTAATTGCACCACCAAACATCGTGAAAACATATCCAGTGGTGCATCTTCTGTCAATGTCACCTGCCCAATTGGAATCCACACATCCACGAATGCAAACTAAATATTGAGGTCCAGTAGGATTACCATGAAAAGATAAGGAATACTTAGATGCACCCCTCAAATACCCGAACTCTCTTAACTGCATCCCAATGCACCCTTCCAAGATTAGCCATATACTGACTAAGGACTCCCACTGCTTGGGCAATGTATGGCCTCATACAAACCATAGCATACATTATGCTACCAACAACACTCGCATAAGGTACTCTAGACATGTCCTCCATCTCAGTAGGAGAGTTTGGACCATCCTTCATAAAAAGACTCATCCCTTGTAACACTGGAACAATTAACTGCTTGCAAGTTGTCATGTTGAATTTCTCCAACACAGAGTTAGCATTTCTCCAACATAGAGTCAGCATACTTACTTTGGCTCATCCAAAGCTTTCTACTATTTCTATCTCCAATTATCTCAATCCCAAGAATATACCTAGCCGCTCCTAGATCTTTCATTTCAAATTGTGCTCCTAACTGAGACTTCAAATCTAAAATCATTCTTTTACTATTCCCAATAAACAACATATCATTCACATACAAGACTATGATAAGATTGTGACCATTTTCATAATTATAATATACACAATGGTCATATTTAGATCTTAGAAATCCCAAAGACAACACATAGATGTCAAACTTTTGATACCACCTTCTACGAGATTGTTTCAAACCATACAAAGATTTCTTCAACTTACAAACAAGGTTTTCTTTACCTTTTTTTCCACGAAATGCTATGGTTGTGACATATAAATTTCCTTCTCCAAATCACCACGAAGGAATGTTGTCTTCACATCCATTTTCTCAACTTCAAAGTTTCTACAAGTGATAACAATAATCGAATGGATGTCAACTTAGTTACATTAGAGAATATTTCACCATAATCAATTCCCTCCACCTATGAATACCCCTTTACAACCAACTGTGCCTTATACTTCTCAACACTTCTATCTAAACCCAATTTCTTCTTAAACACCCATTTACATCCAACATGTTTATGTCCTTCAGGAAAAGGTACAAAATCCCATGTAGCATTCTTCTTCAATGTTGCCATCTCTTCATTCATGGATTCCATCCAAGAATCTGCATCATGCATACCCATAGCCTCTCTAATAATCCTAGGCACATTAGTGTTAGTAGTCAAAGAAAAAATGCAACTGGAATCCAACAAAGAATATCCAAACCTTTTAGGTGAATAACCATATCTATCAGGTTGTTGTCTTTCATGAGTAGACCTCCTCAATGGTTGAGTTTGAGGTTCCTTCTTTTCTTCATAACTTTCATAACTTCTTGATCTCTCCTCATCATAAGGTCCAATAGGAGCTTGTAGTTCATTTTTTATAGGAGTAGATGGTATTTGAACTACCTCTTTTTTCTGTTTCTCTTCCTTCTCTGGTTGCAAATAAACCGTGGAAGGTTTTAGCTCACAAAATATCACACTTCTACTATAAAGCACCTTCTCTGCAACTGGATCCCAAAGATTGTAATATTTCACGCCAACACCATAGCCAATGAAAATACACTTAACAACCTTGTTATCCAATTTTGACCTTTTTTCACTTAGCACATGAGCATATGCCTCACAACCAAAGACTATAAAATGTCTCAATGAGTGCTTCTTTCCAGACCATGCCTCCATGGGTGTCTTTTCAACAAGTGCTAAAGTAGGAGATCTATTAACTAAACAACATGCAGTGGCTACAACTTCAGCCCAGAACTTTTATTCAAGCCCAACACCACTCAACATACTCCTAGCTCTCTCCATCAATGTTCTATTCATCATCTTTGCAACTCCATTTTGTTGTGGAGTGTATGGAGTTGTCTTATGTCTCTCAATTCCATGATCCTTGCAGAACCTGTCAAATTTTGCTGAGAAAAACTCATTGCCATTGTTAGTCCTGAAACACTTAATTTTTCTATCAGTTTGATTTTCAACCATGGACTTAAATTCCTTAAACTGACTAAAAACTTCAAATTTACTTATGAGGAAATACAAAAATGTCCTTCTACTATAGTCATCTATGAATGAAACAAAGTACACACATATAGATATCGAAGGAACATTAACTAGACCAAACACATCTGAATGAATATGATCCAAAACTCTAGAAGACTTATGAGAACTAGAATAAAAAGAAACACGGTTTTGTTTACCATAAACACAATGTTCACATAATTCAAACTCCAAGTTACAATCATTAAGGCCTTCAACAAGGCTCTTATTCTTTAGGGCACTAAGACCCTTCTCACCAATGTGACCAAGTCTTTGGTTCCAAAGCATTGTCTTCTCAGCTGGGAGATTCATCTCCAAAGAATTTGCACCCTTAGGTACCCAAAAAGCACAACCATGAGATGTAAAAACAACAGTCTTCTTCTTTGCTTGATATGATGGTGAGGATGAAGAATCCAAATCCCTTTTCTTGGAATTCACAAAAACACTATTGCATTGAACCGTGCATGTATCTATCCTATACAAGGTGCCAATCTGAACACCCTTAGCAAGCACCATAGATCCTCTTTTCATCTTGCATCCACCACTTGAGAAAACAACCTGCACACCCAAATCACCAAGCTTGTTGATTGAAAGTGGGCTTCATGCTAAACCAGGGATATGCAGTACACCATCAATCCCCTTCACTCTACCATTAGGGAATCTAATATTGACTTGTCCATGACCAACAACATTTAGGTGAGAGTTATCACCCAGATGTACACCTTCCCACCACCAAACTCTTCATACTTAGAAAATCAATCTCTATGAGATGTCATGTGGAAAGAAGCACCTAAATCTATCAACCACACATCTTTCGATGCATGTGTTTCCAAGGTTGTGACAGAAGCATCTATATCATCTTGAGAGGATTTTTTAGGGTCAAAATCAAAGAAATCATTTTTTACCTTTCTTTGTTTTCTCTTCCTTGCACCATTTCTAGAGATGACCAGGTTTACCGCAGTTCCAATATTTTGCATTGGAATTTTTACTAGGAGATTTAGATCTCCTCGAAGACTTAGATTTAACCTTGTCGTTCTTTCATTTCTCCATTGTTCTACCACGAGAAACTAGGGCCTCCTTAGCCATCTCAAAAGATTTTCTTCTCATTACTTTAGATAATAGTGAAGCAACCACATCCTCCAATTTGAAAGTGGTTGTTTTGCTTCCAATGGCCATAACAAGGCGATCCCACAAGTCCAAAAAAGAACATAACATAAGCATACATTTATCTTGATCATCAATTTTGTCACCAACAGAATTGACCTGGGCAACTAGCATATTAAATGCATTCAAGTGATCGGCAATAGACCCTCCTTCCTCCATCCTTAGAGAATACAACTTATTTCTTAGGAATAACTTATTTACCAAGGATTTCCCTTGATAAATATTACCAAGTTTCTTCCAAAGTTTAGTTGCAGTCTTATCTTCACGGACATTCAGGAGCACTGAATCAGCCAAACAAAGTCTTATCAAACCCTTGGCTTTTTGATTTGTTTTGTCCCACTCATCCTGTGGTGTAGCTTAGCATTTCGTTGAAGAAACCGCGACCCATAGATCTCTATGTACAAGCATGTCCTCCATTTTGAGTTTCCACAACTCAAAATTTCTGCCACTAAATTTATCCATCTCTACTCTATTGGATATGCTTTCCATATCTAACCTACAACAAGGTTATGAAATATTCCTCTGCAAATCTCCCACTGAAACTAGCTTAGCACAAAAAACCCTTCTACTCAACAACAACAACAAGAAAGTTGGCCAGGCTCTGATATCAACTGAAAGGAAGCCAAGTCTGACATATCACTTCTAAATGCTAAATCTAACAGGAAAGATGATGTAGAACATTTCTTAAAAACCCTTAAGTTATTGCAAATTAGATAAACACATACAAAATTAGATTTAAGAAAATAAACACATAACACTCGGTATACATGGGACAACCATTTCAAGATAAAACTCACCACTCCAAAGCCAGACCCAATTGTATTATCAACAACAAACTAGTTGCAATACAATTTCAAGAGCCTATGCTCTCCAAGAGTAATCAATTGTGATATCTAGATCTAGAATAATTTTCGCAGCATAACAACACTTTTCAAAAACTCTCTCTCTCTCTCTCTCTCTCGCCAGCAATATATTGTATTCATAGAGTTTTCATGCAAAAAGAAACTGTTTCTAAAGCATCTACATTCAATATATTTACAAACTATTTCTAGAAACTTCCTTTATGAATAACTCTTGCATAAAACACAAATCCAAGAGAATATGCCAAAAGATAAACTTTCAAATTTTCACTCCAACTATATCCTTGTAGAAGATTTAGTCCCATTAAGGATCTTTCCAAAAATGCATAAATGATTAACCAATAAAAGGCTCCGAAGGTTGAGTCACCTTATCCCAACAGAAAATAGTCTCCCTTGTAATTTAAAATGAGCAGAGAAACAAAATTGAAAATAGAAAAATAAGAGACACAATTTTATAGTGGTTCAGCAATTGCCTACATCTACTCTCAAGTAAGGAATTACTCTATTATTAATTAGTGATACAACATAGTACAGTGCATGAGTGGACACATCCATTTATACATTTGCATACATCCTTCAAGCAAAGAGTCATGAGAAGCCAAACATGTGTGTGCCTGTTGGGATTCACATTCCCAACAATATCCCACGTGTAGCCCAACCAACACAACCATGCTATGCAACATTCCCTACATTTCCAACTCTTTACATGACAATCAAGCCCATTAAAGATTTCAATTTTGTGAAACTTTGTTCACGAACACTTAGAATCAGTCTTCCCCAAAATAAATCAAAACTAATAACACTTAGCAACATAACATCTTCAATCTAAAAACTGAAAAAAATCTCTTCTTTTCGCATGAAATCCATGTTGTAATAACATGTTAATGGTTCAAATGAGATCCCCAAATAAATGTGCTCCTTATGTAGAGCCTCCAAGTAAAATACCACCTCTCCATCTTCCTCGACTGCCATAATATTGCCATTCCCATTGACATCACATGGTTTCTCACCATTACCATTATACTTGGCAACCTAAAAGAACATGGCCTATCCCTTGGTCCAATCCTCATGGTAGCTTTACCTTCAATTATAGTCACTCCATCTTGTATGGATTCTTTAGTTTTACATTTTTCCTCCACAATTCCTAACTTAGTAAGAACTATATGGAGCTCAACCAATTCCATCTTCAGCTCTCCGACATTTATTCTCTTTTCAGAAAACTCCCACTCTTTCACAACTTTCTCCTTTTCCTTCTCCATATAGGAAACTCACTCTTTGAGTATCAAAACCTCATTTTTTAGGGTCACAATTTCTTTGCTATGGTAATCCTCCCGATTCTTGGCCTCTTTGTTCTATTCCATCTCTTTGCCAATTACAACCACAACTTCATTAAGAGTCGAGAAGGAAACAAACCTAGCTTCCTCCTCTGAATCCTTCTCTTTTTTCCATCCATCTTGAGGGTACCTTGTGAGATCACAAAAACTAGGAATACAAGTTCCTTTCTCATAAACATGCATTTTTCCAAGTTGATTACCAACTTGTGCTGATGGAGTCTTCTTAGTACCTATTCCACATGATCAAGATGGTCTTCCTTGCTATGACTGAATATTAGTATGTCATCAAGGTAAACAACAACAAATTTTCCAATAAAATCTATGAATATCTCATTCATAAGCCTCATAAAAGTGCTAGGGGCATTGATTAAACCAAAGGGCATTACTAACCATTCAAACAAACCTTCAGTAGTCTTGAATGTTGTTTTCCATTCATCTTCGGGCTTGATTCTGATTTGATGGTAACCAGACTTTAAGTCTATCTTGGTGAAGTAGCAAGCACCTCCTAGTTGATCCAGTAGGTCTTCAATCCTTGGCATGTGAAATATGTACCTTATTGTGATTTTGTTTAGGGCCCTGCTATCAGTGCATAACCTCCATTTGCCATCCTTTTTAGGGGCCAAAACTAAGGGTACAACATAAGGACTGAGACTCTTTTGGATGAGTCATCTTTCCAACAATTCAGTGACCTGTTTTGCAATCTCTGCATGCTGCAATGGTGTCATTTTGTATGGTGCCTTATTAGGTAGGGATGAGTTTGGTATGAGGTCTATTTGATGACTAATATCCCTAATGGGAGGGAGGCTAGAGGAGGGCAAGTCACTAACAGTGACATCCTTATACTTTTGCAACAGATTTTTGACTTCATTTGGTATGGGCTCTTGTTGATCAGACCTGATGTTATGTTTGGGTTTTGAAATCAGGAAATGGTTCAATATCAGATTCTTTCAAGGTTTTCAACATCTCCTTTTCTCCCATGATGATCACAGTGGGTTCTTTTTCAGTTTTTTTATCCAGTAGGGGCTTCATGGTGAAGGTCTTCCCATCTTTGGTGATGGAGTAGGTGTTCTTCCTACAATGGTGTGTGGCATCAACATCAAATTGCCAGGGCCTACCTAGAAGGATGTGAGCTGCATCCATCTCAACAACATCACAAAGGACCTTGTCCTTGAAGTCGGCAATAGAAAACTCTATCCAAGCTTGTTCTGTGACTAGAGTTTGTTGG
Organism: Chamaecyparis obtusa; assembly: GCA_027943335.1. Classification (NCBI taxonomy): domain Eukaryota; kingdom Viridiplantae; phylum Streptophyta; class Pinopsida; order Cupressales; family Cupressaceae; genus Chamaecyparis; species Chamaecyparis obtusa. The sequence continues at coordinate 2,219,646 of BSBK01000638.1, read as the reverse complement.
CCTTTGGTTAACCATGAAATGTGATAGGGGCAAGGGCGTGGTTTCTTAGGCAAGTTTAATTTCTAAACCATTTCACAAGACACAAGATTTTCAGTTGAACCAGAATCAATAAGAAGATTGCATACCTTTCCATGACACTTGATCTTTGTCCTAAAGAGATTCTTTCTTTGTGGAGGCTCTTGGGTTTGTGGTACTCGAAGGAAGACCTACCTCATCATTAGACACACTCCTTCTGGTTCCAAGTCTCTAGCATCAACATTGTCTTCTTGCTTATCTTCTTGGACAAGTTGTGCTCTCCTCTCAACTTGGTTATTGTTGTTTCTCTTCTCAGGGCATCTTCCTACATGGTGTCCCATTTGGTTGCAATAGAAGCACTTCAATGGTCCATTACCTCTTCCTAAATTTGTCCTTCCTCTATTGAGAGGTCTTATTCCTCTATAGTTCCCCCTTGAATTGGAGTCACTATTCTCTTTATCTCCTTGGTCAGGGGTCTTGCTGCTGCTACCACTACTTTGTCCCTTGTTCCAAGAGTTGTTTTTACCTCTAAAACTCTTCCCACTATCATTGCTCTTCCCTTTGCCAAAATCCTACTTTCTCTTCCATTTTTCCTCTACCTTAAGTGCCATTTGATAGCACCTATTGACTGTAGTAGGGCAGTGTAGACTCAACTCTTCTTGAATGGATACTTTCAAGCCATTCATGTACCTTGCTAGCTTCTCTTCCTCATCTTTAGCCATATTGGTCTTCATGCACAATTTCAAGAACTCCTCGGTGTATGAGCCTACATCCATGTCCTTTTGTTTCAGACTTTCCTTCCTCCGATGGAGTTGTACCCCATAGTCCTTAGGTACATATGTCTCTTTGATCAATGCCATCATTCTATTCCATGAATTGATCATGTTCTTCCCATTTTTCACCCTCTCTGTTTGGATGAAGTTCCGCCAAGTTAGGACTGCTCCCTTCAACTTGGATCTTGCTACCTTTACCCTTTGTTTTTCAAGGATGTCTTCACATTCAAAGAATGTTGTCAATGCCTCTATCCAATCCAAGGCTAGATCAGCATTCATCTTGCCATTGAAAACTGACAAGTCTATCTTCTCCTCCATGGTTCTTCTCCCCATGGACTTCAAGGCATCTATGAAAGGTCTTTGGTTTGCAGGGATATGCTGATTAGGATCATTCTCCTCTTCTTCACTCCTTTCTTCATTTTCAGACCCATCCTTGTCCTTGTCATCAAGCTTCTTCTCAAGCTCTTGAAGCCTCTTAGTTAAGGCCTTATTTGCAGCCTTTTGCTCTCTCACCATCTTTGTTAACTCACTATTTGTAACCCTTGCAGGGATCTCCTCATTCTTAGGATTAGACATAGCTCTGATACAACTTGATGCATCAGTGGTCAGCAGAAGCCTTCAAACAGTGAGCAAAGGCGAGCTTTCAATCCCTCAACACCCAAGGTGAAGGGAGTCAAGTGCTAGATACCGATCAAAGGTATGCTAAAAGGAATTGGAGAAGGTTATCACAACCCTAAAATGCAAAATAACCTAATCACTAGGTTTGCCAAAGTCCCAAGCACCAACAACCAAGAATACACTAAGAGACCTCTATAACAAAAGTGAACAAAACCCCATGAAATGGAAAACAAGACTAGGGGTGGCCTACCAACAATGCTCTAGCCTATTTAGGTCTTATCCTTATAGTTCTAATGGTTCTTTCATTCAAAAGCAACCCATAACACTCATATGCTTCACAACTTGAGGATTTGGCTTGTAGCCCTTCCTAGAGCGAAAATTGAGCATAAATTTGAATGTTCCCAAATGAGATGATGATGTGGTTAGGGATCCTGATATCCTTTTGGGGTTTACAAAACATGTTTTAACACCAAGAATTGGAAGTGCATGGAAGTCACTGCTGTTGCAAGGTTACACCGGGCTAGTAGGCCTAATTAGGGCTCCAAATGCACTATAGGTGATCTTTCTCCTATGAAAATGCAAAAATTAGATATGGAGGCATGTGTTTATGTATAAAAAAAATGAGAATCCAAGTTATCATGCCTTGGAGAACCCCCAACCACAATCTAGGATGACTGTCCTAGTTACTTAACTGGTGCACACATAGAGATGTACACCTATGGTGTGGCGACAAACCCAATCCTCTGCTTGGTATCACTCCAAACCTAAAAAAAGATGAAAATAAATTGAATAAACTTGTATTCCACCAAGGGGAATCAATTTACCATGGTGGAATGTGCCTAAACAATCAGGCCCTATTGGGTACCCTGGTTTTAAGCCTCAAATCTAGGCTCCTAGACTAAAAATCAGATAACTTTTGATCTAAGGAAGATCAACACATGACACCAACTACATATGGAAGAGGATTCAAGTCTTCAACCCCAGGAATCATTGTAACATGCCCTTGCATCCGTACCTATCTGTACAGGGTTCTGAAACACGAAAATAACAGAGAAATGATGGTTATTTTTATTGATAGAATGCCAAAATTACATGTATATCTTATCACCCACCTATGAGGGCTTATATCAGATACTCCCAATGGTTACATGAGTGGTTTGAACCAACTAGCTATTTGGGAGGGTTATTACAAGTTTTTGACAACTTTAGAAAGTTGCTCGGAAGTTGCTTGACAACTTTTAGAGCAACTTTTGCCTATTTTGCTATCTTGCAAATCTAGTGACCAAAATTGGTCCTTACCTTAAGCCAATGATCCAACATGGATCAAATAACTTAAAAAAATAAAAGAAACTAAGATCCTAAGATTTGAGGCCCATTGACCACTTTTGACCATAGCTAGCCAGGGGCTTATAATTGTGTCGATCCTGGAGCTAGGCCTTACAACTTGGTCTAGGTGCCTGATTAGAAACTCTAAGATACTAGGTGTGTTTAGGACCCTTAGTAGCATTGTTTGATGATTGTAGAGTAGGTTCTCCTGTACCAAATACCAACTATAATTTAAAATGAGCAAAGAAATGAAATTGAAAATAGAAAAATAAGAACAAAACAAGAGACACAATTTGATAGTGGTTTGGCAATTACCTACATCCACTCTCAAGCAGTGAATCACTCTATTATTAACCACTAATACAATACAGTACAATGCATGACTGCACACATCCATTTATACATTTACATACAACCTTCAAGAAAAGATTCATGAGAACCCAAACAGATGTGTGATTCTTGGGCTTCACATTCCCAACATCCCTCAGCAAGTGTATACCTACCTACAAAAAAAATCTCTTATAGACAATGGAGAACATGTTTCGAGACGAATGAAAAAAGAGAGGTAGAGACACTCATTATAAATCCTTGAAGAAAAGATTCTCTAGAAGCACTATAAATTATGAAATGTTAAACTATACAATGTGAAGTTAATCCAAATAGTGAACAAACAAAGAAATCAAGTTACAATGAAACTATAACTTTAGGCTAGAAAAATGATAATTATTTCACATTCAGAAATAATGAATAGATTGCCTTATTTTATAGATTTAAAGTTAAAGAGAAAAAAAAATGTAAATAGCTTATTTACTAAAATAGAGTGGTTAGAAGAAGGGGAAGAATCCAACAACCAAAATGATTCTAGGAATGGGGATGGTAAAGCCAACAATAAGAATGTTGAAAGAAAAGGAAAGAAAATACAACCTACCTTGGAAGCATATAGATCTAAGGTGTGGTGGTCAGAGTGCTTGAGAGGCAAGGATTGTTCATCTTCATTCTCATTTTTTGAGTCGGTCTGGTGACTTTCCCTCGTGGAAGAAGAGAATCGGTGATGAAGAAATTGAAGAGACAAAATGTGTAGTGTAGGCAGGAAATGTAGTGCCTCCCTCATTTGCCTCTTAGCACAAACAACATGATGGTGTTGTTTCAACCTTCACACTCTTTGAGTATGATCATGTTGGTCCCAAGTGAGGGTGAATCCGCTAGGAGGATTGCTTTTGGAGCTTATTTTTGATGCCTTGTGTGAACTTGGGGACGTTGGGTGTGGTATTGGATTGTATCCCGGTGACCATTAGAGATAGGGATGAGTCGGTCCTGAGTATGCAGTGATCGTTATTCACATAATGTTTTATGATGGCATCGTGAGATGCACCTAGTTTAGCTTTGTCTTATGTTAATCAAGGGATTATCATTGGGGGTTGTGATGAGTGTATTAAGGGACCCTACCCCGATCCTATCATTTTTTTTTCTACATTATAGATTTTGTAATTAGAAAAGTTATGTTGATGCATTATGGATTTATATTCTGATGGATAGAGGATTGACCTTTGATTCATGATGTACTCTTTTTCATGTTGCTAATGTACTCATGTCCATAATTCTAGGATGCTATATGTTTGCAATAGGGTTAATTGAAGTCAACTGATTTTATGATAGTGCAATTGAGTGCATGTTTTATGGGAATTGAATTGGAATAAGATAATTTAAATAATAATAAGGTGTGATATATGTTCTAACGAAGTTAAATGTTGTTTTCCTTATGGAAATGTAGTAGGAAAGGTGTGTTGAGTCGTGAATTGAGTAGGTAGAATGTACCCTTTATGAATATTGAAATGTTACTATTGGATATGAATATTTACTCAAATGACAATTTGAATTTATATTACGTTGAGAAGTGAATTAATAGAAAATTGATTTTAGGACTTAATGTTATGAAAGAAATTCCAAGTATTATGCTTTGGTTACTAATTCAAGAAATATAAGTAGAATTGATTATGAAATCAATTGAAATGTTAATATTATCTTGATTATGAAAGGGTATTTTATATGCTTGTGAATATTGTATTCCTAGAGATTTTGTGGTAAAGGAAATTAACAATGGATGAGTCAAAATTATAGAATGTTGTGAAAATTGCAAGTTGATTATACAATGTATTTTATGTGGATGATGATTTAGGATATATTTCCATGCTTTGATTTTCAGGTCTTGATGTTATGTTATTTGATGAATTATTTAATTTTGAGTATTATGTTTTAGTTTCATGTTGATGCAAGAAATGTTTATGTGGTATGAACTTGGTTATGAATTAGGTTATTTGATATATATGAGTTCATGAAATAACTTCTTAGAAATTAAGAAATGCATTCTTGAGATTAAGTGAATTTCATATGATGTTGTGTAGATGCAGTTAGATTATATAATATATTTTGTGTGATTATTTATGATGTAATATTTATTTGTGATTATTTATTTATATAATATATTTTATGTGATTATTTATTATTTATGCAGTTAGATTATATAATATATTTTATGTGAATTTCATATTTGTCTTCCTCTATTGCAAATTTTGAATTTTCCTCTTGTTGGAGAGAGAACCCTTGGATAGTATGTCCAATCATATTTGAGGTTAGGTAAGATGTTAGGTAGGGTTTTCCTTTTAGTGGGATGGTGAGGAATTTGGTAGAGTAATTTACCACTCTCCAATTTTGGAGACTTCTAGTAGACTTAGTAGGTTTTAATGGACTTAGCAAAAGAAGGCTTGTAGGAAGAGAGCTCTACTCAACCCTCATTGCCATAGCTTGGATAAAGGTTGGTGCCGTTTCATGGAAGACACATTTTATTTACTTGTTTGAATATGACATTTTTGTGTGAAGTTGTATATGGTTTTTGTGAAGCTTTATGATTTCCTTTCATGGCTTCTTGTTTAATTGTATTTGCTAGTTTTATTTTTGTGTTCTTATTTTATTGGGGTGTGCAAGGCTAAACTCACCCTTGGGAGGGAAAAGGGCCTTGATGGGTGAAGAGTTTTAATTGGGAATGCCCATTTAGTGTAGATTCCTTCCTCATAGAGGAAGGGGATGAGGCATGGATGTATGGGCTCCATGTTGCCATTATTTGTTATCTACATATTTGGGGGCCAAAAAGGTTGTTACTTGTGTATGGAAATGGAAGGAATGATATTTTTGGTTATAACCTTGTGAAGACAATGTTATTTGGTTTTGGGCCTTGTTGAAGGCAAGATTTTGTATTTTTATGGCTTCTCCTACTTGGGTATTTTCCACCTTCACCCCTTTTATGGGTCCAAGGTGACCCATTGTGTAAAATCCTTGGGAGTGGAATTTTATGTGTATATGTGTTTGCTGGTTTTTATTGTGTATGTGTGTTTGAAGCATGTTTGTACCCACATCCATCTTTGTTTCCCCAAGGTCGAGGGTGGCCATGTAATGGCCTAGGTTGGGAGGTGAGCCTCCATGGTCAATTAGCTTTCTTTTAGCAGATTTCTACTTGAAAAGCTTGCTGGTTTTGTAGAAGAAAAAGAAGATTTTGTCATTTCTACTTGCAAATTTTTTTGTGTAAAAAGGGATAAAAAATTCTTGCAAAGTTGTATTTGATTGTGAAATGATTGCCCATAAATTTCTATGTATTTCTAAAGAAAGAAAATGTAAAAATGAAGATTCTTAAAGCTTTGAATGCACACAAAAAAAAGGCTTGCTGGTTTGTTTTCCCATATGCAAGAAAAAGTTAGATTTTCTTATGATTCTTAATCTCTTCCCTATGTAGTCAAAATTTACTTCAAGTATTTAGTTGAAAAATAAAAGTTAATGTAAATTTTCTTTCCTAATTACCCATGTAAGAATAGATTTCATTTTGATATCATGTTAGTTTTAAAAAAAGTCTTGTATATACACTTATATATATATATATATATATATATATATATATATATATATATATATATATATATATATGTATGTATGTATGTATGTATGTATGTATGTATGTATGTATGTATGTATGTATGTATGTATGTATGTATGTATGTACCCCATTGGAATACATTGTTATGTTGATGTTTAAAAAATAAAAAAAATAGACTTAGTTATTCCCTATCTTTCTTCTTTTTGATTTTGGAAGAGTATATATACATAAATATGTGTATATATACACACCCTTGGTGTGTATATACACACATGTATACTTATGTGTATACAAAACTTGAAAATCTTCATCTTCTTCTTTCTCTTTGCCAAACCTACAATAACCAAATGAGAGATTAGGATTTTGGTAGATGTTTTATTCATAGCCTAACCCTAATTTCAAATTAGGGTTAGGGTTGGCTTTTTGGAGCCATTTTAAATTTTAAATTTTAATTAAGTTATCATTAAATTTTATCTAGATTTAATTCTCTATTTTATTATAATTTAGTGACTGTTGACTTTTCACAGTCACTTTATTTTGTATTTTGTTTTAATATTATTTTATTAATTATTGAGATTTAAAAAACTTCCTTTTTATTGAGTAGGATTCTATTTAGATTTAAATCCCTGTCTTATTTTAATTTAATGACTGTTGACTTTTGATAGTCACTTTAATTTGAATTCTGATTTATTTATTATTTTTATTGGGATTCTAAAAGAGATTCTTTATTTATTTAGTGAGATTTTGTTTGGATTTTAATCCCTGTCTTATTTTAATTTAATGAGTGTTGACTTTAGATAGTCACTTTAATTTGAATTCTGATTTATTTAATATTTTTAGTTTTATTGGGATTCTAAAAAGATTCTTTTATTATTTAGTGGGATTCTAATATTTTGCTTTTGGATGCCATTTTTAATTTAATTTAAATTTGATAATGTTGAGATATTAATAAATGAACCTTATTCTTTTTAATACTATTCTTAGAATTTTTTTTTTTTTTTTAAAATTTAAAAATTAATGCCTATTTCCAATTGAATACTATTTTTATTTTTATTATAATGGTGGTGGTTAAATTTAATATTTAATTTACTATTAATATTTTAATGTATTAATGGGTTATTGTAGGGGAAATTATTTAATGTCTTAGAGTGAGACTTAGATAAATAACTTTCTCGTTAGCCTAAATGATAAATTTAATATTAAATCTTTATTATGGTTATTTTAATCTTTTAAATGTCTAATTTAAATTAATTAATTAACTTTGATAACATTATGTTTGGGGATTAAAATACAGTATTTTAAATTAATTATTATTAACATTATAACTTTAAAATGGGTAATAACTTTGTAACCCCAGGTTTCTCATAGGAATGCTTTTATGATCCTATTTCATTAGTTTAATATTTTCTTGAGATTTAATATTTTCATATTTAAAATTTAATATTTATTTCTAATTGAACATTTTTTTTAACATAACGTTGGTGGTAAAATTTAATATTTAATTTGTTTGTATTATTTTAATAATTAATGGGTTATTTGGGGGAGATTATTTAATGTTCAAGATGTGATTCAGATAAATATTTCTCCCTTAGCATTAATGTTAAATTTTATATTAATATTTTATATGACTATTTTAATGTCCTTAAATTATGTAATTGAGATTAATTAATAAACCTTGGTAACTTTATGTCTTAAGTAAAAATATAATATTTTGTAATAAAATATTTGAACATTATTATTTTAATGGGAATAATTTAATAACCCTAATTTTCACTTTTGTTCGTCTCTTATTAGAACCCTGTTAGGGTTTCTTAGAGACCTAGAGAGTTTCGAGAAAACTAATGCAGTTAACAAACAAGAGATGTTGGCAAGCTAGCACATGCCATGATACCTCTTGTGAGTAAAATTGTGTTGGGTTATGCATTCGTACTTGTTAAAGTGTTCCTTAGTGTGTTACCTTGTTGTCTTTTGTGTATTAAAAAAAATTTATTGTGTGTGTTTTGCCCTAATTTTTGGGCATGACAGGAAAGCAGTGCAAAACCCTATTGTAGCAAAGATATTTTAAATGAGACAAACGAACCAAAACCAAAGTCCCTATAGCCACTGCTTCAATCCATTAATATAAAACATGTGCAAAAAAATAATGTGTGGAGAAGCAGTAGTGAATGATGTGATTTAACGATTCCTTTGTAGGCACACAAAGCCATTGCCATTCCTTTGTTCATATGTTTCATTGAAATAACCAATCAGTGCATGTAAACATTGGTTTCCCAACCAAAGATAACGGTTTAGCCATATGGTAAGTTGTTTATGAGCGTGAGACAAATATGTTGATCTTTTGTACGAGTGAAAGCTTGTTAAAGAAGTCTATCAGCTAATTCTTTATTATTTTATATATATTTTTTTATCAATTTATGATTTAAATTAGAAACATAATACATATGTTTCTATGTAATTTTTAACATAAATATTTATTAATGTTTAGAATTATAATTTTTAATTAAAATTTATTTATATATGAAATATTATATTTTCTTGATATATTTTGACATTATTTATTATTTATTTTAATTTTTCAAATAGATTTCATTATTCTTTATGTCAAATCCATGTTAACTTAAAAATATATATATTAAAATATAATAAATAAATAAGTAAATAAATAAATAAATAAATAAATAAATAAATAAATAAATAAATAAATAAATATATATATATATATATATAAAATTATAGTCATAGAAAGATTAAATGATAGTTATATATTCTTTTAAATATTTTGAATTCATTTAATTTTAATTCATATGACCTAAAGTATATAATTAAGCCAATTAAATCAATGTATGTAGTTTGGAGGAGAAGCTTAGTGCAAAGGTGCCACTAATAGGGATTGAAAGGGCTATATTGAATTTTATTGTGTATAATACATAAGTGAGAGGGCTATATTTCACCATGTCACATGTTGATATAAATGGATAATTTAATTCAATTACTGATGATTATAGATATGGTTGTCTACTTTAACAAGAAGGTATCTCACATGTTATATTGTAATGTGAAAATGAAGCATATCAGTTTGCCTCTTCACTAACAATTCACATTAAACTAGTCAATTATCTAATTAAAAACAATGAATAATAATATTGTAATTACTCCCAACAAACACAAAAACCACCTCATAAACCACTTAATTTATAAAAAAATTAAAGATTTTTGAACGTAAATAACATACCGCACAAGTAACAATAGGAAGCAACAATGACCTGCATAACAGACACCATCCCCTGAATCTATGAAATATCTCCAAATATTCTTTATAAATCTTATGAAGATTTTATTGGTAGTTTAAACACAAAATGACAATCTAACAACCTTGGGCGGTGATCCTTCCTTATGAATGGAGATTCCACTTACTTTTCAACGATCTCTCCTAAGGGTTGATTAAGTAGAATTATAAAGCAACGGAGAAAGGAGGAGAAGAAAAATCCAGAAAAATGTAGACTAAAAATGTATTTTAAACACTATAATGACAACAATTACATGTAGATCTTTATTGGTCCTTTTTTTAATCAAAACTTTTCTTTTTTTCTTTCACAAAAGATTGGTTTACAAATTCTTTTCAAACAGATTGGCTTTCCTTGCCGCATTTGTTCTTATGAAAACACAAGGATGTGAAAAATCCATTGCAGTCATTGATTATTAATCTCCTATCTTATAAAGATTATTTAACTGCTGAAAATTAATTCATTGTTAATATTGAAAAATAACACAATTGCAACTTCACCAAATAAAATATAGAAAGAAACATGCAACACAATGAACTCAATATTTTTGGACAAATTGTCCTTGGAAAAACCCTGGAGGGAAAACGAGTACTGCATATGAGAAATATATTAATCTTCAAAAAATTAAGAGATACAAAAACTCCTTGCCTCTTACTGGCAGAGCTCCGACAACCTCCCAATTTCTCCTGCTGATATTCCAACATTGTTATCTCCCAATGCTATCACTACACCCTTGCTAACACTGCAAGACTATTTTCTATTAGTGAAAATTCATTTGTTATCACTGCAAGTACTTCTTCAACTTGTGTCTGTTGTTATGATTTCCAAATGCCCCTAGACCCCCTTTTATACTACCCTCATTGGAGAATCAACAACAGAGATCAATTCTCAATCAACGACTGAGATAAATACACAAAAACCAATACAAAAATAGGTTGCAAGTTGTCACCTAGGGGAATCAAACAATGCATTAAATAATTGTATCTGCATTAACTTCTAGAAAATAATCATTTAATATTGTTTAGAAAGTGGACCAACAACTGTCCAAGCTAACTAACTAACACTCCCTCTTAGCAAGAAATATGTTCTGCATGATACCTAATATATCTCTGAAGAAGATGAATTTAACCTTCCCCAATGCCTTTGTCAGAATGTCTGCTACCTACTCCTCTATAGGTACGTACTGTAGCTGAACAATCCCCCATTGTACACAATATTTGATGAAGTGATACCCGATGTCTATATGTTTAGACCTATCATGAAACACTAGATTCTTAGATAACATAATACAACTCTGATTGTCACATTGTATCACAGTAGTCTCAACCCTCTGACCAAACAAGGATACTAGTAACTTTTGAAGCCATATAGCTTCACATGTCACCATGCTAGTTGCTATGTATTCTGCTTCTATAGAGCTCAGAGCTATGGACTTCTACTTCCTGTTGAACCAAGAGACAACTCCCAATCCCAAACTGAAACAACACCCTATAGTGCTTCTCTTATCTATTGTACTTCCTGCCCAATCTGCATCAGTATAGCCTATCAACTTTATACCTTCACCTCTAACATATATTATCCAATACTCAACTATACCACACAAATAACAAAACACATGCTTTGCTACTGTCCAATGTACTCTCTTTGGCTCAACCATGAATTGACTAAGATAGTTTACCACAAATGCTATATCTAGCCTGGTGTTGACCAAATACATGAGCGAACCAATCAACTTCTTGTATAAGGTGGGATCTACATCCTTCTCCTTAGATGTATCTACCTGTAGCATCAGAAAATAGAAGAACTTACATTTGGGACTAGTTTAGCCCTCCAAGTAGGTGGTTTGGGGTCATGTCAAACACCTTGAATAGGTCTCTGACTTGTTTTTGGCTTTTTTCCCTATTCTACCCCATTTTCCACTTATTTTGAGCTTGTTTCTGGCACCTGGCTCTTTGAATTTGAGGTTCTTAACCTTCTGGATCAAGGTCAACCTTGACCCTAACCTAGGTCAAGGTTGACCTTGATCCTAACCTCGACCCTGACCCAAGGTTTAAATTTTAGATTTTGAAGGTTTTCAAATGTTCGATTTTGGAAATATTTATTTCCCTCTTCCGGGTCAGCTATTTCAGGTTTTGAAATGATAAAATCTTAAATTATATTTAATTTAGGTCCACGTCTAAGGGTTTAGGCTTAATGAGAATTTATTTCTCCAATGTCGGCCTCTCTAGAAGTTTGTGCCCTAGACTATTATAAAAGGAAGCCTTCTCCTCCCATTTCAATCCATCCTCCATATCAATCAAGTGTCCAAGCAAGATAGGAATCAAGCAAGAAATCATCTATATTCAAGCATTCAAGCATTCAAGTTCTCCATTGAAGATCAAGGAATCAAGCATTCAAGCCTTTGAAGGGATTTGGTTCAAGCATTCAAGATTCATCATTCAAACCCTAGATCTATCCATCATGGTGGTGTGATCTTCCTTCAAGATCCTTTGTTCATCTTCAAGATCTATTCATTACCCCTTCAAGGTGGATTCCAAGCATACAATCATGGAGCTTTTGATTTACATTTATTAGTGTTCAGTCCAAGCTTTCATATTAACACACTTGTTTACATTTCAAATACAATTTCATATCTTTTGAATATCATAGCTTCATTGTTAGATCTACTTCTACTACTTGATACCATTCTCTATTTCAATTCCATTTTAAGGTTGATTCCAAACCGGGGTTTGACCAAGGCAAACCCCTCATCCAAATAACAAAACCATTTTTATGCAGGAACAAGTACGAAACAATGAATTATAGTGCAGATCTGGATACCCTTTTTGAAAAACTTTCAAGATCCATGAACATAATTTCCATCGGAGCAACGCAAGTCAAGGTCGACATAAAGGGGTTAAGGTTGAGCTTTTTACTTGGGTCAAGGTCGACCTTTCTTAGAAAAGAAAAAAGGTTTCTGGGTTTTCTTCATCTCTCTATTTCCAGATGAGAGATCCGGTTGTAGAATTTCCTGAAACTGAGTACAGACACCAAGAAATAGTGATTTCCAAATCTTCTACCTTTCAAGATAAGTATTTATGTTTTATTAAGTTTTGTATGTCCACAACATTTTCCATCTACACATTCTATACATCATCACACACATAAATACATCATTCCACACATAAATACATCATAGATATAAAAATATATCTTTTGATATATTTTTATATCTTACATTTTGGTTAACCCGTGATAGACAACTCTTTCTTTTTGGTGTTGGATGCTTTGCTTCCTTTCCTTAAGATTTTCTTAGATTTATTTTATGCTCTTGCATTTTAAAATAATAAAAAATAAATTTGTTTTATATACTCTACAATATACAAAACTATTTATTGCATTTCATTTACTATGAAGATTTTTAAGATACTCTGGAGTGTGGCTATTTTCCTTATTATTCTCCTCTTAGCATCTCTTTATCACACTTATGATGTTTGTGAGAGTATCATCCATTTCTTTATGTTTGTCACTCTTCATGTTTCACTTGCTTATGCTATTGTGAGATTGACTAATACTAGTCTTCTTACTTTCAAAACTTTCATTAAGGATTTATGTGGCAGAGTTATTACTCTTTTGGATTATGTGAAGAATTTGGTAGATGATACACCATCTCCCAATCTTCCTAATCCTATCCTTCCTAATCTAGTTCCTAATCTTCCTAATCCTAATCCTATCCTTCCTAATTTGATTCCTAACATTCCTAATATTCCCATTCCTATTTCTCCATCTGCTATTCCTAGTTCTTCCCACAACTATGATGAGGCTCAAACTATGGTTCATGATGCAGATGTGCAAGAATTCTTGGATTTACCTTCCCCTTCTTATGTGATCCATGATGATATTAAAGGGAAGATAAAAGAGACTTCTTCTAAACCTACCATTCCACCTTATACAACATTTTCTCATGATCACAATAAACAATCACCTCATGCAAAAGCTTTACAAGATATGTACACTACAAGATACAATATGATGGCTAAACAAGGTTATAAGGGTTTAGGGCTTAGTGTTAATGTAAATGGTATTAAGTATCCAGTTCATCTATCCCCTAAACAAGATATGCGTGGACTTGGCTTTCCGTTTTATCAATTTAAGGTGGTTGATTTTGATCATCGCCTGCCTCTTCATGTTCTTCTTCCAACACCTTCCTCAGATTACCCTGATACTCCTCAAGATGTGGCTAAGAAGGTATATGTTCAATTAATGAATTCTAAGAAAGAAATTTTTAAACCTATGTCAAAAGATGCTCTCTCCAAGTAAAAATTTCCTTTTCACTATAGTAATACACATTTACTTGCTGATTGTGTGCATTTCAAGTTGTATGTTAGAGAAAGAGCATCTTTAGGAATTATATCCCACTCTCATGCGGTTTTACAATTCCTTCATAATTTTGATTAGGGGTATCCCCTTCACTCTTCTATAATGTAGATCTTTTATCCTCTTGTCTTTTGACTAGGGGGCAAGAGGTATTTCTTCTAGTTCTCTATGATCCATTATGCTCTTAGCATATATTTTGTTTTGAGTTTAATTGGTTATCCTTTCTATACTTTATCCCTATGGTTTTGTATTATGTTCATAATCAGCCATAGTTCTCTTTTATTATTCAAGATATCTTTTCTAAAGACATTTGTTTTGCAAATGTGTCCCTTGCTTTCATCCTTGGGGGGAAAGGTTTTTCCTTCTTTCTCTTTGTCTACGGATCTTCTTTCCCTAGCTTAGTGGCATTTGTTTATTCTGCAACATTATTTCATTATACTGACTGAGTTTTTGGCTATGGATATCCTTTTATGTGAGAGGTTGTTGTCCTAGGTCATCACCTCTTCTTTATTTTGCAAATTATGTTCTTTATAATTTTTTTCCCTTATTGTAGGGTTAGAGTTTGATTCCTTTGTTCAAAGATTCCTCTTCCTCTTGATCACAGGGGGCTTGATGATTGAATCTTTGGTCCCTCTTTGAAAGATGATATTTTGTCTAAGGCACTCCTCTATGGTGGGGGTCTTGCTGATAAGCTCTCTTTCACTTTAAGGATCCTTTTTCCATAAGGGACATATCCTTTTCACAATTATCTATGTTCTTTGATGCAAGGGTCAATACCCTTTGCTAAGAATATAGTGTACATTGTTGTTAACATGATATCTCCTTACTTTGTGAAATAGGTATCCTCTTTCTCTTCCTTATCTTGTCTAGAAAGTAGCCACGATAAGGAGGGGGGCATATATAGGGTCTCTCTTATGCTATAGTTTTACATTTTGCAATATGCTAAATCCTTGGAAGGTAACACACATAAGTTGCTAAATCTTGGAGAGACATGCATCTTCAATTTCAAATATGCTAAATCCTCGGTAGGTAACGCACATAAGTTGCTAAATATTGAAGAGACACACATTTTGAATTTCAAATATGCTAAATCCTCGAAAGGTAACACACATAAGTTGCTAAATCCTAAAGAGACACACATTGTATATTTTGTAGTGATACAAGAAGGTGGATCTATGGGTATTCCAAAATCTATTAGAAGATGCATTACAACTACAAAGCACAATTTTTGGGTGAACTATCAGGTTTTGCTACCTATTGGGCTATTCCTCCTTGGTGATTCATAGTAAGGTGGGCATCTTACTAGGTGAGGTAATCACTCTCTCTTTTCGCTTTCATTCTAGTAGGATTAGATCATGAAGCTATGTTATTTATAGTATTGCTCTTGTCTTTCTTATGTAATCATTTATGCTTTTATGATAGCTTTCCAAATATGATATTAGTATAGGAAGCATTTCTTAGCAAGGTTTCCTTGGCTAGTTGATTTGGGTTTGTTTTTGTACTAGCCTCTCTTTTTGTATCTTTTAGCTTTGTCTTGGTTTTCTCTTTGTTTTCACACCCTCGTGCGTGTATGTTGAGTTAGAATCCTTGTCTTGGGGGCTCATGTCCTCAACTAAGTTATATTATATCTTGTTGTGAATCCACTAGAATCTTTCTTCTCCTTTACCAAGAGTTTGCATTGAATCCATACTCTTGATAAAGTGGGGGCTAAATGTAGCATCGAAAAATGGAATCACTTCCATTTGGGACTAGTTTAGCCCTCCGAGTAGGTAGTTTGGGGCCATGTCAAATGCCTTGAATATGTCTCTAACTTGTTTTTGGCTTTTTTCCCTGTTCTGCCCTATTTTCCACTTATTTTCAATCTATTTCTGGCACCTAGCTCTATAAATTTGAGGTTCTTAACCTTAGGGTCAAGGTCGACCTTCTGGGTCAGGGTCAACCTCAACCCTGACCCAGAGTTTAAATTTTAGATTCTGAAGGTTTTTAGATGTCAGGTTTTGGAAATATTTATTTCCCACTTTCGGGTCGGCTGTTTCAGTTTCAAAATAGTAAAATCTTAAATTATATTTAATTTAGGTCCACTTCCAAGGTTTTAGTCTTAATGGGAGTTTATTTCTCCTATGTTGGCCTCTCTAGAAGTTTGTGCCCTAGACTAGTATAAAAGGAAGCCTTCTCCTCTCATTTCAATCCATCCTCCATATCAATCAAGTATCCAAGCAAGATAAGAATCAAGCAAGCAGTCATCTATATTCAAGCATTCAAGAGTTCAAGTTCTCTATTGAAGATCAAGGATTCAAGCATTCAAGCCTTTGAAGGGATTTGGTTCAAGCATTCAAGATTCATCATTCAAACCCTAGATCTATCCATCATGGTGGTGTGATATTCCTTCAAGATCCTTTGTTCATCTTCAAGATCTATTCATGGTCCCTTCAAGGTGGATTCCAAGCATACAATCATGGAGGTTTTGATTTACATTTATTAGTGTTGAGTCCAAGCTTTCATACTAATGTACTTGTTTACATTTCAAATACAATTGCATATCTATTGAATATCATAGCTTCATTGTTAGATCTACTTCTACTACTTTCTAGCATTCTCTATTTCAATTCCATTTTAAGGTTGATTCCAAACCGGGGTTTGACCAAGGAAAACCCCTCATTCAAACAATAAAACCAATTTTCTTGTAGGAACAAGTACGAAACAATGAATTACAGTGTAGATCTGGACACCCTTTTCGAAAAACTTTCAGGATTCACGAATAGAATTTCCATTGGAGCAGCATAGGTCAAGGTTGACATAAAGGGGTCAAGGTTGACCTTTTTACTGGGGTCAAGGTCGACCTTTCTCAGAATAGAAAAAAGGTTTTTGGGTTTTCTCTGTCTCTATGTTTCCAGACGAGATCCAGTTGTAGAATTTTTCAAAACTGAGTACAAACACCAGAAAATAGTGATTTTTGAATCTTCTACCTTTCAAGATAAGTATCTATGTTTTATTAAGTTTTTTATGTCCACAACATTTTCCATCTACACATTCTATACATCATCCTAGACACAAATACATCATAGATATAAAAATATATCTTTTGATATATTTTTATATCTTACCCTACCTTCCTCCAATTTGTAATCATGGGTGTAGACATGGATTTGCAATCCTCCATCCTAAATCTCTTCAATCTTCACACGTGGGTTTCTCTATTGTGTTCTACAAAGCCTTCTTGTTTCTCTATGTATACCTCCTCCTTCAACTCATCATTGAGCAATGCTATCTTGACATCCATTTGATGGATCTGCCATCTCATCTATGCTGAAAATGAGATCATAGCTTGTATAGAAGTATACATGGCCACATGATAAAATATCTCCTCATAGTTTGATAGAACCCCTTTTCCACAAACCTTTCCTTGTATTTCTTGATGCTACTGTATCATCTTAAAATGGAAGCACTTCCATGATAAAAGCATTTATCCCTCTGAATAAGTGGTTTGGGGTCATGTTGAATGCCTTGAATGGATATTCAACTTGGATCTAGCTTTTCCCCTTGTTCTACCCCATTTTCCTCTTCTTCCTAGCATTTTCCTAGCATTCTGGACCATGAACTTGAGGTTTTTGACCCTAAGGTAAAAGTTGACCTTATAGGGTCAAAGTCGACCTCAATCCTAACTAGGTCAGGATCAACCTTGACCCTGACTTAGTCAGGTTCAAGCTTGACCTTGACCCTAGGTTCTTGGATCTTCAAGGTTTGCTTCCGGTTTCAGGATTTTATCAAAATCTTGCATTTTCCCTCTTCGGGGCCACTATTTATCGGATTAAGTGTCAAATTCTCAAATTAATATTTGAGGTGGACCTTTCTCGATATTTGTACAGGATTCCTAATTTATTATTGGAGATTATCCTTTCTCAAGTTTTGTGCTTAATACTCAAATTAACTTTGGGGTTGGCCTTACCTCGAATTTTGTAACAAGGCTCTTAAATAATTATTTTATTTCTATATTAAGGGTGGTCCCCTCCTAGAGTTTTGTGTCAAGACTTTAATTTAATTTTCTCTCCATGTGCACCTCTCTAGAGTTTTGTGCCATGGGCTCTTAATTATTGTTTTCTACGAGGCCCCTCTTGTGCCCTAGATCACTATAAAAGGGAGCCTTCCTCTCTCATTTTCATCATCCACTTTCATGATCAAGCTCTCAAGTGCAAGCAAGAAGATCAAGCATTCAAGAATTCAAGCATCCAATTCATCAAGGAGATCCATTAGAAGCCATTGAAGGATTCAAGCTCTATGGAGCCCTCTTGTTGAAGATCCATTCATTCAAGCCTCTTCCTATTCCAAGATCCATTCAAGATTGGTGTTGAAGATCTAAAGATAATTGATTGGAGGCATCCTACATTTGATTCTACATTCATCCATTCTTGTGGATTCAAGGATTCGAATCCTTCACAAGGGTTTCAACTCAAGCAAGGTGAATTGTTCCATTTAATTTGTTTACTTCAGCAATTTCAATTCAATTTCAAGGTTAATTCCTAAATTGGGGTTTGACTGAGGCAAACCCCCCAAACAAACAACCAAAAACCCTCTTTTTCTTGCAGGTACAGGTGTGAAACTTTGGATCTGAGAGTAGATTTAGATACCCTTTTCGCCAAACTTTTGAGATTCACAAACAAAGTCAAAGTCGACCTTCATTTTCCTGAGGTCATCCTTGACCTTTTATGAGGGTCAAGGTCAACCTTATCTCATCTCAGAAAAATATTTATCGGTTTTGTAGATCTCTCAGTTTTGATTCCTAAATGCAAGGATCAACAGTTTTTTAGATCGTTTGACAAGGTTTTTAGTCAATTCTTTTTCGGAGGTAAGTACCTTTATTTCTTAATTTCAATATTAGTCATCTATATTTACTTTCTATATCAATACAATCTCATGTAAGTGTAAAATATTGGCTTTGGGGTCTCTTTTATGTGCAAACCATTTCCCTAGGACCCCATACACTATTTTATCCTTTACAGCTAGGATCTACATCATGCTTGATCTTATAGATCCAATGTGATCCAACCACCACCCTATCTATTGGTCTAGGCACTACCTCCCACACATCATTCTTCATTATTGAGGTATATTCCTCAACCATCACATATTGCCACACCTGATGCTATGTAGCCTCCTGATAACTAGAAGGCTCACTGTCTACCAACTAAATAACTAAAGCCACATAGTCATTGAACTTAGTTGGTTGTCTCCATTGTCTAGTACTTGTCCTAGGAGCTCCAACAAACTCTTGAGTATCCCTTTGTTCATTTTTCCCAATGCCAACTGTAGAGGATGAAATATCAGCCTCCATGTCTTCTTGATGCATTTCTTGTTGCACCAACTACTCCATACTCTGTGAAATTTCACCACCTGATCCTATGCTTGTACTAGTAATTGTACTCAAGCTTTGTTTCCCTTGACTCGGTTGAGCTACCCTAGAACCTTTTGTTGGCTGCTGTTGTGTGTGCTTGAATGTGACCTCTAAATCAACCACATACGCAACATAGTCATTACTCCTATGGTCAAATTACGAAGAGAATATGAATTATTCAATCCGAAATTCATGAGGAAGTGACCTATTGCCTCCTATGTAGGTGGGGTGTATAATCGCTCTTAGATTGGAGAACCAACAACCATCAGACCGCTACTACAATGGAGGATTTTCCAAGAAAGCCATAAAGATGATATGCAAAGCTAGAATCAAACTAAGATGAATGCAATTAATCTAAGAATACTTTGAGAGAAATATGCAATTAATCTAAAGTACTTGAAAGGAAATAAGAAATGCAGATTTTTAGTTGATTTTGGAATAAAAATGATCTTAATCTAAGAACAATTAAGCAAATTTAATCTAAATGAGAAATGCAATTACACTAAAATGAGAAATTAAACTAGTTGCAAATGAAAGCTTGAAATTCAATCAAAAATTCACTATAGTGCCTTTACTCTCAAAATTGCCTTTTTTTGAATGAGAAGAAGAGGCTCATTAAATAGAAAAGCTCAGGAGAGGAATGAAGAGTTTCTTGATTTGAAACTCCTGACTCTTCATTCCCCTTTGAGACAAAAAGGTATGAATTATTTAATTAAAAGAATGAAATTTGCCACATGAGGAAATTTCGAATATCTCAAATTATTAATTCAAGAAAAGGTGTCCATTCAAATAACAAGCAATTATTAATTCCTTTTGATGTGTAATTAGCTAAAGGGGGTAGATTTTTAATTTAATTAGAAAGCACATAGGACTTTACAATTAAATTAATGTATCATAGAGATAATTTAGCTAATAAAGTCAAAGACTTAGAAATTAATTTTAGTGTTTGATTATTGCAATTTATGGTCTTTGCAATTGACATCAAGTCAAATTAAGTCAGATATGAGAGAGAAAATTGCCTAGGGAACTAGGACTTTGGTGATGTAAAATTGAGATAATGCACCAAAATTGATGAAATTAAATAGGTGCCAATTTTGGGGTATTACATTTGCCCCTCTTTGAATTGATGTGTGAACAGCGCGTTGATTCAAAGAATAGTCTGAAGTGATAGATGATGAGAATTTTTGAAGTCTAAGTTAGATTGCGAAGACAACGGTCTTAGAAGAGAACTGGAATCGGGGTTAGATTGCCCCAATACCAATTGATGAAGATGTAGATTTAGGACTATCTCTGAATCAGGGTTAGATTGCCCCAATATGAAGCTTAGTCCTCTGAGACCCAGGTTAGATTGCCTAGATAATGGTCTAAAAGAGATTTTGAGAGTCATCTCCAGAACGAAGCTTGACTCCCAGGAATCAGGGTTAGATTGCCCCAATACCCAAAAGATTTCAAGAACCATCTCCAGAATGAAGAGTGATCCTTGAGGATCCAAGTTAGATTGCTCAAATACCTAAGAGATAGATGATAAGATAACAAGATGCGAGGCACCAAGATGCCCCTAGCGATGAGAACTGATGATTCAAATCAGACTGATTCAAGAATAGATTCGACAAGATTCAAATGATGTAATCATCCTGCCCCCTCGGGAGTGAAATTGAAAGATGACATGTTAGAAGGATGATGAACAACAAGAGATTACAGAGCAAAAGCAATTAGACTAGATTCGCGAAGCTACAAAAGTGAATCAGAGCAAAGCAAAGGTCCTGTTGACCAAGTTTGACCATAGTTGACTAAATTTGACTTGAATTGACTTTGATGAAAAGAGAAAAGATCTCAAGAACATGATGTAAAGATGAGGATCTGGCAAGAAAATGACGCTAGAAGGTTGACTGCACAAGCATCCAATCCAGAAGGAGTCCAATATTTAAAACATCATTTTGAGCCACTTAGAGATCTCAGATTTTGATTTCGATCCTGAAAAAGGATGCAGCCAAGATGAGACTGGGACAAAAGATGAGAACCTTTGATGAGCAGATCCAGAAGAAAGCAATCAAGAGAGAAACAAGAAAGTTCTCCAAATGCAAGCCTAGAATGAAAGATGCAAGTCTAAATGCAGGCCTAGGATGAACAAATGCAATCCTCTGGACTCGGCTGTTGGACTCATTGTATTTATCATCATTGAGTTCGTTTAAGCATGGGACAATCACAAGATGCCATACAATTCTCCCCAACATGAGAATATGAATATGACATAAGTCTTAGGTTTGTCAGAATAAGATGTAAGCATTATGGCACAAGGAGCCAGAATGACCTGAACACCTATTCCTTTTAATCTAGCAAGTTAACATAAGCATTAGAGCATATTTTCTAGAATGACCTAAATGTCTCTTGCAAATAAACACACCAAACATGTGAGAGATCTTTCTTTTGCCAAAGAGTGCTCACAGTGACCCCTACATTCACTTAGCAGGACGAGCGTTTACAATTTCACCAGTAGCAGAAAGAAGTCACTCAAAAGACAAGGAGAAGAACCAACCTCACCAAAGCATCCATATAAAAGGAGTCGAGGTACGTATGGCCATCCAATATGAGATGGAGGCTCTTACAGATGGACACCCCTCTTAAATGAATTCATTGGATCATTGGAACTAAACCAACAAGCAGAAAGCAAAGAAAGCAAACAAACAAACACTCAAAGAAAAAAAAGCTCAGCAAGCCTCAAAGGAACACACATTTAGTTTCAGTTTCAGTTTAAGTTCATGTTCAAGCGGATTGAAGACAATTCGGAAAGATAACATTCAAAGTCTCAATGAGATAATGATAGCAGGCAAATGCAGTGAGAATCACTGGTGATTGATATAAGGGAGAAATCCCGAAGAAGAGAGATCGAATGAAAGCTAGGTATCCGTAGGCAGGCATAGTGGGAACCACTGGCGACCAATGCTCAAAAGAGTTTTCGAAAGTGATAGGACAATGCCCCCTAGACTAGGCAGGTGCCCCCAAGTGTGAACCAGTTCCAATCCATGAAGAGTCGAGGAAAACTCAAAGACAAGCGCATGAGCTAGCAAACCAAAGCAGGAAACAAACTAAAGCAGGAAAGCAGGAAAATAAACTAAAGCAGGAAAGGAAGGAAACTAAAGCAGGAAACTAAGAGCCAAGTGATGTTGAGATGAGATGCAGCTTCAGGAAACAAGAGGCACCTGTTTACCAGGTTTTCATCAATGGCACATTTTTCTCTTTTTCAATTTTTTTGTACTTTTCTCTTTTTTTGCTTTTTTTGTATTTTTTTGAATATCTCATTTTTTTGTATTTTTGATCTTTTGATTTTTTTTGTATTTTTTCAAATTTTCATTTTTTTTTGTATTTTTGAAATTTTCTATTTTTTTTTTTGTATTATCAAGGTGCCTGTTTACCAGGTTTTCACCAGGATAATAGATACATCAAAGCGCCTGTTTGCCAGGTTTTCACTAAGATGATCATTTTTTCAGGACATTTTGCAATTTTTAGGATTTTTGCAATATACCATTTTTAGGATTTTTTTTAGGACCAATAAGTATGTACATGAGCACATAGAGAATGTCAGCTATAGAACTTCTTCAGATGAAGAGCGTTGATGGGCTCTTTGAGTTTCTCTCCTTCAGTGGTGATCTCTGGAAACACAATCATTTGTAGTAGTAGCCAGCTGAGAAGTTGCAGAATCAGAACCAAATGTTGTAGCAGTAATAGGAGAGCCAACCAGTAGTGTCCAACAGTCAAGAGATCCGTAGTCAAGGAAAGATCACTTAAGTGAGACCCACAAATATCCTCATGGACACACCTTAACTCTTTGTCAGATTTCCCATGCTCTAAATGCTTAGGAAGAGTACATTCTAGATTTTTCTTAGTCATGCCATTAGCAATAAGGAGATACTGATATGCACTTTGGGAAAAGGCAAGATGGAGTGAAGAGTGTAAAGTATGAGAGGCAAGGGTGATGGAATGGAGGGAAGTATGAGAATTTTGGAAGCTCGAATGACAACTTTGATTTTTCCTTTCTTTGGAATCCACATAGCTTTTGAATTTTTTCTTCTTTACTTTGAGGTGCTTTTGATGACAATGCCTGTAGAATGGATTTCGAGATCCATTTTTTATTTTATTTTCTGGCTTTTGATTGTCTTCTTCTTTTTGAGGACCTTTGCGGTCTTTTGAACACCTTTGTTTCTTTCCGTTCTTCATAGTCACATGTCGATTAGATGGGACATGGTGACCTTGAGATATAAGTGGATTCTCATTATTTTTATTTTTATGTTGCACATCCAAGTTACTTCCAAAAGACTCAGGAATGATGGATGAAAGAGGCTTATATGACTAGTTCAGGTGGGGAGGTGGAAATGGAAGTGGACGGGCCACTTTTCTAGGAGATGAAGGGGGAAGAAAAGTCGATGGGATGGGCTCAAGTGAAAATATATCAGTATCATCCTCATCATTCATGAATGCATCAAATAGATCAAGAAAGTAATCTTCCATAGAGCGTTTTCGATTGTGAGTCATCTTAGAAGAGTCAGATAAGTTTGGAGGAATATTATGTGAGCCTAACCAAGATGGTCTATTCCAAGAGTTAGGTCCCCTTTCAGGTGGTAAGAGTGCACGAATAGGAACCATTTCAATTTTGGATCTTCCAATATTCCATGAAGCTGTAATAGAATGGGGTCTTACAAACCCATGATTTGCTGGAGTAGTAGGAGTATAGCTTGGAGTAGATGGCCTAGGAGACATAGGAATAATCTCTACAGGAGGGTGGAAAGGATCATCATCAATAGCTTGATCTGGAGGATGATAACTTTCTCCTCTTTCTGAGTTGTTAAGACTAGCATATAAGTGCATAGCATCAACTGGTATTTCTGTAGTAGCATCTAATATGGAGTCCCATTCAGCTAGAGACATAGTCAGAGGTAGACTTTCTTCATTGTTGTCATCTAACATAGGAAGTGTTTCTTCAATAGTAGGATCTTGTTAAGTAGTAGAAGCAGCAGAGTAATATGGAATAGGCATACCTTGAGGCATACCCTAGAGGAGGGAAGCATCCAACAGTTACTCCCAATCAGTATGTGTGCCATTGGAGTTGGCAATAGTAGGAGTCTATTCAATAGTAGAAGTGGTGGAACAATCCAGAGTAGGCATACCCCAGGGCATACCCAAGATAAGGGAAGCATCCAGCAGTTTCTCCCAATCAGTATGTGTATCATTGGAATCGGCAGTAGTAGGATTTTGTTCAACAGTAGAAGTGGTAGAACAATCTAGAATAGGCATACCTTGAGGCATACCAAAGATAAGGGAAGCATCCAATAGTTGCTCCCAATCAGTATGTGTGCCATTAGAGGCAGTGACATATTCAGTAGTAGCTGTAGTAGTAGAAATCTATTCAATAGAGTGTATAAAATCCTCCTGGTGAGGACCAAAATCATGTTCCTGAAGCACTTGAGAAGGTAGATAAGACTCTTTCTAGTAGTCTGAATCAGAATTTTGAACATTCAAAGATCTTTCATGTGTCATAGGCTAAATTTGTGTTTCTTCGTTATCTGAATCCTTGCATGAGTGAAAGCTGTAGCTAGGTTCGTCAAGCTCATCGCTCTGATAGCCAATACCAAATCTATCTTCAGAGGGTTCTTCATAGGAATGTGGAGATATGGGGAGAGCTGTCAGTGACAAGATGGACTCAATCTGATATTCCCCCATGCCAATATCTTTGATCTTCAAGGTCTTTTCTATTTCTTTTAGCTTAGCATTATAGAACTCAGTGGACTCTCTAGTGGCAGGAACAAAGCTGTCTGTCGTTTGGGTAAGCATCTTAGCAAAGCAAGTATTTAAGCTAGCACTATTTTCAATGAGGACATGGGGGATACTCTTGGGGCCTTCCATAAATTCAATGTGCAGGGGAACATCATGCGGATGGCTTAAGGAATGCTCATCTTCTTTGGAAAAGCACAAATAGTGAGGCGAAGTTAAATGACCCACCATAGATTGGAATTGATTGAGATCGAGATCTTTGGGGACATTTTCCTCAGTGAGGGCTTTATCCATAGATAGTTTTGGTTTGGATGTCGAAGGTTCAGGACCTTTGAGCATGATCTTTGCATGAGATTGAGTGATAGTGTTCGCACAAGCTAGAGATTGTGTGGATTTATAAGAGGGAGACACAGGGCCTCGCAAGACAAAGGGAGTTTTAGGTTTAGGAGTATCCTCTCTCTCTGGAGCAATGATCATGTCATAGTGAGAGATCCAAGGTTTGTTTCTAGCAAATCAGGAAGGCGATTGAGCTTCTGTCATAGCCTTCTTAGTGGCTTTGATCATTTGTATGTTAGAGTTGAGATTGAAAACCAACTTTGAAGGTTTTGGCATGTTAGAGCTGAGATTGAAAACCAACTTTGAAGGTTTTGGCATGTTAGAGCTGAGATTGAAAACCAACTTTGAAGGTTTTAGATCTCCCATCTTGTTGGTAGTATTATGAGAGATCGTGAAAGAGTTGATAGGTTCAAAAGGATCAATAGGTTTAATTTTAGAAAGTGACCCTTTAGAGTCTTGCTGGTCTTCAAACAATGGGTTATAATATTCTTGAAATAGTAAGTCAGATTGTATTTGAAACAATGGATTGTAATACTCTTGGAATGATGAAGAATGTGAGGATTCCTCATGAAGTTTAGATTTTGCAATAGATTCGGAATGATCTATGTCTTGATTATGAGGTTTACTTTGATCTTGATCAGTATTCTGAATGGGATAAGTCTTGCCACTTTGAGTCGTGACAGTCATAGATGAAGATGTAATGAGCAAAGATTTGGGATAAAGCTAGGCTCTGTCTCTAAGATAGCAAAAAAAAGATAAATGGCTAGAACAGCCAAGATGAAAGATGAACCTGGTATGAATTGTCAAAAAGAGATGGCTAGAACAGCCGAGATAAGACAATTGCAATGCAAGGTACAAGAGGCATAAAGAGATAAGATGAATAGATGAGAGACAACATGAGTCAAAGCAAAGATCGATCAATTCCTAACTCAACACAACCAGTTTTTGATGGTAAACAACAGGGAAGCAGAAAAATAGACCCCAGACAAAAAGCAGACTAGATAAAAAGTCAAACAGTGAACTGCGAATAGGTCTTTGTTTTGGAAAATTGCGCTACAGGTTCACGCGAGAAAATTCCTGACCGCGTGAGAAAATGACAGCTCACGCGAGAGAACATAGAACTTCGCGTGAGAAAATACAATCTTGTGTGAGGAAGTGCTCTGAAGCTAAAAGCTCACGCGGGAAATAGGCAAAATCTGACAGTTTTGATGCAATTTTCAAAGTTTGAGTTTAATTTTGAGGTATAGTCTGAACTGATGTCTGACAGAAAATCTAATTTCCTGACAGGTTGATAGAATTGTTTAATCAACACACTCATTTTAGGATTCCAAGCATTCGTTTAAAGACACAATGGTTTAGATCAAGCACTTGTGAAGCAAGAAGTAGTCATTAACAGACCTATCAAGGACAAAGCAACTTGATAGCATCAGAGGAGTCTTTGTTTGATAATGTATGGACAATGTTTAAGACTCAATAACAAGCACATAGCCTAGTCCTACAAAAAAATGGTGAGAAGCCAAAACCTTTGCCCCATTGCTTGAATGCATACGTGCACCTCACACAGCCATGTCACCCCCTAGAGGGCGCCCGTGTTTTCAGTGTTTCCAAGGACTCAATAGTGTACGTTCAAAGGTTACCCTTGTAGTAGGGGCCAGTGTCGCAACCACCTCCAAACATCCAGGTGTATGCCTATGATGGGAATCTATGTATGATAAACATACGGAGAGATTCTTCCCCCTCCTTGCACAAAGATAATGACTCCTTTCGGAGATGAACCGGGTAGGTCACTAGCTAAGAAGGTTTTTTACTAGGCTTCCATTCACAATAACCTTCGGTGCCCCTGATACAAGGTTGAGGCCTTGCAGCCACACCAACACCTAAAAATCACACACCCCCGCAAGCAGGGTTTGGAGCGGCACCGCTCAGTGTAATAGACAGGGCCTTTCCATGATGATCGTCAAAGTCATGAAAAGGAAGTTACCATAGTTTTGGAGTCTTTAGACTCAACAAAAATTTCTTGTTTATAGTGAGGTGGAATCATCGGCAATAGGTGTGTACTCACTTGGGTCGTTCCCGGAGGTTCAATACTGGCAGGCCCTCTAAAGGTGACACTAGACTTGGTTTAGATTCGAGAGTCTGATTTTCTGATTCTCCCAAAGGGAGAAGAGCATACTTCTCTATCCCGTTTCCTCACCTAAACACATCAAGAAAGTTCATCACCGAGTTAGTTTCACCTCACCAAATCTATACGCTTTTGGGTTTCTAATTCTCTCTCAAGGAGAGAAGAGCATAATTCCCTGACGAATAGAAATGTTAAAGATTCGCTAACTTTCTCCGCTTCCCCAAGAATTCATCATAGTAGTAAGATCATTAGAATTCTGGATTCATTCATGGTCATCACCTCCATGTAATGAAGAGCCAAAATTCCTACTCACTATCGAAATTCTCAAGAAATTTTAACAGAGCCCTATTTATACTATGTGAATAAAAGCAGAAAAAAAATACAACATTTTAGCAATCTTCAACTATTCATCCTGCAATCAAACCATTAGTATGTTTTCAAATTCTTTGACAAGCGTCCTGTAGAAACTGTTAATGCTGTAAAATATCAGAGAGATAAAAATCAATAGTTATCAGAAATTATTAGAAATTAAGAGCAGAAAGAACAAGAAAACTGGAAACTGGAAAAAATTGTAATAAAACTTCACGTGAGAAAGTATAAATATGCGCGAGAAAGTGCAGTATCTAGCACGAGATAACTAAAATCTCGCACGAGGAAGTACTCTAGTGCGCGTGAGAAAGTGCAAAGTCTGGGGCGAGACAGTAAAATCTTGCGCGAAAGAGTGCTACAGGAGCAAAACTTCGCGCGGGATGCTCTGGATTCTCGCGCGAAGATCCGTACACAGATAGTACAGACGCACGACATAGCTTAAATTTTTGTCAGAAAAAAAATGATAATGAGGCCAGAAATTAGATTTTCTGCCCCACGGTGGGCGCCAAAATGTGTGTGCTTGAATGTGACCTCTAAATCAACCACATCGCAACATAGTCATTACTCCTATGGTCAAATTATGAAGAGAATATGAATTATTCAATCCGAAATTCATGAGGAAGTGACCTGTTGCCTCCTATGCAGGTGGGGTGTATAATCGCTCTCAGATTGGAGAACCAACAACCATCAGACCGCTACTACAATGGAGGATTTTCCAAGAAAGCCATAAAGATGATATGCAAAGATAGAATCAAACTAAGATGAATGCAATTAATCTAAGAATACTTTGAGAGAAATATGCAATTAATCTAAAGTACTTGAAAGGAAATATGAAATGCAGATTTTTAGTTGATTTTGGAATAAAAATGATCTTAATCTAAGAACAATTAAGCAAATTTAATCTAAATGAGAAATGCAATTACACTAAAATGATAAATTAAACTAGTTGCAAATGAAAGCTTGAAATTCAATCAAAAATTCACTATAGTGCCTTTACTCTCAAAATTGCCTTTTTTTGAATGAGAAGAAGAGGCTCATTAAATAGAAAAGCTCGGGAGAGGAATGAAGAGTTTCTTGATTTGAAACTCCTGACTCTTCATTCCCCTTTGAGACAAAAAGGTATGAATTATTTAATTAAAAGAATGAAATTTGCCACATGAGGACCTTTCGAATATCTCAAATTATTAATTCAAGAAAAGGTGTCCATTCAAATAACAAGCAATTATTAATTCCTTTTGATGTGTAATTAGCTAAAGGGGGTAGATTTTTAATTTAATTAGAAAGCACATAGGACTTTACAATTAAATTAATGTATCATAGAGATAATATAGCTAATAAAGTCAAAGACTTAGGAATTAATTTTAGTGTTTGATTATTGCAATTTATGGTCTTTGGAATTGACATCAAGTCAAATTAAGTTAGATATGAGAGAGAAAATTGCCTAGGGAACTAGGACTTTGGTGATGTAAAATCGAGATAATGCACCAAAATTGATGAAATTAAATAGGTGCCAATTTTGGGGTATTACAGCTGTAATGCCCCTCCCATAGTCTAATTTTATACATTTTATGATTATTTTAGGATGACGATTTATATGCTAGGATATCATTTATGCTTATGGTTTTACTAACCCCATACTTGCATGTGTATGGTTGATGTGCGTGTTTTATATTTCTATGTGATATGCTTGATGTGGTTGAGGGATGGAGTCGTAGTTGCTTGCGAGATCCACATGATCGGCTGATCCCCTCCATTATCTGTTATATATTTATACATGTATGTACATGCTTGTCTTTTATGCAAGTTTGCAGGTACTGAGCATCGACTTCCTTGAATTGTCAGGATGAGCATGCCCTATCGCAATATCTCAAATGGTAAGAGAGGGGAGATAACACATAGGTCCAAATCCTAACCTAAGCCATGATATTGTCCTGATATAGTGGACATGATTCTATTATCCTACCCTACTAAACTCATCTAGTGGATGTGAGTTTATAACCCCTTGCTTGAGTATGAATGTGGGTTTGTAGGTTCATTTGATTTTGGTTGTTGGCATGTTTTCTATATTTAGATTATTTAATTTGATTAAATGGTGCAATTTTAAGTAAATTAGATCTCTGTTATTTTTAGCTATTTGTATGAGAGATTATTTAATTAATTGAAGATTAACTAAATGCAATGGTTTATTATGTGGTAGAAGTTGTTAATTAATGAGAATAAATTAAATACCTTCACCTTAGAATTATTTAATTGTAAATTTAACTTGTTTTCAATTAAGATGTATTTATTAATTTAAGAATTAATTTAGCATGTGGTAATTATTGTAGACTAAATGTTTTATTTTAATTAATTAGAATGCATTAAGTTGCACAATCAAGATTGAGTAAATTAAATTAAAGGTATTAGTTAATTTTTTGGTTAAGTGTTTTCAACAAAAGGCAAAGTGGAGGAGAGACTTTAGTTCAACTGAAATTAAATTGAAAATTAGAGTCTAATTCATGCAAAGCTTTTTGGTGGAGTTGAGTTCCAAACCCTCGCACATGGAATAGGAATCCCTATATGTTGGATATTTAGCCATGATTTTGAGGGACACAGGTTGAAGAATTTTGGGTGAAGAATTTGATTTTGGGAAAAGCTTCGAAGGTTTGGAATCTGTCTTCAGATCTGGTCCTCATTCGAATATTATGCTTCGACGTTTGAGGTAGGGTTTGATTTTCTATGTGAATGTGTTATTTTGTGAATTTTGAAAAGAGGTGTATTCTTTGTGTCTATTAGATCTGGATGCATTGATTTTCATTCTCTCTTGATATTGAAAATTTAGTAGAGGTGATCATAATTTTGATTCTTGTTTTCTGGCTTTACTTGTTTCCAATTAGGGTTTTAATTATATTAGAAAATTAAATTTAATCAGATTGAGGAAATATGTGTGATTGTAGAAATAATCAGTTTTAGATCTATTGTTCAAGAATATATATATATATGGATTGCAATGAATAAATTTGTGGTTTTATTTTAGGTATATTCTTATTTTAAAAAAAAATGATTTAGGGTTGTTGTTTGGGAATAATAAATTAATTACTATTTTAAAAAAAATATTATTAATAAATGTGGTAAACAAAATTGTTTAGAAAATTTTATTTATAAAAAAAAATTTAAAATTTAAAATTTTGGGAGGTGGGCATCATAGCCCCCCCATAGGCCACACGACCTCTGAGGATACTGTGCATAGCCCCCCATGGGGATTGTCATGACAACCCCAAGGGTACTGTCATGTGCAGCCCCCTATGGGGACTATCACGACAGCCCCAAGGGAGTATTGTCGTGCGCAAGCCCCATGTGGGACTGCCGTGACAGTATCTTGGGGTACACCGACAAGTGTGGGGAGGGGTACAATGGGCCTCCCCCACACTAGTATTTATTATTTATTTAAAATAGAATTAATTTTAGTTTTTTTTTTAAAGTTATTTTATTTTAAAAAGTTAAATTTGTTTTTTTTTGTGTAATTATTAATTATTGTGTTTAGTTTAAATTATATGTATTTTTAAATTAGTTTGTTTGTAAATGAGTTTGATTTAATTTTATTGTAATTTAAGTTTTGATTAGATTATTTTATATTTTGAGGGATGGTAATTTATATTTTATATTTAGGTTATAAAATATAAATAAAGTAATATAGATTATTTATACGTTTGATTACTTTGCGTAGAGTAATTAGATGTTAATGATTTTTGCATGATTATTTCTTTTAAAATCTAAAAGATTTATTTTGCATAAAGGAAATAATTTTGTGTTAAATTGCAATGTGGGTGTTTAGCCATGTGAGTAATTTTTATGAGAATCTGGTTGTTTGGATTAGTTAAGTTTTTTCTACATGATGATGTCATTTTGATTTGAATCAATTATGGATGTAATTAGTCTATTTTAATTAAATCTTGTTCAACCTTTTATTACCCTATGTGGTGGATTAAGGGGTTAGAATGTCAGCCAGTGGGAATGTAATCCAGAGGCAGGAATTAGATGTTTTATCATGTTTGTTTGCCTTGCATACTTGATTGTAATTGATTGATTTGACCCAACCCTATGTGAAGATTTTTATATGACAGTCTTTTGTGATGTTTTGTATAACTATGTTTTGCTTCATATTCTTCATGGGGGAATATGGTATTGAATTTATATGTCCTATCCATGGGATCATGAGTATATTCTTTTGTGGATACTTGGAGAGTGTTTTGTATTGTTATGGTTAGAGACTTGTTGTTTTGTGGAACAATCATGAGGGACATTATTATCTTTTGATATTATTTGGGTTGTGAACCTAGGTAGGTTAACTAAGCGTATAAGTAGGAAGTGGCTTGTAATTGGTGCCGGAGCCTACAAGTGGCAGCCAAGATATCCTATTGCAAGTTGCTTAATAAGTGATAATTAATGACATTAAGGGTTTAAAATGAATTAATAATATATTATGTGCCTCGCTCATGCCTGAGTTTCTGATTGAGTTTGGACTAGGATGGGAGTAGGAAGATGCTTTCCACCTACGTGGACTGGATATGGAATAGTTAGTACCTCATCTACATGAGAGGTTACTGATACCACATAGAGTCACTAGGGCGCTAGGGTCTTGAGAGACTACTAGGATAACCTTAGAGTTGGGTTGTGTGATGAAACTTCCCTTTATGCATCTTAGGTTTCCTACGCATGTTGGTTGCCTCTGGTTGAGTATGTTTTACCTAGTTATCCTATTGTACCTTTTGAGTTAGAAAGATTTCAGGATCTCTTCCTTATCTTATTTTGTTGATGTTTTTTATCAAAGTGGGATTTGTCGTTATCTCCTCAACATGGTGGGAGTGGACTATTTAGGTTCCTCAAGGTCAGGTGGTAGTGATTCTTTTACCAATTGAGATTATGACATTCGTGTACTAGTGCTGGATGATCCCTGTAGTAGTTAGACCTTCTTGTTCTTCATTGTTGGAGATATATTCTTATCTTTCTTATTCTATGATTCCTTGTACCCTTGTATCCAATTATTCAGGTGATATCACGTTGTACTTTATTTTGGTTATTGTATTACATACCCTACGACATGTGCAATGGATTTGGATTATGATGGATACCTTATGGTACCAATTGTATTTATGTTATTCTTTATATTGTGTTTACCATTCATTTGTATACATGAGATTTGTAATTATATCTAATCTAAAGTAATTAATTAATGCTTACGTAATCTATGTCAAGGGACCTTTGAAAATTGTAATTTATATTGAGTTGTGTTTATGTGTGAGCTGTAAATTATACTATATTGCTTCCACATTGTAAAACATTGTTGTTGTTTCTTGTTAACACTTCAGAAAAAAAGTTATTCTGTAAGCTTAGTTGCATGTTTGGGTTAATTTCTCTTGGGTTCCCTAGTGGGGAATTACAACTGCTCACTCTAATATTCTGCTAGAAAATCTCTAGACCTCCTGAATGCCTTGTCCTCCATGAAATTAACATCATGTCTAACTATAATCCTCTTGGTCCCTGGAATAAATATCCGATATGCCTTTGAGGTTTCACTTTACCCAACAAAATAACCCCTCTCTATAGTTTGATCTAACTTTGTACATGTATCATCTGGAATATGACAATATGCCAAACTTCCAAATATTTTGAAGTGACTAACATCTAGCTTCTTCCCTATGAAAGCTTCCTCTAGTGTCATCTTCCCTAGTATCTTATGTGTAACCCTATTTTGTATGTACACTTCTGTAATACATTCCTCTACCCATAAATAGTAGGGCATATCCTGATCATGTAGCATAGCTCTTGCTACCTCTGATATAAAATGGTTATTCCTCTTAGCAACTCTATTATGCTATGGATTGTAAGGAACAATCCACTCTCTCTTGATTCCTTCCCTGATACTAAACTAGAATTCATTTCCTTATACTTGCCTCTATTATCTAACTAAAGAACCTTTATCTTCCTTCCTATCAAGTTCTCCATAAGAGCCTTGAACTCTTGGAAGTGACTGAAAACCTCATCCTTGGTCTTCAAGAAGTATATCCAGTTCTTCTTGGAGAAATCATCAATAAAAGTAACATATTACTCATATCCTCTGAGAGACTTTGTTGACATTGGTCCACCTACATCTAAATGTACTAGATCAAGAACACCCTCAGATCTAGTGTCACTCCTTGGAAAATATGCTTTCACAAACTTCCCCAACACACATCCCTTACATACATCATCATGTTCTATTCTCACCTCTAGA
This sequence comes from Chamaecyparis obtusa, assembly GCA_027943335.1. Taxonomy (NCBI): domain Eukaryota; kingdom Viridiplantae; phylum Streptophyta; class Pinopsida; order Cupressales; family Cupressaceae; genus Chamaecyparis; species Chamaecyparis obtusa. The sequence continues at coordinate 2,185,117 of BSBK01000638.1, read as the reverse complement.
ACACCTGTCACTATCTCACGAAGAAATTTAAGTGCTCCATGATGTATAAGGCCCATCCACCTATGCCACATCTCTCTGAGATCTCTAGGATTACTGCTTCTCATGAGTGCCTTAGGAGTATCAAACTGCAACCTATAAAGGCGACCACTCCTAACTCCAATAGATACTGGTGATTTCTAGTCCTTGTGCTTGATCAACACATGTGTCCCTCTAAAAAGTACATTATACCCTTTATCCTGAAGAATAGATACAGAAATCAAATTCATACCTAAGCCTGGCACATGAAACACATCGTGAAGGGGAATAATCTTCCCATTTTCCCTCTAAAATTAAAAATTCCCTTTCCCGACTGAGTTGAGTTTGGACAAGTTTCCCATAAAAATTTGGATACTGGTGTCCTCCTTGTAACTGGAGTACTCTCTAACTCCTGTCATATGAAATGATGCCCCACTATCTATATACAAAAAAATCTGAGGTTGAGCTAATCATACAAGCTATGAGTGCGAACTCATCTTCCAGTCTACTAGAGAGCTCATCTACACTTGCTGAAGTTGCTACCTGCTTCTTACCCTAATTTTCATTCTTCTTACTTTGCATACAATCACTAACTTAGTGGCCAAACTCATGAAAACCAAAGCACTTGACCTTAGATAGGACTTTCTTTTTCTCACTTTGTGATTTTGATCCTTTGCTAGACCCCTTCTTCACTTTCCCCTTTCTTGCCAGGGAAAATTTTTCTTGTTCCACCTTGCTTTTCTAACTCTTATTGGCTCCATTGACAAGACTTACTCTAAACTCCTCTTGAGTGAAATCACTCGAAAGTCAATCTCAACTTGGTAAGGTGTCTCATCCATTGACAACTTGATCAAATACATCCCACTTCTTAGTAAACCCATTTAAGGTTATTATGACTATATCATCATCACTGGGGCTATCTCCAATAGCTTCTAACTCATCCTCAACAAGTCTAAGTCTGGTGAGGTAACTTGTGATGTCTTCTCCCTTGTTCATCTGGGTATTCTTCAACTTTTCTCTGAGAATCAGCTTCCAGTTTGTGGTAGCATTTTGATACAGATTCAGAATGGTATCCCACATCTTCTTTGTTGTATCTAACTTTGGAATATGTGGAACAATATGGTCCTTGACTCCATCAAGGATTATCCTCCTTACCTTGGCATCATCCTTCTTATATACTGCAAGCTGTGTTGGATCTATAGGTACGACTACAACATTGGTAACATATTCCTTGATACCATTCTCTTCCAGTAATAAAGAAATTTTGGCTTTCTAGACACCAAAATTAGAGGCTCCATCCAATCTGTCATGATCTCTCAAACCTGCTAAGGCCATCTCAAAGAAACAATAACTTGAAAGAGGTTAATTTCCTTTCCTCTACTTAGGGTAAACCTTTTCTACCCTCAACACTACTCTGATAGCATGTGAAAAATCTATTGTGGTCACTGATTATTAATCTCCTATCTTATAAAGATTATTTAACTGCTAAAAATATTTCATTGCTAATATTGAAAAATAACACAACTACAACTTCACCAAATACAAATACAGAAATAAAAATGCAACATAATGAACTCAATATTTTTGGGCAAATTGTCACTGGAAAAACCTCAGAGGGAAAACCAGTACTACAAATGAGAAATATATTAATCTTCAACAAATTAAGAGATACAAAAACTCCTTGCCTCTTACTTGCAGAGCTCTGACAACCTCCCAATTTCTCTTGTTGATATTCCTTTACTGCTATCTCCCAATGCTATCACTGCGCCCTTGGTAACACTACAAGATTATTTTCTATCACTCCAAATTTATTTGTTATCACTGCAAATGCATCTTCAACTTGTGTCCATTTTTATGATTTCCAAATGCCCCTAGACCCCCTTTTATACTTCCCTCATTGGAGAACCAATGACCGAGATCAATTCTTAATCAATGATTGAGATAAATACACAATCAATAACAAAATAGGTTGCAAGTTGTCACCTAGGGGAATGAAACAATACATTAAATAATTTTATCTACATTAACTTCTAGAAAACAATCATTTAATATTGTTTAGCAAGTGGACCAACAACTGACCAAGCTAATTAACTAACAAAGGGAAGGGGAAGAAAATGTTGAAGCACCAAAGGTAGGGATGCCTCCTTTAGGGTTGCCTATTCTTCTTCCTTTGCCTCACCATTTTATGGTGGCTCATATTACTTCAAACATTTGCTAAGGTCAAAATTTCCATTAACGAAATAAGATAATCAATAGGGTATTTTAGGACCCTTATTTGTTTTTTAAAAGGTTATATTTTAATTGGCATCTGGTGTAAACTAATATGATTTAATTTGTGCTTTTTTCCCTTTCCATCCCATGGCATTATTGATTGGTACAGATCCATTCATAATATAACAGAAGCCCTCCCGACCCTCTGCAAGGAGGGTATGCATATTGCATTTCAATGTCCATTCTTTGGTTCACACACAATGTTACAACTAACAGTATAAGCATATGATTCAATTTGCCCAAAAGCATGTGTATCAATTGCATGCAAATATTAAAATGGACAAGACATATCTGGCAATGTTGGTGCCTCAAGAACAATGATGGTAACATCGGATTCACATAATATATTTTGGTTGCAGATAAATTAACAAAACCTATGAAAACTTTGTGGTATATATGTGTTTCTTTCTGTAGAAATTAATTAGGATGAGTATGATATTTTATCTATCATAATTCAAATGATGTTTTGCACAAACACTAATTAGAATAAGCATGACATATTATCTATTGCTAGCAGCATAACCCTTACACCTTGTTGGTCCAAGTGCTAGTATTTAAGGTAAAAAATTGTGAATAGGTTAAAATGTAAAGTTTTCTCTTACCATATGTAATTTGATCTTACACCTATAACTTACCTAACAAGATGTTTTAATGGACCTAACTATGAAACCTTTGTGTCACCTTGCCTCTCATTTTTTCCATCTCTATATGATTACTAGTTTTATAGTTTTTTAATAATATGGATATCATTAATATCAATGAAAGGATAAAATTATTATATAGAATATTTTTTTTAGAGATAAAGAATGTAAATAAAGGTATTCAATAAAAATATAAAAAAAAATTATATATTTAATATTTAAAAATTAATTTTTGTAGTTGTAAAGTTTTGATTGAATTTTGTAAAATATTTAACATTTTTCATAAGAAAGAGGTCAAGTATTCTTTTGTTTGCATACTCTTTTGCTATATTTTAAAAGTACTATACTATAAATGATTATTATTGTTGATATTATTAGTGTTTTTTTGTTAAGTAGCTAGGTGTGATTGTATTCATTATGACAATGTTTATTTTTTGTCATTTTCTATACATAAATTAATTCTTCATTATTTCTATTAGGATTGGGATTTCAACTTTACCACATCATCATTGCTTCATCCAACATCACAATCTAATACTATCAAGAGGATTGTTTTTGGAGCATATTTTTGATGCCCTGAGTGAACTTGCGGACGTTGGTTGTGGTCTTTGATCATATTTGATGACCCTTAGAGATAGGGATGAGTTGATCCTGAGAATGTAGTGATTGTTATCCACATTATTTTTTATGATGGCATCATGGGATGCACCTATTTCAAGTTTGTATTATGTTTATTAGGAGGTTATCTTTGGGGTTGTGATGGGTTTATTGAGAGACCCTACCCCGGTCTTGTCATAGAATTTCATCTATCTGTATTGTAGATTCAATATTTTTAAACACCATGTTGATGCTTTATGGATTTAGTTTCTATTATCTTATGGCTTTGTGATGTACTCTTCTTCATTTTTCTTATGTATTCATGTCAATGTTTCTAGGATGTACTATATTTGCTTGAGGGCTAAACGAATTCAACTAATTTCTTAATAGAAAAATAGAGTGCATGTTTTGAGGGATTTGAATGGGAATTAGGAAATTTAAATTATAATGTGATGAGATGTAAATTCCAAAAAAATAAATGATGTATTCCTTGTGTATGCAATTTCTAGTAGAAATGTAGTAGGAAAGGTATGTAGAGTCATGAATTGAGTAGGTAGAATGTAGCCTTTTAGAATATTGAAATGTTATTATTGGATGTGAATGTTTACATAAATACAAATTTGAATTTATATTATGTTGAGGTGTGAATTAATAGAAAATTGATTTTAGGTCTTAATGTTAAGAAATAAATTCTAGGTATTATGCCTTGGTTAATGATCCAAGAAATGTAATTCGAAGTGATTATGAAATAAATTGAAATGTTAATATTATCTTGATTATGAAATAGTTTTTGGTATGCTTGTGAATATTGTATTCCTAGAGATTTCATGGTGAAGGAAAATAGCAATGGATAAGTCAAAATTATAGAATGTTATGAAAACTACAAGTTGATTATATGATGTATTTTATGTGATCATTAATGTTATGTTTTTATATATATGTTTATGGTCTTTCATGAGCTATTGATATTTTGATCTAGCATGCAAGAAATTGACTATAAAATTAAAATGAGGGGAAATTAAAGATGGATGCATGTGAAAATCTTGTAAAGCCAAGGTTAACTACAAAGGGAGAAATAACCTTGTTGTTATATATAAATATTGTAAAGTAATGTTTGAATGTATCATTAAAATTGTGTTTATTTTATTTAATATTTATGACTACTTGGCATGCCATGTGTGTAGTGATGTTTTGTGACTTTATGTGGTGTCAATTGACACATGTGTATGTGAGTTGGTATGACCAAGTAAATTGCTTATTGGTTGTCTTCCACCTTTGAGTCACCTTGTAGAATCCCAAGGTTAGGTATCTTGGTTATTGAGCCTTGAGAGAGAATCTTATTTCAAATTTTTGTGGGTCAACCCTTAGTGGACTTTTGAGGGGTTAAATGTAGCCCTAGGGGTTAGTTAGGGTTAAAATTAGATAACCCTATAGGTGCACTTTGGGTTGGGGGTCAAATTTTGATCAATATGATGTTTTTGTCCCATTTTTGCCTCTTCTAAAAATATCTTTTTAAAATGTGACAAATTTGGGAAGTGTGTCATGTCTTCCTTTCTTGCAAATTTGAATTTCCCTCTTATTGGAGAGAGAACCCTTGGATAGTGTGCCCAATCATCTTTGAGGTTAGGTAGGATGTTAGGTAGGGTTTTCCTTTTAGTGGGGTGGAGAGGAATTTGGTAGGTTGATTGTCCACTCTCCAATTTTAGAGACTTCTAGTGGACTTAGCAAGTTTTTGGGGGGATTTAGCAAAGGAAGGCTTGTAGGAAGGGAGCTCTACTCAACTATCATTTGTCATATAGCTTGGAGCAACGTTGGTGCTCCTTTCATGGAAGACTTGTTTCCTTACATGTATGTTTATGCATATTTTTGTGTGGTGTTTGTAAGTGGTTTTGTGGAGCTTCAAGATTGTCTTTCATGGCTTCTTACATAGTTTATTTTGCTGGTTTTATTTTTGTTTCCCTATTTTTTGGGGGTGTGCAAGGCTAAAATCACCCTTGGGAGGGAAGAGAGCCTTAAGAGTGAATGTTTTTTAGTTGGGAATGCCCAAATAGTGTAGGGTCCTTCCTCATGGAGGAAGGGGATAAGGCATGGATGTATGGGCTCCATGTTGCCATCTTTTCTTTGTATCTACTTATTTGGGGGCCATAAGGGATTTTACTTGTGTATGGAAAATGGAAGGAATGGTGAATTTTGTGATGGCCTTGTGAAGGCAATAGTGTATGGTTTTGAGCCTTGTTGAAGGCATGGTAATATTTTTTATGGATTCTCCTACTTGGGTACATTTCCACTTTCACCCCTCTTATGGGTCCAAGGTGATCCAATGTCTAAATCTATAGGAAAGGGAATTTTGTGTAAAAATGTATTTTCTAGTTTTTATTTGTGTATGTGATTTTGAACATGATTGTACTTCATCCATCGTTGTTTCCCCAAGCTTGGTTTTATCCATGTAATGGCCTAGGTTGGGAGGTGAGTCTCCATGGTCAAAGTTGTTTTATTGCAGATTTCTTTATGGTGAAGCTTGCTGATTTTGGATGAAGAAAAAATAGAGAATCTTGGACTTTTGTCACTTCTTAGGTTGCAGATTTTTACTTGTAAAAGTGACTAAAAGCCATGTATAGAAAAAGTTAGTAAATTTAAGGCAATGTAAATGCCTATGATGCATGCAAAATGCTTGTAAAATTTTGTATATGAATATTGAAAGTCTTTCTACTTTTACTATGTATTTCAAATGAAAAGAAAATGTGAAAAAATAGGTTTCTTGTGCTATTGTATGTAAAATAAGATGATGGTTTTTATTTCCCTCTTGCAAAGAAAAATAAAATTTCTCCATTGGTGAAGGTCTCTAATTCTATGATGTCCATAGTTTTTCTTAATGTATTTATTAGAAAAAAATAAACTAAGTAAATTTACTTTCCTATTTACCAATATTAGAAAATATTTTTTTATGAAATCTTGTTAGTTTTGGTAAAATCATGTATATACACCTATGTAGATATACTTGTATATATACATAGATGTATACACCCTATTTAAATACATTTTCAATATTGATGTTTTAAAAAAATAGACTTAGTTATTCTCTATCTTTCCTCTTGTTGATTTTGGAAGAGTATATATACACAAATATATATGTATGTATATACACACCCTTGGTGTGTATATATATACATGTATATTTATGTGTATACAAAACTTGAAAATCTTCATCTTCTTCTTACTCTTTGCCAAACCTGCAATAACCAAATGAGAGATTAGGGTTTTGGTAGATGTTTTATTCTTGGCCTAACCCTAATTAGGGTTAGGGCTAGCTTTTTGGAGCCATTTTAAATTTTAATTTTTAATTAAGTTTTCATTAAATTCTGTCTAAATTTTAATCTATTTTATTATAATTTAATGACAGTCACTTTAATTTGAATTTTGATTTTATTATTATTATTTATTTTCATTGAGATTCTAAAAAGATTCTTTTATTATTTAGTGAGATTTTGTTTGGATTTTAATCCCTGTCTTATTTTAATTTAATGATTGTTGATTTTTGACAGTCACTTTAATTTGAATTCTAATTTATTTATTATTCTTATTTTCATTGGGATTATGAAAAGATTCTTTTATTATTTAGTGGGATTCTGTTTGGATTTTAATCCCCGTCTTATTTTAATTTAATGACTGTTGACTTTTGAGAGTCACTTTAATTTGAATTCGAATTTATTTATTATTTATTATTTTCATTGGGATTTTGAAAAGATTCTTTTATTATTTAGTGGGATTCTAATATTTTGCATTTCGATGTCATTTTTAATTTAATTTAAATTTGATAATGTTGAGATATTAATAAATGGACCCTTATTATTTTTAATACTATTCTTGAAATTTTGTATTTTTCAAATTTAAAAATTAATGCCTATTTCCAATTGAAACTTATGTTTAATTTTATTATTATGCTGGTGGTTAAATTTAATATTTAATTTACTAATAATAGTTTAATGTATTAATGGGTTATTCTAGGATAAATTATTTAATGTCTTAGGATGAGACTTAGATAAATAACTTTCCCTTGGTCTAAATGCTAAATTTAATATTAAAGTTTTATTATGGTTATTTTAATCTTTTAAATATTTAATTTAAATTAATTAATTAACTTTGATAACATTATGTTTTGGGATTAAAACATAGTATTTTAAATTAATTATTATTAGCATTATAACTTTTAAATGGGTAATAACTTTGTAACCCTAGGTTACGCATAGGAATGTTTTTGTGATCCTATTTCATCAGTTTAATATTTTTTTGAGATTCTTACCCTTGTTAGTAACTTGATTCACATTAGGAATCATTAGGGTTACTATTGCTTTTTGATTTAATTATTATTTTTAATTAAACCCTTTTGGGAGTGTTAATCGATCCTTTGACTTCTTATTATTTACCAAGTTTTATTTCTTCTATTGTTTTATCTCTTTTTACTAAATGTTCAGTTTGAACCCTCTTAGGATTTTCTAGAGACCTAGTTAAGGTTTCAAGTGAACTAATGCAATTAGAAAACAAGGGATGTTGACAAGCCATCACATGCCATGATACCTCTTGTGAGTAAAATTATGTTGGGTTATGCATTCGTACTTGTTGAAGTGTTCCTTAGTGTATTACCTTGTTGTCTTTTGTGTTTAAAAAAAAATTATTGTGTCTTTTGCCCTAATTTTTGGGCATGACAATATTATCTATTACTATTGGTGCAACATTTGCACCTTGTTAGTGTAAGATCAAAATTAGGGTTAGAAACCATATCAAAAGAAACCAAAAAACCTTTAATAATATGCAAAACCTAACTCAATATCATCATGAAAAGTACTTAAAAATAAAGGAATTAAAAACAATAAAACCCATTTAAGAAATTGTTCCCATGTTCTCCTTTCTTCTCCAAAGTATGGATGGATATAGCTCTTAAAAAGATCTTTAAATGAAATATGATATCTTGAAAGTAAAATGAGAATACTAGGAGTAAATTATCATTTAAAGTGGTTAACCAAAATAGTGCAAAAGGGCTCAATTTATAGAGTTGAGAGCCAAAATGCAAGAAAAGGAAAATTAGTGTGCAACATGGAAATTTGTCATAATTATGATGAATTGGGAGCACAAAAGGGAATGCACAAATCAAGGACAACGTGATGAAGGAAGGCGGAGGAAAATTAATAGGAATTTAGGAGGCCAAATTAGTGGAAAATGAGAAAGGGAAAGTGGAAGAAGTGCAGAGGCTAATTAATAGGATGTCATGAAGCATGATTTAAGGGAATGTGTAAGAGTCACATTTTTGAATATTTAAAAATCAATATTCCCTCAAAGAGGCTAATTAGGAATTTAGAAAATCCCATAATTCAAAAAGGGAAGAAATTAATTAATTCAAGATTAATTAATTGTAGGAGACTTATGATATGGATAATTAATCTAATAAATAGATTAATACAAAGGGATAAATTATGGGTTATCTATCCCAAGGGGAAAGAATTAGTAAAATGATTAGTCATATTAATGATGTATGATCGAAAGGGAATTGGTCTTGAATGATTTGATTAAGGTTTGAACTGATCTTGATGATTAAAAACTAATTAGGGATCAACGCAACATTGATGAACTTTGACAATGTGCGCGATTGAAGATGACATGATAGGATAGCATCGATGAACTTTGACAATGCTATTAGGCTGGGCTGATGATGATGAAATAGCATCAATGATCTTGGACAATGATATTTAAAATTGACTTGGATTGGATAATGAGGCATTGATGAACTTTGACAATGCGCTCAGGATTGGATTGATGACAACGAGGCATTGATGAACTTTGACAATGCACTCGGGGGTTGATTGATGATGATGAGGCATCAATGAACTTTGACAATGCCTTGGATTGATTTGGGATTGAATTAAATTGATTGAAATGGTCTTGAACTGATTAGGACTAATTGGGATTGATTCAGACTGATTTAAGAAGGTTTGACATGGTTTAGGATTAATTAGAATTGATTTAGGAACATTTAGGAATGTTTAGGAACATTTAGGATCGGTTTAGGAAAGATTAGGAATGATTAGGATCGCTTTAGGAAAGATTAGAAATGATTAGGAATGGTTTAGGGAAGATTAGGAATGATTTAGGAATGGTTAGGACCAAGATGTAGATTTGATTGGTTTGGCCAAGGAGATCGAGACTATGATGTGAAAATGAGGGAAATGTTAGTAAATGATCAAATGATAGAAGACATGTTAAAAGAGGGCACATAAGTGTGAACCATTTTTAGGTGTCTATATTTTCCCCTCTTTGAGACAATGCGATTATGAGCATTGGTTCAAAGAAAAGTAAAAGAGCATGCCCCAGTGGATTGATGGAAGGGAGGTAGGATGCCCCCTTGAAAAATTGGGTGGAAATTGATTCGAGGAATTTTTTTGAAAAGAGAATGATTAGAAAAGATTGATGGAAGGAATGTTAGTAAAAGGCTAAAAATTAGATGGAGAAAAGTTAGAAATGGTGAAAATTGCTTTCATAAGTGTATTTAATGTCATGAGAGCTTTATTTAAAATGGAAAAAGTGGATGCGTCACACCATGAAACTGAAAGCTAGGATGATAATGCAATCTCTTTGAGTAAAACAAATGCATAGAATACATAGAATGATCTTGTCTTTCCTGATACATATTAATGAAATGCCCCAGAATTTCATGAGATCATCCAACAAGAAGAAGACAAAATAAAAAGAGATAAATCAATAAAAGACAAGACTCACTAAACCAAGCAAGCCAACAAACAATCTTATCTAGTTGTCAAAATTGATAGTTTTTGTGTTTTGAATAATGAAAGCGTCTGGTTTCAGGGATGAAGTACCCTGTCTAAGATAGATACTGTTTGGTTTCGAGTATACAACACAAGTTTGATAAAAGGAAAAATTGATTTTGTTCAATTGATAGGACAAGTTTGATCTGATTGATTGATGATTGGATTGGATAGTTTGTCTATTGAAGCGTGATTTCATTAAGTACAATGTTTTAAAAAGTCTTAAGATTGCATCTGCTAAAATTCTTGTCTTGCCACAAAGGAGAATTTATTGAAAGATAGAAATGGTTATGTACATGTTTATTGCAAAATTTTGAAGGATTTGATTTTTAGGATTTTGAAAATATTTGAATTTTTTTGTTCTTTTTCGAGGACATTTTGCAATTTTTAGAAATTTTTCATGACATTATTTGATTTTTAGGATTTGTTCAGGACTTTTTACATTTTTTATTTAGTTTTTCAAGATCATATGCAAATTTTTAGAAATTTTTCATGACATTTTATAGTTTTTAGGATTTTTTTCAACTTCGTATTTGAATTTTTTGGATTATCATTAAGGATATTTATAGGCAAGAATTACCCCCAGTGTCTAGTAAGGCAGGGACATTATGGATTGATGGATAGTTTGGTAGATGAATGAAGGCCAAAAGAGTTGCTGAGTATATCACTGAAGCTTTGTTTGGATTGCCAAGGACCATCCATAGAATGGAAGGACATGTTTCTACTAAGTAGAGGAATTAGACAAGACAATGATAGGATATTGGGACTATTGGCACTAGATGAAATGCGATACATAGGATTGGACATGTCAAGAGGTGTTTGAAAGTATTTTGCATTTTTACGTCCTTATTTTTATCAAGACCAAGATAGGGATTTTGGATAGGAAAAGGATGGGATAATGATAGGACAATGAAAAGACAAGCAAGATCAAATAGTGGACAAAGGGGGATAGGGACTGAAGAATTGGTAGGTTGTGATAGGATAGGTAGTATGGACCAAAGGGATGTGATAGGATAGGGATTATGGACCAAAGGGATAAGGATAATATAAAGCTGATAGGACATGTGATGCTTCTAGGAAGATCCTTAACCTTGTCAAGATCAAAGTCTGGAAAAGGGGATATGGAAGCTGATAGGATAAGTGATATGAAAGGAAAAGGGTAATGGAGGGGATGATAGGGATAATGGAGGAAAATAATAAGGGTATAATAGGATATGGAAATATTGACAAAATATGTCCCCTTGTATGGAATGCAAGAAGTTCATAAATTACACATGACACATGTTTGCCAGGTTTTCATCATGGTACTTGCCCAAAGTGCCTATTTGCTAGGTTTTCACTATTGGACAAAATTATTTCTCTTTATTCATTTTTTTTTTGTGTTACCAAGATGTCTGTTTGCCAAGTTTTCATCAAGGTAACTAATTTTTTTCTTTTTGACTTTTTAATTTTTTTGTATTTTTGACATTTTTGGAAGATGAAGGACACATGACATGACATGGAAGGACTCAAGCGCCTTTCTTTTTGGATAATTTTCTTGAAAATGACATGTAATAATGGATCATGAATAATGATAGTATGCTCAATGACGTTGGTAGGTTAATGATAAGGATTAGGTAAATGACTAGATAGGTTGGATGAAAGGCTGGAAAAAAGGTGTTGGAAAATGGAGGGACTGGAAGAAGGCTTGATTTTGAGTGGATGGAAATGGATGCAAGAACAAAATTGGCACACACCTTGAGGGGTGATGGGGTGATGGAAGAAAATGAGATTTTGGACTTGATGAAGGAATGGATGTGGATTTTGGGATAAAAGGACCCAAAATGGATTTGGAAGATGAAAGGATTTTAGATGGAGGGATAGAAACTTTGGATGCCAACTTGGATTTTTGTTTAGGACTCTGTGCTTCAAGAAGCTTCTTTGGAATCCACATGCATTTTGATTTTTCATTCTCTTGTAGTTCCTTTGATTGCATTTCTTGTACAAGAGATTTGGGAACCCATATTGCTTTTGAATTTTCTTTTTCTTTAATGGGCCTTTGTGGCCTTTTTGATATTTCTTTTTCTTTTTCTTTTTGGATTATATTTTTCTTTTATTGCACATGTCGATTAGATTAGACATGTTGATCCTTGAATGCATGTAGATTTCTTGAATTCTGGACTTTATGCTTGGCATCCAAATTGATTAGAAAATTAAGGGGATTCATGGACGGATAGGAATTGTATGGAGGTCTTTTGGATGGATGGAAGGTTCTCAAATATGTGTGCCCTTGCTTACTTGCATATGGGAAAGGGTAAGTGAATTTTGAACTAGTTGATGGAGGAATATATGGACCTAAAATGGATGAAAAGGGTGAAGGAGGAGGTATACACTTGGATTTAGGTTTTGAAAGGATACCAACTCCTTGAGAGTGAGCTTTAGGACTAAGGTCATGACCTTTAGAGATTTATTTAACATGAAAGGGTTTTGATATACTTGGTTCTTGAATTCTTACCCATTTAACTTGACATTTCTTTTGAACGATAGGATACTTGCTACAAGACGTGAGTTTATTATGAGGTATGCATGGTATGGAAGGGATGATAGGATCATGAGACAGACTAGACTTTATAGAACTAGGGGAACCCATTTGAAGTGTAAGGGGTTCATGATCTTCTTGCATAAATGTGTTTTGATCATTAGGGGGATCAGGAGGAATATGGAGATCCTGCGATGGAATAGGGATAGTGATAGGATTATCTAGTGGGATAGGGTCTTGCAAAGGATATGGAAGGTAAGGGAAATGAAATGAAGGAATGGATGGATCTTGAGGAAGATTTAAAGGAATGATGGGATCTTGTGGAGTATTCAAAGGATTGATGGGATGTTGTGGAGGATCCAAAGGGATGATGGGATGTTGTGGAGGATCCAAAGGGATGATGGAATCTTGTGGAGGATCCAAAGGGATAATGGGATCTTGTGGAGGATCCAAAGAGAGGATGGGTTCTTGTGGAGGACATGAAGGTGAATGGATACTTTGATCTTGACTTGGAATAAGCTCATGGGATTCCATACTAAAAGTGTTTTTCTCTTGGTTTTCAATGGAATCATTACAAAAATTAGAAGGGGGATCATGATCTTTCTTAGGAAGGGGAATGTAAATGATCATGATCTTACAAGCGTTAGTATAATAAAAATCTTTATAAAAAATTCATATCAAATTTACTTGAGATAGTAGTGGTTTCATGAGAACTTTAATTTTTTATTTATTTTTTCTCGTGAGAGCTTTACTTTCTTATTTATATTTGGTAGAGTTGGTTGTACAAATCAATGACCCACCCTTAAGAGTGTCTCTTACCATGAAATTCAAATTTCATGAGGGATTCACTCCTTCTGCAATTATGCCATCCTATTATGCTTGAGCGAAAATTATCGTACTCAATTTTATTCTATTTCGCTATTAGAAATAGTGACCAACAAGTTATCAAAGATATTATTAATCTTGTGAATGATGATTTTGTCATTGGAATATCAACAACCAAGTTGTGTGCAAAATCTTTAGCCCATGAAAATGTATATCATTTTCAATTGAGAAAATCAATGACTTAAATAAAATCTTACAATTGTCAACTAAATGACTATCAAGAAATTTTTTAGTGACTTTATTTTTTCAAATTACCCAAAAAAAAAAACCAATTTATTTAGTCCAATACATAAACATATGATTTCATTTTACCATCTATTTCAAAAGAATATTCAAGACATGTTTTATAATAAACATTGTCAATATGATGGTCAAAATTCAAGGAATACAATTTGAATACCATGACTTGCAGAAAATAAAACATTTTAAATCAATTTATAATTCATATTAGTTGAAATAATTGATCTCAATCTCACCGCCTCCAACATCACGTAGTTGAATAATTTAATGATAGTCATATTGCACTTTAAGAAGGATAAAACTTAGGCCCTCTAAAAATGCAATCAATTAATTCAAATATGTCTCAGTTAAATTACATTTTCATCTAATTAATAATGACAAAGTTACAAATTCAAATCCTATTTTGAATTTTTTTAGTTATCTCTTAATTTAGAACTCATGTAAATTTTTAGTGACAATTATTTTAAAAATTATTATTCATAACATATACAAGTTATATATATTGATTGTTACATATTAAAACTACAAATCAAAATACATAAAAGGATTTTTATAAATTAAAAAATAAATATATATAAACTGTAAAATGTTAAAGGAAAATATTCTATATATATTAAATCTATCAGTAAAATAGAACAAACAAACCATAGAGTAGAGTGATAACTTCATAATCATAATAATAAGAGGTAGACATTGTCATTATTCTGATTTAAACATTAGAAAAGGGTAAAGAAATACAAATAATAGAATAGAAATAGGTGTAAATGAGTGTACCTTCAAACTTCAGGACTGCAACAGTTTTAGAAGCTAGAAAACAACAACAATCTATGCTTGAGCTTCAATTATCCTTCCATTCATTACTAGTCCACCTTCATGAACTTTTAGTTTCTTAAAAAAGATTGGTAACCTACTTGTCCAATTTCTTATGTATCATATTTCTATGTAAGCCTACATAAGAGCTATACAAAAATAAATAAATAAACACTATTTCCAAGGATCACAATAAAAGAATAAATTTGTATCAACATGCCCACATTAAGGGTAAAGCCAATAAAAACTATGCCTCAAGGGCATAGAGAAAATATCAAGGGCATGGGGAATGTGTGAAAATTATATTGTAGTCACTAATTATTAATCTCCCATCTTATAAAGATTATTTAACTACTAAAAATTAATTCACAACTAATATTGAAAAATAACAGAACTGTAACTTCACCAATAGAAAACACAGAAAGAAATATGCAACATAATGACATGATATTTTTGGACTATTGTCCTTGGAAAAACCTGGAGGGGAAAACCAATACTGCAGATGAGAAATATATTAAACTTCAAAAAATTAAGAGATAAAAAATTCCTTGCCTCTCACTGGTAGAACTCTGGCAATCTCCCAATTCCTCCTATTGATATTCCTCCACTACTATCCCTAATGCTATCATTGCACCCTTTCTAACACTGCAAGATTATTTTCTATCACTGCAAACTCATTTTCTAACACTGCAAATGCTCGCCAAATTGTGTTGGTGTGTTTTCCAAATGCCTACTGACCCCTTCTTATACTACCCTTGTTGGAAAACCAACAACCAAGATCGATTCTCAATCAATGACTGAGATTAATAACCTCCTAACAAACGCTAACCAATTAGTTGCTAGAAGTTTCTAAATAAATTAATTAGTTAACAAATATTGTTTTGGATATAACCAACGAACAATAATTTTCTAATTATTACAAATGGAGAAACAAATTTCCTATCTACCTAACTAACACTCCCTCTTAGCGAGGAAGTTGTTCTATACAACACCCAACTTATCTCTAAAGAAGATGAATTTTGCCTTCCCCAATGCCTTTGTCAGAATGTCTGCTACCTGCTCCTCTATAGGTATGTATTATAGCTAAAAAATCCTCCATTGTACATAATCCCTAATGAAGTGATACCTGATGTCTATATGTTTAGACCTATCATGAAACACTAGATTCTCAGACAACTTGATGCAACTCTAATTGTCACAGTGTATCATAGTAGTCTCAACCCTCTGACCAAACAAGGCCACTAATAACTTTTGAAGCCAGATAACTTCACATGTCATCATGCTACTTGCTATGTATTCTTCTTCTACAGAACTCAAAGCCACATAATTCTGCTTCTTGCTTAACCAAGAGACAACTCCTGATCCCAAACTGAAATAACACCCTAAAGTGCTTCTCTTTTCCATTGTACTACTCGCTCAATCTACATCAGTATAGCCTATCAACTTGATACCTTCACCTCGAACATATCTAATCTAGTACTCAATTTTACCATGCTTGATCTTATAGATCCAGCATGATCCAACCACTGCCCTATCTATTGGTCTAGGCACTACCTCCCACACATCATTCTGCATTATTGAGGTATATTCCTCAACCATCGCATCTCACCACACCTAATGCTATGCATCCTCTTGATAAATATAAGGCTCACTATCTACCAACTGGATGACTAAAGCTACATAGTCATTGAACTTAGCTAGTTGTTTCCTTAGTCTCATACTCCTCCTAGGAGTTCCCACAAACTCCTGAGTATCCCTTTGTTGAAACTCACTGTTCTTGCTGCCAACTATAGAGGATGAGATATCAATCTCCATATATTCTTGATGCATTTCATGTTGCACCAATTGCTCCATATTCTATGAACTCTCACCACCTGAGCCTATGCTTGTACTAGTAGCTATACTCAAGATTTTATTCCCTTGACTCAGTTGAGCTACCCTTGGAGCTTTTGTTAGTTGCTCACTCTGATCTTCTATTGGAAAGTCTCTAGACCTCCTAAATGCCTTGTCCTCCATGAAATTGACATCATGCCTGACTATAATCCTCTTGGTCCCTAGAATAAATATCTGATATTCCTTTGAGGTTTTGTAATACCCCTCCCATAGTCTAATTTTATATATGTTGTGATTATTTTAGGATGATGATTTATATGCTAGGATATCATTGATACCTATGGTTTTATTGACCTCATACTTGCATGTGTATGGTTGATGTGTTTTTTTAATATTTATGTTTGACATGCCTGATGTGTTTGAGGGATGAAGTTGTAGTTACTTGCTTGCAAGATCCACATGATCAGATAATCCCCTCCATTGACTGTTATATATCTATACATGTATGTACATGCTTGTCTTTTATGCAAGTTTGCAAGTACCAGGCATTGACTTCCCTAAATTGTCAGGATGAGCGTGCTCTATCACAATATCTCAAATGGTAAGAGAGGGGAGATAACACATAGGTCCAAATCCTAACCTAAGCCATGATATTGTCCTTAAATAGTGGACAAGATTTTGTTATCCTACCCTATTAAACTCATCCAGTGGATGCGAGTTTATAACCCCTTGCTTGAGTATGAATGTGGGTCTTTAGGTTCTTTTGATTATTTTTATTTTGGTTGTTGGTGTGATTTCTATAATTAGATCTTTGCTATTTTTGGCAATGAGGCATTATTTAATTTGAATTAATTAAATGCAATTATTAAGTTTAATTTATTGTTTAAAATCCTATTGTATGGTATAAGTATTTAATTAATGAGAATTAATTAAATACATTCACCTTAGAATTATGTAATTGTAAATTTAACCTTTTTCAAGTAAAATGTGTTTATTAATTTAAGAATTCATTTAGCATGTGGAAATTATTTTAGACTAAATGTTTTATTTTTAAATTATTAAAATGCATTAAGTTGCACAAGAAAATTGAGTAAATTAAATTAAAGGTATTGGTTAATTTTTAGTTAAGTGTTTTCAAGTAAGGCAAAGCGGAGAAGATACTTTATTTCAACTGAAATTAAATTAGAGTTTAATTTATGCAAAGCTTTTTATGGAGTTGAGTTTTAAACCCTCACATGTGGAATTGAAATTCCTATATGTTGAAGGTTTGGCTATTAATCTCAACACACAGGTTTGAGAGATTTTTGGCAAAGGTTGAATATTTTTAAACAATTGGTTGGTAGCTTGGATTTTCTTAGATTCTAGTCTTCGTCAGTTTCATTCTTTGGTGTTTTTGAGGGAGGATTCAATCATCCTAGAAATTTATGTTTTGCAATTTGAAATGACTATTTTCTTCATGACTGTTATTTATCTTGTTTGAAATTATATTCTATGAACTCTCTCTCTCTCTCTCTCTCTTTTCGTATTTTAGAATTGGTTTTATGAAAATCCTTACTGCATGCATTCTTTGATTTCAAATTTTAGAATAGATCTTATTAGGGAGGAATTTTGTGTATTTCTAGTTAATTGGATATGAAACCCTAGGTTTGACTTTATGATTTGCTCATGTTTTATAGTTTATAAAATCTAGATCCTCAATGCTACCCTATGGAATTCAGTTTTTGATTGAACCCAGATAGAATTAGGGTTTAAAAAATCTTTTTGGAGAATTAAATTGAATTAAATTAAGTTGAGAAAATTACTTGTGATTGTGGAATTAAATTAATTTAGAATTTTGGATTTGTTATTTTAATATATATATATATATATATATATATATATATATATATATATATATATATATATATATATATATATATATATTGTTTAATTGCAATAAAAATTTACTATTTTTTTAAAAATTAAACTAAGTTAACATTTAATTTGATAGAAGTTAAAATTTGATTTGATAGGAATTAAAATTAAATTTAATAAAATAAAAATAAATTTTGTAGATGTATCTGATAGATCTGAGGATTTGATGTGAAACCCTAAATATTACCTTGGATATAATTGACTATTATTCTAGTTGTTTGATTTGTTCTATAATTATTTCTATTTAAAAATATATATATATATATAAGTTCCTCCTACCTTGTTTTAAGCTAGCTTGTTGTAATTGATATATATATATATATATATATATATATATATATATATATATATATATATATATATATATATATATATATATATATATATATATATATATATATATATATAAAAATAAATATAAAGAATAATACTTAAAAAAAAACAAAGACAAAAGAAATATAAAGAATAATACTTTTAAGAAAAAACAAAGAAAGAATATATATATATATATATATATATATATATATATATATATATATATATATATATATTCTTTCTTTGTTTTTTTAAAAAATATTATTCTTTATATTTCTTTTGTTTTCTTTTTATAAAAAAATTAAAAAAAATTGCTTGCTGGAAAAAAATAATAAGAAATTACACCAGTAATTAATTCAAAAAAATAAAATAATAAATAAATAAAAGAAAAGAAAAGAAAATTAAATAAAACTAAAATTACAATTAAACTATATATATTACATGTGGGTGGGAGTTCACGCCTTGCACAGCGGCTCCACCACACCACCGTAAGAACATGCCGATACATTATGTGGGCAAGTTTAATTTCTTTTTAAAAAAAATACCCCTTTCCTTTTAAAGCTAAGTAGGGAAGAGGGGAGGTGGGGTCATGTAACCCTCCCCATAATATTTGTTGTTATATTAATTTATTTATTTCTATTTCTATTTGTTTTTAACTAAATATTAATTAATAATTATTAATAATAAATATTAATATTTAATAATTAATTTAATATTAATATTTGCTAGTTAATATTATTAATTAATAATTAGATTATTATTAATGTTATTTTTATTAATTAATATTATTATTTATTAGTAATATTAATTAATTAAATGGTCTTTAATGAATTTTAATATATTTATTATATAATTATTAAGTGGGTTTGGTATTTTATAAAAAATGAATTATGCGGTAAAATATATTTTTGTTTTTAGATTAATTAAATTGTAGTGGATAATGCAATTATGGTATTAATCAAGAATATTAAACCATTTGTTGAGAACTTTATGAGTCATTATGGAAGTGTATTTTAATGTGATTATGAGTTTTATGGAAATTTTATGTAGCCTGTTTTAGTGACGTTAGAGGCTTGGGGTTGTGTAAATGTTTATATTTTTCCCTCATGTGTTTTATTATTGAAGTTTATTGAGGGGTATTCTTGTGATGTTATGTGGCATCTTTGAGCCTAGCGTAGGCTACCTAGATGTGTAGTAGGAAGTGGCTTGCAATAAGCGTTGGGGCCCGGAAGTGGCTGCCACGATCACTTATTGTAAGTAATCTTAATCAAGTAAAAACTTAGTATATCATTGGGGGGTATTAAAATGAACTTAATAAGATGTGGTTCCTCACCCATGCTTGAGTGTTGTATGCACCCTAAAATGGCCACCTAGACTTTGGGCCCCCATTCTTCAATTTATCAATTTCCTGAATCAATGCTTTGTAATATTTTCAATTCAAATCAATTTCCTTGATCAAATCGTAATTAATTCAATTATTTCAATATTTTCTAAGGTTTGATCATTTTATCCTAAGCGTCATTTAATTAAAATAAAACTTCCCTTTTAATTAAATAAATCATCTTATTAAAATAAAATTCTTCTTTTAATAAAATCCCCACTTAAATCTCTCTTTGTGTTGAAAAAGGAAATAAAATAAATAAAAATTCCTTTTTCTCTCCACTTTGAATGCACATACTGTTAAGTGGTGGGCCTTTTTCATCTTTTTGCCTCTTAAAGAATCTTGAGCACATGGATCAACCAAGATTTAATTTCCACCATTGCTCATTTTTTTTTGCCTCTTAATCTTGACCGTCCGCTTTCATTTATAAGGAGTCCTCTCCTTCTCATTTGATAGATAGAAGATTTTTGTATTGTTATGCTGGAGGTTTGGAGACCAACTTTGGAGAAGATTCTTGAGCACTTGAGCTTGGATATTGCAACTTCTCTTTTCTTGTCTTCTCTCATGCTCCATGGAAATCCATTTAGATTAATCTTGCACTTGCATATTAGATTAGATTCATATTCCTTTCATAGAATAATCTTGTATAAGAATTTCCTTTCATAGATTAGTTTGCTTTTATGCATTGTTATCATATAGAATAGCTTTCATTTTCATTTGCATGCATACTTGATGATCATGGAGACTAGCATTCTTGCTTTTCCTCTTTGAATCTCTCATTTTATGGTGTACTTGAATGGGCAAAAACTAGGTCTAATATGAGGGCCTCCATTACAAACCCTTGCACTCCATGAATAAAGAGCTATGAGTCACCATTTGAGACCTCATTCTTGAGCAATCTTGGATATAATGACTCATAGACGTGTGTCAACATTTTAGCACACATTTTTTGTGCCCACCGTAGGGAAGAAAATTGCATTTCTTACCTCATATTATTTTATTTTATTTTTTTGATGATTTTTGTGCGCTGTCCGTATTTTTGTGCATCTCTGTTACGGATCTTCACATGAAGTTTCTCACTGTATCGCGCGAAGTTATGCCGGTATTAGCATTTCTACGTGTGACAAAGATATTTTCTTCCACGGGTCTATGTACTTTCTTGCGTGGGCCTGTGTAATTTCTTGCACGGGTCTATGTACTTTCTCATGCGGTACTATGTACTATCTCACATGACATTCTGATAGTAGAGACCTAAATTTTTAGATTTACTAGTTTTGCTTGCTATTTTCTGACAGTTAATGGTTGCTGTGTTTATTTCCTTGATTCTATTTTTTGAAGCAGCATAGTAGCAAGACTTATTGCTTTGGATTTGAGGTATTGTGTTGAAACTCTATAACATTTGGATTTTGGGCATAAAATGAATCTCTCACGTGTCTAGCTTGAGTGTTTATTACTTTCATAGATCACACTTCAATTTTGGGCTCTAAAAAGAACACAGATTCACTTTTTTGCATACATGTTTCACATAGTAATTAGGCCCTATGAACACTATTTGTGGTGTTCTTGAGAGAGTGGGTTTCTTGCGAAGCTCTTCTTGATGATAGAACCTCTTGTAGGTAGGGAGTATATTGTTACTATCTCATGGTCTTACTTGGTTTAGTCTTCAACATTGATCGATACATTCTCTCTTGGTCCCACTTAAAGAGCTCAGTAGACATTATTGTTGACATTATGTACCTTGGTGAGGTGGTTTCTATCTTAGCATGTCAATGAACTTGCTTGCTATGTTTGGGTGAAGTGAAGAGGCTAGAGGATTATGCTCTACTCCCTTTTTGGGTAGTACCATAAACTCGGATCCTTGAATCAAAACCAAGTTCCTATGTGGTCCTTTTTGTGAGTCACCTTGTTAGAGAGGGTTAACCATAGTGGACATTCCCTTTATTGGGTAAACCACATGGATAGAACCTCAAGTGATAATAGCAATTTTCACTATGGTAGCAACAACCGCTATATAAATGTCCTTGTGGAAGAAATCTCCACGGGTGTAGTTTCTTGTTGGTCTATCAGATCTCCTCAGCTTCTCTGATTGATTAAATTCTCAAAATTTGTCAAAACCATGGTGTGCCTAGATTGGAGTTCGACCTCTTGAGATTGCAAAAGTTGCAGAGTTAAACCATTACTAAGAACCATAGTGCAACCAAAATTTTCTTGCTAGGACTATATGCGTGATTGCAAAACATTTTGAGAACATACACAAGTAGAATCTTTAAGGAGTAGCATACTAAGTCACTATTCTTGTTCATGTGCAAGGTTGCTTTGTCCCTTGCCCATTGTTTGAAGACATTGTTTTCTTGAACTCCTTGATTGTTGTCTTGCGTGCTTGATTGATGATAAAAATATGTTGATATATTTACCTGATCTTTTAAAATGAATAAAAACTAAGTTCCTAAGTTTACAAACTTGCTGTTAAGCGGCCTGATCCTATTTTGTCACCCAACTCTATGCACATTCTCACACAAGATTTCATTTTCTCACGTGATCCCTGGTATTTCTTCATGTGAGACTGCATTCCCTCGCATGAAACTGTCCCCTAGTCTGTCAAAATAGTGAGTTGATTCTTGTCCTTTTCAATTTTCCTTGGTTGATCTGGATTATAGTAGGTCACTTACCTTGCAGTTGGTAGCCTTCTTGCACCTTGGGTTCCTGTGTCTTGACTTCTTGGATTAGTATTCTTTGATTTCACAAGTGACCTTGCTTGGAGTAGGTAGGTTAGAAATGATCCTTGTTGAGAAAGTAGACCTTTAGATTCTTTGATAACACACTTGGAGAGTTTTAGTTGTCTCTTGTCCATTCACTTTCATCCAAAATCAAATTCAATCAAATATAACTTGGGTAAATCCTCCTCCTGATCCATATGTGTTAGGGTACTCACCCATTGATTGGGCACCTCTGTGGTAGTGCTGGTTTATGCCTTTTGCAAAAATTCTATCTTATCATCTCTCTTTTGGACAACTGAATGCTTTCACTATCCTAGTTTGGTACCAACATTTCTTAGGGTCATCTTATCACCTAGGATCTTTTCTTTCATGTTAGTTACAAAAAGATATCAAGTAAATCAAGGAAAATGACCTCAAGTAGTCTTTGACCAATTACCCTTAGTTCAAACTCACCAAAAATGTAAGGGAAAAGAGCCCGTCTTTGATCAGTCTCCTAGGAATACCTCAGAAGTTTGGTTTGACCCAAGAGTAATCTTAGTGAGTTGAGAACACCCTTAGCACCTTCTCATTCATATATGGATATGAGTTACATAATGACTCAAAGAGAGAGGGAAGAAAGGGATAAAAGTCTTGACAACATATTTGAAAGGCATAGAGACACTATTATGTTTGGCAGTTCCTTTAATGAAAATCTACCAGTTTCACCCCTTATCTCAACCAGATATTTGGATGCTCACCAAAGGACTAAAAGGGAAATGAAGAAGTCCTATTAGGAAGAGTAGTCACAACATGGCAGTCAAGATGAGGAACCTTATGATACTCATGTGAATGTAGCATATACCAATGACTTGTTTAAACATTCAAGACCAAGTTCACTGCTCCAAACAACTTCAAGATACACAAGTGAAAGACTCAAGAGGATTGAGCATGAAAAGAAAGCCTTCCTAGATGAACAAGCTACAAAGGAAGAGAAGTTTAGACTCCTAGAGTCAGAAAGACAAGCCTTATTGGAAATAGAAAGGAGAGCCACACAAGAAGAGAAAGATAGACTCTTGGCTCAACAACTTAATGATCAATACAACAACATGTGTGTTGGTGGTGGAAACAACTCTCCTCCATCCACTCCTCCTAAGACTCCACAAAGTAGAAGGTATTCAAGATCACCTTCACATTCTCCTAGCCCTAGAGGAAGAAGGGCTTCACAATAAGAATATTATAGGAGACAAACACCTCCTAGGAACTTAAAAAAACCTTCTCAACATGCTCAACATGGTTCACAATATGGGGGTAGTAGCTCAATTTTTTACCTCAACTCCCAAGATTTCATGAAGATACAACAAGAACCACTCTTCCAACAATATGTGGAGATATACTTGGAGCAAAACAAAGATAAGTTCCTAGAGAGTTTAATAAAAAAAGGTGCTAGGGTCCCCTATAATTTTGATATGGACAAGAAGATCAAGAAACAAAGTCCATCCCAAGAAGAAGAGATTAGGCAACTTAAGCATATGATGGAAAAGGTGTTGGAACCCAAGAGTGAATTCTTGCTTTCTTCAATTTGTCCTAATCCTTTTGAAAAGAGTGTGAGCATGAAAGAATTTCCTAGAAATGTGGAGATCCCTCCATATGACAAGTATGATGATAATGAAGATCCACATGATCATGTGCGTCCATTTTATATTATGATTTTTGAGTTCCATGAAGATGACTTGTACCTCATGAGATTTTTCCCAAGGAGTCTTAAGGGTCAAGCGATGGAATGGTTCACCAACATAACTCCCCTCGTCAAAATGTTCAAAGAGCTAGTCCATAGATTTTTCCAACACTTTGCTTATAACCTTTCAAGATCTGTCACCATGTTGGACTTATGCAACTTAAAGCAACATCAAGGGGAATCCTTTGTTACTTTCTTGCAAAGGTGGAGATGACAATGCTCTCGCTACTCTAGGACCATTCCTGAAGATGAGAAGATTGATATCCTTATTAGAAACTTGGTTCTGGAGATGTGGTATGAAGTTAGGAAAATGGTCTTTGATTCCTTTGACACCATGGTTGAAACTGCATGTAGGATTGAGGATGTTTTGAAAGAACAAGGAATTTTGGCCAACAACAAAAACAACAACAATGGTCAAAATAACAACTCTAATAAGGATAAAGGAAAGAAATCACATTGGAATAGGAACAAACAAATGGTCAATGATGGAGTTGTGGACTCTTCTCAACCCAAAGATCAAGCTGTTCTTCACTTGTCTAGTGCTATTCAAGCTATGAAGCTCAACTCATCTCATCACCAAGAGTACAAGCCAAGATACCAAGATAAGCCTAAGAAAGAGAGGCGACAGTTTTCAAAGCTTGGTGATTCATGTGAGGATGTCTTGAAAACACTCATTGCCAACAATATTGTGCATCCTCAAGATCCCATAAAGCATTATATACCTGATGTTAAGCCACACTGGTGGGATGAGAAAGATTTTTGCAAGTTTTATAATGGTGTTGGACATGATATTGAGAACTGTTGGAAACTTAAGAATATCATCCAAGATCTCATTGAGAATGGAAAACTTGAGATAGATGGATTGAACACCAATGTTGACCATAAGGCATTCAAAGAGCCTTTTCCCAAGTATGAGAAGGGGGAAACCTCTAAACCTAATAATGGCAAGGTTGAGATCAATTACACTTACATAGCTACGAAGAATGTTGTCAACATGCTTGAAGTTGTAGAAGAAAATGTCAACATGATGAGAAATAAAGATCCCTATGGTTATGATCTAGACATGGACTCTCCTCCTATCTTTGATGAAGAGCCTGTTATGGTGCTAAGGGGTCCTAACTCTAGGATGTCATCCCAAGCTCTTAATGCTGTCACAAAAAGTCAAGGTCCCATTGTCATTAGAGGACCCATTTCGAGTCAACCAAGTAAACCAAAGCAAGTGGCATCCAATAATGTCACCAAAAAACCAACAATCAATCCTAAGGTTAGCTATAATCTTGTCGATCAATTGCAAAGAACCCTAGCTCAGATTTCAATCTTTGAGCTCTTAGAGTTGTCCCTGAGACACAAGAAAGTCCTTGAGGATACTTTGCGTGTGACAAATGTCCCTAACAACGTAGATGTTGATCAATTCCAAAACATGGTTAACCATATTGCTAGCCCTCATTACCTTACCTTTTTAGAGGATGATGACAAAGCTCTGAGTCACCCACACAATCTCGCCCTTCATATTGAAGTCATGATCCAAAAAATGCGTGTTAGGCATATATTGATAGATGGGGGTGTTGGGCTTAATATTTGTTCCTTGAGTCTTTTAAAGACGTTGGGTTATTATAAACAAGTCATAGATACTAGAAAGAAGATCACTATCAAAGCCTATGATGAGGTGGAAAGGAGTTCCAAGGGGTTGGATGTCCTTCCTGTTAGGATTGACCTTGTTGAAAAGGATATTTTGTTTGAAATTGTTGATGCTGGTCCTCTGGCAGACAATATCTTACTTGGTAGACCACAAATTCATGATATGCAAGCAGTGCCATCTACCTACCATCAGTGTGTTAAGTTCCCCTACAATGGAGTAGAAATTTGTATACCTGGGGATAGCACATTATTTGTTAACTCAATTTTGGAAAGTACTCAGGTTCCCCTCAATAGAGAAGTAGAAGATTTCAATGTGGTCTTAACAGAATGCAAAGACAAGTTCAAGTCAGTAGACCTTGGTGT
Organism: Chamaecyparis obtusa; assembly: GCA_027943335.1. Taxonomy (NCBI): domain Eukaryota; kingdom Viridiplantae; phylum Streptophyta; class Pinopsida; order Cupressales; family Cupressaceae; genus Chamaecyparis; species Chamaecyparis obtusa. The sequence continues at coordinate 2,158,450 of BSBK01000638.1, read as the reverse complement.
AGGGGGTATCAACTTGACTCTTTTGCAAAGCTTCCACTTTCACCTAGGTATTATGGCAAGCCTTCATAGGAAGTGAGACCTTCCTCTTCAGCTATGACTTTATTTGGCACATTTGTAGACTCCTCAATTCCTATTCAAGATGAGAAAGAAGAGGTGGCTGTTAAATACTGGATTTATAAAGAAGAGAAATACATGCATAATGAGAAATTCTCTCCCTCTCCTAAGGCTTATGGAAGAGGGTATAATTTTTTCAAACAAATGGGCTATCTTGTACATGGACCTCTTAGTCAAAGATTGGATGCTAGAGCTAAACCTCTTAATCATGCTCTTTTTGGATGCAGGTCTAAGAAGATGGTTGGCATAGGATTTGCGAATCATAACAAGAGCACTGCTCCTATCCTTGATGAGTCAGATAGTGAAGATGAACCAAAATAAATACCTAATTTGACAAATCAGAAAGATATGTGTGAAGATTGGGTCCCTTCCACCAATCTCCTTTGGGGAGATTCAGATAATCCAGTTGCTCATGCGGTAGTTGCAAACTTAAAACAAGAAGAATCAGATGTAGAAGATCCCATCAAAGAATGTCAATGAAATAATATTGTTCATTTGATGGAGAGAGATGTTACCCTTGATGACATTAGAGCTTCCACATCAAGATGCCCCAAACCTTCATGGTGTAAACATCCTAGTCAGGATTTAGAAATAGATTCACATGAGTATGAATGATACTCTTTCTCAGAACCTTCTATAGTTGACATGAATATTGATGTCATCCACACTTATAGTTCTGAACCTGAGGTAGCTGAAAAGTCATGTGTAGGATTAGAGGATTTGAACCCACATGTTACCTTAGTGGACGATTCTTCACTTGTTAGAATGAATCCTGATTTGGGTAGCTTAGAAGGATACTTGATAGGCTCCAACTCTCCAGTCACCAGAGATGATATCATTCATATCCATAACCTTGAACCAGCCATTGACTTACCTCTTGCTCATCCTAACCTCATTGATTGGTCTGAACGCTATCAAGAACTTGAGCTCTTAATGTTCCAAAATGACTATGAGTTAACCTATTATTTGAATTCCATTGAACCCGTAGTCTCTTCCACTAGTGAACCAGCTACTAGCATGACAGAGCTAGACATCAAGTACCTTAGTCACAAAATAAAAAGAAAAGAAAAAAAGAATAAGAGTTCTAATGACAAAAACCACTGTGTGGTGGTGTCAGAACCAAAAAAAGTAAAAATAAATGGCCTATCCAAGGGTGAAAACCTCTTTGAGGTGCCTAAGGATGAGGTACTTGATCATCTCACTAGCTAATTTCAAGAAAAATCTTTAGTTCTTGTTGAGCCAACACAAGTAGTCAATTTGGGTACATATGAGGCTCCACAAATAGCACACTTGGCTCAGTCCTTGTCAACACAAGAAAAAGAAACTTACACTAAGTTCTTATAGAAAAAGAAGATCAATTTTGCTTGAAATTACTCAGATATGCCAGGGTTGGACACTAATCTTATCATGCATCACTTGTCCATAGCTCCAGGTGTAAAACTAGTTAAATAGAAATTGAGAAAGATGCATCCTCACATAGCTCTTCTAGTCAAAGTAGAATTAGAGAAACTCCTTGGTGCAGGATTCATAAGAGATATTGACTATACTGAATGGATATTAAACATTGTACCAGTTTCCAAACATGACAAATCCATTCGAATTTGCACATATTTTAGAGATGTCAATAGAGCATGCCCAAAGGATGATTTTCCACTCCCTAATATAGACATGATAGTGGACATGACTGTGGGTTATGAGATTTATTCCTTGCTGGATGGTTTTTCTGGATACAATCAGATTAAGATAGCTCCTGAAGATCAAGAAAAGACTACATTCACTTGTGCATGGGGTACCTATTGTTGGAACGTTATGCCTTTTGGATTAAAATGCAGGAGCCACCTATCAACAAGCTATGACAACCATTTTTCATGACATGATGCATAAAAACATGTAAGATTATGTGGATGACACCTTGGCCAAGTCTAAGAAAAGAGGCACACATTTAGATGATTTAGAAGTCATTCTAGATTGCATGGAACAATTTCAACTAAGGTTAAATCCTAAGAAGTGTGCATTTGGTGTCACCTCTGGAAAACTTCTAGGATTCATCATTTCAGCAAAAGGAATAGAGGTAGACCCTGAAAAGGTCCAAGTAATCATGGATATGCCACCTCCTAAAAACATTAGTCAAATGAGGAGTCTTCAAGGACATCTTCAATCCATAAGGAGGTTCACTTCACAGTTGGTAGATAGAGCTCAACCTTTTAATAAGAACTTACATAAGGGAGTCAAATGTGCTTGGAATGAGGATTGCCAAAAGAGCATGGATCAAATCAAGAAGTGCTTGGAAAATCCTCCTATTTTAATGCCTCCTATCCTAGGGAAACCACTTATTCTATACATTTCAACAACAAAATCTTCCTTGGGGGCATTACTAGCTCAACTTGATGAACATGGGAAAGAAAGAGAAAAATACTACATTAGTTGTACTCTTGTTTCGTATGAGGTTAACTACACCAATATTGAGAAGGTTTTCCTTGCAGTTGTGTTTGCTTCCCAAAAGTTGTAGTATTACATGCTTGTGCACACAATACACCTCATAGAAAAAATTGATCCACTCAAGTATTTACTCAGTAAGGCTGCCCTCACAGGTAGACTTTCTAAATGGATAATGATCCTTTCTGAGTTTGACATAGAGTACATTGAGCGTAAAGCAATCAAAGGACAAGCTACAACAGATCAATTGGCTGATTTCCCAATCCAAGATAATGCACCTATTCAAGTTGACTTCCTAGATGAGCATCTCATGTATATGATTGAAAGAACACAGAGGATATTCTTTGATGGATCCTTTATGCAAAATGGCTCAGGAGCTGGTGTGTTGTTTGTTTCTCCTCACGGGTACATGATTCCTAAGTCTTACAAGCTATTGTTCCCATGTACAAATAACATTGCTAAATATGAAGCTTTAACAAATGGACTTAAGATGGCCATAGAATGGAGAATCACAGAGTTACACATCTATGGGGATTCACAACTGATAATCAACCAAGTCAATGAACAATATCAAACAAAATATGAGAAATTGGTACCTTACAAGAAAATGGTTGATTCCTTGAAACGATACTTCACATTTGTCACATTTTAGCAAATCCCTAGAAAAGAAAAGAAAGCAGCTGATGCTATGGCTACACTTTCTTCAGTCCTTCAGTTAGAGCAACATGAATCCAGATTTGAATTCCTGGTGGAAGAGCTACATTACCCTATCTATGACTCCCAAGAAAGCCATGTTATTTGTACCCTTGTTGGTTGTGAGTCATCCCATTATGGTGCCATTTACTCATACCTCTGTGATGGCATTATCCCTAAAACCTTTAACCGATCAGAACACAAAAACCTTACCCAAAATGCCTCTCACCATACCCTTATCTCTAGTGATTTGTATAGGAGGGGTCTACATGGAACACTTCTTAGATGCTTAGAAAAGGAAGAATTTGACCAAGCGTTAGTTGACATTCATGAGGGCATCTATGGGGGACATTCCAATGGTCTTTCCATGGCCCAAAGGTTTCTTATGGTGGGGTACTATTGGCCTACAATGCAGATTGATGCAGTAGCTTTTTCAAAGTCATGTGAGGAGTGTCAAAAATAGGGTAACCTAATACATGCTCTAGGCAGGGAGCTCATTCCTTTTATATCTCATTGGCCATTTCAGCGCCGGGCCTTTGATCTTTTTGGGAAGATTCATCCCAACTCATCAGGTGGACAAAAGTTTATTATCACTGCTACTAATTACTTCACTAAATGGGTAGAAGTTGTCCCACTTTCTATTTCCTTGGGGGCAAGACAGTCTCTCTATTCATTCTGAATCATATCATCTATCGATATGGAGTGCCTTATGAGATTATCCCTGACAATGGAGGTCAGTTCAAAAACAAGGACCTTAAAAAACTCTGCAAGAAATTCAAGATTAAGTAATATTGGTCCTCCATTTACTTCCCGCAAGGAAATGGTCAAGCAGAGGCATCAATCAAAACCATTCTTAAAATCCTACATAGCATAGTTCATAAGAATGGTAGAGATTGGCATTTACAGATAAAGTTGGCTTTGTGGGCTTATAGAATGAGTATTCATACTCCTACTAGGGCTACTCCTTTTTCCCTTACATATGGTGTTGAAGCAGTGTTACCTTTAGAGGTTGAGATTCCTTCACTTAGAGTTTCCCTCAAAGGTCTACTTATAGATGAAGACTACCATGCCATGAGACTTCAAGAGTTAGAACTTCTAGATGAGAAACATCAAGCATCATTTGAACTTATGAGGGTTTATCAAAAGCGTATGTCCAAAGCCTTCAACAAAAAGGTTCACCCTAGAGAATTCCAAGTGGGAAATCTTCTCCTACATGAAAATCCTAAGAACTTACATCATAGAGATCAAAAGGGAAAATTTGAACCTAATTGGCTTGGACCTTACATCATTACAATGACTTTTGGGACAGGTGCTTATTTATTATCAATTGAAGAGGGAGAGAAATTCCCTAATCATATCAATGTCTTGCACCTAAATAATTTCTATCCATGATGCCCATTCTGTCTGGGGGCATCCTTTGTACATACTTATTGATCTTGAAAAAATCCAAAAAAAGATATATTGTCAAAAATTCTAAAAATTGGAAAATGTCCTAAAAAATGATCATCTTAGTGAAAACCTAGCAATAGGCACTTTGATGTATCTCAAAAAAATTATATATTCCAAAAATACCAAAAAAAAAATTAAAAAAATTAAAAATTAAAAAAAAATAGAAAAAGTGCCTTGGTGAAAACCTGGAAACAGGCGCCTTGGTAGAAAAAATACAAAAAAAAAAGAGAAAAAATTGCAATAAAATCCAAGTGGTGAAAACCTGGAAATGAGTGCTACTTGAGGCCTTTGCACTCCTGTTTCTCAGCACGCGTCCTCAACACTTAGCCTTTCTCCATCGTGTCTTGTCCTTGTTGCCCTGGTTTGGAATTGGTCTTTGTCTTTGTCTAGGGGGCATAACTATGTTAGCTTTGGTCTCTTGGATGTGTTAGTCTTTAGGACACCTCATAAACTATGTTTTTCAACACCACCCTAGTTGTGTTTTTCAACACAACCCCTGGTGTCGAGTGTTTTTCAACACTTATCAATTTGGTCTTACCCAGTTTTGTCATGTGATCTTACCTTCTTACAAGAATTTGATCCTTATCCTCGGAACTTAGTATCACTTAACAAACTTAAATTTTTAAATGCTGACTGTTATTAATTTTCGTTGAGTGTCCTTGTCTCATAAGTCTCTCCGGGATGCATAGCTAGAGAGCTTGGGGCATGGGGTATGTTTTTATTTTCTTTCTTCTTGTGGGTGTGGTATTGAAACTCTTGAGTGTCTCTTGTTGTTCCCTTGAAACACTTAGGAGATTTGAGGCATCATCCTTGACTATTTTTGCACAACCATTCTTATGGTCATCCTGGCATCTATGCCTTGATGCGAGTGTGGTTTTGCTACATTAAATTGGGTAAGCTGACATCGATGTCATCTTGACCTTTATGTCTTTGATGCTTAAGTTAGAATCTTTCCACATTCCAATCCGATATAAATCACATTCATATCTTCATAGTTGCACTTGTGACTAGTGATGATTGTGTGGTTTTACGATGTCCGTTAATAATGGCCCAATGATGAAAACAAGTTCCTTAACATTCTCTAATGAATGATGAACACAAAATCTTATGTTACAGTTTCCCTATTGCAAGTACACCTTTGCATTTTCATGTAGCTTGCATTGTTAGACTTCATGTTAATTTGCATTTTTAGGCTGCATTATGAGTTTGAGAGGGTTTTTCTTCATCTTTCTTTTGGACTTTTAATCAACTATGGTCATGTTTTGATCTTCATTTTCTTATCTTCTTTTGTGATCTCAATCAAAAGTTCCTATCTTAAACAGTTGATTAATTTTGAGGCATTCTCTTTCTTGAGGAAAATTCTCTTTCTTCTCTCCATTTCTTTTCACCTCTTCCAAACTTCTATCTTTCATTCACTTTCACCCCACTTCTTTTCTTCTAATTCAACCTTGGGGCATAATATTTCATGCTTGATGATCTACCTTGGTTCTGTGATCCTTATATCTTTCATCTTACGTCAAGAACCTTATCTTTAGTTCGATTTGATGAAATTTATCAATTTACTATTTCTCCTCTATCTCATTTTGATTTTGATCACGAGGGGGCAGTACCTATCAAACTTTAATCCTTGATTCAACTTTATCAATCCCATCAATTGCTTCACTTGGGGCAACCTTGCTTGAGACTTGACAATTACCTATTTACAAGGGTGTTGGCCTTGTCTTTTTCAATCATATTATCTTTGTCCTGATGTGTTCCCATTCATCGATCACACGTTTGAGTTTTTTTGTGATCCCAAATCGATCTCACACTTCAACTTCATTTTTTGACTACATGTGTTCCCATGAAGATCACACATTAGTCAAAGAGGGGCAAATGTATGCACCCTAAAATGGCTGCCTAGACTTTGGGCCCCCATTCTTCAACTTATCAATTTCCTAAATCAATGCTTTGCAATATTTTCAATTCAAATCAATTTCCTTGATCAAATTGTAATTAATTCAATTATTTCAATATTTTCTAAGGTTTGATCATTTTATCCTAAGCCTCATTTAATTAAAAGAAAACTTCCCTTTTAATTAAATAAATCATCTTATTAAAATAAAATTCATCTTTTAATAAAATCCCCACTTAAATCTCTCTTTGTGTTGAAAAAGGAAATAAAATAAATAAAAAAATTAATAAAAATTCCTTTTTCTCTCCACTTTGAATGCACATACTTTTAAGTGGTCGGCCTTTTTCATCTTTTTACCTCTTAAAGCATCTTGAGCACATGGATCAACCAAGATTTAATCTCCACCATTGCTCATTTTTTTTTGCCTCTAGATCTTGATCATCCACTTTCCTTTATAAGGAGTCCTCTCCTCATTTGATAGATAGAATATTTTTGTATTGTTATGCTGCAGGTTTGGAGAGAAACTTTGGAGAAGATTCTTGAGCACTTGAGCTTGGATATTGCAACTTCTCTTTTCTTGTCTTCTTCTCTCATGCTCCATGGTAATCCATTTAGATTAATCTTGCACTTGCATATTAGATTAGATTCATATTTCCTTTCATAGAATAATCTTGCATAAGCATTTCCTTTCATAGATTAGTTTTCTTTTATGCATTGTTATCATATAGAATAGCTTTCATTTTTATTTGCATGCATACTTGATGATCATGGAGACTAGCATTCTTGCTTTTCCTCTTTGAATCTCTTATTTTATGGTGTACTTGCATGGGAAAAAACTAGGTCTAATCTGAGGGCCTCCATTACAAACCCTTGCACTCCATGAATAGAGAGCTATGAGCCTCCATTTGAGACTTCATTCTTGAGAAATCTTGGATATAATGACTCATAGAAGTGTGTCAACATTTTAGCACACAAGTGCTAGTATAGACTAAGATGGAGGATGAGATGATGCTTTCCATCTTGAGAGTTGTGTGTCTGGCATAGTTAATGGTTTTGTCTATATGAGAGGTCATTGATACCGTGTATGGTCACTTGAGTGTCGGGGTCTTAGAGATACTACCAAGACAAAACTTAAGGGTTAGACGTACATGATGGCACCTTCCTATACATAGTCTAGATATCCTACCTATGTCATTTGCCTTTGGAATAGTGAGTCTTACCTATCACTATCTTTTGTACACGTGGAGTTAGAGAGATTTCAGGATATCTTCCTTAGCTTGTTTTATTGATGTTTCTTATCTGAGTGGGATCTGTTGTTATCTCATCAGCAGAGTGGGAGTGGACCATTTAGGTTCCATGAGGTCAAGTGGTAGTGATTCTTTTACTATTTGAGATTTTGACATTCGTGTGCCAGTGCTGGATGATTTATGTAGCAGTTGATTCTTCTTGTTCTTCTTTCATGGAGATGTGTTCTTATCTTCTCATTCTTTGTGGCCTTGTATCATTGTATCAGTTATTTAGAGATATCATATTGTACTTCATTGCAATTATAGTATTACATACCCTATGAAATGTGCAGTGGATGTAGGTTATTTTGGATACCTTATGGTACTAGTTGTATTTATGTTATCTTTTATATGATGTTGTAGTTATCATTCATTTGTTTATATGAGATTTTTAATTATATCTAATCTAAATTAATTAATTAATGCTTATGTAATCTTCTTCAAGGAACCCTTGAGAGTTTAATCTATGTGAGTTGTTTATTTCATTGTATTGCTTCCACATTGTAAAAATTTATTGTTCTGATTAAGTAAAAATAGGACTTGAAAGGTCCCAAAACCTTGAACAAAAGATCAGAAGATATTCAATACTGATCAACCTTAGAACAAAAAAAACAAAGGCACATAGCCCATCAAAAGACATTAGAAAAATACTGCCAAGCAGTCAGATATAGATAAAGACATCACTAGCAGAAGATGACCGCAAAAAAGATAGCAAGCTAGATGATATTCATAATCTTAGAGGCCTGAACAACTAAGAGGTCCATGTTGCTTGTAATAATCTAGTCCTCCAGTTCCATTTATTTTTTCTTAGTGCTAGATCTAGTCCGGTTACCAATGCCCATATCCTCAAAATCCTTGATTTCCTCACCTCTGTAGATCTCCAACTTCTCCGTGGTAGCCTTACTTTGATCATCAAAAAGATTTATGATATGGGCGCTCTGATCACAATTCTTATTAATGATCTTTTCCAGATTTTGGATTTTCTCTTCCAAAAAGAAGATACTTTCCTCATACCTCCTGTTATCAGTGTTGAGCTTTTCTAAAATTTGTAGCTAGATCCATCACCTTTCCACCCATTTCGCCAAAGCCTTCCCCCTTGCGAATAGCCTCCATCCAGTCCACCAAGTAGGAAGCCAAAGGCTTGTCTCCAAAAGTAGCACTTTTAATCATATTCATGATCTTTTTCTATTCTTGGAGATCCTCCTTGACGACCTTAATATCATAAGCAATAAATCCTAGAAAATGCCCAAAGGAGATGATACTCTCTTTGTGGTAAGGATCTATATTACTACCATTGTTCTTCCTGAGGGGATCACTACTAGTCCCAGCTTGGTCATTGAGGGGAGTCTTGCCAAAGGCTTTTTCCTTCTCCTTATCTTTTTGGTTGTCGTGGATGTCGGCCCAATCCTCTTTGTCACTTTCTTTCTCAATAGTATTGTTTTTCCCTTTAATTTTTTCTTTTCTTTTTGAGGCATTCTCCTCTTCATCTGAAGAGACAAAAAGCCCTTTTTTTTGGACTCCCTATTTTTGTCCATTTTTTCCCCTTAATCTTTAGACTCTTTTCCTTTTTTCACTATTCTGGTTCTCGTACTAATCCTCAGAATTAGGGGAGTCATCATCAAGAATCTCAATCTTTCTCTTAATAGTACTAACCCTTTTTTTGCCTTTGCTTTTTCCTTTCATCTTGTTCTCAGTAGTTCTTTCATCTTCCATTTCAGCTTTGAACTTCCCATTTGAGCCCTCATCCTTAGAATCCCCCTCATGGAGTTTTTACCCTTATTTATAGGTCTAATAATGTTTTTATCTTTTAGAAAATTGTAGAGAATGACTATGAGACCCTGATGGGATGCATGATCCCCTTTAGGGTCATCCTAAAGACTCTTAATAGTGTGATTCATGGAGCACATCAGATAATAGGGCATACTGATAGTCTCGTCATGCCTAAAATGATTTAGGATGATGAAAAGGTGGTCGTAGGCTCTAGAGAATCTCCCATCAAGGGTTAAGTAGATAATAGTAGCATAAAGAACAAAATGCCAAGGTCTACTAATATTAGTAGGATTGATAAACCCACCAGCCTATTTTACCATCCTAGCCTCTTCATCTTTGCTTTCTGGGAATCTCTTGGTGGCCTTGTTAGAGTAGCTTCTGTCATGGTATAATTTCATACCCTCCTTGGGAAGCCCAGTCACTTCAGAAATAAGGTCTTCATTGATGTTAATCCAGTGGTTATTGAAGATAATTTTACCATTCTTCCAATTCTTCCTAAAGTATTGAGTAATTCTCGGGTTCCCACCCTGGATTTTCTCCATGTAGGCACTGAAATTCCCTTTCTTTAGAATATCCCAAACCACCTCCTTCTGTCTCCATTCATTACAGTTAAATGGTTTACATCTTTTCTTGCCTCCTCCCATTTTCACAATTTGAGGAAAATGCTTCACATTGATGTTTTTAACAACTATCCCCTTAGAGTTATTAGTGTACATACTCTATCTTTTCAGAACCCAGAATCCGTGTGAAGATAAATCATCATTCCAAGTGGTAGCTTTAGAAATGACATTGCAATAATTATTCTTTACATTCCTCATTTTTTCCCCCATCATATCTCAGTTGTCTTTCACTTCTTTGGTTTTCGTAAGATCTCTCAAAATGGATGATGGATTTGATCTCAAATGGAATACTATCCTTGTTCTGCCATGAAGTGATGTCCCCTTTTTTGCAAGTGTGGTTAGCTACCTAGTCAGCCACCACATTAGCTTCATGGTAAATGTGGGTAATAATGCAATTTGTCATGGTTTTAATTTGTTCTTTAGCAACATTAATAATATTATCAATAGACCAAGAAGGATTGGAAATCTCATTAAGGCAATCAATAATGTTCTTAGAATCTCCTTCCAACCATAATTTTCTACAATTGTGCTATTTAGCCAAAAGGATTCCTTGATATGCTGCCGTAGCCTCAGCAACATGGTTAGTCTAGATACCAATCAGGATAGCCTTAATAGCTTTAAAATTGCCTATCTCATCCTAGATAATAATGCCACAACCCGTAGTACCAGGGTTCCCCTTAGAGGCACCATCGAAGTTCACTTTCATCCATCTTGGAGGGGGGCAGTCCCATTTAACTTCATCTCTGGGATCTTTTTGGTCCTCTTTATTAATTTGAATTTTCCACTTGTTAAGGATTTTAATGTCCTCTTTAGCAGCATTGGTTGCCTTCAAATTCATTATTCTATAGTTTTCATTGATCAAAATTTTGGTTTTCTCAAACAAGATCTTAGGAGGAATCTTGATCTCTCGAAAGATTCTATCATTCCTCTCTTTCCAGATGGCCCAACACATGTGAGGCAAAGAAAAATGCCATATACCTTTTATGTCTTTGTTTCTAAGATTAATATTCCATGAATTGAATGTGCCTTGAATGTCTTTGGGGAGCACCTAGTTTAGGTTGAAGGTGTTCAAGAAGAGAGCCCACATCTCATGGATACAAGCACAGTGGATAAAAAGGTGATTAACAGATTCTTCTTCTTCCCTGCAAAAAATACACGTTAGTTAAGAACACACCCCTCATCTTGATATTATTAAGAGTCAGGATTTTGTTTTGTAACATCATCCAGAAGAAAGTGTCAATTTTAGGAGTAAGACCTCTGATCTAGGCCTTAGCCCAAAAGGGAGCCATAATAGTACTAAAGTTTTGAAAGTAGGCTGAGCCAATAGAGAAATGACCATTAGGAGTATACTTCCATATCATAATATCTTCATATTCAAAAATCATAGAAGCATTAAGCATAACATTTAAGGTCTGAAGATTGTTATCAATTAGAGAAAGATCTATCCACTTTTTGTTCACCCAATAATTAGCAACTTTAGACCCAACTTTTTTTTTGCAAGCTTCCATATACTGATTCCATTCAGGATTCTCAAAAAGAGGAGATTCCCAAATCCAAGTATCTTCCTAGAAGTTAATATTGTCCCCTTTACCAATTTTCCATTTAACTCCTCCCCGAATGATGCTCTTAACTTTAGTAACATTTTTCCATATGCAGGAACCCATAGTTTCCAATTTAGTATCCAAGTAATTCTGAAGGTTAGGAGTATTCTTTTTATATTTTCTTTTCCATATAGCATTCCATTCACCCTCTGATTTGAAACTTCTCCAAAAAAGTTTAGCCAACAGGGAATCATTCAGGTTTTTGATCCTTCTAATCTTGAGACCACCTTTTGATTTAGGTAAACAAACCTTTTCCCAAGAGACAAGAGCCATTCTTCTCTTCTTCTCAACACTAGTCCAAAGAGAGTTTCTTTGGATTTTCTCAATAGCTTTAGAAAAATTATTAGGGATTCGAAAGAGACTGAGAGCATAGATGGGAATACTATGAAGTGAAGACTTTAATAGTTGAACTTTGCCAGCTTGATTGAGGAGAGAACCTTTCCAGCTAGCAAGTTTTTTGTGGATTTTATCAACAATGGAACTCCAAAAGTAATCCAGAGGATTAAGGCCAAGGGGAAGACCCAGGTAGGTAGCAGGGAGCTTACCAATTTGTCAGCCCAAAATTTTGCTCATTTTCCTTTGCCTAGATTCAGGGACATTAATGAAGTACAAAGAGCTTTTGTTCCAGTTGATAGATTGACCAGTATCTTTTCTATAGTTGTTGAGGTAAGTTTTAAGATTTTTAGATTTAGCAACAAAGGCTTCTCGTAAAAAAATAGAATCATCCACAAATTGTTGATGGGAGAAAACATGAATGGAAGAGGAAGGTCTCAAACCCTTGATATCTCCTCTTTGGACTGCTGAATCAATGTATCTTCCCAAGTAATCGGGCATGATGATGAACAAAATAGGAGAAAGGGGATCCCCTTGAGGACTTAAAGAAGAGGGTAGGGGAACCATTAACCAACATAGAAAAAGAAGCAGAAGTAACCAGCTGCATAAGGATCTTAGTGTTGCACCTGTTGAAGCCAAAGGCAAGGAGAGATCTTTCAAGGAGGCTCTAGTCAACTCTATCATAAGCTTTGGACAAGTTAATTTTCAAAATAAATCCTTCTTTCTTAGCCATCACTAAGGAGTGAATATTCTCATGCACCATAATAATGTAATCAAGAATCTGTCTACCCAAAACAAAACCATTTTGTAGATGAGAAATTAGTTTGGGGAGAAGAGCTAGTAGATGGGAAGTGATGACTTTGGAGATGATTTTATAAGAAGAATTACACAAAATGATGGGCCTAAAGCTATCCATAGTATCAACCCCAACCTTTTTAGGAATGAGAGCTATGAAAGTACCATTGAGTTCCTTGAGGATTCTTTTAGCTCGAAAAAATTCTTTAACAACATCAGTAACATCCTTGCCCACAATAGACCAATAAATTTGGAAGAAAAACATAGGGAACCCATCAGGTCCAGGGGATTTGATACCTTCAAAATAAAAGACTACCTTCTTGATTTCCTCATTAGAAGGAATAGCTTTAAGAAACATGTTGGTCCTGGTCAGAAAGGATTTTAGGGATGTTAGCCAAGATATCCTATTGAGAATTCTGATCCAAGTCAAATTCTTGAGAGAGAAAATTTGAGAAATATTCCTTAGCTTCCTTAGCAATATCCTCCTCCTTATCCAGAAAGCTATTGTTAACTCTAAGCTTAGAAATTCTATTGGCCACCTTATGCTTGATAGCAGATAGATGAAAGAACTTAGAGTTCCTATCTCATTCTCCGAGCCAGGTATTTTAGGATCTTTTTTTCCAAAAAAATTCTTCCTTGTGCACCATTTCATGATATTTAATAAGGGTTTCACTTACTTTCTCCTTGGGAATCTTCTCATAGCCTGATATTTGGATGGATTCCTGGATATCTTTAAATCTAAAGATATTGGTAAGCTCCAATTTTCTCATAGCCATGCCATCAATTTTAATTTTCCACTATTCATTAATTTTTTGAGTAAGCTCCGAGTGAAAGGTCCACATTTTCTCAAATCTAAAGGGAAAATTCATTTTTCTAGAGATAGGGTCAGCAATAAAAGAAAGAGGATAATGATCAGAGCCAGCCCTAACAAAGGCAGTCAATGACCAGTAATAATTTTGATACCAGTTGGATCAACTCTTTACCTTCTCTTTGGTTAGTCCGAGTGTAGCTAATTCCTTGCAAATCAATATCTATGAGAGCTTGTCTGGTAATGAAGTTCATAAGATCAAGTCTGCTATCCAGATTAGGTTGGCTTCCTCCAATTTTATCATCTTCCTTCAGAGGAGTATTGAAATCTCCTAAAACAATCTAGCTTTCTTTCTCAAAATGATTTTTGGCTTGATCAATTTTCAACTAGAATTTTTTCCTTGCATTCTTAGTATTAGGAGCATAGATATTAGTGAGAACCCAAGAAGTGTTATCTTTAAGATGATGAAATTTGATGTTGGTCATATTATTGTCTTGAGAAATGACTTCTCCCTCAATACTGCTACCATTCTAAAATATAGCTATACCTCCAGAAGCACCTTCCGAGCTACCCCTAATAATGTAGTTATCTTTAAAAAACTTATGGTTTTCAACTTTCTCCTTTGACATTTTAGTCTCTTGAATCAAAACAATATCTGGTCTATTGTCTTTATCTGTATTCCTAATAAGATCCTATTTGTGAGGATTATTTAATCCTTGAATGTTCCAGGTTATGATCTTCATTTATTTTTCATTTTTCCAACCCGTGGGATGGTGCTCTGTGTACCATTCACAATGTTTCTAGTCATTTCTTAGTTCCTCATCCTTATAACTGATGGTCTCCCTAGTGAAGCTAGATGGATCTTTCCAACATCTGGATAGTAAGCTTTGAGTTTATTCTAGGGCTTACATATCTGAGGTTTTTGACCTTTCTTTCTTTCCACTTTGGTAAAGCCTTTTTCACTTATGCTTTCACCCAAAGATTTATCTATTTCATCTGGATCCCCCCATTTAGGCTTCTTTCTTGTATCATCCATCATTTCCTTTTGTTGTGGAGTATTTTGAGACATGTTAGACAATCTTGGTCCCAAGACAATGTCTTGCTGAGTGTCAATAAGAACAATATCCTCCTCTTTAGCTGGAATTTTGGCAAGCCGATCAAAGTCATCCATATCTTGCTCACCTGAGGTAATCCTCTCTTGGTAAAACTATTCTTTAGACTCTTGGTTCAAGGATTTATCTTCCTTCTGGGTTTCCATAGAATCTTGGATAAATCCTACTTGGATATTCTGGGTATCCTCTATGGGGTTCTATTTCTCCTTTTCCCCACCTTGATCTTTAGGATTTGGGTCCTGATCCTCTTCAAAATTAAGTGCTTCGTTATTACTTTTTCCCTTATCTTCCTTTCCTTCCTTAGTAACTTCACTGATCTTAGGTCCTGAAACCCCATCTGAGGATTCCCCACTTTTGCCTTTGGGTTTCCACATCTTTTTCTATTGAACTTTCTTAACTATATTATACAAACATTGTTTGGTCCAATGACCAGCCTTTTTGCATTTGAAGCATGCAAAAGGAATCATTTCATACTCTAGTTTTTGAACCAATTTCCCAAACTTTGATTCCATTTCAATTTTCTCAAGCATATCTACCTTAGGCGCAATACCCACACATATCCTTGCATGAATCAGTCTTCTTATAGAAATAGTGACAGGGTCAATAGAAAGAAGCTCTCCAAAAGATTTAGCGGTTCCTGCAAAAACATCTTCATTCTAGTATTCAAGGGGGAAACTAGGAAGTTTCACCTAGATAGGAATTTGAACTATGAAATCCTTATTGAAAATCATGTTTGGGTACCATTTCTAGAGGTACATAGTACTTCTCCCTACACACCAAGGGCCACTACTGATAGTCTGCTTCCTGTCTTCTTCACATGAGAAGAAAAAAGATAAATATCCTTTATACATAGCAATGACATCAACCCGCCCTTTGAGATTCCATTTTTTTCTTAACAAAGGCTCGGACAACTTCGATGTTAGGTCTAACCCCTATGAAGCGACCAACTAAAGAGTTTTCAATAGATTTGATATTATGGTCAATGACTTGGTCAGGGATAGATATAGCATATTTCCCTTTAGATAAGCTAGAGATAAACTTAACAGGGGGAAAGCTAGACTTACTTGAGGGTTTAATCCCAAATAAAGAAGACCATTTAACTTTTTCTGGTCCCAAAATGGGTCCCCCTTCTGGGTCCCCGAAGTCCGTTGGGCCATCTTTTTCTTTTTTATCTGTGTCTTCACTAGATT
Source organism: Chamaecyparis obtusa (assembly GCA_027943335.1). Taxonomy (NCBI): domain Eukaryota; kingdom Viridiplantae; phylum Streptophyta; class Pinopsida; order Cupressales; family Cupressaceae; genus Chamaecyparis; species Chamaecyparis obtusa. Next base: position 2,142,349 of record BSBK01000638.1, on the reverse strand, counting down.
GATCTGTAGGGATTCCCCTAGAGGCAGAAGACCCTGCACCTCCAGAGGAATCAGTCTTGGCAGGAATCCCACTCGCAGGAAGGTTTGAATTCTGGTTTCCCCCTGAACGCCATCGCTCCCCACTCCCACTCCCGCTCGCCATAGCATTTTTTGTAAAATTTTTTTGTTATTATTTGTTAACACTTTAAAAAAAAATTATTCTATAAACTTAGTTTCATGTTTAGGTTAAGTTCTCCTAGGTTCCCTGGCAGGGCATTACACTTGGTATCAGAGCCCGAGTTTCTACATTGGGAACTCTGGGAAGTTGTGTGCACATTAGATGTTTAAACTGTTAAAACTTGAAACAAAACTTAGACATATGACTCTTTTGTATTTCAGACTATTGTTTATGAACCTAGGGGTATGATATTAGACTTGTATGTTTGGACTGGATTTTATATGAGTGTTGTATTAACTAGGTTTGCATGAACCTCTTATGTAGTTATTATTGATGTAAATACGATTGTGTTCCTTATGCAATTGATTACTAGATGTTTTCTATAATGATGAATGAATAAAATTTTTGATCTATTTTAATTGTTAATGAATGATTGATCAATGTGATTTTTGGTTTATTCTTAAACTAAAATTATATTTCTCTTAATGACTATATATCATGTTCTTATTTTATATTGTTTTGTCTTTTGTCTTAGTAAATGCTTCGTGCTTGAGGGATACATATCCTTATCTATTTGTAGGCTTCCATGAGTAAGCGTAATTTTAGGGGAGGTGGGTGTAATGCCCCTCCCATAGTCTGATTTTATATATGTTATAATTATTTTATGATGATGATTTATATGCTAGGATATCATTGATACCTATGGTTTTACTGACCCCATACTTGCATGTGTATGGTTGATGTGTTTGTTTTGTATTTTTATTTGACGTGCCTGATGTGGTTGAGGGATAGAGTCGTAGTTAGTTGCTTGCGAGATCCACATGATCGGCTGATCCCCATCATTGTCTGTTATATATCGATACATGCTTGTCTTTTATGTAGGTTTGCAGGTACCGGGCATCGACTTCCCTGAATTGTTAGGATGAGCATGCCCTATCGCAATATCTCAAATGGTAAGAGAGGGGATATAACACACAGGTCCAAATCCTAACCTAAGCCATGATATTGTCCTAAAATAGTGGACAAGATTCTATTATCCTACCCTATTAAACTCATCCAGTGGATGTGAGTTTATAACCCCTTGCTTGAGTATGATTGTGGGTCTTTAGGTTCTTTTGATTCTTTTTATTTTGGTTGTTGGTGTGATTTCTATAATTAGATCTTTGCTATTTTTGGCAATGAGGTATTATTTAATTTAAATTAATTAAATGCAATTGTTAAGTTTAATTTTTTGTTTAAAAGTCTATTGTATGGTATAAGTATTTAATTAATGAGAATTAATTAAATACGTTCACCTTAGAATTATGCAATTGTAAATTTAACCTTTTTCAAGTAAAATGTGTTTGTTAATTTAAGAATTAATTCAGCATGTGGAAATTATTTTAGACTGAATGCTTTATTTTTAAATTATTAGAATGCATTAAGTTGCACAAGAAAATTGAGTAAATTAAATTAAAAAGGTATTAGTTAATTTTTAGTTAAGTGTTTTCAACAAAGGCAAAGTGGAGAAGAGACTTTAGTTCAACTAAAATTAAATTGAAAATTAGAGTTTAATTTATGCAAAGCTTTTTGTGGAGTTGAGTTCCAAACCCTCTCATGTGGAATTGAAATTTCTATATGTTGAAGGTTTGGCTATTATTCTCAACACATAGATTTGAGAGATTTTTGGCAAAGGTTGGATATTTTTGAGCAATTGGTTGGTAGCTTGGATTTTCTTAGATTCTGGTTTTCGTCAGTTTCATTCTTTGGTGTTTTTGAGGTAGGATTTGATCATCTTAGAAATTTATGTTTTGCAATTTGAAATGACTGTTTTCTTCGTGCTTGTTGTTTATCTTGTCTGAAATTATATTCTCTCTCTCTCTCTCTCTCTCTCTCTCTCTCTCTCTCTCTCTCTCTCTCTTCGTATTTTGGAATTGGTTTTATGGAAATTCTTACTGCATGCATTCTTTGATTTTGAATTTTAGAATAGATTTCATTAAGGATGAATTTTGTGTAATTTTGGTTAAATTGATGTTAATTGGGATCTCTATGGGAATTGGAGCAATTAGAAACCCTGAGCTTGGAATGTATGGTTTTGTAGATGTATCTGGTAGATCCGAGGATTTGATGTGAAACCCTAAATATTACGTTGGATATAATTAGCTATTATTCAAGTTGTTTGATTTATTTTACAATTATTTTTATTTTTTTAAAAAAAAATAAGTTTCTCCTACCTTGTTATTTTAAACTAGCTTGCTGCAATTGATATATATATATATATATATATTCTTTCTTTATTTTTTTTAAAAAAAGTATTATACTTTATATTTCTTTTGTTCTCTTTTTATAAAAAAATAAAAGAAAATTGCTTGCTGGAAAAAATAATCAGAAATTACACCAGTAATTAATTTTTTTAAAAATAAAACAATAAATAAATAAAAGAAAATTAAATTAAATTAAATTAAAATTAAAATTAAAAAAATACATTACATGTGGGTGGGAGTTCGTGCCTTGCATGGCGGCTCCACCACACCACCATAAGAACATGCCGCTACATTATGTGGGCAAGTTTAATTTCTTTTTTTAAAAAATACCCCTTTCATTTTGAAGCTTAGTAGGGAAGAGGGGAGGTGGGGTCACGTAACCCTCCCCATAATATTTGTTGTTATATTAATTAATTTATTTCTATTTAAATTTGTTTTTAATTAAATATTAAATATTAATAATAAATATTAATATTTAATAATTAATTTAATATTAACATTTGTTAGTTAATATTATTAATTAATAATTAGATTATTATTGATGTTATTTTTATTAATTAATATTATTATTTATTAGTAATATTAATTAATTAAATGGTCTTTAATGAATTTTAATATATTTATCATATAATTATTAAGTGAGTTTGGTATTTTATTAAAAAGGAATTATGTGGTAAAATAAATTTATATTTTTAGATTAATTAAATTGTAGTGGATAATGTAATTATGGTATTAATCAAGAATATTAAAACATTTGTTGAGAACTATATGAGTCATTATGGAAGTGTATTTTAATGTGATTATGAGAATTTTATATGGTCTATTTTAGTGACATTACCAGAGGCTTGGGGTTATGTAAATGTTTATATTTTTCCCTCTTGTGTTTTATTATTGAAGTTTATTGAGGGGTATTCTTGTGATGTTATGTGGCATCATTGAGCGTAGGATAGGTTACCTAGATGTGTAGTAGGGGGTGGCTTGTAATAAGCGCCGGGGCCCAGAAGTCGCTACTAGGATCACTTATTATAAGTAATCTTAATCAAGTGAAAAATTAATATATCATTGGGGGTATTAAAATGAACTTAATAAGATGTGGTTCCTCACCTATGCTTGAGTGCTCATATAGACTAAGATGGAGGATGAGATGATGCTTGCTACCTTGAGAGGTGTGTGTTTGGTATAGTTAATGACTTTGTTTGTATGAGAGGTCATTGATACCGTGTATGGTCACTTAAGTGCCGAGGTCTTAGAGAGACAACTAGGATGAAACTTAAGGGTTAGATGTACATGATGACACCTTCCTATACATATTCTAGTTATCCTACATGTGTTGTTTGCCTCTTGAATAGTGAGTCTTACCTATCACTATCTTTTGCACACCTGGAGTTAGAGAGCTTTCAAGATCTCTTCCTTAGCTTGTTTTGTTGATGTTTGTTATCCAAGTGGGATCTATTGTTATCTCTTCAACACGGTGGGAGTGGACCATTTAGGTTCCACGAGGTCAGGTAGTAGTGATTCTTTTACCATTTGAGATTTTGATGTTTGTGTGCCAATGCTGGATGATCCCTGTAGCAGTTGATTCTTCTTGTTCTTCTTTGGTGGAGATGTGTTCTTATCTTCTCATTCTTTGTGGCCTTGTATTATTGTATCAATTATTTAGAGATATCATGTTGTACTTCATTTCAGTTATTGTATTACAAACCCTATGACATGTGCAGTGGATGTAGGTTATTATGGATACCTTATCATACCAGTTGTATTTATGTTATCTTTTATATGGTGTTGTAGTTATCATTCATTTATTTATATGAGATTTGTAATTATATCTAATCTAAATTAATTAATTAATGCTTACGTAATCTTCGTCAAGGAACCCTTGAGAGTTGTAATCTATGTGAGTTGTTTATTTCATTGTATTACTTCTGCATTGTAAAACTTTATTGTTATTGTTTGTTAACACTTTAAAAAAAAATTATTCTGTAAACTTAGTTTCATGTTTAGGTTAAGTTCTCCTAGGTTCCCTGGCGGGGCATTACAGTTTTCATTGTACCAAAAAAGTACCCTCTCTCTATAGTCTGATCTAACTTGGTACTTGTATCACTGGGATTATGATGATATGCCAAACTTCCAAATATCTTAAAGTGACTGACATCTGGCTTCTTCCCTGTGAAAGATTCCTTTGGTGTCATCTTCCCTAGTACCTTATGTGGAACCCTGTTCTGTATGTATACAAATGTATTGCATGCCTCTACCCATAAGTAGAGGGGCATATCCTAGTCATGTAGCATAGCCCTTTTTTGCCTCCTATATGGAACAATTCTTCCTCTCAACAACCCCATTCAGTTGTGGATTGTAAGCAACAATCCACTCTCTCTTGATTCCTTACCTAGTACAAAAGTCCTAGAATTCATTTCCTTTGTACTCACCTCCATTACCTGACTGAAGAACCTTTATCTTCCTTCCCATTGAGTTCTCCACAAGAACCTTGAATTCTTGGAAGTGACTAAAAACCTCATCCTTGGTCTTCAAGAAGTATATCCAAGTTTTCCTAAAGAAATCATCAATAAAAGTAACATATTACTCATATCCTCTGAGAGACTTCTTTGACATTGGTCCACCTACATATGAATGTACTAGATCAAGAAAACCCTGAGATTTGGTGTCACTCCTTGGAAAATATGCTTTTGCAAACTTCCCAAATACACATCCCTTACATACATCATCATGCTCTATGCTCACCTCAGGAACACCTGTCACTATCTCACAAATAAATTTAAGTGCTCCATGATGTATATGGTCCATCCTCCTATGCCATATCTCTCCAAGCTCTCTAGGATTACTATTTCTCATGAGTACCTTAGGAGTGTCAAACTGCAAATTCCAATAGATATAGGTGATTTCCAATCCTTGTGCTTGATGAAGACCTACATCCCTATAAAAAGTAAATTATACCCTTATCCTGAAGAACATATATAGAAATTAGATTCATACCCAATCCTAGAACATGCAACACATTATGAAGGGGAATCACCTTTCCATTCTCCCTCTAAAACTGAATTGTCCCTTTCCCAAATGAGTTGAGTTTGGACAAGTTTCCCATATAAATATGGATAATGGTGTTCTCTTACTTATAATTAGAGAAGTACTCTCTAACTCCTGTCATATGAAATGACACCCCACTATCTATATACCAAACAATCTATGAGGTTGAGATAACCATACAATCTATGAGTGCGAACTCATCCTCCAGTCTACTAGAGATCTCATTTGCACTTGTTGAAGTTGCCACCTACTTCTTCCCTTATTTTCATTCTTCTTCCTTTGTAGGAAATCAATGACATAGTGGCCAAACTCATGACAACCAAAGCACTTGAACTTATATAGGTCCTTCTTCTCACTTTGTGAACTTGATCCTTTGCTAGACCCCTTCTTTGCTTTCCCCTTTCCTACTAGGGAAACATTTTCCTGTTCCACCTCACTCTTCTGACTCTTATTGTTGGCTCCATTGACAAGACTTAATCTAAACTCCTCCTAAGTGAAATCACTCCATAGTCAATACCAACTTAGTAATGTGTCTCATCCACTAAAAAATTTAACAAAGACATCCCACTATTTAGTAAACCCAGTTAGGGCTATTCGAACTAGCTCATCATCACTAGGGCTATCTCCAACAACTACTAACTCATCTTTGAAAATTCTAAGCATAGTGAGGTAAATTATGACATTTTCTTCCTTGTTCATCTGGGTATTCTTCAAATTTTCTATGAGAATCAGCTTTCGATTGGTGGTAGCATTCTGGTAAAGATTCATAATGGCATCCCACATCTTCTTTGTAGTATGTAATTCTGTGATATGAGGAACAATATGATTCTTGACACCATCAAGGATTATCCTCCTCACCTTGGAATCATACTTCTTATATGTTGTGAGATGTGTTGCATATGTGGGTATAGTTACAATACTAGTAACATACTCCTTGATACCATTCTCTTCCAACAATAAAGAAATTTTGGCTTTCTAGACACCAAAATTTGAGGCACCATCCAATTTGTCCTGATCTCTCAAACCAGCCGAGGCCATCTCAAAGAAATAAAGAAATAAAAATTCTAAAGAGATCAAACTAGGTTTTATAAACCATCAATTTATTCCCTGTCCTATGGTAAACCTTTTCTACCCTCAACTTAGCTTTGATACCATGTGAAAATTCTATTGCAGTCATTGATTATTAATCTCCTATCTTATAAATATTATTTAACTGCTGAAAATTAATTCACAGCTAACATTGAAAAATAACACAACTACAACTTCACCAATAAAAAACATGGAAAGAAATATGCAACACAATGACACGATATTTTCAAACAATTATCCTTGGAAAAATCCTTGAGGGGAAAACCAATATTACAAATGAGAAATATATTAAACTTAAAAAAATTACGAGATAAAAAATTCCTCGCCTCTCATTGGTGAAACTTTGACAATTTCCCTATTTCTCCTATTGATGTTCCTCCACTATTATACCCAACGCTATCACTGCGCCCTTGCTAACATTGCAAGATTATTTGCTATCAATGCAAACTCATTTGCTAACACAACAAATTATCTCCAAATGGTGTTGGTGTGTTATCCAAATACTTACTGACACCTTATTATATTACCCTCATTGGAAAATTAATGGCCGAGATCTATTCTTAATCTACGGCTGAGATTAATAACCTCCTAACAAACCCTAACCAATTAGTTGCTAGAAGTTTTTAAAGAAATCAATTAATTAACAAATATTTTTTTGGCTCTAACCAAAGAACAACAATTTTCTAATTATTACAAACAAAGAAACAACTTTCCTAGCTACCTAACTAACAAAATGCTCTACTCTTATCTTGTTGGTGATTATTGAATATATCTTTCTGCTGATGCATCATCAACATGGTTTTATTTACATCTTCATCACTAAATGTGGGCATTATCCAAATACAATTCTTGGACACACCAAGGAAACTCAAGAGAAAATATTTTTCACAAAGAAGTTCACCAAAGGGTTTTCTACTTGGAGTTCTGGAGACATAAAAAACTCACCATGGAGAAGAAGGCTCATCCAATTCAAAAATAAAAACAAAACTCCTCCCAATGGGTGGAGCCCAAGTTACTAGTTTAACATTGTGTCCTCTCATAAGTACTTCCAATCCTTTGTTATATTTTTCCTTTGCATTAACAATCTCTCCACATAGATTGGAAGATGCCAGAGCATGCTCCTCCAATGGAAAGTAGTGAACTATTTGGTTTCCCATTGTTTTGTATGGAGTCCACTCTTCAAAACTTGTAGTTTTTCTAATGAATTTCATACATTTAATGTCCCAAAAAGATGTGATAGATCTATATATCAAAACATTCAAAGGTTGATTGAAACCCACAAAAACCAACACTTGATAAGTTTTGGTTGTTGAGTCAATAATAAAATTAACTATGTAGTACCCTGCCCGTAGTTTGCTTGTAGGTTTCTTTTTGTTTCAGTTGTATGACCGAATTATTTTAGGTCACTTTTGATGTGATTGATTATTATGATTAATAAATGATGATTATGGATTTTTGTTCATTGAATGTGTATCAGGTTATTGCCTAGATTAGATGACGATATCATTTGATGTTATGTTTATGTTTTATATTGATTCATGGTACTGATCTCATACTGGCATGTGTATGGTTTTCATGTGTTTGCATATGTTTGACATGTTTGTTTGGTAGAGGAGGGAGGCGTAGTTACTCACATAGTCAAGATCCACACAACCGACTGTACCCTATCATTGTTTGATATATATTATTTTATGTACATGCTTCATCTTGTGGTGACAAGTTCGTAGGTACATGGCATTGTCTTCCCTGAATTGGCAAGAGTGAGTGTGCCCACAAACATTCATCTCAATGGTAAAGAGGGGAGATAATACATAGACCCAAACCCTAACCTAAGCCTAATTGTCCTAGGATTGGACAAGTGTCGGTTTGACTTACCTAGTTGAATTCATCTAGTTGGCATGAGTTTGTAGATCCCTTCTCCTGTGTTTGTTTGGTTTTATGTCATTTGGTTTCAGTTGATTTGTAGTTATGTGGGTGACTATTAATTTATTGATTAATAGTTAAATTATGTTTATATAGATTATTTTATGTGATTATCAATGTTAGGTGCATAGTTGAATTTAATGATTAAATATGTTCCTAGGATTTAATTGAGGAAATTAAATTAAAGTTAATTATTTGAGTATTTGAGAAATTAATATCATAGTTGGAAAATAATGTTAAATTTATCTCCTGTGTTATTGTATGATTATTAATTAATTAAAAATCAAATATTAAGGATATTTGGTTTTAATTAATTAATTATGTGAAAATAGGATTAGTAATGGTTATTAGATATTAAATTATTAAATTGCATGATTTAATGGTGTTTTGAACATTAAATTATTTAATGAGGGATTATAATATTAACATGTGCTTTATAAAGTTTGAATATGTCATGTTTCAAAAAGGTGACAACTTGTCTTTAGGAGACTAAGTTGAGTTGTGCACAATTAGATTTATTTTTAATTAATAATTGGTATTTTCTCTCAACAAAAGTGGGAGAGTTTGATTAGGAGTTCTTTTGTGAGTCATCTAGGGTTTTGCATGAATGGTGGAGTTGAATCCATAATAAGGGGAATTAGCATTCATTTGAATTCAATCAGCTTGTTGGAGATTTTTGGAGAGAGCTTTCGGAGATTTTTGAGACTTCTTGGTGTTCTTGAGCTTTTGTGTGTGTGCTTGAGTTTCTGGGTGAAGATTGTTTGCATCTGGATTTGAGATTTGCATGCACTGTGATTCAGATCTACAGGATTGAGCTTTTCTATTGTCAGATTTGGGAGTTTCAGCATTCTACAGGCAATCTATTTCAATTTCTAGAATTGGAATTGAGGTAGGGGTTTGAAGGAACTTTCCTGTGATTTCATCTGTAGAACTTTCAGTAAATTACTATGTTTGTTTTGATTTATAGATTAGATCTATTTTTAGTTATGTTTTCAATTTGGGAGTTTAGTAAACTCATAGATTTGTTATTCTCTATTTTTATGTAAACTTGGCATAGCAAGGTTATGTTGTCCAAATTTGGAGAGAAAATACATCCTAGAACTCCTAGAAAATGAAAAATTAATCTTTATATAGTTAGTACTATAGTGTGGCTAGATTAAATAAATGGGTTGTTGTCAAAAATCCAATTTGAGTTGAAAAACTTCATTCTGGGAAAAAAATTAATCTTTGTCAAAAAAATGATAGTTAAAATAAAATTACCACAGTAAATTAGTTTGGTTGCAAATGTTAAGAAAATTACATTATCAAATAGAAAATATGTTTGCAAATAATGGAGAATAAAACAAAATAAGAGAAAGACAAAGTTACCTTGTGTTTTTTTAAAAAAATATTCTTTTTCCTTTTCTGAAAAAAAAAAGCACAGAGCCATTAATTTCCATTTTTGGAAATATATGATTTATTAAAAAGGACTTTTGTCAGATAAATGTATATGTATGTATTTAGAGTTATTGGAAATTTACAAATAAAAAATGAAAATCATATTTCATTTTAGCATAATGTATAACCTGGAGGTTAGAGAAGTTCAATGAAAAACATATTAATTAATAAATCTTGTATTGGGATTTGAGGAAATTAAAAAAATATATACACAGTACGTATCTGGAAAAGTTAAAAAAATATGTATAATATATATATATATATATATATATATATATATATATATATATATATATCATATAAAATGGCATCGAAATTGTTTTGTTTTAAAAAAATTTATTAAATTTTTTTTTTGAAAAAGTGAATGGGAGGTGGGGCCACCACCTTCCCCACCTCCCTTGGCAGTCGTGCATGGCAGGCCAGGCCTGCCGATGTTACCTGAGGGTATTGCGCGTTAGGTGCTAAATTGCCACCTGCCGTCGATACCTTAGGTACCGTGCGGCAGGGGGGTGTGGGGACCAGCCCCCCCCCAACGCACTTTTGATATTGTGTTTTTTTTATATTTAAAATTTGTTTTTAATATATGTTGTTATTTGGTATTTGATTTTAATTTGTTAATTTTATTTTATATAAAGTTTAAATTATATTAATTAAATTTATATTTTATACTTTATACTTTATAATTTATAATTTATAATTTATAATTTATAATTTATATTTTATAATTTATAATCTATATTTTATATTTTATATTTAATGTAATTCGCAATTTAATTAATATTCAACCTATTTAAATTGTAATGTATTTTTAACTCATTATCTTATTTGTTAGTCAATTTATAATAAGTAAATTTTGTTTACAAATTATTTTGTGTTAATTAATTTCCAAGTGAGTGTTAGGTTTTGATTATGCAAACTCACTCTTATTATATGTTTATGGACTAAATTAGGTATTTGTATTAAGGGTGAAATTGGTACTTAAACCTTATATAGTTCTTTGTGAAACTTTGATTTTATACATAAATCAATTAGTTGTAGAATGTCTTTTACAGGGTTTTTAGTTGGATGTTTAAATCAAAGCTTACATTATTAGATTGGGATTAAAATCTTTTGGAATTCATGAAGTAACATTAGCTATTTTTCTACTGAAATTGGGTGTTTTCACCTATGTTGGATTCTTAAGTAATCTTTAGGGATTATGTTCTACTTATGATATTATTGCAATGAGTATGTTTAGAATTTTCCTAGTAGTCCTTGTTGTTTATATACTTGAATTCAAATATGATGAATATGGAATGTATTTGATTATAGTTTTATTTCAGTTAGAAATGGCATGAGTGTTGTATTCATTGTGTCTTCTTTTACGCTATGGGTTGTCAGGTACTACAAGACCTAGGAGGATACAGAGGCTGGGGTATGTGTCAGATGTTCCTTTTTTAGCTATGTTTGGTGTGAGTGTACTTTATCTGATTATCACTCCTATTTGACCATTGGGCTCATGATATATTGTATTCTATTTGTGGTATCTCTGTAACCATATCTAGTTCTTTCGTGTGAATCTGGATATGAGGTTATGTAGTTGTATACCTGATTAGATCTAGTAGAGATCTATGAGCCTAGGGTAGTTTACCTTGACATGTAGTAGGAGGTGGCTTGCAATAAGCACCGAGGCCTGCAAGTGGCTGTTAGGATCACTTATTGCAAGTTTCAGTAATCAAGTGATAACCTAATATAGTTAAGGGGTATTTAATTGAACCTAATAAGATACGAGTCCTCACCCATGCTTGAGTGCTAGTACAGACTAAGGTGGAGTTGAGAAGATGACTAGCCCCCTTTTAAGGGATGAGTTGGCATAGTTGATGACTTCATCAATATGAGAGGTCATTGATGCCGTGTAAGGTCACTTGGGTGCCAAGATCCAAAGAGATTACCAGGACAAAACTCAAGGGTTAGACATACATGATAACACCTTCCTATGCATAGTCTGGTTATTATACGTGTGTCGATTGCCTCTAGATTAGTGTGTTGTACCTATTACTTTAGTATGTTTACCTTGAGTTAGAGGACTTTTAGGATCCTTCTGCATAGAGTTTTATCCTTGTTTTGTTTTGGTTATCTGATTGGGGTTTGTAATTATCTCCTCAGCACGGTGGGGTAGGCATTTTTGGTTCTACACAGATGGGTGGTAGTGATTCTTTACCATTTGAGATTCAACGTCCTGGTGTCAGTGCTTGATGGTGAATCTACAGTTGGATTCCTTATGGTGTTTCCTTGATGTTTCTTTCATATCTTCTTTATTTTTTATTCTGTATTAAAGTATCGTATGTGATACCTAATCTAGACATTGTACTATTATAGTTAGATTTATTACTACATACCCTGTGACTTGTGCAGTGGATGATAGTTTATTTGGATATCATGGATGTCCATGAGAATTATATTTATTGTTATATCAAGTATTTGTAATTTATAAGTTACAAAATCTTTTATTGATGTTAGTTCTAGTTGTATTTTGATCTTAAGTAACTCTATGTCATGGAACCTTTGAGTCTTGTAATCTATTTTGGATGTTGTATCAATGTGAGTAAATGGTAATTACTATTGGACTACAACTGATTTGGAATCTGATTGAAGAATCTATGATTAAAGATCACTGAGGAGTTGCTGATTAGATATGTAATATGATTAAATCAGTATTATGTTGTCATTGATGTCAACTAGTTTGACAACACTTATCTTGTAAGTTACTATACCGAGACATCTCAAGAAAGGTGAAAGAGATGAAGAACAGAGAAATCTACATGAGGAAAGATGTACATGATAGATGAGGATAAGGAACACATTGAGGAACTTGTTGATGAGTCTATGACTTGATGATATTGACTTTATTATGTTGCATTCATCTATAATGAAGTATAGAGCTAAAAGACACAAAGTCATGTTGTTGGTAAATGAAGCATTTCTAGTATACACCGATGGAGTATAGTGTATACTGATCGCAGTATTAACTGAGCAGTATTCACCGATGCATTTCTTTGTTAATCGAGTGGAATAGAATGAATTAATTGATTATTTTAGCTAATAAGATTGACGAGCTGGCAAGTGTATAACATCGAGGTAACAGATAATGTTTGTTACACAGATTGACGATTGATGAAATTCAGGAAAGATCTAACGGAGAAGATTGAAACGTGTTATTGACACAAGTATCGAGAAAGTTTGAAGAGGCAAAATCTATGAATGTGGTTAGGCAGAAAAATCTGATGGTGGAGAAGAAAATGATTTACTCGTCTATATAAGAGAACATAATTTCTTTATGAGATGATGTTAGAAGAAGTAGAAACTGTAGGAATATCGTGCGAAGAAGGTTTTCATGCATTCTGATCATACTGGTTAGTAAGAACTGAGCTACAGAACAATTATTGAGCTACAGAGAGAAATTATCGACGGACAGTAAGTTGATACAGTATTAGATCTGAAGTGAAATATTGATCAGAAGGATTTGTATGGACTAAATATTGATCCATAATCTGCAATTGAAGTTGTATTAAGGTAGGTCATTTACTGTTACATATTTAACCATTGTATACAGTGAAAATCTCTTAACCAAGTGGACTCTAAAATTCTTATGATGTATCATTCATAGAATGAACATTGTTATCCTATCAACCCCATAGTGAATGCTGGTTGGATGATAACTTCTAGTCTAAAATCCTCTAACAAGGTCACACCTGACAGTGTGTTTGTAACCTTTAATAGGGTTGGGTCTTAACCGACCTCACTTTAGAAGAGTGAACAATTTTGGGTTGCCAGTCCCAGGTGGTTTTTCCCTTTACAGGGTTTCCACGTTAAATCTCTTGCGTTATGTGTTGATTGTGATATTTGTTTGTTATCATTCTTTACATGTTACATGTTAGATTTGATCAGTAAACTATTATAGTATTAGACTGGTAATCGGTAAAAGTACAGACAGTGAAAGTATTTAGTATTTACCGACGAGAAAAAATTGAAGAAATAGTTTTGAATTATACATTTTGTATTGGGACATTGGATAACTGATTCACCCCCCCTCTCAGCTATTCTAACAATTGGTATCAGAGCTCTGGTTGCTTGAAACAAAGTTTTAAGGACTTAAGCATAAAGGTCTCAAGATGTATAAGAGGGAAGTATCGAAACTAAACAAAGAGAACTTTGCAGTATGGCAAAGCAGAATGAAGCTACACATATTTGGAATTGGGAACTCTACACTAGATTTGATGGAGAATGGCTACATACTACCACCCACTGGTCCCTTAACTCTTGATCAACTGAAGGACAAAAATGAACACAATGTTACTATGATGAAACTTGTTGCTGCCTGTACCGACACTAAATTTGAAGATATCAAGACATGCACAACTACCAAAAGAATGTGGGATAAGTTAACACAAATATACAGTGGAGATCTGAATGTCAAAAGAGCCCGAGCTGAAAGTCTGAGAGGCATATTTGATGATATGAGAATGAAAGAAGGTGAGAACATTGTCCAATATTCAAATAGACTCAAAAAGGTGGTACATGCTATTAGAGCATCTGATGGAGTAATTGATGATGAAACAGTGATAAGCAAGATTCTCAAAACTTTTCTACCTATTTATGCAATTAGGATATCTACAATTCATGAAACAAGAGCTACATCCAATCTTACTCTTGACACTCTAATTGGTAAACTTACAACCTTTGAATTAAACAACTTTGATAATAGTGTTGTTCCTTTTGTTGAATCTGCTTTCATGTCTTCTTTGAAGATTGGAAAGTCTAGTAGGAATAGTAAAAATTGTGATAGTGATGACAATACCGATGATGAACTTGATGAGCTTGAAGCACTTATGGCCAGAAAATTGCCCAAAGGAAAAGGAAGGTATAGAGGTAAGCTACCTTTAGCATGCTTTAATTGTAAAGAAGTCAGTCACATTGCTGCTAGATGTCCTCAGAAGAAAGATGATGATAGATCCAAAGACCAATTTGAAGGAAGCTATGGGAGAAGAGTCAATAGAGGCTACTGACACAACAACAGAGACAACCAAGAAGAAAAAGGAAAAAAGGTATGTTAAATAGCTGAAGATATTGAAACTGAATCTGATTCTGATGATGGCATAGAAGTTGGTATTTTTTGCTATGAAAGATGACTCAGAAGAGGAAGAGAAACATGAAGAGACAACATTGATCTCTAAAGTAAGCAGAAATGATACATGGATCATAGATAGTGGCTGTACACATCATATGACCAGAGATGTAGAGAAGTTTGATCATCTTGTTGAATATAATGGAGGATCTGTGAGAATGGAAAATGATGCACCTTGTATGGTAAGAGGTAAATGCTCACTGATGATCAATGATAGACTACAATGTGAAAATGCATACTGGGTAGATGGACTGAACTATAATTTGTTAAGTGTGGCTCAGCTGAACAATTCAGGCCACCGACTGACTTTTGAGAGAAAAAAGGTGAAGATCTATGATGATGGAGGAAGACTTGTCAAAACTGGTACACAATCCAGAGGTAATCTATTCTATCTTGATATGGATTAGTTTTCTTGTTTATTAATAAAGGATGAAGATGCCTGGTTGTGGCATAGAATGTTATGCCATGTGAATTTTGACAACATGATCAAGATTAGTAGGAAGAAAAGAGTTAGAGGATTGCCTAACTTGACAAAACCTGATCATGCCGTGTGCCATGAATGTTAGAAAGGTAAGATGACTAAGTCTAGTTTTAAAAGTAAAGACTATTCAACAAAGAAGATACTTGAGTTGGTTCATACTGACCTATGTGGTCCTATGAGAACTCAGAGCTATTCTGGTGATAGATATTTTATTCTTTTTGTTGATGACTATACTAGACTAATGACTGTTATGTTCCTGAAAGAGAAATCTGAAACTTTCAAAATGTTTAAGTGGTATAAAGCTAAGGTAGAGAAAGAAAATGGAAAGGAAATAAAATGTTTAAGATCTGATAGAGGAGGTGAATTTATCTTTGATGAATTTACTAATTTTTGTAATGAGCATGGAATCAAAAGACAAGTATCTGCACCGAGGACACCTCAGTAAAATGGCATTACTAAAAGGAGGAATAGGTCTATAATTAACTATGCTAGGACATTGATGTTACAGAAGAATGTTGCACAGACATATTGGAGGGAAGTTGTCAGCACATCTATGTATGTTCTTAATCGAGTACAACTAAAGAAGGACTCCAACCGAACACCTTATGAGCTATGGTTTGGACACAAACCTACTGTAAGTTATTTCAAAAATTTTGGGATTAAATGCTTTATTTTGAAAGATGAGAGAAATGGAAAATTTGATTCTAAATGAGATGAAGGAATATTTTTGGGATATTCCACTACAAGTAAAGCATACAAATGTTTGAATAAGGCTAAAAATAAGATAGTTGAAAGTACTAATGTTCATGTTGATGAGTTTGATGACAAGTACATAGAGGAAAGTACAAAGGAACCAGAAGACTATGGTAGATTCACTTACATTGAACCTCAAGAGTATCTACTGACACCACAAGTTGTGACAACTGGTCAGCAGGGAAACAATGCAGGACAACAGACAACACAAACCGAGAAACAAGATGGAGCTATCGAGAAAAGAAATGACCCTAAACAGGATGAACAAGAAAGGAGAAATCAATTCTTGGCTATTTTTTTCAGAAGACATCATCCTAAAACACAAATCATTGGAGACAGACATGCTGGAATGCAAACTAGAAGCAAAACAAGACAAGGTACATTTTTAATTTGTGAATTTGAACCTAAAACTATGAAAGTTGCATTAGATAATGAAGAATGGGTTAATACAATGAAGGAGGAAATAGAGAAAATAGAGAAGAACAAAACCTAGTCCTTAGTACCCTGATCAAAAGATAAGAATGTTATCAGTACTAAGTGGATATATAGGAATAAATTGAATGAAAATGGTGAAGTCACAAGAAATAAAGCTAGATTGGTATGCAAGGGATATGCACAGGAAGAAGGCATTGACTATGGTGAAACATTTGCACTTGTTGCTAGATTGGAAGGAGTTAGAATGCTACTTGCATATGATGCACACAAGAAATTCAAAGTCTATCAAATAGATGTGAAGTCAACATTTTTGAATGGTATACTTGAAGAAGAGGTCTACATTGAACAACTTGAAGGATTTGTTGATCCTGACAATAAAGATATGGTATGTAGATTACATAAAGCTTTATATGGCTTGAAGCAAGCACTGAGAGCATGGTATGAAAGACTGCATACTTACTTGTTAAGTATTGGATTTGTTAGAACAAGTGAAAATAGCAATCTATATGTGGAAGGTGATACTGATGATACTATTATCATTGCTGAAATATTTTTTGATGACATTATCTTTGGAGGCTCAGATCTTGTCTGCAAGGCATTTGCTGATGAAATACAAAAGGAATTTGAAATGTCTATGTTCGGAGAGATTAAGTTCTTTCTTGGACTACAAGTGATTCAGTAGAGTGATGGGATATTCATCACACAATCTAAATACATAAAAGAAGTACTGAAAACATTTGGCATGGAAGATGCTAAACCTGTGGGAACACCGATGGCTACTGGATGAAAATTGACAAAGGAGGATGAAACTACAGAGGTAAACCAGACACTTTACTGATCCATGACTGGTAAATTAATGTACGTAGTTCATAGTAGACCAGATATAGCACATGATGTGGGAATTGTTGCAAGATTTTCTTCTAATCCTAGAGAATCACACATGATAGCTACAAAAAGGATCTTAAGATACCTAAAGAAAATAGAGAATTATGGATTATGTATCCTAAGGAAGGGAATTTTGAACTGAAAGTTTACACTGATGCTGATTGGGCTGGAAATGTGGATGACAGATTAAGCACCACCAGAGGAGCATTTTTCTTTGGTGAAAGACTTGTAACCTGGACAAGTAAAAAGCAAGCTTGTATTTCTTAGTCTATAGCTAAAGCAGAGTATGTTGCTACTGCTACTAACTGTTCAAACATTGCATATATCAAACAAGTGTTGGAAGGAATGAATGAGGTAATCACAGACCCGGTGATTATATATTGTGACAACACTAGTGCTATTAATATTTCAAAGAATCCTATGATACACTCTAAAACAAAACATATATCTATTAAGTATCATTACTTAAGAGAACAAGTGTAAGAGAAGCAAGTGAAGTTAGAATTTGTCACATCTAAAGAACAACTTGCAGATATTTTTACAAAGCCATTACAGAAGGACACATTTGAATACTTGAGGACTAGACTTGGGGTCTGTCCCCTATCTATCAGTCACTAAGGTGATCTGGATGTTGCATCAACCTATTTTTATCAGAAGATCATTCATGTTGATGCAACATAGTTCACACTTTGAATCATGTTCAAGGTTGTGATTAAGTTTGAGAACTTCAATCGATTGGAATATCAATATTCAAAGATACAGAGGGAGAGATAATTATTTGTTTATTTTTTTTCTTTGGCATTGCTATCAAAGGGAGAGATAAACAATATAAAAAGGAACAAGCACTGATGAGAATTATCTAAGGGAGAGACAATCTGGATGAGACAGAGTATTGAAGATCAGTTACAGAGAATAGAAGTAGGAACAAGAGAACTGAAAAGAACACAACTACAGGATGGTAAAGCTATATTATTTAATGCTAGTTTAGTAATGTAGTGATTAAACATATTAAGTCTATTCGACTTCAAGTTGTAGAATATATGTTTGGTATGTGTATGGTACATTTCATATTACTTGAGTTGCCATCAATGCCAAAGGGAGAGATTGTTGGACTACAACTGATTTGGAATCTGATTGAAGAATCTGATTGAAGAATCTGTGATTAAAGATCACTGAGGAGTTGCTGATTAGATATGTAATATGATTAAATCAGTATTAGTTGTCATTGATGTCAACTAGTTTGAAAACACTTATCTTGTAAGTTACTATACTGAGACATCTAAAGAAAGGTGAAAAAGATGAAGAACAAAGAAATCTACATGAGGAAAGATGTACATGACAGATGAGGATAAGGAACACATTGAGTAACTTGTTAATGAGTCTATGACTTGATGATATTGACTTTATTATGTTGCATTCATCTATAATGAAGTATAGAGCTAAAAGACACAAAGCAGTGTTGTTGGTAAATGAAGCATTTCTAGTATACACCGATGAAGTATAGTGTATACCGATCGCAGTATTAATCAAGCAGTATTCACCAATACATTTCTTTGTTAACCGAGTGGAACAGAATGAATTAAATGATTAGTTTAGCTAATAAGATTGATGAGCTAGAAAGTGTATAACATCGAGGTAACAGATAATGTTTGTTACACAGATTGATGGTTGACAAAACTTAGGAAAGATCAAATGGAGAAGATTGAAATGTGTTATTGACACAAGTACCAAGAAAGTTTGAAGAGGCAAAATCTATGAATGTGGTTAAGCGGCAAAATCTGATGGTGGACAAGAAAATGATTTACTCATCTATATAAGAGAACAAAATTTCTTTAAGATATGATGTCAGAAGAAGTAGAAACTATAGGAATATCATGTGAACAAGGTTTTCATGCTTTTTGATCATACTGGTTAGTAAGAACCAAGCTGTAGAACAATTATCGAGCTACAAAGAGTAATTACCGACGGACAGTAAGTTGATACAGTATTAGATTTGAAGTGAAATATTGATCAGAAGGATTTGTATGGACTAAATATTGATTTGTAATCTGCAATTGAAGTTGTATTAAGGCAGGTCATTTACTATTACATATTTAACCATTGTATATAGTCAAAATCTCTTAACTGAGTGGACTCTGAAATTATTATGATGTATCATTCATAGAATGAACATTGTTATCCTGTCAACCCCATAGTGAATGCTGGTTGGATGATAACTTCTAGTCTAAAATCCTCTAACAAGGTCACACCTAAGAGTGTGTTTGTAACCTTCAATAGGGTTGGGTCTTAACTGACCTCACTTCAGAAGAGTGAACAATTTTGGGTTGCCGGTCCCAGCTGGTTTTTCCCTTTATAGGGTTTCCACGTTAAATCTCTTATGTTATGTGTTGATTGTGATATATGTTTGTTATCATTCTTTACATGTTACATGTTAGATTTGATTGGTAAACTGTTATAGTATTAGATTGGTAATCGGTAAAAGTATAGACAGTGAAAGTATTAGTATTTATCGACGAGCATAAATTGAAGAAATAGTTTTAAATTATACATTTTGTATTGGGACACTGGATAACTGATTCACCCCCCCTCTTAGTTATTCTAAAAATTTCTTCCACGCTGTTGTTTATCTTGTACGTTAACTTTAAAAAAAAATTGTTCACCAAACTTAGTAGCATGTTGTAGGTTAACTTCTCTTGGGTTCCCTGGTGGGGCGTTACAAACTGCACTTGATTGTGTCAATATAAGGATAGATGTTCTTTTCCTAAGATTAGATCAGACAATTTTCAAGCTTCCATTGTTAATGGATTCACAACTTGAAATAATCCTTCATTCTTATGTTGGTAAAGAAAAATACCTCCACTTACAGCTATGAAATACTAGGAGGCAAAATCAAACATTTTTTTTTCAACTCTCCACTAAAATTAAAAATCTCAACCCCACCATCGTAGTCATCCATAAAAAACCACTGCTCACTATTCTTTTCATCCTACATTTTATGAAATAGTGGAGAAGAGAAAATAATGGTTCACCATCAATGACAAATATTTTGAGCTTGAAAAACACTGGGAAGAGGCAACTTGGACAAGATTTCATCATTGATTTCCTCTAGGACAAGTTCGAAATGTATATGCTAAATGTGGGCCTCAGACTTAGCCATACACTTCAACACAGTCCTTATTCATCAGTCACATACAAGAATGAATATGAGATCATTCATCTTGTATGCATGGATGATTTGACCTGTTGCCTCCTATCTAGATGGGGTTTTGAGAAGCTCTCAGAATCAAGAGCACAACAACCATAGAATGACTCTAGAATGGAGGGTTTAAGATAGAATGTAAATGTAGTTATTCTAGTAATGAAAGCATGAGATTAATCTAAGAACAATGAAAGTATGAGTATTAATATAAGAATAATGAAAGTAAACTAAGTTAGGATGAAATGCATTATTAATCTAAGAATGATATACTATTCTAAAAATGCAAAGTGATAATAGCTTGAATGAAAACAAATTGAGATAATAATTCGACAGAGATTCGATACTCAAAAGTTGCATCATCTTGAATGAGAAACAAGAGGGTTCTTTTATAGAAACCTAAAATCAATCGATAGTTGAGATTGAACGAGATGAATGGTCAAGATTGAAGGGAAGTTCAGTTCAGAATGGTAGGTTTCCTGTAGAGAGACAATCAACTATTTGCCTTTTGGAGTGAGTGGAGAAATTAATTGGCTTGTTACACTTTTGAATTTTTAGTTAACTCAGAGTTTCCTTTTCTAAACTGAAGTGAGGATTTTGGAGAGAATATTTGATTTAAATAAATGAAATATGACCTCATAACTGAACTTTCTCAATTGTTTGAATAATTAAATTCAATTATTGAATTGAGGATATTTATTTAAAAACCAAATATTATTTAATTCCTTTTCATGTGTTTTAGATAAAAGGGGTGAATTTAATTTAATTAATGTGCTAGGACTTTGTAATTAAATTAATCAATCATAGGGTTTATTTAGCCAATTATAATTGATATCAAGGAATTAAATATAACATGTGATTGATGTAGATTTAGGGTTTTTTGCATTTGACACTAAGTCAAGTAGGGTCAATTAGGAATCAGAATTGCCTACTACAATAGGACTTTGATGATTCAGAAAGTTGATAGAATGAGACAAAAATGGAACAAAATTGGTTAGGGTTGCAAGATGCCAATTTTGGAGTATTACATTTTTCCCCTCTTTGAATTGATATGTGAGCAACACATTGATTCAAAGAATAGTTTGATGTGATGATTGATGAAAGTTAGGACTATCTCCAAAACAAAGCTTAGTCCCCTGAAATCTAGGTTAGGTTGCCAAGACATCGGTTAGGCTATCACTTTTCATGAGACTATCCCTAGAACAAGGCTCAATCTTCAGGAATCAGGGTTAGATTGCCCCCAATACCCACCCATTGTAGGACTATCTCTAGAATGAAGCTTAGTCCTTCAACATCTAGGTTAGATTATCCAGATATTGGTTAAGTTGAGTTTCAGAATCATCTCCAGAATGAAGCTTGATTCTTTTAGATCTAGGTTAGATTGTTCAAGTGTCGGTTAAGAAGAGATTTTGAGAGCCATATTTAGAACAAAGCTTGGCTTTCAGGGATCTAGGTTAGATTGCCCGGATACCTAGTAGTGAGATTTTAGAATCATCTCCAGAATAAAGCTTGATCCCCATGGATCTGAGTTAGATTGCTTAGATATATAATAGTAAGATGACAAGACGTAAGGAACAGAGATGCCCCTAGTGATTCAAGATCGTGGAACATCCAATTTTGACCATGAGGTATGAAAAATTGAACATGCCCCAAGTGATGAGGTGCCCCTAGCAATGAGGACTTTTTGATTTAGATCAGATTAATTCAAGAATTGATTTAGTGAGATTCAATGATGTAATCATCTTGCCCCCTTGGGAGAAAAATTGAAAGATGACATGTCATAAAGGTGATTAACAGTAATAGGTTGCAAATAT
Source organism: Chamaecyparis obtusa (assembly GCA_027943335.1). Lineage (NCBI taxonomy): Eukaryota > Viridiplantae > Streptophyta > Pinopsida > Cupressales > Cupressaceae > Chamaecyparis > Chamaecyparis obtusa. Next base: position 2,119,730 of record BSBK01000638.1, on the reverse strand, counting down.
AGATAGAATCAGAGGTCTAGAAGAACTTAGGATGGATTACAGAAGATTCAAGAAGATTTGGAAGCAATTTGGAGTGATTTCAAGGTCTGGTTGACAAAGTTTGACTAAGGTTGACTAGAGTTGACTTTTGATGAAAAAAGTTGAAGATGCTAAGAAAATAGTGATGTGATATGATCTTGACAAGAATGCAATGTTAGGAGGTTGATTGCACAAGCGTCTGATTGCATCGGTCTAAAATATTTAAAATGTGATTTTGAGCTATATCAAAGATTTAGATTTTAATTTCAATCTTGAAAATGGATTCAGAGTGGTCGATTTAGCCAAGGGTGAAATTTTTGTAGAAAATGGAGCACATTTGAAAACTAGGTCAAAACCTATATAAGGCCTAAAAGGGTTATTTCAAACTTTTGACTTTAGTGAAAAGAGCTCTGAGTGAGAATGGAAGTCTTTGTAAAGTTGCATCAATTTGAACATTCAAGACATCATAGCTGGCCACTAACGTATGACACACCTATAAGTATTGGAGAACTTTTCTTGCATTTCAAATTTTTAGTGATTTTGATGTAGTTATTAGTGTTTTAGCACGTTTTAGAAATTCCAGCCGCGGGTTCTCGAGCGAGGAACTAGGTTCTTCATGCAGGATAGTGGAGATCCTCACACAAGAAAGTGTTGAAAAGCACTTTCTCACATAAGTCTCTCCATAGGCTCGCATGTGAGATACCCAGAAGTCATGCGGGAAACCCTCGAAAGGGGAGTTTCCTCATGTGACTTGAGGTGAAGGTTCGCATGGCTATGGAACTTTACGCAAGACCCATACTACCTCGTGCAAGATTTTTAATGAAAGGCACATCTTCACATGAGAAAAGGGGTCAGACTGAGATCCTTGTGAATTAATTTAGCATCCAGTGAACCAATTAGATGGTCTGATAGCCATGTTTAGGATAGCTACATAACTTCAAATTCTATTTTGCATTGATTGGCATCATGATTTTGGTTGAGTATTGATCATGTGCCATCATTTGCATTGTAGGTTGATTTCCTAGATAGCACATTCTGATCTCACCATCCAATGATTAGCAGATTGGTCAAACAGTTAGATGATGTGGAGTGAATACATATCGATGCATTAGGACTTTCACATGTCCATGATGTACCTGACATTTGGGTAAATCAAAAGCTATTGGGTGCACTGATGGAGCATTTCCATTTGGAGATGAACACTTTCCACCTTCCTCAGGGTGAGATGACAGTGACCCTTAAGGACATATACCAGATATTGAGGATTCCCTTCCGCAGACTATGGATAGAGTATGATGTACAACCACGAGAAGGCACTACAACATTATAGGAGATCTTTTAGGATGATCTCATCATGGGTTGGGCAATCCCTTGGGAGGAGCTGATCAGAGAGTACAGGCCAAGACACAGGTCGGTCATTGTATTAGAAGCATTCTTAGGTTTCTATCTGATGCATGATTGGGGGCAACACGGAGTGGAGTGCGAGTGGGGAAGGATGCTGTAGCGGATGCTAGGGTAGCCAGTTTAGTATGGATGGGGTTAGTGTATGCTAGCCCAGATGTACCATGAGATGCATGAGATCACCTATAGAGAGGCAAAGAGTATGGCTGCTAGAGTTTTTGTATTATAGGTATGGGCCTGGGAGCACCTCCCAATATGTAGGCTAGTTTTGGATGATACATGATAGCCCCTTGAGCCATACATTTATAGGTATGTAGGACAGATGACCCAACCCACATTGGGTAAGACTGGGTAGTAGTGAGCTCAGCTTGATGATATGGTCACCATAGTATGGAGGCCAAGGAGAGATACAGAGGTATGGGATGATGCCAGGACTTAGTTTGGCTACATGTTTTTCTTGCGAGTACTCATCAACTGCTCTATTGTAGTGATTGAGTGATTCCCTCTAACATAGGTGTGGTGATAGTTTTGTTGCCCATAGGTCATCTCATAGGAGTACTTCTTATACGCTTGCTCCGCCGATGAGGTGAAGAAGGGCTGGTCAATGAGATTAGATCTCGGGCATTCCATGATTGATGCATGAGTAGCACCGACCCAGTGGGACTACATGGCTAGGGTGGCAGATGGTGGTATAACACTAGCATACCAAGAGTACTTAGCCAACCATCTATTCCCCTATTTCACTGATCTAGTGGGCATGGGCATACCAACACAGGTGGTGCAGTAGCAGGTGCCCCAATAACAGGCACCCCAATAGCAGGTACCTCAGCAATAGGTACCTCGGTAGAGGACCAAATAGGTTTCCATCCCTGTGCAATGGATGAGGATAGACCCAGGTGTCAGAGGGAGAAGATTGCATGTGAGATCCTCTTGGTAGAGGATAGAGGAGCCACCCATGCAATAGCTAGAGACAGAGGCATAGGTTTAGGGAAGTGACAAGGATATGCCCGATCAGGTTGCATAGGGTCCCATTCTTGGAGACACATTACCACAGATGCATGAGGCATTATAGAGGACTTAGGAGAGGGTGTAAACTACTTAGAGGTAGTTAGGGGACCTCCAAATATAGGTTGTCATTAGTGATGCCCAATTGGAAGACATAGACTAGGAGAATAGGGAGCTCTGAGAGCAGCTAGCAAGGTCTCAGGAGGAGACCCGATATCATTTTTCTCAGGTTGCCTACTATTATGCAGCATAGGTTGGTGTGATACCTGATGTGACTGAGCATGTGTTGAGATTCTCAGAGTATGCGGGAGCTCCTGATGCTAAATGTGGGCCTCAGACTTAGCCATACACTTCAACATAGTCCTTATTCATTAGTCACATACAAGAATGAATATGAGATCATTCATCTTGCATGCGTGGATGATTTGACCTGTTACCTCCTATCTAGATGGGGTTTTGAGAAGCTCTCAGAATCAAGAGCCCAACAACCATAGACTGACTCTAGAATGGAGGGTTTAAGCTAGAATGTAAATGCAGTTATGATAGTAATGAAAGCATGAGATTAATATAATAACAATGAAAGTATGAGTATTAATCTAAGAAAAATGAAAGTAAACTAAGTTAGGATGAAATGCATTATTAATCTAAGAATGATATACTATTCTAAAAATCCAAAGTGACAATAGCTTGAATGCAAACAAATTGAGATAATAATTTGACAAAGATTCGATACTCAAACTTAGCCATACACTTCAACATAGTCCTTATTCATTAGTCACATACAAGGATGAATATGAGATCATTCATCTTTCATGCCTAGATGATTTGACCTATTGCCTCCTATCTAGATGGGGTTTTGAGAAGCTCTCAGAATCAAGAGCCCAACAACCATAGACTGACTCTAGAATGGAGGGTTTAAGCTAGAATGTAAATGTAGTTATGCTAGTAATGAAAACATGAGACTAATCTAAGAAAAATGAAAGTATGAGTATTAATCTAAGAAAAATGAAAGTAAACTAAGTTAGGATGAAATGCATTATTAATCTAAGAATGATATACTATTCTAAAAATGCAAAGTGACAATAGCTTGAATGCAAACAAATTGAGATAATAATTTGACAGAGATTCGATACTCAAAATTTGCATCCTCTTGAATGAGAAACAAGAGGGTTCTTTTATAGAATCCTAGAATCAATCAATGGTCGATATTGAATGAGATGAATGGTCAAGATTGAAAGGAAGTTCAGTTCAGAATGGTAAGTTTCCTGTAGAGAGACAGTCAACTATTTTCCTTCTGGAATGAGTGGAGCAGTTAACTGGCTTGTTGCACTTTTGAATTTTTAGTTAACTCAGAGTTTCCTTTTCCGAACTGAAGTGAGGATTTTGGAGAGAATATTTGATTTAAATAAATAAAATATGACCTCATAAATGAACTTTCTCAATTGTTTGAATAATTAAATTCAATTATTGAAATGAGGATATTTATTTAAAAACCAAATATTATTTAATTCCTTTTCATGTGTTTTAGCTAAAAGGGGTGAATTTAATTTAATTAAAGTGCTAGGACTTTGTAATTAAATTAATCAATCATAGGGTTTATTTAGCCAATTATAATTGATATCAAGGAATTAAATATAACATGTGAGTGATGTAGATTTAGGGTGTTCTGCATTTGACACTAAGTCAAGTAGGGTCAATTAGGAATCAGAATTGCCTAGTACATTAGGACTTTGATGATTCAGAAAGTTGATAGAATGAGACAAAAATACAACAAAATTGGTTAGGGTTGCAAGATAACAATTTTGGGGTATTACACAAAATAGTTCTCCTCTTCTTCCCTTTGTATTTTCTCATTTCTTGAATGCTTGGATGCCATAGCAGTTACCCAGTCTTTTCCTCTCCTTGAATGTCTAGAAATGAGCAAAACATAAATAGGAGAAGTTTAGTAGAAAGTCTAAAATCAGAAGGAAAAAAAACTAAACTAAAATATGGTAATCAACTATATAATAAAAAAACTAAAATATTAATTAAAATTTAAAATAAATTATTTTTAGTTTTTAATTAGTTAAAAAATTTGGTCAATAGTGCATCTTGATTCCTACATAGCCCTTGCTGGCTATTTTTAGGAAGCCTCTATGTAGCAACCAGGAATAGCCTATCATCATATAATTGCAGTTAACTCCTATTACCATGTACACTTAACTATAACATCAATTAACTACTTTTAACTACCAGAAGGGATTATCTAAGAAATGAAATATGATTGGATATATTCAATAAATATTCTTACTTTGTTTCGTAAGAATGAAAAATTCCTAAACATAATGTCATAGGGTAAAGCATTTATGGATGTTGGAACTTGGAGAAATTTATGATTGAGCTTGATCAGATTCAATTTTTAGTAAATTTTTCCAACATTCATTATTGGTTTAATGTATTTTTTATTTTTTATGATGAATTAATGAAAGTGATTTGAAATATTGAATTAAAATTTTTACATCCTATGAATTCTAAAGAGAATCTATCAAGGGGGTTGACTTGGTTTCCGTCCAAATCACCAAACCATCTAGGGTTTTCATCCTAGGATTTTACTAGACCTTTAAGAAAAGCTTCAAGATCATAGAAAAAAGACTCAAAATAAAAATAACAATCTCCACAATGCCTTCACAATTCCCTTTTTCCTTCTTTTATAATAGCATTTTCTCTATTTTGAGTAAAATACTTTATTTTATTTTATTTCCCTCCAAAATGCAAGTTTTTGTTATCATTTAAAGTTGACATTATAATAAAGTCACTTTATTAATTGAATTTTAATAATACTTATTTTATTGAGGTCACGTTTAATTAAATTAATTAAAATAAAATCATCCTTTTAAATATTTAATTTATTTGGACAACTTTAAAATAATTTATTTATTTTTCCAACATTTGGGGACATTATAGTCCTCCCTTCCCAAAATTTGTTTGCCCTTAAGCAACCTGCACCTGCATATTGAACCAAATACCTAGATCCCATAAAAACCTAAGGAACACTGCTCCACCAATATGTTGCGCTACTCTGATTTCAATGTCAATACACCACAAACTATGAAGCAACATAATGGAATCCATGTGAAATAAAACACCCAATTGGTCACTACCTATATCCCAAATATAGAACCTATTGTATGAGATGAAGTAGCAGTATAATACTGAGGAATCATCATTAGTCATGCAGCCATAAATGTAGACCAACCAAAGAATGTGATATGCAACTCTCACATATTGAAAAATCAATGGACTAGGCAACCACATATCACTATTATATCCTAAACCAATGACAAATAGGATGACAATGGTATCATACCAAGGAAAAAGTAGAGGACTCATCTCATGAGGATTTTCCATCAATTAATCATGTTCCAATACATTCCAATGCATACCCATAGCTGATGTGGACCTAAACAATTTTGAAAATGTAGTGAACAACCATGTAAGACAATCACTTGTCCCTAAACAACCCAAGTCACTGTTGCTACCCAAAAGAATAGATTAGATTTCCTATGGACCACTTGATCCAATGTTGGAAAACCCAATTGCTCTGGCCAACGATCAAGCCCAACTTACATAAGGTTTGGACTTCTCCAATTCTAGCTCTATAGGACCAAGGCTGGCAGACCTTTTGCTTGGTCAAGTATGTTGGTTCAAGGCTTTTATAGTAGATGGTTGTATAATCAAAATCTATTGAAAACCATAAGTAGTAAATTTCTTTGTGAAAAATAACCTAATCTATTAATTTGATGACTATGTAACTAATATTTTGCTTCAAAATGGTAAATTATTTTCAATGCTTAGAATTAACAAGATGATTAATTGATGCTATATCCTTAATTAATGATAAACAATGCTATGTATGGCTATTTCTGAAAGATGACTAGTGCTTAAGCTTCTCAAATTTAATCTATTAACGACAATATTCTTATTGAATTCAACATATAACTTTGGAGATAGTTTTACATAAAAACTTATCACTTCAAAGGCATTTTCAATGAGCATATATTTCAATGTAAAAGCATAATTATTTCAATTGAATTTAACTTTTCAAATGATAGACCAATTGATTCCTATAGTAATCAACTGAATTTAACCATGCAAGATGAAAAGACCAATTGAATGAAAAACTATAATTTCAACTGAAACAATGCAACATGTAATAGCCAATTGAAGAAAATGCAAATATTTTATCAAAAGAGAAAATTTCAAGAATAGAGGAACAAATTTCACCAAGAGATTTTTAGAAATAGAAGTAATATTGTTAAATAGCATATAACTATTTGACAGGTATTGTATCCCATCAATTCATAACAATTGTCTTTTCAAAACAAAGAAGGTAGCACCAAAAAAGTATATTTCTCTATATCTCTATTCAATTTACTATCATATATATAGATAGCCTAACAGTTATCATCGAAAGGTCACATCCTTTTGTTAAAGTTTTTGAAACACATAAACATATATCAAAATTCATTAAGACTTAAAACATTTTAAGAAATAATAACTTAATCCCAGATTATCTTGGCACACAATTTGATATGTTCCATGGAATCCTTGGATACACACATGTCAGCATTGCAGATGATATCTCTATCCATGTTATCCATGCTCATGAGGTTCTCCATCTGTGCATTAGTCTCCTTTAATCCAATGTCATCCAATTGAGAAACATCCAGGGAAAAACTAAGAAGATTTTCACACTCCTTGATCTAAACATGATTTTCCTTAAGATCCCCCACATCACTGGTAAACGGTGGCAGATATGATTTGATAGCACTTAGGAAACTATCAGTCTCTTTAAAAAATTACTCTTGAAAGACCTCATGCTCATTAGTAACCCTTTCCAATTCTTAAATGATCATATTATTATCCCCTTCTAAAGTCTTTTCTTGCATTTTGATATTAAGCATGTGTTTAATTTTGTCATGAGATAAAGAATTATCATGGTTTCTTTGGTAAACCTTCCAAAGGATTTCAAATACATTTAGCATATTCTTGAATCTTTGTGTTAGCATAAAAACTGAAGTGCCTACCCTCACACTCTGCATCTATCCTAGTATCTTCTGATTTTCTAAGAGCAAGTCATCATATTTTTTCTTCCATTTCATGTTTTATCCTAAGGTAATTGTCAGGATACCCAATCCTCTTTTCATTATCTTCTCATACATTTCTTTGTAATGGTCCCTATCCTTCATGAGCCCAAGTATTTGTGCTTTGTTAAATTTGGAAAATTCAATGGCCATATCTACTGAAACAATAGTATTAGTTTCCCCTACCTTAAGCTTCATCATATGACCAAAGGCTTGGTCAACATCAATAATCTTAGGCCTCTTGGTTGGTGGATAAAGAGACCATAATAATAGAGCATTTTCATCTTGATCAAACCTTGACCATATAAAAAACTTCATTCACACTAGCCATATCCAATTTGACATCTTTTTTTAAACTCAGAAGTCTGTCAAAAATGAAAGAAGCATTCATATCCCACCTAGGAAATAGAATTATACCAATCTCTTCTAGTAGCACCCTTCCCTTTTCTGAGGTCATTGTTCGAACTTCAAACTCAATATCCTTCTTAAGTTTCTCCAATATTTCATCTTCTCTTAAGGGATCCAAATTTGGGTGAGCATTTCTCAACTGCTTTCCCATGAAGTTATACAAGAATATTTTGAACTCCTTTGACTTTATAAACTCATTATCAGATAAAAATGTACTATGTGCAACAATCATGTTATCATTATGAATTTCAAGAGCATCTGTGATCCTGTCACCTTTGTCTTGTTCATCTTCAACCTCAATAATTCTTTTGGACACAACTTCAGTTTCTACATCATCTTCTTCTTCAGATGCTTATGTCTCTTCTTATGAAATCATCTCCTCTAATTGTTTAATTTTATCATTCAACCTTTTCCAATAATCTTCCATCACCAATAGGGCATTAGACTCTTCCAAATTTCTAAATACATCATCACTTTCAAATGGAACATGAGGATAATCCCCCAATATTTTCTTCTTCTTACACTCATGGATATACCCTTTTGGGTCATAGTTCTTCCTTAGGGAATGTTCATATAATTTATATTCTTCGATTAACATCCTATCAATAACAGGGCATGCCTTGGTAGAAACAATAGTGAAATCACCAAATGATAAAGTGCCTAGCAAAAATGTCTGCTTATGCAAATTACCCAAATTTTCTGCATTAGAAACACTTAATTGCCTCATGATCTCAAGGTAGGCACACAAATCCATAAATTATGAAAAAGAAAATATTATTGCACACAAACCAATCTCCCCAATTATGTTGAATTTTGTTATCCAGGTCAAACTATTTAGGCCTAAGAAAAGCTTTAATCTTATCTAATAATACCATATCACAAGGAAAGTTAAATAGTTGATACAAGGGTTTCAGAATCAACTCTTCAAACTTAGCAGAGTGTGACTAGATGTATCTTGAATCCCATATAGAGGTCTATAATTTTACTGGCTTTTTCACTCCATCTTTATTAACTGTATTTAATCTCAATTCTTCAAGAAAAATTCCTCTCTTTAATCCATAAAACAATACCATGTGCATTAATAGGGAATAATACCTAAATGTGGGTGTGCCACTATCCCTTAACTCAATGAAACCCTCATGTAACTTCTCTACTTGGAGTGTTGCATAATCAAAGGGCCTAGGTTCATACATTTGTATATCTACTGCTAGTACCATAGGTTCTATACTCATGGAATCTAGAACCTCCACTCCTGCAATTTTCCCACAAGACATATATGTATATTGAAGATAAGGCCTAAACAAGTCTAGCCTAAAAGGTGGACCATCTTCGTTAGTCAAGGAACCATTCTCAATTTTTTTCATAGAAAATTTCTATCGCATATTAACTATATCCATCCTTATGAATTTATCACTTGACTTTTCCAATTTTAATTGCTTAATATAGTCATAATCTAAGCCAAATACTTATGATATAGAATCAGCAGAAAATTCCAAGAAAATATCACCCTTGGGATCTTTGATACATCTTTCCTTTTCCTTATAGTTTCTAACCAATATTTCAAGTAATTTCATATTATTAAATACATTCAACACAACCAAACTACCATGATTCATCATCCATGGGTTTCTGACTAGTGCTTCCTTATTTCTCCTCAGGTAGTGAAAAGGGAACAATTCATAGCCACACACCTTAGTCTAGATATCCTTCACTCTACCATAATCATCCTCTAATTTCTCTTGTACTATCCTATGTTGCTTTGATCTCTATGATTTTGGACTAGGAGTATTAATCTAATCTATCATGTCTTGATTCATCTTCCTTAGTGCATCCTTAGCTTCACTCTTTTTCTTTTTAGCAACACACTAAGAGCTCTTGGCTAGTCTCTTCTTTCTTGTCGAACTAGATTCCTCCATTTTGTTTTGCATACACTTCCTACTCAATCGCCTAGTTCATATGATTTTAATTATGCAGTTTGTGAAATCAATATGGATGATTTATTTCAATCTTAGATGATTCAAAATAAATGACATGCTTCGTGTAAAGGATCCTATCACTTTAATTTTATTTTCCTTTAGCTCTTCCTCAAAATTTGAAATCCTTATTGCTATAGGTCATAACTATATATGATTAATGGAGGTGCCAAATTTTATCTCTTTTCACATTTCATACTTATCAGTATAGGTTTTACCACTTTAATCATCAGGTATTGGTCTATCTCATTTTTTACTACACCTCCCATGCATGTTGTGCCAATAGTATTACACACAAGGTTTTTAGCATGACTAATACCGAAAGACACCATCGGGTATCAGTCAAATCAAAATCTAGTTGTGCCGGTAGTATGAGCTACCCTGATGGCTTTTTCCCAATCAATAATCAATGTATCCTTCTTCGATCAATTCATTGAGGATCAATCTGAATTATTTTGACTTACCCCGATAGTATGTATCGCACTAGTAGAACTTTCATTGGTATATCTCTTAGCAATTTATATCATCTATCGGTATGATTGTACTTTTTTCCCATCGATTATTTATGCCAAAAGGCGTTACTCCAATCTATCGATCTAGTTTAGTAATTGTATACCTATTTTGTCGGTGTATCACAACCCGATTCACTTACTTAAGGATATCATCCAAAGTCTTTCTGATAAGAGAAATGTTTTCAATGATGGAAGCTTCATATTATACCTTTGAGTAGAATGTGGTCAATCTACCCTAGTGTCACCCTAGATTTGCCAAATGGAGAACTGGATTTAAAGAGTTTTCAGGTGAATATCCATAAGTTGATTGTGCCAAAATAAAATAAACAAGAAGTAAATATTCTCAAAGAATAAGAAGATTTTAAAACCATGAAAATATTCAATTTAAAAAAGTTGAGTGTCAATAGTGGCTCTTTCTAGGGACATGCATTCCTAGTAATTGCAACAAGATCCTAGTTATCTCTAGAAAGCAGACTGATAGAAAAATAAAAGAATATAATACATATTAAACAAATGAAGAAAAAAATCTTCTTTTAAAACTTTCAAGAGAAAAATGTTTTGAGATACTAACCATGTACTGGAAGCTCCTGAGTGTGACCTTCTAGATCTTGTAAGAGATAAGAATTCTCACCTCCTTTACCAATGATGACAAAAGGACCTACCCATAAAGCATCAAATTTTCCATGTTTGCCTTTGTCCTAATCTTTTAGATTCCATCTCAAGATCAAATCACCTTCTTGAAAATTTCTTTCTGTGGTCTTCTTATCAAACAAAACTTTCACTACTTGTTGTAATTTATGATTTTTATCCCGAGCTTGATTCCTCATTTCATCCAATTCTACAAGATGACAAAATCTATTTTCCATGAAGTCCACCTCTTCCCACTGCTCTTCATTTAAAAAGTTGTATACTGGTAATAAATTATTCAATGGTAACTGGGTTGTTTTCCCATAGACAAGTTCATATGGTGCATATCGAGTGGATTTCTTGATTGTAATTTTGTCTACCCAAAGTACAAGTGGTAGCTTTGAATCCCATGCTCTCTTGTTGTTGCTCAATATTCTTTTGACTATTTTCATCATATTCTTATTACTTGATTTTTCTTGGCTATTTCCTTGTGGATGGTAAGGGGATGAATAAGAAATCTTTATTCCATACATCTCGTGGAATTCAGTAAACTCTGCAGACCTAAAACACATGCAATTATCACAAACAATTTTATAAGGAACACCAAATCTTGTTAGTATGTTTCCAGTTAGGAATTTGATCACAATCTTACTAGTAGCCTATCTAGTGGGTATGTCTTCCACCCACTTAGTGATGTAATTAGTGGCCACCAAGATCCATTTGCATCCACCACTAGAAGTATCAGTGATTTTGCCTATGAAGTGTATTCCCCACATTTGGCACAGTTCTTCAATAGACATGGGTTTAAGAGGTAATGCACCATTGTATTTTAGCTTTCCTAAAAATTTCTGACATGCCTAACATTTCTAGATATACGCATAACAATCCTTAAATAGATAGGGCCAATAATATCTAGCATTCAATATTTTATGGGTAGTTGTCTTTGCTAAAAAATGTCCCCCACATACTCCATCATGAAGATCCTTAAGCATTGTCTCAGCTTGGTACATGTATCTTAACAAAAAAGAAGCATACCATCCCTATTTTTCCAGTATAAATCCCCTTGAATCAAGACATATTTTGATGCCTACAATTTTACTATCCTCTTCTGACTATTCGTAAGGATTTCTAGACACTTAATGTGTTTTAAGAAATGTACTATATCAGTGTACCAAGGGAACATTTCAATACTTGTTTGAATTTTACTTAAATCCACCTGATTTACCTACAATGCATCCATGTTTGACTCTGCCATTAATTTTTCCAACCCTTATCCCCTAACAATTTTAGTGATCTTAATCTCTATATTAAATTGCTAGATTTGATTCACCTACCTACATCTTTTCCCCGTTACTTCTGACTATCTGAATATATCCTTTATGGCTGCATTAAGAACATAATATATTACTTTTGCACCAACCAAATAAGGCCTGAAGGATTTTACTACTTCCATAAGTGCATAAGCTTGTTTTTCACTAATATCATAATTCAAATCTGAGGCTTGAAGAGTCTTACTAAAGAATGCTATTGGTTGTTCATAACCTTCACCATTTTTGTGCAACATGATAGTGGCAATAGTGTGGTATATATGATACAAAATAAAAGATTTGAAATTGTTTGGTAAAATCTGGAGACTTAAGAATAGGGGCTTCCTTAATTGCCCTTTTGATATTAATAAATGCTTATAAAACCTCATCCATCCATTTCATATTTGCACCCTTTTTTAACATTACAACAATTGGTTTAATTATCTATGGAAAATTTGGGACAAATCTTCTCACAAATTTTATTTTCCCAAAGAAAGAATAGATCCCTTAGGCATTCTTAGGGACCTTAATTTTATCTATTGTTGCAATCCTTTCAAGGTCTATTCTTACTCCATCTTTGGATACAACATGTGCTAATAATTTTCCTTCAATAACTACAAAATGACATTTCTTTGGGTTCAATGATATTCCATATTCAAGGGATCTCTAAAAGATTCATTCTAAATGCTTGCAATGATTGTGTGACCTTTTGGAGTAAGAAGTTAGGTCATCTTGATAAACCACCATAATTACATCAATAAAATCCTCAAAGATTATATGGAAAGTAGCCCCTGCATTAGTGTGTCCAAAAGGCATTTTGGCATATACATAGGTACCCCAAGGCATAGAAAATGTTGTTTTATATTGTTCCTCTTCTTTTACTTTCACCTGGTTATACCCTGAGAACCCATCCATCATTGATAATAACTCATTTCCTATGACCTTTTGCAACAATGCTTCCATGTTCGGCACCACATAATTCTCCTTTAATGTTGATATATTTAGATTCCTAAAGTCTACATAAAGTCTGATATCACCATTCTTTTTTATGATAGGAACTAAGTTTGAAACCCATGTTGAGTGTCTAATTGGTTTTATTATGCCATCATCCCTCATTTTGATTAATTCATCTTTCATCTTAGGAGCTAAAGTAGGGTTTATTGGTCTGTCTTTTCCTGAATAGTTTGGCATCTGAATTCAAAGGTATCTCATGTTGGAAGATATCCTCTCGGTAAGCCTTGAGGTCATCATAGGACCAAGTGAACACATGTCTATACTTTCTCAATAGTTTTATGATGTATGTTCTGATCTTGGGGGTTAGGCTTTTACCCACAAATATTTCTTTTGTAGATTCTTCATTTCCCAAATTTATCTTTTCTACTTCATCTGTTGTGACATTAGTTTTTTTCTTTTCTATTTTTGAGTCTTTATTATCAAACAATATTTTCAATGCTACAAGACCTTTTGGGACCTTATTGGTTGTAAGTTGAATTACTTCCTTTCCAAATAGTATTTCTTTCCCATCCTCTATCTCAACATGGTCATTTAAGTCTATCACTTGATCTTCGTACTCTTTCTCACATGCTAAAAATATGATTATATCTCTATCATCCTCAAAGACTTGCCAATTATTAACATTATCAGGTACATAAGGCCTAATTTTAACTTATTTTTGGACTATGTCTTCACAAGGGATGTCATTATGCTTTAATGCCAAATTAGCCATAAAACTTGCAAGGATATTTTCTGATCTATCTATTTAGCTAATAGAAAAATCATCAAAATATTCTATAGAATCCCACACTTCATTTCTATACCTTTTAAGAGGAGGATGCTTAGCAACAAATTTACTTCTAACTTGAGAAACAATTAATTCAGAATCCCCAAAAACACTTAGACATTTGATTCCATGTTTATTAGCTATTCTCAAACCAAGTAATAGGGCTTCATACTCTACAACATTGTTAATGCATTCGAAATCTAATAAAAATGAATATTTAAATATTTTCTTATTGGGGGCAAAGAAGCTAACACCAGCTCCATTACCATCCCTACAACAAGCACCATCAAAATACATTTTCTAGACTGTATCATTGCTTACATCTGCATATAACCCAATAGATTCAATATTTTGCATTGCATCTTTTGAAATACTTACCTAAAAATTATCCATATCAGAATGATAGAAATATGTGACCGGGCTTACATCCACATCTTCAATAATATATGGAATTTTAGCCTCTTTTTCAATTCTTACACTCCTACCATTCACTGGGATATAATCATAAGAAAGATCTAATTGAATATTACCTCCTACTAAACTATACCATTGTTTGGATAGAAGCATTCCATTGTTAGTAGGAACTTCAAAAATAGTAATTTCTATTTTATATGATATTTCAAGACATATAGGAAATTTAAATTCAACATTTTTATTATTCCTACAACAGGAACTGATCTATTATTCATAGCATAATATCTACCAAATTTAGTATCCACATTCATTCCTAATTCTTTCATGACATCATTAGGCATAATGTTTACTACCGCACTAGAATCTATCATACTATTCTTCACCAATTTATTATTTATCAATAGTGTAAGATAGAATGGATCAATTTGATTTTTATTTTTGTTTAGTGTAGTTCCTAGATAAATAGTTGGAGGATCCTTTATCTCTTGGTTAAGATCTTTCTTTTTACCTACATTAGATAATATTTTCAAAGCTTCATTTTTGCATTCAATTATTTTAAATATTTCAAGAAAAGGAACATATATTTTAACCTGAGATAATGCATTAGACATAAAAGAACATTCATTGGGAAGATATTTACTGACCACTTTGTCTTTTTCTATTTTTGGAAAGTCTTGAGGTTCTATTTGTTGATCTTGAGTAATGTCTTTGTGCTTAAACTTCCTTGGATCACTTCCTTGGTCTATCTTGAATGCTTTACTAGATGTCCCTTCAAGTTTCCCTTATTCTGCATTTATTTTTCTATTCCTCAGTCTATAATTATTTTTTGTTTCTTCGACTACAACTATTGTATATGTTATGTTTTCTTCTTCCGTCAATTTTATGAACCCTAAAGTCCACTCCTGCTAATCCCCATACTGGTATATACTCATTTGAGGTCATTTCTATTGTAGTATTCATCTGAAGAACTATAATCATCATATCCCCACATAGGATCTGTTGATAATGCATATGCAGTAGGTTGAGGATTTTCATCTTCTTCATCTCATTCCATAATACCCTGTGCTACTAAACATTTCTCTATTGCATGAGAAAATATTTATACATCACACCAAGGGTTTCCCTCTAGCATATGGTTTCCTTTTGACAATAGGATCAGGAGTATGTAATTCTTTGTTCACTGATTTTCCATCCTTCCATGTTGTTTTATAAGTCATGTCCTACAACCTGTATTTGTTATTTTTGAATGGTGGTTGATTACTCTGGTTGTGTTTAAAGTTATCTCTTCCATTACTTGTTTGGAGGTTTTTTATCATATTCATAATCTTATCTAATTTGTCTTCCTCTTTGTATTTCTTAGGATCTTTAGGATTGAATAATTGAGGGTCCTCCCTCTTACAAATTCTATCAAATGCTTTCCTATCATTTTCAATAGTTATAGAAATTTTGAAAGCATGTGCTAAGGTAGATGGCTTATGAGATTTGATTTCATAATTGGTCTTATTATCATAGGCATTCATGTAAAAATTTATCAAAAAGGCATCAATAGGTCTAATATCCCTTAGAATCCTATTTAGTACTTTATTAAATCTTTTATTGAATTCAACAACAGTTTCATTTTGATTCTTCTTTATAATTGTCAATTCATGAGATGCAAAGGAAGTGTCATTATGATCACCAAATTTTTCTATAAATTTATTAAGAAATTCATTCCAACTAGATATGGATCCATCTGGTAAACTTTTGTACCATTTTGTTGCATCTTCTATGAGAGATTGAACAAAAAGCTTCATATATACATCCTCATTGTACTCCTCAAATTCTGGGATAACATTCTTCAAATTTATACAATGTATTTCAATAGATTCTGATCCATTCCCTAAAAATTTTGGAATTGTGTTTCTTAATTCATTTATTATAACATTAGGGCATTCCATTATGCCATAAAATTCTAATTATTTATATCTGTTAGAAATCAATAGGGCTCTATAATTGTTTCCATTTTGATTAGTTTCTCCTTGCCTCGGATTTTGATGATTTGGATTTTGGAATCCTTGATTATTTATTCTCAATCCAAAATTTGGGTTCATATTATAATTTCTTGGGCCATAATTTTTTCCTCTATTATTTTGATATCTATTATATTTTCTTCTGCCATTTTGATACCCATGATTTTCATAATGGTTAAATCCATCAAGATTTCTTCTACCATCTTGGTTATCTTGCCCACTTCTTCCATCTCCTCCCTTGTTATTTCCTCTATACAGAGGATTTGAATGGACATTCCTAAAGGCTCCATTATTGTTTTGTCTATGAGGAGGGTTATCTTGGTACTTCATCATTTCCACCCTCTTGTTCATTGCGTGTTGGGTTTCTCTCTGTATTTTTAGTACCATCCATTTTAGGTGAGCAAATATTTTCTCTTTGTATGCCTAATTTCTTTAGGACTTCATCAGGTTGTCTCTTAAGTGCTCTAAGAATTCTCCCATCCTCATTTTCCAATTCAATCATCCATTGGGCAATTGCATCCATTAATCAATCTTCTTCTTCCTGTGTTCGTTCTCATCCTTGGGGGGCACTTTTATTTCCAAGCTTGGAATATGAAAAGAGATTCTAGTTCTCATTGTCACTTGCATGAATATGATGACTTGAATCAGGGAATTTCTCATAAGAAAAATATTGATCTTCCTTATCAAGGTACATCATGCATGGTACAAACAATATCTTCTTACTTGAATCCTTACTTCTCTTTGTTGGTTCCAATTCAAAAAAACTGTCTTGTTTCAAAGACCTCCTTCCTAACATAAATTTTCCACTTATATGTTATAGGAGTTTCAAAATTAGAGTTGCCACTTTCTTTATTAGAAAGAAATCAATATCTTACTGCTCTGTGTTCCTATCTCCAATAAAGTCTTAATCTTAAGATTATTACCAAACATTATGAGAGTTCTTCAAACTGCCTTTACAACCTAGTCCCCAGTAGAGTCACCAATCTATTGGTATCCAAAAAAATAGATTGGATTTCCTATGGACCACTTGATCCAATGTTGGGAAACCCAATTTCTCTGGTTAATGAACAAGCCCAACTTACATAAGGTTTGGACTTCTACAATTCTGGCTCTACAGGACCAAGGCTAGTAGGCCTTTTCCTTGACCAAGTATGTTGGTTCAAGTTTTTTTTATAGCAGATGGTTGTATAATCAAAATATTTTGAAAATCGTAAGTAGTAAATTTCTTTTTCAAAAATAACCTAATCTATTAATTTGATGACAGTGTAACTGATATTTTTCTTCAAAATGGAAAATTATTTTCAATGCTTAGAATTCACAAGATGATTAATTGATGCTATATCCTTAATTAATGATAAAAAATGCCATGTATGGATATTTCAGAAAGATGACCAGTGCCTAAATCTCTCAAATTTAATCTATTAATGACAATATTCTTATTGAATTCAACATATAACTTTGGAGACAGTTTTACATAAAAAATTATCACTTCAAAGGCATTTTCAATGAGCATATATTTTAATGTAAAACCATAATTATTCCAATTGAATTTAACTTTTCATATGACATACCAATTGATTCATGACATAATCAAATGAATTTAACCATGCAAGATGAAAAGACCAATTGAATGAAAAACTATAATTTCAATTGAAACAATGCAACATGTAATAACCAATCCAAGAAAATGCAAAGATTTTATCCAAAGAGAAAATTCAGAGAACAAAGGAACATATTTCACCAAGAGATTTTTAGAAATAGAAGTAATATTGTTAAATAGAATATAGCCATTTCATAGGTACTGTATCCCATTGATTCATAACAATTATCTTTTCAAAACAAAGAAGGTAGCAACAAAAAAGTATTTTTTTCTATATCTCTATTCTACTTACTATCATATATATAGACAACCTAACAGTTATCATTGAAAGGTCACATCCTTTCGTTAAAGCTTTTGAAAAATATAAACATATAACAAAAGTCATTAAGACTTAAAATATTTTAAGAAACAACATGAACTTAATCCCCAAGTATCTTGGCACAAATTTGATATATTTGATGTACTCCTCAGATACACATGTGTCAACATCGTAGATGATATCTTTTTCCATGTTCTCCATCTATGTATTAGTCTCCTTTAATCTAACGTCAACCAATCAAACACCATCTAGGGAAACACTGAGAAGATGTTCCCACTCCTTGATCCAAACATGCTTGTCCTTAAGATCCCCTACATCACTGGTAAACAATGGCAAACCTTATTTGATAACACTTAGGAAACTATCAGTCTCTTTAACAAATTACTCTTGAAAGACCTAATGATCATTGGTAACCCTTTTCAATTCTTCAATGATCATATTATTATCCCCTTCTAAAGTATTTTCTTGCATTCTAATATTGAGCCTGTGTTTAATTCTATCATGAGACAAAGCATTATCATGGTTTCTCTAGTAAACCTTCCATAGGCTTTCAAATACATTTAGCATATTCTTGAATCTTTGTGTAAGCATAAAAACTGTAGTGTCTACCTTCACACTCCACATCTATCTCAGTAGCTTCTTATTTTATAAGAGAAAGTCAGCATATTTTTTCTTCCATTTCATTTTATCTCTTGACTTAATTATCAGGATACCCAATCTACTTTTCATTATCTGATCCTCATAAATTTCTTTGTAATGGTCCCTATCCTTCATGACCCAAGTATATGTTCTTTGTTAAATTTAGAAAATGTAATGGCCATATCTGCCGAAACAATAGGATTAGTTTCCCCTACCTTAAGCTTCATCATATGACCAAAGGCTTGGTCAAAATCAATAATCTTAGGCCTCTTGGTTGGTGGATAAAGAGCCCATAATAACAAAGCATTTTCATCTTGATCAAACCTTGATCCTATAAAAAATTCATTCACACTAGATCCATATCCAATTTGACATCTTCTTTTTCCAAACTCAGAAGTCTGTCAAAAATGAAAGAAGAACTCATATCCCACCCAAGAAATAAAATTATACTAGCCTCTGCCACAAGCACCCTTCCCTTTTATGGGGTTATTGTTCAAACTTCAAACTCAATATCCTTCTTAAGTTTCTCCAACATTCCATCTTCTCTGAAGTGATCCAAATTTGGGTGAGCATTTTTCAACTACTTGCCCATGAAGTTATACAAGAATATTTTGAACTCCTTTGACTTTATAAAATCATTATTAGACACAAATATACTATGTGAAACAATCTTGTTATCATTATGAATGTCAAGAGAATCTATGATCCTATCATCTTTGTCAAGTTCATCTTCAACCTCAATAACCCTTTTAGACACAACTTCAGTTTCTAAATCATCTTCTTCTTTAGATGCTTTTGTCTCTTCTTGTGAAATCATCTCCTCTAATTGTTTTATTTTATCTTTTATCCTTTTCTGATAATCTTCCATCACCAATAGGGCATTAGAATATTCTGAATTTCTAAATAAATCTTCACTTTCAAATGGAATATGAGGATAATCCCCTAATCTTTGTTTCTTCTTACACTCATGGATATACCCTTCTGGGTCGTAGTTCTTCCTTAGGGAATGTTCATATAAGTTATATTCTTCAATTAACATCCTATCAATAACAAGGCACACCTTGGTAGAAACAATAGTGAAATCATTAAATGATAAAGTATCTGGCAAAAATGTCTACTTATGCAAATTACCAAAATGTTTTGCATTAGAAACACTTAATTGCCTCATGATATCAAGGTAGGGAATTCTATCAGGAATGATCTTTGGAAGAATATAAGGAGTACCTTCAAATCCATAAACTTTGAGAAATTAAAAATTATTGCACACAAACCAATCTCCCCAATTGTGTTGAATTTAATTATCTGGGTTGAACTGTTTAGGCCTAAGAAAGGCTTTAATCTTATCTAACAATGCCATATCACAAAGAAAGTTAAATATTTGATACAAGGGTTTCACAATCAACTCTTCAAATTTAACATAATGTGACCAGATGTATTTGGAATGCCATATACATGTCCAGAATTGTACTGGCTTTTTCTCTCCATCTTTATTAACTATATTTAATCTCAATTCCTCAAGCCAAAGTCCTCTCTTGAATCCATAAAATAATACAATGTGCATTAACAGGGAATAATATCTAAATGTGGATGTGCCACTGTACCTTAACTGTTGCATAATCAAAGGGCCTAGGTTCATACATTTGTATATCTATTGCTAATACCATAGGTTCTATACTCATGGAATCTAGAACCTCCACTCCTACAATTTTCCCACAAGACATATATGTATATTAAAGATAAGGCCTAAACAAGTCTAGCCTAAAAGGTGGACCATCTTCCTTAGTCAAGGCACCTTTCTCAATTTTGGGCATTGCCAATTTCCATCCCATATAAATTGTATCCATCCTTATGAATTCATCACTTAACTCTACCAATTTTAATGACTTATTACTGTCATAATCTAAGAAAAATACTTCTAATATAGAATCAACATAAAATTCCAAGAAAAGATCACCCTTTGAATCTCTGATACATCTGTCCTTTACCTTATAGTTTCTAACTAATATTTCAAGTAATTTCATATTAATAAATACATTCGACACAACCAACCTACCAAGATTCATCGTCCATGGATTTTTGATTGGTGCTTCCTTATTTCTCCTTAGGTAGTGAAAAAGGAACAATTTATAGCTAGGCACCTTAGTCGAGATATCCTTCACTCTGTCATAATTATCCTCCAATTTCTCTCATTTTATCCTATGTTGTTTTGATCTTTGTGATTTTGGAGCAAGAGCATTTAGTTGATCTATCATGTCTTGATTCATCTTCCTCGGTGCATCCTTAGCTTCACTCTTTTGATTTCTAGAAATAGGCTCAGAGATCTTGGCTAGTATCTTCTTTCTTGTCAAACTAGATGCCTCCATTTTTTTTTTATACACTTCCTACTCAATCGCCTAGTTCATACAAATTTAATTATGCAATTTGTGAAATCAATATGGATGATTTATTTTGATCTTAGATGATTTGAAATAAATGAGATATTTTGTGCAAAGGATCCTATCACATTAATTTTATTTCCCTTTAGCTCTTCCTCAAAATTTGAAATTCTTATCTCTATAGGTCATAAGTATATATGACCAATGGAGGTGCCAAAGTCTAGCTCTTTTCACATTTCATACTTATTGGTGTAGGTTTTACCACTTTACTCACTGGGTATTGGTCTATCTCATTGTGCACTATGCTACCCATGTATTTTGTGCTAATATTATTGCACACAAGGTTTTCAGCATGACTAATACTAACAGAAACAATTAGGTATTGATCAAATCTAGATCCAGTTGTGCCAGTGGTATAAGTTTCCTTGATGGCTTTTTCCCAATCAATCATCGATGTATCCTTCTCCGATCATTTCATCGGGGATCGGTCTGAATTATTTTGACTTACCCCAATAGTAAGTATCACATCAGTAGAACTTTCATCAGTATGTCGCTTAATGATTTATATCATCTATCATTATGACTGTACTTTTGTCCTACCGATCATTTATGCCAAAAGGTGTTACTCTGATCTGCCGATCCAGTTTAGTAATTGTATACTTCTTTTGTTGGTGTATCACAACTTGATTCATTTTCTTAAGGATATTGGCCAAAGTCTTGCCAATAATAAAAATATTTTCAATCATGGAAGCTTCATATTATACCTCTAAGTAGAATGTGATCAATCTGCCCTAGTGTCACCCTGGATTTTCAAAATGGAGAACTAGATTTAAAGATTTTTCAAGTGCATATCCATAAGATAATCTTGCCAAAATAAAATAAACAAGCATTAACTATTCTCAAATCATAAGAAGATTTTAAAACCATGAAAATATTCAATTTGAAAAAATTGAGTGTCAACAGTCACTTGTCTCAAATGCCAACCAATATGCAGTTGTATCATCACAAGAACTAGGTTCCAATATCAAATATGAAATTTAGATGTCATCACCAACACCCAAAGTTAACTCATGAGTGGTTGGTCCACTATAAATTCCATACAATCATTATGTCTACCAGTGAAAAAAAAAATTTACAGGGGAAACTTGGCTCATTGGGCTATCAAATTAGATTTCTTTACCTTTTCAATCCAATTCTCAACCATTATTTGGGATTTATTTAGTGTCATTGTTTCAAGGTGAAAAAATTCAATCCTCTTGGAGGATGCATCATCAGTCAATGAGTCATTTTCATCTTTCAAAACTTGAATGCCAACATTAGGTGACTCAATCACATTCTCTTCTCTATTATTGTGGACTACATTACTTTGAAGATGAAGAGATATATCATTGATGTTATAAAAATCAACACAACTATCATGCATTTGTGTCTTGCCTTTAACTTTTACAAGTACCTCTTTATTGGAAACTTCATTCTCAACACTTTCACTTTGAATGCCATTTTTTCTTCACGTGTATGAATTGCATCATCATTAGAATAAAATAATACACTATAAGATGAATTGTTGTCACCCAAATAATCCATACCATCATTATCCATATCGATCTCATGCTTAACATCATGATAAGTCATGTTTATCTCTCTTTTATAATTCTCTTGTGAATCTTCTCATAGAGATGATGAAGCCTCATGTGAGTCAATCCCTAATGATCACTAATACATTTGGTGTTATTTTTTTATGATAACTTTCCACGAAGGATACACTTTTTTGTGAAATTGGATTTTTTTATTGTCCCCAATGAAGTCAAAATTACAATGACTATTTAGTAGAATGCTAGAATTACAACTTTCATGGGCTATACAAGAGAAAAAAAAGTGAATACAAAATCATTTTGATGTTAAATCCATCACGGGAGAAAAGGAGCGCAAAGTCATTCAAAGCCATCTACAAACAAAATTCATTTTGATATATGATGATGCCCTATTTTAACCATGAATCTTTCATAGGTGTCTCATTGGAGGAAATAAAGGAAATCTATTTTATGATAGAAGTACACAAATTACTAAACTCTTGTCACCTACAAAAGAAAAAATCATATTTGATAGACCAATTTCATGAATAATCGCCTAGTACAAAATTTCTTGTTGGAATTAAGACTTCCTTGGGATCTATTTAGCTATGCATTGAAGGATATAGTTTGTATTTTATTTAATCAGATCTTAGCTAAGATGAAGTTCAAATACCTAGGCTCTAGGGTATGATTATTTATCTAGTCTAGAAAGCACATTGCCTAAAATTAATGATACTAAATTAGGGTACATACACTTGGATGGATTTTTGGAAAGAATGTGTAGAGATCATAGGTTACCATTTACATAAAATAATGGTGGATGGTGAGTTTTTGTAGGTAGATGGTTTCCTTGTAGAAGTGAAATGTTTGGATTTGGTGGTGGAATGTATAAGCCATTACAATCCTCTAGCTTGAGAGGCAAAGATTAATCATAACAGAGTTATTTATGAAAGGCTTGTTTCTAGGACTAGGCTTGGGCCTACCTTGAGTCATTTTAAATCACTACACTTGACTATTAAAATGGCATGGGACATGGACTATGATGTGATATAATGGAAAGGAAAACAATCATGTATCCATACTTATGTTTTTCTAACTATGGTCTTCTTGAGACTTAGAATGATAACTTGAAAATGACAAGACCAAACAATACACCATATGCTAAGTCAAACACAAACAATGACATAGGAACCCCTTTCACCATATCTCGATCGAAGTGGTCTCATGAAATAATTGATGTTGAAAAGAAATGTAAAATGCATTACTAACTGATCATTATTTAGGTGTGACTATCACACACATTCCTATAAGGATAGTCCATATGTTCTTGACATATTTTTTCATAACACTAGTACATTTGACCTAGTTTTCTACCAAAATTTTTTACCATGAAATAAAAAGGTTTTGGTTGGTCAGATTATAGAAGGAAAACTTTCATTTTTTTTAATCCATGCCCGTATTAGTCGAAAGTTTGACCACTACGGTGTACGTCAAAATTTCAATGAGCACAGACATAGCTTAAAAAAAAAGATTTCATTTCTCATTTCATTATTACCACGGCAAATGTTTTCAAGAGTTGTAGTGCGTGAAACCTCATCGGCCAGGGCAGATTTGACACTGTGTATAGGGGTTGCAGTTTTTATCTAGACTTGGGCCTTTGATCTTTGAGCTTGGTTTTGGAAACTCGACTTTTCCTCTCCTTATCAAATGGAAGCTCATTGAGGTAGGGATTTGATTATGGCATTTACTAGATTCTCACTATTTTATTATGAGCTAGGGCATCATTTAATGTTTATTTTCTATTACCATTGTTTTACATGACATATGCCCTTGGCTTGTGCTCTTCATATTACCACTATTATTACTTTCTTGGAGTAACATTGATTACCCACAAGCTAGGGCATCCATTTATATGAGCTAGGGTATCATTGATTATTTCCTATCAATTATATGGCATCCAATATGAATAGACATGACTGGTATCATTTCATTATCTTACATAGTGATATGAATAACCACTAGTTAGTGGTTATCGTAACACATTAACAATGTGTTACGATAACCATTAATTACTAGTTATCATGTGATCAAGCAATTGACTAAGTCGATCTTAACCGTGACTGCATAATATATATAATGTGAGCCCTGATAATTCTCAGTCATCTATGATACATATGATTGATATTAAATAGTGTGTGTGTGTGTGTGTATATAATACATAGTCGATTAACCATAATAATAATGAATCAGATCAACACTATAAGTTAACACATACCTTGTTCCAAAGCTCCCATTTTGGCACAAGTAGGGAGGATGCTGGAAAAGGTTGTGGAATTTAGCTTTACACCTCCCATTTGCATTTTCTTGAAAATTTCTAAAGCCTTTTCAAAAAATCCATTTTGTACATAGCTTGTAATCATGGCATTCCATGATACCACATGTCTTTGATGCATTTTGTCAAATAGTTCACGTGCCTTGTCTATAGTTCCACATTTTGCATACATGTCTACCAAGGTAGTTGCAACTAGAACATCTGACAAAATTTCTTTATCTTTTATGCTTTGATGGATGTCCACACCCTGTTCCAAAAACTCCCATTTTGGCATAGGCAGGGAGGATGCTAGCAAGGGTTGTGGAATTCGGATTTACATCTACCAATTGCATATTTTGAAAGTTTCTAAAGCCTTTTCAAGGAATCCATTTTGTGCATATCCTATAATCATTGCAGTCCATGAAACCACACTTCATTGAGGCATTCAATTAAGCAACTCACGGGCCTTGTCTATTCTTCCACATTTGGCATACATGTCTACCAAAGCATTTCTAGCCATAATGTCTGACATAAAACCTCCTTCCATTATCCTTTGATGGATGTCCATACCTTGTTCCAAAGCTCCCATTTTAGAAAAAGGGAGACAGAATGTTGACAAAGGTTGTGCAATTAGGTTTTACACATGCCAATTGCATTTTATTGAAAGTTTCTATAGCCCTTTCAACACATCCATTTTTAGCATATCCTACAATCATTGCAATCCATGAGACCATGTTTCTTTGAGAAATTCTCTCAAATACTTCACATGCCTTGTCTATGCTTTTACATTTTGCAAACATGTCTTATAGAGCATTTCCAACTATAATATCTAATGGAAATCCCCTTTGTGTTATGCTTTGATGGATATCCATACCCTGTTCCAATTAATGCCAATTAGAGAAAATTAAACATTTTTATGTCTATGAGAATCCTAATTAAACATTTTTACTTGTATGAGAATAAACAGTGACAGACGAAGCCATCTTTTTATAATAAAAATGTTAAGGACATGAAATTGGACAATATTTCTCTTGAAGACTGATTATTTTGGATTCAAGTTGTGCCACCATACCATAAAGATGTTCATAGTACAGATGTTCAAACATAGCTTACAAAATAATTTTTTTATTCTCCTCACCAATCACTAGGGCTTATGGTATTTAATAAATGAGCCCATTAACTATTATAAGAGAGTAGGTGATTATGACTAGTTCCAAGAATTTGAATTACAAAAGCCATTCCTCTTGAAATGAACCATGTGAGATTGGTTGATCTTTTTAGAATAAAGATTGAAAAGGACATGATGGGTATTGAAGAGAATTTAAACTTTTAAACTTTTAAGCCACAACATTTGATGAAATTCCTCTATTCTTCATGCTTTGATGGATGTACATACCCTTTTCTAGAGCTCCCATTTTAGCATAGGCAGAGAGAATGCTGGAAAAGGTTGTGAAGTCAGGCTTTACACCTGCCAATTACATTTGTTCAAAAGTTTCTAATGCCTTTTCAACATATCCTATTTGTGCATATCCTGCAATCATTACATACCATGAGATGACATTTCTCTGAGGCATTTGGTTAAACAATTCCTGTGCCTTGTTTATGTTTCCACATTTTGCATACATGTTGACCAGTGTAGTTGAAACTACAACATTTGAAGAAATTCCTCCATCCTTTACACTTTGATGGATGTCCATGCCGTGTTCCAAAGTGCCCATCTTGGCACAAGATGGAAGCACACTAGTAAATGTGAATTGATTGGGTTGGAAACCAATTAGTTGCATTTGGTCAAATAGAATTACCGCCTCGTCAGGATACCCATGTCTTCTATAGGCTACAATGATCGTATTCCATGAAACCAAGTCATGCTCTTTCATTTGGTCAAACACTTTACGAGCATTAACTAAACTTTCACACTTTGCATACATATAAATAAGCTTATTATGAGTCGTGCATGTACCAAATACACATCGTCTATGAGTGATGAAAGAGTGGACATTTTTTCCCAGTGAAAGTGCATTCTTGAGAATGTAGGTTTGCAACAGTTGAAGATATATAGAGGAGCCTTCAGGAGGGTTGTGTGTAGGAAGATAATGTGCAACGCCTCCTTCAACAAATTCTCCCTACACAATGCTGTAAGTTTGAAATGAGTAGTTAATGGCAATGGCATTTTATGATTGTAATTGAAGCATGTTATTCACCATACTCAAACATTGCCTACCCCGGAGACATTGTTAGTAGTAAACTTGTGAGCATTTTCACATGATAGCATACAATCAAGTTTATTGTTTACCTTCTTAGGTTTACAATCTTTCTTGTTTTATTGATTCAACATTTGGAGGAACACTAGTTGAATGTAACAGAGTTATTGTAGGTCAAATGTAACTCTATTACATTCAACCAGTGTAGACCAAATGGAACTCTTCATATCACAACCAAAGGTCTTTTCAATTTCCAAAAACAAGTCTCTTCATATTTCCAAACTCATGACTCTTCACATGTCCCATGTCTTTTCCTATAATAAAATATCAAATATTTAGAGTGTGAAAACTGTTGGACTACAACTGATTTGGAATCTGATTGAAGAATCTGTGATTAAAGATCATTGAGGAGTTACTGATTAGATATGTAATATGATTAAATTAGTATTATGTTGTCATTGATGTCAACTAGTTTGACAGTACTTATCTTGTAAGTTACTATACCAAGACATCTAAAGAAAAGTAAAAGAGATGAAGAATAGAGAAATCTACATCAGGAAAGATGTACATGATAGATGAGGATAAGGAACACATTGAGTAACTTGTTGATGAGTCTATGACTTGATAATATTGACTTTATTATGTTGCATTCATCTATGATGAAGTATAGAGCTGAAAAATACAAAGTAGTGTTGTTGGTAAATGAAGCATTTCTAGTATACACCAACAGAGTGTAGTGTATACCGATCACAATATTAACTGAGCAGTGTTCACTGATGCATTTCTTTGTTAATTGAGCGGAACAGAATGAACTAAATGATTAGTTTAGCCAATAGGATTGATGAGCTGTAAAGTACCTCGATTTCAGTGAAAATAGATAATGTTTGTTATGAAGATCGATGGCTAACAAAATTAAAGGAAGATCTAATGGAGCAGATTGAAACATGTTATTGACACATCAGCCGAGATAGTTTGAAGTGACAAAATATATGAATGTGGTTAAGCATCAAAATCTGATGGAGGAGAAGAAAATGATTTACTCGTCTATATAAGAGACTAGAATTTCATTATGGAATGATGTCAGATGAAGTAGAAATGGCAGGAATATCATGTGAACAAGGTTTTCATGCATTCTAATCATACTGGTTAAGTAAGAACCGAGTTGCAGAATAATTATGGAGCTATAGAGAGAAATTACCGATGAATAGTGAGTTGATACAGTATTGAATTTGAAGTGAAATATTGATCAGAAGGATTTGTATGGACTGAATATTGATCTATAATCTACAATTGAAGTTGTGTTAAAGCAGATCATTTACTATCACATATTTAACCATTGTATACAGTCAAAATCTCTTAACTGAGTGGACTCTGAAAGTCTTATGATGTATCATTCATAGAATGAACATTGTTATCCTGTCAACCCCATAGTGAATGCTAGTTGGACAATAACTTCTAGTCTAAAATCCTCTAACAAGGTCACACCTGATAGTGTGTTTGTAAACCTTTAACAGGGTTGGGTCTTAACCGACCCACTTTAGAAGAGTGAACAATTTTGGGTTGCCGTTCCCAGGTGTTTTTTCCCTTTACAGGGTTTCCACGTTAAATCTCTTGTGTTATGTGTTGATTGTGATATTTGTTTGTTATCATACTTTGCATGTTACATGTTAGATTTGGTCGGTAACAATTATAAGTATTAGATTGGTAATCAGTAAAAGCACAGATAGTGAAAGTAATTATTGTTTATCGAGGAGCAGAAATTGAAGAAGTTATTTTGAATTATACATTTTGTTTTGGGACACTAGATAACTGATTCACCCCCCTTCTTAGTTATTCTAACAATTGGTATCAGAGCTACGGTTGCTTAGAATAGAGTTTTAAGGACTTAAGCACAAAGGTCTCAAGATGTATAAGAGGGAAGTACCGAAACTAAACAAAGAGAACTTCATAGTATGGAAAATCCAGATGAAGCTGCATATATTTGGAATTGGGAATTTTGCATTAGATCTGATGGAGAATGGATACATACAACTGCCCACTGGTCCCTTAACTCTTGATCAACTGAAGGATAGGCATGAACAAAATATCACTATGATGGAACTTGTTGCTGCCTATACTGATGCCAAATTTGAAGACATCAAGGGTTGTGATACTGGTAAGAAGATGTGGGACAAGTTAAATCTAATATATAGTGGAGAGCTAAATGTCAAAAGAGCCCGTGTTGAAAGCCTAAGAGGTAGATTCAATGATATGAGAATGAAAGAAGGTGAAAACATTGTGCAGTATTCAAATAGACTAAAAGAGGTGGTACATGCTATTAGAGCATCTGATGGAGTAATTGATGATGAAATAATGATAAGAAAGATTCTCAGAACTTTGCTGTTAGTTTATGCAATCAGGATCTCTGCAATTCATGAAACAAGAGCTACATCCAACCTTACTCTTGACACTCTGATTGGTAAACTTACAACCTTTGAATTAAACAACTTTGATAACAATGTTGTTCTTTCTATTGAATTCGCTTTCATGTCTCCTTTGAAGATTGGAAAGTCTAGCAGGAATAATAATAATTATGATAGTGATAGTAATACCGATGATGAACTTGATGAGCTTGAAGCTCTTATGGCCAAAATATTTCCCAAAGGAAAAGGAAGGTATAGAGGCAAGCTACCTTTGGCATGTTTTAATTGTAAAGAAGTTGGTCACATCACTACTAGATGTCCTCAGAAGAAAGATGATGATAGATCCAAAGACCGATCTGAAGGAAGCTATGGGAGAAGAGCCAACAGAGGCTACCAACACAACAATAGAGACAAATGAGATGATAAAATAAAAAAGGTATGTTACATAGCCGAAGATATTGAAACTGAATCTAACTCTGATGATGATATAGAAGTTGTATTTTTTGCTGTGAAAGATGACTCAGAGGAAGAAGAGAAACATGAAGAGACAACACTAATCTCTAGAGTAAGCAAAAATTATACATGGATCATAGACAATGGCTGTACACATCATATGATAGGTGATGTAGAGAAGTTTGATCAACTTGTTGAATATAATGGAGGATCTGTGAGAATGGGAAATGATGCACCTTGTATGGTAAGAGGTAAAGGTTCATTGATGATCAATGATAGAATACACTATGAAAATGCATACTGGGCAGATGGATTGAACTATAATCTATTAAGTGTGGCTTAACTGAACAATTCAGGCCATCGACTAGCTTTTGAGAGAAAACAGGTGAAGATCTATGATAATGAAGGAAGACTTGTCAGAACTGGTACACAATCCAGAGGTAATCTATTCTATCTTGATATGGATCAGTCTTCTTGTTTGTTAATAAAGGATGAAGATGCTTGGTTGTGGCACAAAAGGTTATGCCATGTGAACTTTGACAATATGATCAAGATTAGTAAAAAGAAAAGAGTTAGAGGATTGCCTAACTTGACAAAACCTAATCATGCCATGTGCCATGAATGTCAGAAAGGTAAGATGACTGAGTCTAGTTTTAAAAGTAAAGACTACTCAATAAAGAAGATACTTGAGTTGGTTCATACCGACCTATGTGGTCCTATGAGAACTCAGATATGTTTTAGTGATAGATATTTTATTCTTTTTGTTGATGATTATACTAGATTGATGACTGTTATGTTCCTGGAAGAGAAATCTGAATCCTTTAAAATGTTTAAGTGGTATAAAGCTAAGGTAGAGAAAGAGATTGGAAAAGAACTAAAATGCTTAAGATCTGATAGAGGAGGTGAATTTATCTCTGATGAATTTACTAATTTCTATAATGAGCATGGAATTAAAAGATAGGTCTCTGCACTGAGGACACCTCAGCAAAATGGCATTTCTGAAAGGAGGAACAGGTCTATAATTGATTGTGCTAGAACATTGATGATACAGAAGAATGTTGCTCAGACTTATTGGAGGGAAGCTTTCAGTACAACTGTGTATGTTCTTAACCAAGTACAACTAAAGAAGGACACCAACTAAACACCTTATGAGCTATGGTTTGACACAAACCTACTGTAAGTTATTTCAATATTTTTGGAAGTAAATGCTTTATTTTGAAAGATGAGAGAAATGGAAAATTTGATTCAAAAGGAGATGAAGGGATATTTCTGGGATATTCATCTACAAGTAAAGCATATAAATGTTTGAATAAGGTTACAAATAAGATAGTTGAAAGTACTAATGTTCATGTTGATGAGTTTGATGACAAGAAAATAGAGGAAAGTACAAAGGAACTAGAAGACTATGGTAGATTCACTTACATTGAACATACTGAGTATCTGTTGACATCGCAGGTTGTGACAACCGGTCAGTAGGGAAATAATGCAGGACAACATGCAACATAAACCGATGATAAAGATGGAGCTACCGTGCAAGAAAATGAACCTAAATAGGATGAGAAAGAAAGGAGAAACTGAGTTCTAGCTATTTTTGTTAGAAGACATCATCCTAAGACACAAATCATTGGAGACAGACACGCTGGAATGCAAACTAGAAGCAAAACAAGACAAGGTGCATGTCTAGTTTGTGAATTTGAACCTAAAAATGTGAAAGTTGCATTAGAGAATGAAGAATGGGTTAATGCAATGAAGGAGGAAATAGAGAAAATAGAGAAGAACAAAACCTAGTCCTTACTACCCCCACCTAAAGACAAGAATGCTATCGGTACTAAGTGGATATTCAGGAATAAATTGAATGAAAATGGTGAAGTCACAAGAAATAAAGCTAGATTGGTATGCAAGGGATATGCACAGGAAGAAGGCATTGACTATGGTGAAACATTTGCACCTGTTGCTAGATTGGAAGGAGTTAGATTGCTACTTGCATGTGCTACACACAAGAAATTCAAAGTCTATCAAATGGATGTAAAGTTAGCATTTTTGAATGGTATACTTGAAGAAGAGGTCTACATTGAACAACCTAAAGGATTTGTTGATATCAACAATAAAGATATGGTATGTAGATTACATAAAGCCTTATATGGTTTGAAGCAAGCACCTAGAGCATGGTATGAAAGACTGCATACTTACCTGTTAAGTATTAGATTTGTTAGAACAAGTGAAAACACCAATCTGTATATGAAAGGTGATACTAATGACACTATTATCATTGCTGAAATATTTGTTGATGATATTATTTTTGGAGGCTTAGATTTTGTATGCAAGGCATTTGCTGATGAAATGCAAAAGGAATTTGAAATGTCTATGTTCAGAGAGATTAAGTTCTTTCTTGGACTACAAGTGATTCAACAGAGTGATGGGATATTCATCACACAATCTAAATACATAAAGGAAGTACTGAAGACATTTGGCATGGAAGATGCTAATCCTATGGGAACACTAATGGCTACTAGATGCAAATTGACAAAGGAGGATGAAACTACAGAGGTAAACCAGACACTTTACCGATCCATGATTGGTAAGTTAATGTACGTAGTTCATAGTAGACCAGATATAGCACATGCTATGGGTATTGTTGCAATATTTTCTACTAATCCTAGAGAATCACACATGGTTGCTACTAAAAGGATCTTAAGATACATGAGGAAAATAGAGAATTATGGATTATGGTATCCTAAGGAAGGGAAGTTTGAATTGAAAGTTTACACCAATGCTGATTGGGCTGGAAATGTGGATGATAGAGAAAGCACCACCGAAGGAGCATTTTTTTTTGGTGAAAGACTTGTAACCTAGACAAGTAAAAAGTAGGCTTGTATTTCTCAATCTATAGATGAAGTAGAGTATGTTGCTACTACTACTAATTGTTCAAACATTTCATATATCAAGCAAGAGTTGGAAGGGATGAATGAGGTAATCACTGACCCGATGATTACATATTGTGACAACACTAGTGCTATTAATATTTCAATGAATCCTATGATGCACTCTAAGACAAAGCATATATCTATTAAGTATCATTACTTAAGGGAACAAGTACAAGAGAAGCAAGTGAAGTTAGAATTTTTCACATCAAAAGAACAACTTGCAGATATTTTTATAAAGCCTCTACCGAAGGACACATTTGAATACTTGAGGACTAGAATTGGGGTTCGTCCCCTGTTTATCGATCACTAAGGTGATCTGGTTGTTGCAGTAGCCTACTTTTATCAGAAGATCATTCATGTTGATGCAGCATAGTTCACACTTTGAATCATGTTCAAGGTTGTGATTAAGTCTGGAGAACTTGAACTGATTGGGATACCAGCATATAGAGATATAGTGGATGACAGAATTGTTTGTTTATTTGTTTTTTTGGCATTGTTGTCAAAGGGAGAGATAAATAAATAATATGAAAAGGGACAAGCACCGATGAGAACTATCTAAGGGAGAGACAATCTGAATGAGATAGAGTATTGAAGATCAATTACAAAGAATAGAAGCATGAGCATGAGAGAAGAAAAGATCACAACTACAGAATGGTAAAGTTGTATTATCTAATGCTAGTTAGTAATGTAGTGATTAAACATATTAAGTCTATTTGACTTACAAAATTTTGTTCACAAAGTTGTAGAACATATATTTGGTATGTATATGGTACATTTCATATTACTTGAGTTTCCATCAATGCCAAAGGGAGAGATTATTGGACTACAACTAATTTGGAATCTGATTGAAGAATCTGTGATTAAAGATCACTGAGGAGTTGCTGATTAGATATGTAATATGATTAAATCAGTATTATGTTGTCATTGATGTCAACTAGTTTGACAATACTTATCTTGTAAGTTACTATACTGAGACATCTAAAGAAAAGTAAAAAAGATGAAGAGCAGAGAAATCTACATGGGGAAAGATGTACATGACAGATGAGGATAAGGAACACATTGAGTAACTTGTTGATGAGTCTATGACTTTATTATGTTGCATTCATCTATGCTGAAGTATAGAGCTGAAAGACACAAAGTAGTGTTGTCGGTAAATGAAGCATTTCTAGTATACACTGACGGAGTGTAGTGTATACCGATCGCAGTATTAACTGAGCAGTGTTCACCGATGCATTTCTTTGTTAACCGAGTGGAATAGAATGAAATAAATTATTAGTTTAGCCAATAGGATTGATGAGCTATAAAGTACCTCAATTTCAGTGATAACAGATAATGTTTGTTATGAAGATCAATGGCTAACAAAATTAAAGGAAGATCTAATGGAGAAGATTGAAATGTGTTATTGACACATCAGCCGAGAAAGTTTGAAGTGGCAAAATCTATGAATGTGGTTAAGCGGAAAATTCTGATGGAGGAGAAGAAAATGATTTACTCATCTATATAAGAGACTATAATTTCATTATGGAATGATGCCAAAAGAAGTAGAAATTGCAGAAATATCACGTGAACAAGGTTTTCATGCATTCTGATCATACTGGTTAAGTAAGAACTGAGCTGTAGAACAATTACCGAGCTACAAAGAGCAATTACCAATGGACAGTAAGTTTATACAGTATTGAATCTGAAGTGAAATATTGATCAAAAGGATTTGTATGGACTAAATATTGATCTGTAATTTGCAATTGAAGTTGTGTTAGAGAAGATCATTTACTGTTACATATTTAACCATTGTATACAGTCAAAATCTCTTAATTGAGTGGACTCTCAAAGTCTTATGATGTATCATTCATAGAATGAACATTGTTATCCTGTCAACCCCATAGTGAATGCTAGTTGGAGAATAACTTCTAGTCTAAAATCCTCTAAGAAGGTCATACCTGAAAGTGTGTTTGTAAACCTTTAATAGAGTTGGGTCTTAACCAACCTCACTTCAGAAGAGTGAACAATTTTGGGTTGTCGGTCCTAGGTGGTTTTTCCCTTTACAGGGTTTCCACGTTAAATCTCTTGTGTTATGTGTTGATTGTGATATTTGTTTGTTATCATACTTTGCATGTTACATGTTAGATTTGATCGGTAACAATTATAAGTATTAGACTGGTAATTAGTAAAAGCATAGATAGTGAAAGTAATTATTGTTTACCAAGGAGCAGAAATTGAAGAAGTTGTTTTGAATTATACATTTTGTTTTGGGACACTGGATAACTGCTTCACCCCCCTCTCAGTTATTCTAACAACAACTAGCACACATTGAATGACCTTCTTTATGAAGGCCTTGAAGTTGACTAATTCTAGCTTAGGTATAGTTAAATTGTCCTTGCTGCCCTAGAATGATATCTTTGTTCAAACCATTGATTGCAAACATTTTTTAAGTACTTGAATCAACAATAGAACAATAGTGTTGAATGTATGATTATTATAATCATATGATTATATGTTATAATATTTATGTAGTAAATGTAGTAATGATGGTGTGGTGCATTATTGATATAGGTTCGATGGCTCTTGTCAATGTGCCAAACTATCAATGTGGTAGTGGGTAGTGTGTGTTGAAGACTTCACAGACACAGAGCAACCCTGGATGACAATTTTGGTGCTACCCAAATAGAAAAAAGGTTGCTAATGTGTATATATTTAATGTTTCTAATGTAAATACTATTCATTATATTATAAGAACTAATGTAGATTGGGCATCACAGGGAAATGATGGTTGTAGATACTTTAGTTGGGTCGATGATAACTTATCTGCATCTATCCACCCCTCTCCACTTATCCGTGATGAAGGATTTGAGTGAAAAATGTGTCAGGCTAGGGAAAATGCTGAAATTATATTTTTACGATGCCTTCTCTATATTGTAATCGCATATCTTTGTTGCAACTATATGCAGAGATAAGCTCAGGAATTAGTTAGTTTAGCATTTGTAAGATATAAAAATATATCTAGGTCTAAAATATATTTTTATATCATGTGTGTCAGAGTGTGTTGATGGGAAATATAAGATATGCCCTTAAATCCAAATTCCCAAAGGAGATATCCAAATCGATCAACCAAAAGGTTAATACACAAAAGAATCAATCTATGGAGAATGTGAATGAGGGAGAGAATCTTATATTTTGGTATGAAAAGTATGTGATAAAAAAGTGTGAATAAATAATGGAAAATGTTATGGACATACAAACTTAATAAAGTAGGAATACTTATCTTGAAAAGAGTCTGATGCAGAAATCACTTTTTTTTATGTCTATATTCAATTTCGAGAGATTCTGCAACCTACTCCAGACTGGAAATGCTGAGACAGAGAAAACCAAAAAAACTTTTTGTCTTTCAGAGCCAGGTCAACTTTGACCCAAATAGCGGGGCACAATCTTACCCTAGGGCACAATCTTACCCCCCACTAAAGGTTGACTTTGACTTGAAACATCTCTGATGGAAATTCTATTCATGGATCTCGCAAGTTCCCTGAAAAGGGTATCCAGATCTGAACTTCAATTCACAATCCTATACCTATACCTGTAAGAAAAAATGTTTTGTTGTTTGGATGGGGGGTTTGCCTTAGTCAAACCCTAGTTTGGAATCAACCTTAATAATGGAATTAAAAATAGAGAATGCTAGCAAGTAGTAGAAGTAGATCTAACAATGAAGCTATGATATTCAATAGATATGCAATTGTATTTCAAATGTAAACAAGTATATTGATATGAGAGCTTGAACATAAAATTAACAAATGTAAATCAAAACCTCCCTGATTGTATGCTTGGAATCCACCTTGAGGAAAGAATGAATGGATCTTGAAGATGAACAAAGGATCTTGAAGGAAGATCACACCACCATGATGGATAGATCTAGGGTTTGAATAATGAATCTTGAATGCTTGAACCAAATCCCTTCAAAGGCTTGAATGCTTTAATCCTTGATCTTTAATGGATAACTTGAATGCTTGAATGGATGATGGCTTGAATGCTTCCTTGAAAATTCTGGATGGAATGCTTGCTTGATTTCCTTGAGAAAACCTTGAGCATTTGATCTCAAAACGTGATGCCTTGATCATGAAAGTGGATGGATAAAATGAGAGAGGAAGGCCTCCTTTTATAGTGATCTAGGGCACAAACTTCTAGAGAGGATGAAATTGGAGAATTAAATCCCAATTAACCTTAACACCTAGAAATGGACCTAAATTAAATATCATTTAAGAGTTTACCATTCAAAAATTTGAAACAACCAACCCAGAAGCAAGAAAATAAAACTTTCCGAAGCCTGACATCCTGAAACCTCTGGAACTTGAAAATTGGACCCAGGGTCAGGGTCAAGATTTACTTTGCCCTAGGTCAAAGTCAAGGTCAACTCTGTGCTAGGTTAGATTCAAGGTCAACCTTGACCTAGGAGGTCAACTTTGACCTTGAGATGGCAGATTTCAAATTCTCAGAACTAAGTGCCAAAAAAAGGCTAGAAACAAGTGGAGAGAGAAGAAGAACAGGGGGAAAAAGCCATATTCATGCAAAGACCAATTCAAGGTGCTCAACATGACCCCTAACCACTTACTCAGAGGGATAAATGATCTTAACATGGAAGTGCTTTGATTTTAAGATGATACATTAAGCCCCCACTTTAGCAAGAGTATGGACTTGATGAAAAATTCTTGGTGAAGAAGAAGAAAGAAGAGATCCAAGTGGATTCACAACAAGATAAAATAACACTTACCTAAGGACACAAGCCCCCAAGCTAAGGATTCTAACTCACCATACATGCACAAGGGTGTGAAAAACCAAGAAACAGGGGTTAGTACTAACATAAATCCAAATCAACTAGTAGAGGAAACCTTGCTAAGAAATATTTCCCATACTAATATCATATTTGGAAAGCTATCGTAAAAGCATAAATGATTACATAAGAAATACAAGAACAACACTATATATAACATAGCTTCATGATTTAGTCCTACTAGCATGAAAGAGAAAAGAGAGAAAGGAGAAAGTGATTACCTCACCTAGTAAGATTCCCACCTTACTATGAATCACCAAGGAGGGAGAGCCAAATAGGTGGCCAAACTTGATAGTTCACCCATAAACTGCACCTTGAAATTGTAATGTGTCTTTTGATGGCTTCTAGAATATCCATAAATCCACCTTCTTGTATCACTATGAATATGAAATGCGTGTCTCCTCAGGATTTAGCAACTTATGTGCATTACCTTTGGAAGATTTAGCATATTGAAAATTGAAAAATGCATGTCTCCTCAGGATTTAGAAACTTATGTGTTACCATTGGAAGATTTAGCATATTAAAAATTGAAAAATGCCTATCTCCTCAGGACTTAGAAACTTATGTGTGTTACCATTAGAAGATTTAGCATATAAATAAAAAACTATAGTACAAGGGAGAACCTATATATGCCCCCTCCTTATCATGGTTGTCTATTAGACATGATAAGGAAGAGGAAGAGGATACCTACTTCACAATGTAAGGAGATATCATGTTTACAACAATGTACACCATAGTCTTAGTGAAGGGTATTGACCCCTACATCCAAGAGCATAGATAATTATGAAAAGGATATGTCACTTAAGAAAAATGACCCTCAAAGAAAGAAATATTATCAACAAGACCCCCACCATAGAGGCATGCTTTAGATTAAATATCATCTTTCAAAAGATAAACTAGGCGGGAACAAAGATTCAATCACCAAGCCTCTTGAAAACAAGAGGAAGAGGAGTCTCTGAAATTAGGGAAAATAACTCTAACATCAAAGCAAGGGAAAGAGTTTATAATGAAAATAATTTGAGAAATAAAGAAGAGGTGATGACCTAGGACAACAACCTCTCACATAAAAGGATATCCATGGTCAAAACATTTGTCAATATAATGAAATAATGTTGCGATATAAACAAATGCCACTAAGCTAAGGAAAGAAAATCCCTAGAAAAAGAGAAGGAAGAAAGAACCTTGCCCCCCTAGGGATGAGGACAAGGGATACCTTTGCAAAAAATATATCTTGAATATAGAATAAAATCTATGGATGATTACAAACATAATACAAAACCGTAGAGAGATAGGATAGAAAGAATAATGATTAAGCTCAAGATACAATATATGCTAAAAGCCTAATGAATCCTAATAGACTGGTTGAAAATAAACCTCTTGCCCCCCAGTCCAGAGACAAGAGGAGAAGAAATCTTTATTATATCAGAATGAGGGGTATCCTCTATATAAAAATTATGAAGGAATTGTAAAACTACATGAGAGTGAGATCATATAATTCCTAAAGCTGCTCTTTCCCTAACATATAACTTGAAATGCTTACAATCAGCAAGTAAATGTGTATTACTATAATGAAAAGGAAATTTGTACTTAGTTAAAGAATTTTTCTGCATAGGTTTAAAGATTTCTTTCTTGAAATTCATCAACTAAATTTATACCCTCTTAGCTACATCTTGATGAGTATCAGGGTTATCTAATTTAGGTGTAGGGAGAGGAACATGAAGAGGTGGATGACAATCAACATCACCCACCTTGAATTGAGATTCTGATCAACCAACACCATGCATATCTAGTTTAGGGGGTATATGAATTGGATACTTGACACCATGCTCATTAACTCCAAGTCCTAAACCTCTATAACCTTGTTTAGTCATCATATTGAATCCTGTAGTGTACATATCATGTAGAGCTTCTACAAGAGGTGATTGTTTATCATGCTCATGAGAAAAGATTGTATAAGGTGGAATAATAGGTTTTGAAGAAGTTTATTTACCCTTTCCTCTAATATCATCATGAATTAGAGGATGAGGTAAATCAAAAAACTCTTGCACATCTGTGTCCTGAACTATAGCTTGAATCTCATCATAAGTATGAGAAGAACTAGGATTAACAGATGGAGAATTAGGCATAGGAAGGTTAGGAATCAAACTAGG
Organism: Chamaecyparis obtusa; assembly: GCA_027943335.1. NCBI lineage: Eukaryota > Viridiplantae > Streptophyta > Pinopsida > Cupressales > Cupressaceae > Chamaecyparis > Chamaecyparis obtusa. Next base: position 2,079,392 of record BSBK01000638.1, on the reverse strand, counting down.
AATGATAGGATTAGGATTAGGAAGATTAGGAGATGGTGTATCATCTACCAAATCCTTCACATAATCCAAAAGAGAAATAAGTGTACCACATGAATCTTTAATGAAAGTTTTAAAAGTAGGAAGACTAGTATCAGTCAATTTCACAAAAGCATAGGCAAGTGCAAAATGAATAGTCATCAACATAATGAAGTGAATGATACTCTCATAAACATCATAGGTATGGTAAAGAGATGCTAAAAGAAGGGTGATAAAGAACATAATCACACACCAAAGCATCTTAGAAATCTTCATAGTAAATGAAATGCAAGAAATATATTTTGTTTTTTGGATTTTGTTGAATATATGAATTTTTTGTATTTTTGACTTTAAAATGCAATTTCGTAAAAGAAATCTAATATTGATGCAAGAAAACAAAAGATCTAACACCAAAAAGAAGGAATTAAATGACAAATCTAATACAATAGGGCATTTAAATCCACAAAAGAAAAGGGGTAAGTTCATCGAGTTCACCAAAATGTAAGATATAAAAATATATCTAGGACTAAGATATATATATTTATATTGTGTGTGTGGGAGTGTGTTGATGGGAAATATAAGATATACCCTTAAATCCAAATTCCCAAAGGAGAGATCCAAATTGATCAACCAAAAGGTTAATACACAAAAGAATCAATCTATGGAGAATGTTAATGAGGAAGAGAATCTTATATTTTGGTATGAAAAGTATGTGATAACAAAGTGTGAATAAATAATGGAAAATGTTATGGACATACAAACTTAATAAAGTAGGAATACTTATCTTGAAAATAGGCTAATGTGGAAATCATTATTTTTTGATGTTTATGTTCAGTTTCAGAGATTCTACAACCTGCTTCGGACTAGAAATGCTGAGACAGAGAAAACCCATAAATTTTTTGTCTTTCGGAGCCAAGTCGACTTTGACACAAATAGCAGGGCACAATCTTACCCAGGGGCACAATCTTACCCCCCACTGAAGGTCGACTTTGACCTAAAATAGATCTGATGAAAATGTTGTTCCTGGATCTTGAAAGTTCACTGAAAACGTATCCAAATCTGAACTTCAATTCGCAATCCTGTACTTGTACATGCAAGAAAAATGGTTTTTTGTTTGGATGGGGAGTTTTCCTTAGTCAAACCCTAGTTTGGAATCAACCTTAATAATGCAATTGAAAATAGAGAATGCTAGCAAGTAGTAGAAGTAGATCTAACAATGAAGCTATGATATTCAATAGATATGCAATTGTATTTCAAATGTAAAAAAGTATATTGATATGAGAGCTTGAACATAACATTAACAAATGTAAATCAAAACCTCCCTGATTGTATGCTTGGAATCCACCTTGAGGAAATAATGAATGGATCTTGAAGATGAACAAAGGATCTTGAAGGAAGATCACACCACCATGATGGATAGATCTAGGGTTTGAATGATGAATCTTGAATGCTTGAACCAAATCCCTTCAAAGGCTTGAATGCTTTAATCCTTTATCTTCAATGGAGAAATTGAATGCTTGAATGGATGATGGCTTGAATGCTTCCTTGAAAATTATTGATGGAATTCTTGCTTGATTTCCTTGAGAAAACCTTGAGCATCTGATCTCAAAACTTGATGCCTTGATCATGAAAGTGGATGGATAAAATGAGAGAGGAAGGCCTCCTTTTATAGTGATCTAGGGAACACAATTCTAGAGAGGCTGAAATTAGAGAATTAAATCCAAATTAACCTTAACCCCTAGAAATGGACCTAAATTAAATATCAGTTAAGAGTTTACCATTCCAAAATCCAAAATAGCCGATCCAGAAGAAGGAAAATAAAACTTTCTGAAGCCCGACATCCTGAAACCTTCAAAACTTGAAAATTGGACCGAAGGTCAGGGTCAAGGTCAACTCTTCCCTAGGTCAGAGTCGAGGTCAACATTGACCTAGGAGGTTGACTTTGACCCTGAGATGGTATATTTCAAATTCTTAGGACTAGGTGCCAGAAAAAGGATGGAAATGGGTGGAGAGAGAAGCAGAACATGGGGAAAAAGCTAGATTCATGGAAAGACCAATTCAAGGTGCTCAACATGACCCTAGAAAACTTACTCCAAGGGATAAACACTCTTAACATGGAAGTGCTTCCATTTTAAGATGATACATTAAGTCTCCACTTTAGCAAGAGTATGGACTCAACGCAAAATCTTGGTAAAGGAGAAGAAAGAAGAGATCCAAGTAGATTCACAATGAGATAAAATAACACTTAGCTAAGGACACAAGCCCCCAGGCTAATGATTCTAACTCAACATACATGCACGAGGGTGTGAAAAACTAGGAAACAAGGGTTAGTACTAACATAAACCCAAATCAACTAGTAGAGGAAACCTTGCTAAGAAATATTTCCCATACTAATATCATATTTGGAAAGCTATCATAAAAGCATAAATGATTACATAAGAAAGACAAGAGAAACATTATAAATAACATAGCTTCATGATCCAGTCCTACTAGCATGAAAGAGAAAAGAGAGAAAGGAGAAAGTGATTACCTCACCCAGTAACATGCCCACCTTACTATGAATCACCGAGGGAGAGCCAAACAGGTGGCCAAACCTGATAGTTCACCCATAAATTGCACCTTGAAATTGTAATGCATCTTCTGACGACTTTTGGAATATCCATAGATCCACCTTCTTGTATCACTATGAATATGAAATGTGTGTCTCCTCAAGATTTAGCAACTTATGTGCGTTACCTTCAAAAGATTTAGCATATTGAAAATTGAAAAATGTGTGTCTCCTTAGGATTTAGCAACTTATGTATGTTACCATCAGAAGATTTAGCATATTAAAAATTGAAAAATGTGTGTCTCCTTAGGATTTAGCAACTTATGTGCATTACCATTGGAAGAGTTAGCATATAAATGAAAAAATATAGTACAAGGGAGACCCTATATATGCCCCCCTCCTTATTTTGGTTGTCTATTAGACATGATAAGGAAGAGGAAGAGGATACCTACTTCACAACATAAGGAGAAATCCTATTTAAAACAATGTACACCATATTCTTAGCGAAGGGTATTGACCCCTACATCCAAGAGCATAGATAATTGTGAAAAGGATATGTCACTTAAGAAAAAGGACCCTCAAAGAAAGATATATTATCACCAAGACCCCCACCACAGATGCATGCTTTAAATAAAATATCATCTTTCAAAAGATAAACTAGGCAAGAAAAAAGATTCAATCACCAAGCCTCATGCAAACAAGAGGAAGAGGAAGCTTTGAAATGAGGGAAAATAAATCTAACATTAAAGCAAGGGAAAGAGTTTATAATGAACATAATTTATGAAATAAATAAGAGGTGATGACCTAGGACAACAACCTTTCACATAAAAGGATATCCATGGCCAAAACATCTGTCAACATAATGAAATAATGTTGTGATATAAACAAATGCCACTAAGCTAAGGAAAGTAACTCCCTAGACAAAGAGAAGGAAGAAAGAACCTTTCCCCCCAGGGATGAGGACAAGGGATACCTTTGGTAAAAAGATATCTTGAATATAGAATAAAATCTATGGATGATTATAAACATAATAAAAAACCATAGAGAGATAGGATAGAAAGAATAACGATTAAGCTCAAGACAATATATGCTAAAAGCCTAATGGATCCTAGGAGACTAGTTGAAAATACACCTCTTTCCCCCCAGTCCAGAGACAAGAGGAGAAGAAATATATATTATATCAGAATGAGGGGTATCCCCTATTTCAAAATTATGAAGGAATTGTAAAACTGCATGAGAGTGAGATATAATTCCTAAAGCCACTCTTTCCCTAACATATAACTTGAAATGCTTACATTCAACAAGTAAATGTGTATTACTATAATGAAAAGGACATTTGTACTTAGTTAAAGCATTTTCCAACATAGGTTTAAAGATTTCTTTCTTGGAATTCATCAACTGAATGTACACCCTCTTAGCTACATCTTGGCGAGTATCAGTGTTATCTAATTTAGGTGTAGGGAGAGGAACATGAAGAGGAGGAGGATGATCAACATCACCCACCTTGATTTGAGATTCTGAACAACCAAAACCCAAAAAATTTTTTTCTTTCCGGCAGCAAGTAGTCTTTGACCCCAATAAAAGGTCAAAGAATACTTCGGAATTTTGAAGGTTGACTTTGACTTTGTTCACGGATCTCAGAATTTCACTGAAAAGGGTATCTAGATCCAAGCTCTGATTCACAATCTTGCTCCTATACCTACAAGAAAAAAAGGTTTTTTGTTGTTTGGATGGGGGGTTTGCCTTGGTCAAACCCCAATTTAGGAATTAACCTTGAAATTGAATTGAAATTGTTATGTAAATAAATAAAGTAAATGAAAAAATTTACCTTGCTTATGTTGAAGTCCTTGTGGATGATTCAAATCCTTGAATCCACAAGTAGGGATGCTCCAAATGTATGTAGAAATGAATGTAGGATGTCTCAAATCAATGACATTTGATCTTCAACACCAATCTTGAATGGATCTTTTCATATGAGGAGGCTTGGATGAATGTGGATGGAGAAATCTTCAAGGGGGCTCCAAAGAGATTGAATTCTTCAATGGCTAACAATGGATCTCCTTGATGGATGCTTGGATGCTTGAATGCTAGGCTTAAGGATGAATGAATGCTTCCTTGCTTTCCTTCTCCTTGTTTCTTGCTTGATGGCACTTGAGAGCTTGATCATGAAAAATAGATGTGAAAATAAGAGAGGAAGGCTTCCTTTTATAGTGATCTAGGGCACAATATTGTAGAGAAGGCTGACATTGGAGAATTAAATCTCAATTAACCTTAAACCATATAAATGGACCAATATTAAATGCAATTTAAGGATTTACCATTCTAAAACCCAAAATGACCGATGCAGAAGCCGGAAAAGAAATATTTCTGAAACCCGACACCTGGTAATCCTAGAACCTTGAAATTTGAACCCTAGGTCAAAGACAATGTAGACCCCGCCCTAGGTCAAGGTTGAGTTCATCCCTAACCTAGGTTAGGGTAAAGGTCATCATTGACCCTCAAGGTTTTATTTGACCTTGAGGTCAAAAACCTCAGGAGCTCAATCCAGAATGCTAGGAAATGTAGAAATAAAGTGAAAATAGGTGGAGAGAGAAGCAGAATGGGGGGAGAAAGCTAGATACATGAAAAGACCCAATCGAGGTGCTTAACATGACCCTAGACCACTCACTCTAAGGGATAAACACTCTTATCATGGAAGTGCTTCCATTTTAAGATGATACAGCTAGCAAGTAGTAGAAGTAGATCTAACAATGAAGCTATGATATTCAATAGATATGCAATTGTATTTCAAATGTAAACAAGTATATTGATATGAGAGCTTGAACATAACATTAACAAATTTAAATCAAAACCTCCATGATTTTATGCTTGGAATCTACCTTGAGGAAAGAATGAATGGATCTTGAAGATGAACAAAGGATCTTGAAGGAAGATAACACTACCATGATGGATAGATCTAAGGTTTGAATGATGAATCTTGAATGCTTCAATAAAATCCCTTCAAAGGCTTGAATGCTTGAATGGATGATGGATTTAATGCTTCCTTGAAAATGCTTGATGGAATGCTTGTTTTATTTCCTTGAGAAAACCTTGAGCATTTGATCTCAAAACTTGATGCCTTGATCATGAATGTGGATGGATAAAATGAGAGAGGAAGGCCTCCTTTTATAGTGATCTAGGGCACAACCTTCTAGAGAGGCCGAAATTGGAGAATTAAATCATAATTAACCTTAACCCATAGAAATGGACTTAAATTAAATGTCATTTAAGATTTTACCATTTCAAAATCCAAAACAGCCGACTCAGAAGTGGGAACATAAAAATTTCCAAAGCCCGACATCCCAAAACCTCTAGAACTTGAAAATTGGACCCAAGGTTAGGGTCGAGGTCAACTCTACCCTAGGTCATAGTTGATATCAACCTTCACTTAGGAGATCAAATTTGACCCTGAGATGGTAGATTTAAAATTCTCAGGACTAGGTGCCAGAAAAAGGCTGGAAATAGGTGGAGAGAGAAGAAAAATAGGGCAAAAAGCTAGATTCATGAAAAGACCAATTCAAGGCACTTGACATGACCCCAGACCACTTACTCGGAGGGCTAAATTCTCTTAGCATGTAAGTGCTTCTATTTTAAGATGATACAATATTTTCATATTGTAACTAATATTTTAATATGGATATGGTTTAACTTCTGTTTGCCTCAAGTGCGCATATATATGGTTTACATATTTTTTTAAAATAATTCTTCATGTTTATGGCTCAGGTGAGCCCCAATCTACTATCAAACATTTCCATTTAAGGCTTATCATTGTCATTAAGGTTTACATTAAAAATTTGATTATAATAAGATCAATATATGATCAAAACAATATCATATGACCATGAAGGAAGGAAGATTTGACATAAAATATATGAAGGCTACTTAGTTTATCTTAGGGATAGAGATAATTTAATTTTAACTTTGGTTGTGTTAAAAGAACTATGTTGGCTTTATTTTTTAGTTGTTTAACATGAGAGTTTGTAGATTAATAGGAGTTCACATTCTTATGGGAACATATCATTCAATTGAGCATTAATGCCCATATATATCTAGTGAGATGAACATAACTCATGTACCTCATGCTAGTGTGCTTGGATACCTTGTATACACTATTTTGCATTAGACTAGACATTATCCAAATAGTGAGTATTTATATAAAGTGCTCGAATATCAAAGGCCCAAGTCCAGAATGCCAAAATTAATAACAGTGACAAGCCTCACAGGTGGTTGGATAATGTCTAGTCTAATCCAAGCACACTAGCATGAGGTACATGAGTTATAAACTCTCATGTTATAACTCTCATGAGTTATAAACTAGCATGAGGTACTTAAGAATCTATCAATACAATACATATTCCCCCCATATCTTATTCAAATCTTATTTAATTCATTACTACATAAAGATATAATATTTTTATATAAATATAGACTAATTAAATAATTGAGAGAGTTTGGATCAACATTTGATTATATAAGTCAGACCTAGCACAAGAGTAGGAGAGAGAGACAGAGAGGATATTCATGTTCCACTTAGCTGTCATTCCTCTCTCAATATCCTCATCATTCCTCTCTCTCTCTCTCTTACTGGTCATTTGGCATGTATTAAATAGAATATAATTATCAGCATATTATTATCATTCTATTTCTTTGTTGTAAACATTCCATTGGTTCAATTTTGTAAATTTTTTTTTGTGTTAAATGCATTTAAAATAAAGGTCTAATTCTGTAGATTGTTGATGCAAAGCCCTCTACTATCACCTTAAATAGGCCAACTCAATTTGAGGATTCAACAAGAAACTTGGAATCAAATCAAGGAATTGGTCTTACTCAAAGATCAAATAGAGTTCTCTGACTTTGTAAGTCACTCCCACAACCATTCCACACAAGTTCACCTTCCCACTTCCTTTTTCCAAAACCTCTCACCTTGATCCCAACACCATAGATCATCTTATTATGGTATATCTACCATGTTCCAACTTCCCATTCACTCCGATCATCTCAACTTCTACCATTCCTCTTCTATAGCCTTTCTAGGCCTACCTAGTAGCCCTTCACACCTTGAAATCAACAAATCATTCACAAACTTCCCAAATAACCCAACAATGTTTTTACATTTTCTAGTACCCTTTTTGGAGTTACAAAATTCATCTTAGTCTCAATCCTTCATCATTTGACTGGTGAAGATTTCTTTCATCCTCTAACTCTCCAACTAGGCCTAATTAGCCCTCCCTCAATAAAGCAACTCCTATCCCTGCTTGCCTCTAGGTCTCCATGACCCTAAATAGTCTTATAATATGATTCAAAATCACTAATTTTCAACTTAGTATGATTCCACCTACTCATCTACTTTCCATGACTGGTGTTGTATCAGTTCAATCAATCATATAGTTTCATTGTTGTGTTGACTATTCCACGATAGTGTATAGGTTTTTGAGAATGGTATTGTCTTTATTGATTAAAAGACCTTTTCCATTTGTTCCTTGATACATCAATTTGAGAACACCCACTCCACTTCACATCGATGTCTTTGAATTCATCATATAAAGTATTCATCATATCAGATAAAGTATGTTTAAGAATTGTTGGCACTAGTCCTTTGGCGTGTATTAAACATAATAAAATTTTCAGCATATTATTATCATTCTATTTCTTTCTTGTTGAATAGAGGTAAAATGGATTCACCTCTATTGGAATGGAAAGGGGGAAATATGAGATCTATTCTCAAACCCAAATTCCCAAAGAAGAGATCCAATTTGATCAACCAAGAGGTTAATACACAATCGAATCAATTTATGAACAATATGGAAGAGAGAGAGAGTATTTCCAATATTTCCCAATGAAGGAAATTATGCTTGAAATATGGAATAATTGAAATACAAATACTAATCTCAAATTAGGGTAGATTTGGAAAATGTCCAATTTTGATGTCTGTGTATACTTTTGGGCAATTCTACAACCTACTTCAGAGTAGAAATGCCGAGACAAAGAAAACCCAGAAATCTTTCTCCAAGATGAGCTCAGGTCAGGTTTGACCCTCATAAACGGTCAAATACTACATTCTTTATTTGAAGTCCAATTTGAATTCTGTTCACAGATCTCAGAAGTTTGCCGAAAAGGGTATCCAAATTCACTCTCAGATTTGAAATTTCACACTTGTACCTGCAAGAAAATGGGGGTTTTTGTTGTATGGGGGGTTTGCCTTGGTCAAACCCTAGTTTAGGAATTAACCTTAAAATTGAATTGAAATGTAGTATGCATAAACAAAGTAATTGAAACAAATCACCTCGCTTATGTTGAATTCCTTGTAGAGGATTCGAATCCTCAAATCCACAAGTAGGAATGCTTCAATGGATGTATGATGAATGTAGGATGTCTCCAATAAATGGCATTTGATTTTCAACACCAATCTTAACTTGATCTTTGCATATGAGAAGGCTTAAATGAATGTAGAAGGATGGATCATCGAAGGGGGCTCCAAAGAGATTGAATCCTTCAATAGCTAACAATGGATCTCCTTGATGGATGAATGCTTGAACACTTGAATGCTTGAAGACTTTCTTGAATGCGGATGTTCTCACAAAACTTGATTATGAGATTGCTTGGAAACTTCATGGAGAAAATGAGAGAGGAAGACCTCCTTTTATAGTGAATTAGGGCACAATCCTCTAGAGGGGCCACCTTGGAGAAATTAAATTCCAATTAGGTCCCAAACTTTAGAAAATATACCTAGATTAAATGAAATTAGAGGATTTACCATCCCAAAACTTGAAATGGCCAACTCAGAGGTGGTAAAATAAATATCCCAAAAGCCAAATACCCAAAAATCAAGGATTCTGGAAATTTGAATGAGGGGGGTAAAATCAAGGTTGGACCTAACCTGGTTAGGTTCAAGCTCGATCCTAACCTAGTCATGATCAACCTCAAATTTGACCCTGGGCCCAGATTTAGTCAAAAGCAGGTCAGGAGGTCCCGAGGATGCCCAGAAACCTAGAAATGATATCAAGACAGGATAGAATGGTAGGGATAGACATAAAATCCTATGATTACTATGATGAAGGCTAGGAGGACCTATTTCTAAATCCTACCTAGAAAATAGAGCCATGGAAGAGGGAAATTAAGGAGAATCCTCAAGATCCTAACCCTAATTTCACCTAGAATGAAGAAATCAAGTGTAGGGAAGAAGTGGAAAGTGGGGAGAAAGCCAAATACATGCAAAGACCTGATCAAGGTGCTTAACATGACCCCAAACCACTTACTTAGAGGGATAAATTCTCTTAACATGGAAGTGCTTCCATTTTAAGATGATACATTAAGCCCCCACTTTAGCAAAAGTATGGACTCAATGCAAACTCTTGGTAAAGGACATCAAAATGAAAAGATAATCTTATCGTAATCCAAGGGACAAAGAGAAACCTTAAGCCCCAAGGGACTCAAGTCTTCGTCAACTCCTAGATCACAATAAGAGAGACATCTCTAGAGAGAGAAAGAAGGTGTGATTACCTCACCTAATGAGAACTTATGTCCCATTGTGAACCACATAGGAAAAATGGCACAACTAGAAAGATGAAATTGAACCGCCTAGTGAATGTGGCTACTCACTAGTCAACCCATCGAGGATTCATTCTTAGGAATATTCTACTCCATAAGAATAAAACCAAAAAACAAAAGAGATCCCGTCTTAAGGACACCTTTGACCTTAAGGGATCAAAATATATGTGTATTTGAAATTGGAGGGATCAAGAGATCCTAAAATATAAATCCATGCTTTAAAGATTAATTACTAATCCAAAAAGGGAAAAAGTATCTTGAAAAATACATGTGTATTGGAAAGTGTGTGTGTGCAATAGGTGAGCAGAGCATATGCCCCCATGTTAAAGTCATTGTTGACACTTTAATAGGAGCAATAGCTTTAATGGAAACATAAACAACTCCACTGATTATGTTTCCACATTGAGATGCCCCCAAATGAAGACAAATCAAGGGAAATTTCATAGAAACATACAGAGAACATAGAAAGGATCTATGTACCGTGGGGTCAGTATGATCATAAGATAATATATATATGATATTATTACAAATGAATTGAAATCATTCCCCAAAGAAAGTAGAACTACAATCACAAAGGAGGAAAGATCACATAAGATATACGAAGGAAAATCTTTTCAGACCATGACATGGAGACCAAAAAGAATTAGTGCTACCTGTTGTCACTAAGGATTGCACCCAATTTTTTAAGTGTTGAACTTAGCAATCCTATGAAACATGGGACTATTCTTAGGTTGTGGGTAACCTATCTGAGAATAGACCTCTGGATTAAGGGCCGACTTCCCTTTGGATCACTTGAAAAAACTTACTAACTTTTAGGAGGAAAGGGAGAGAGTGCATGAAAATAAACAACTGCAACTGAATGAAAACAAAGGTGATCCACCAAATTCAAAAAGAGATTTACAACTGAAATAAGTTTACTATAATAGCAAAACAAAACTTGAATCACAACTTGATTACACTTCTTTGAACTCTTAACGAAACTAGGTGCTTGAAATACATAAAAGGAAGAAAACTCCACAACTCTGATATTCTCAAACTCACACAAGCTAAGCTACTGAATTAAAACAAATTCTTGAAAACTAACTTGAATCAACATACGGATTAAGGACACAAAAACATCACAGTAGTCCTGTATGTGATTCAAAAGCAAACCTAGAATTGTAGGGGAAACAAGAAGGATCAATTTTATTGTTGAAAAGAAGCTAAGTACAATTTTGTCTCTTAGAGCTACAACACTCATATTAGAGAGAAAAGAATGAAGAGCTAACCTCAATCACCAAAAGTGAGAGGTATATAACTAAAACCTAAGAATCTGCATTCAAATTCCACTACCTCCTAAGAATGGAAAAGATCTCAAAATAGACCCATGAGGCTGCATCATAATTCAAATTCCAGATTCCAAGATTTCTAGGGGGCGAGGAAAGTGGGACCCTAAAGATAGATAGTCAAAGAAGACCATTCTACCCACTAAGTCATGAGACAAAATGAGATTCTGATAGTGGCTTATAAAAATGCCATTGTCAGAATTATAATAAATAATAAGCCTTGACTTTTACATTAAAACTTAACCCTATGCCAAAAGCTACTATGAATTTAACTTTTATTCTAAGTCAACCAAACGACTCTCAACCCAATTAAGGGGAAAGCACGTTTAATGACCTATTACATTCATATATTAAATCCATCTACACATAGCATAAACCTGGATATTTTTAAAACCCAACCCAAAGACTCTAAAAAGAAAGACCCATCAAAACCTCACCATGCCTAACTTTGGATACAAAGAAAAATGTAAAAAATGACTAAAAGAAAAACCTCAACACTAAAATAGGGGAGAAAATAATTACATAGTCATTTTCATCAAAACCCATGCCACTGGCATTGTGGACTTTCTCATTTGACATATGGAAAGTTTCCCTGTTCTGCTGGCGGTTCACCTCTGATCTTCAAATCTGGCTTTGGAAACATCTAGCTCTCGGCATTATACTATCGAGGTAGGTTTCTTGACTTTGGAGTTCATACCATTTCCTATCTTCATCTGGTTGTGAGGGCACTGCAATGGCTCAATTTCCTTTGTTATTTTTGGACCAAGTTTTACAACTAGGGCATGCCTATCCTATTATTTTCTTTTTAATTGATCATGCTAATCTATTCACAATTTTGAGAGCCATGATTTTGCACTAATGTAAATGGTTTGATTTCTTTATGGATTTATTTGGGCACTGTGCACTTGATCGGCTCATGTGATTAGTGATATTCATGAGCTAGGGCACAATTTCTTCACTAGTTTGTTGTTGATGGCACTGTGCTTGTTGAATTCTATGCATTTATATTGAATACTAATCACTATCATATTGAAAAATACTTTCTATGAGGAAGCTCGATGATCCATGGTTAGGGCATCCATGTATATTGATTTTAATTAGCCGCAGATGATCTTTTGTTGTTGTGGATTGCATGTGGGCACTATTCACTAATATTATGTTCACTGGTTTATACCTTACCGCTATGGAGTGTGATTGTAGTGCCACACCTTACTTCACTATTTTGATCTCAGAGCTAGGGTATTCCATATCATGCTTTCTCGTTGATTTTATACATAACCCACAAGCTATGAGCCTATGTATACCTTGTCTTGCTATGGTTCTTCCATGTTACACTCTACTGTTCATGACATTTGGTTCCTCGAATAGTTGAATGTGTTATTAATTAGGACCATACTCACTATTTCCTTCACTTGTGTCTATCCTCATGCCTTCATCTTTGTCATGATCTTTAGAGGCATGGCATGCTTATCGAATGCCTGGTTATTATTCTCTTCGATGCCAGCCCGCGAGCTTGTTGATGTATCTAATTGGATGACCATGTTTTGCTTATCTCTCCTGCATGCTGGTTTGATGGCATTATCTTTGATGTTTCTATTCAATATGATAGCTTTTATGTTCACTGTCCCATTGAAGCATTGCATACTCCTGTGTCTTATGATATCCATACATTGTATTTGGAAGCTCTGTTACTTTTGTGGCTAAGAGACTTGTGGGCTCTTTTGGTTTGATCCCTTAATGTATTTGTTGTTAATGATATTGTTGGAGGCTTATGTGAGCACTGGGCATCCATCTTCTCTCTTGCTGGCACATTTTTATTTGGTATATTGCTTCACTGATGAATTTGTAGGCCGAGAGCCATGAACTTTGAATTTGGGGCATCATGCTCTTGAATCCACTACTATTTATCCTTACTTCTTTTTTTATTTATTGTGTGCTGGCATAGATTAATGGCATAGGTTTGTGCCCTACATTTTCTTCCTTTACCATACATCATACTTTGTGGATGCTTTTTGTCATGAATATACTACCCTAGGCTTCTGGCCTTATGCTATGAAATTGGATGCCATTTATTCATTGGTTGATGCTACCACTGTTATTACTTCATGGATGGCCCGTGAGCATGAGCACATTGTTTCATGACTATGACCTTTTGAAGAATGCACCACATGTTTCATGGAGTGCAATGGATTCTATTAATGCTGAACATGACCCTATTGCTAGTTATAGTGGCATTGTTTATTGTGTTTCATGCTACATGCTCAATGTTGTGTCACTACATTTGAGCCTTACTTTGACCTCCATTATGTTACCGGTCTCTTGCAAAGGCTGCCTAATTTTATCATTGGTTGTATCTTGAGGCATATGTTGATTCTATCCTTCAAACATTTGATGGCATGTTCTTTTCTTTGTGTAAGATTGATTTTAGCTTGGTCATGTATTCAGTATTCATTATTCGGGATATCATGCTGTGTCATGTTTTTCTTTTCATTCTAATTGCTTTCATTGCATCATGTGGGCTCATTTGATGCTATTAAAAGATGTCAATTTATATTTCCACATGCACTATTTATTCATTATTCCACATAAGAAATGTCATACCATGTCACTGTTTTAACAACTATAGCCCTCTTGTGCTCGGTTCATAATGTAGATCTAAATATTCTCATGTTATAACATCAATATCTAGAATAGACTTATGCTATAATGTTGGTCTCTATTTTGTACTCTCCTACTCTTGAATGTCCCATGGTATTGGCTACATTCCTTAGCCCTATAGTGTAGTTTTAAGACAATCATCATGCCATAAGGTTCCTAGAACCATGCAGATTTGTATGTCCTCTATTTTGAAATTGATTTGATGCACCTTGCAAGCTCTCCTTTGCTAGTGTTTGACCATGCTTCATTGATCCTCATTGATGCTGCTTCATCTGGATGTCCTTTGCTTTTGTAAGATGTGTGCTCTTGGCCCTTGGTGTGATCACTTGATAGAAAACTTGAGGTTTTTCTATAATGATCTGCATCAAGGGCCCGAGTCATTTATGGGATTTGTTTTTGGATCAACTCCCCCTATATCTGCACATGAAACAAATAGGTCAGTGAAAACATGGTGCCTCTTTTGTTCTTTGGAGCCTTGATACACATTCCTTGAGCACAACCTTTATCAGAGGTGCATGGCTATGTGTATATATGCATTCTATAAATATTGTGATACCAGCCATTGTTTAGATCCATTAGATCTAACCATACCCCCTCTTCTCTTCTTGCAGGTTGTAGATCTCAATAGCTTTCTGGATAGGGCCGGATTCAAACACCAATACTAGGCAATGTCTGGTACCCCAGTATTTAATTGATTTTCTTTATGTATATCTATACTCATTCATTTAATTCTAGTAATGGCTATGCTCATGGCCTGTGTGAGCTCAGATAGATGTTTTTTCTTTGCAGTTCTTTTCCTTTTTGTACAGTATACATATCACTGATACATGCATATGATCTCTAGATGTAGAAGTTTATTTCCTTTCTCTTTCATGAAAATTTCCAAAATGAAATGAACAAAAACTTAAAAAAGATCACCTAATAACACAAACTAGGGTACTAGAGGATCATCTAGTAATTAGGTCTCCAATCTAGGAATGAGTAAAAATATGATAACATTCTAGTGATCTCTTTGGAGTGTTTTCCTGCTAAGCATCTTGACCAGCTGCTTTAAAGATCCATTGGGCATAGAGTCTTATAAGCTTCAAACTAAACTTAGTCCCTTTGCACAACCAACCCTCCCTGCTGACAAAATTTCCACTGCTAGAGATAACCTCTTTGGCTTATTACTACTCACACTAAATTGAAAACCAAACTGAAAAATTGAAAACAAACTTGTATCAGGCACTTAGGGAACACAGAAAACTAGAAACTTCTAACTTACTAGTGTACAGGGGGGGTAGAAAAAAGACCTCAGAAAAAAGCCTTGAGGTGAATCCTATTCACTGGAATGGGCAACTCCTCACCATCCATACTAGCCAGCTAAAAATTATTATGGGCTTTGCATCCAATCACCATGAAAGGCCCACTTCATATCACATCAAATTTATTATGCCTCCCTGGTTTATATTTTGCCTCATCCCACTTGAGGACAAGGTCCCCTTCCTTGAAAAATCTAGGTGTGGCTCTCTTGTCAAAGTTTCTCTTCATCTGAGAATGATGAGCTTCCAAGTTCTCCAGTGCTAGTTTTCTTGTTTCCTCTAGCTTAATTAACTTAGCAAGCCTGACTTGCATAGCATCCTCTTCCATAAGATCAATTTCCTTGATTAAACTCAAAGTAGGCAACTTAGTAGACAAAGGAATCCTAGCTTATTTTCCATAAACAAGTGTATAGGGAGAGTTACCTATAGACCTCTTAGGTGTTATTCTATCTACCCATAGGGCCAACTTCAACTTGTTGTGCCAATCCATCGGGTTTCCTTCTATAGTCCTTTTGATGATTCTCAGCAAGTTCTTGTTTGTTGATTCTGCCTGACCATTACCCTGAGGGTAATAGTTAGAAGAGGTAGTCAGGAAGATATTGTTCTTGAGTGCCCATTTTGAGATTCTAGTTCCTTGGAATGTTATAGCATTGTCTAAAATGATAGAATCTAGGGTGCCAAATCTAGACACAGTGTCTTGATAGAAGTTTAGGATAGAGGTCTCATTTGCTTCCTTCACTACTATAGCCTCTATCCACTTGGTAAAATAGTCTATAGTAGAAAGTATCCACTTGTGTCCAGCACTAGATGGGGGATTGATAGGTCCAATGAAATCTAATCCCCATTTGGAGAAAGGTTTCTCCACCTTGATGGGATGTAGAGGGAGGGTTGCTAACTTTTGTTTTCCAACAAATAGAGCATAGTTCTTGCACATCCTTACCCAATCAAATTCATCCTTGTAAAGGCTAGGCCAATAGTATCTAGCTCTCATCACTTTTAGAGTAGTGGTTCTAGCTACAAAATGTCCTCCAGAACCACCATCATGAAACTCTTCCAGTATTTTATCCACTTGGCTAGTTTCAACACATCTCAACAAGACACCACTATGATCCCTCCTATATAGAACATCATCAATAATTACAAATGGAATAGCTTGGAGTCTAAATTACCTTCTTTTACTCCTTTCAAGGCCTTGAGGGTACTAACCAGTTGAGAGATAATGTCTCATCTCCATTGTCTAGCTTGCACTCTGCTCTACATTCTGGTTCATCAGGACAACTTCCTCCTTTTGCTAGTTTAGGTCTATTATTCCCTCATTGAGCTATTCACATAGTCATTTTCCTCTAATCAACTTGGTCACTTTAATCTGAATGTCATACTCCATGACTTTGGTGACCCAACTAGCCCTCCTATGGCTCAGGTCTTTATTCAGTAGGAAATCTTTTATGCAAGGGTGAGAAACCATCAGGTGCATTGTATTATTGGATAACAAGTGCCTAAATTTTTTTAAACTCCTCACAATTTCTAGGATGTGTTTTTCTATAGGGGTGTAATTAATTTCATAACCATCTAGACCTTGGCTGTAGAAAGCCACTAGCTGTTCTTGCTTCTCAGCATTCTGCTGGACTAACATGGCAGAGATAATGTCTATGTCCCCAAAAGCATATAGGATGAAATCTTTAGAAAAGTCAGGGTTTACCAGATTAGGAGCAGAGGCAATCACTTCCTTAACTTCCTCAAAACACCTTTTTCCTTCATTTGTCCAATGAAAAGTCAAGTTCTTTTTCAGCATCTGGGTCATAGGCTTTAGTAGAGCTACAACATTTGGAATGAATCTTCTTAAGAAGTTGATTCACCCAAGAAAACTTTGCAGTCCTTTCTTGTGAGCTGGTGGGGGTAGTGCCATGATGGCCTTTATCCTCTCATGATAAATGGTTGTCCCTTGCTTAGAAATAATGTGCCCTAGTAATTTTCCTTCATGGACAATAAAAATGCATTTCTTAGGATTCAATGAAACTCCAAACTCTCTACACCTTTCAAAGATCTATCTCAGATGAACCAGGTGATCATTAGTTTCTTTTGAAAAGATAGTTATATCATCCAAATAAACTAGAATGAACTTGTTCATTAAACTAGAAAATGCCATCTCCATGGCTTTCTGAAATGTAGCACCAACATTAGACAACCCAAAAGGAATCTTATTGTATGCCATGGTGCCCCATTTGGTGGTAAATGTTGTTTTATATTGATCTTCCTCTTTAACCAGGACCTGGTTATAACCAAAAAAGTCATCTAGCAAAGAAAATTTTTCGGACCCTGAGATGTACCACAAAATATGTTCCATAAAGGGCAATGGGTGATGATCTTTGAGTGAGGCTCTGTTAAGGTCTTTGAAATCCACACATAACTTAATTTCACCATTCTTCTTCCTAACTGGTACTAGATTAGAAACCCAAGAGGTGTGTTTAATGGGAAAAATAATATTGGCCTCAATCATTTTCCTCAACTCTGTTTTCATCAAGACCTCTAACTTAGGATTGATGGGTCTTTGTTTCTACCTTACTAGTTTTGCATGGGCTTCTAGCTCAATGGTGTGCTGGGCTAAGTGGGAATCAAATCCTTTCAGATCATAGTATTCCAATGAAATAACATCACTAAACCCTTGACATAATGAAACAAAGGCCTGCTTTTTTGGCTGAGTGCATACCTTTCCTAACTTAAGGGATTTGTCCTTGAGAACCTCCACAAACTGGTAGTGTTCTTTGACTATCATACTAGATTTGTCTCCTTTGAGCTGGTCATAAGAGTTAAAAATGGATTCAAGCATGACTAGTCCCTTGGGAAGCTTGTTACTTTTCAACTGTAGCATTTGGTAATTATACTGGTGAGCATGTTTATTCTAGCTAACTTTAGAGAACTCAGCTTCCTCTATCAAAAAGTTAAAAATATGCTCATCATTTTCAAAAACCTACCAGCTCACCTAATTGTTTGGTATGGATGGTCTTACCAAAACCTTTACATGTTGTGAGTTAGGACTTGTGATCTCTTTTGGGATATCATATTCTACTCCTATGGTAGCCAGCTTGTCTACCTATTTGTTCTAATTTCTTGGGATAGAAACCAGATTAAAAGCACAAAAATCTTCTATTAGATCCCAAATCCTATGTTTATACATCTTAAGTGTATCATTCTTTGTGAGATTAGTGCCATGAACTTGATTGACCACTAACTCACTATCACCTATAACTTTTAGGGATTTGATTCCTCTTTGTCTAGCCCATTCTAAACCATGAATCAAGGCCTCATACTCTATTGTATTGTTAGTATAGTTTAAAGAAAAATGAACTATAGAGTAATACCTTTTCCCTTTTGGAGAAATTAGGACAGCTCCTCCTCCTGAACCAACTTTTCTTCTAGCACCATAAAAAAACAACTGCCACAAATCATCATTCTGATCTCCAAAATGCTTATCTTCCTTCTTCATCAAATTTGGAATCACATCACCTTCTTCATGAATGATATACATTCCAATACTAGAAATCTCCATGTTTCTAAAAGGGTTATCCTCCTCCAAATCTCTTTCAGCCCACTCATCTAGGACAATATCAAGAATCTTTCCAATAGTGGTTTTAGGTTTAGAATCACTTGGGCCTTGTTCATGAAACATCAAATTAGCATTTATAGGGCTTGAGGTATAAGGTTCAACATGGATTTTTGCAAAAGCCTCAGACTTGATTCTAACTCTAGTCTTGTACCTGGTTCTGAAGTATAGATGAGACCAATTAGCTGAGAGATATCCCCCCAACCTAGCAGTAAACTCTCTGCTTAGACAAATAGAAAAATGAGGAGGCAGATCTATGACATAGACATCCTGGGGAATGGAGAAATTAGGAAATTCATGTAGAGTGAGGCTCAGGTCCTTAATGACTTCCATGGTGCTAATTGATGACCCATCCAACTGAACAACAGGCTTGTCTATTGGCTCATAAGACAATCCTAGGAGATCTGCTAACTGCTTAGAAATCACAAAACTACTTGCTCTTGAGTCTATCATACAATTATGAACCAAGAAGTCTCCAACAATAAGAGTTACATAGAAAGGAGGGGGTTTAACCTATGGGGAAATAATGGGCTGCAAGCTGGTTTCTTTGGTTTGCTGCTCCTTTTGAGGTACTTCAGCCACTAGGACCCTAGGTTGTTTTGAAACAGCTTCTTGATTTGATGAAATCTTAGCCAACTCACTAATTATTAGCTCCTTTTGTTCAAGGATCACCAGGGTGTCCATTAAAGGCACATTGATAGAGGTCTTCTTCATCTACTCCACAATATTAAAAGATCCCAAATTTACTTTAGGTTGTCCTTTTGGTGCAGCAATCTCTATTTGTATAGACACCAACTATGTAGCTACCTTGACTGGTTCTTTAGCCTCTTTTGACTAGTTTAGCACTGGAGCTTGAACTGCTTTGGGTTGTGGATTCACAATAGGAGCTTTCTGACTGGTAGAGGCCACTTGTTCAACCTCCAAAGCCTTCTTCTTAGACCTTGTGTTGGCTGCAACTGGGATATAGTTTGGGTTATCATTTGGTGAAAAATTCACCTTGCAAAAATCTTCTTTCTAAAAATTCACCAGTGCCACCTTAGGTGTCTGCAATTCATTTGGGGTAGCAACTAGACCTTGTTGAATTTTTGGCTCTTGAACCATCTCCTACAGCATCATCACATTGTTCTACACCATGAGGGCCTGAGCATAGCCATTAGGACACATCCCTTGGATGTGTTGTTGATTGCATGGAAAGCCCCATTGATATTCTTATGCCATATTATTCTAGCTACAAGAACTAGCTCTCTAGAAGCACTAGGAGTGTTAGGATTATAAGGCTAGCTGGCTTTTTTATTATAATTTCTTACTTGGCCTTGTTGGCCTTGTTGGTATTGGGGCCTGTTCTATTGGTAATGATTTTGATAGGGCTACTGATAAGGTTGTTGATAGGGTTGTTGGTAAGGTTGGGACTACTTCTTCTTTAGACTAACCAGCTCATTAGTAATAGTTTGCAAGGCCTTTTTGATCTCATTCAACTCTTGGGATTGATTCACAACTAGGCTAGCAACTTGATGAGAAGGAGCTAGGAGAGGTTGAATAAATGCCAAGGCTGGAATTACTTTAGGAATAGGATGAAGCTTGGGAAAAATAAGCATTGGGGGCCTTGGGGCTATTTTTTCTGCTTGGATTAGGCTATTTTCAGCTCTTATGGCAAGATCATATGTTGTTGGTAAATTAGTTCCTCCCATGGATTGGATCATAACAGAGATATCACTATTAAGGGATCTTAGATAGTATAGAAAATCATGTTGGCTTGAAGGTCTAACTATGGCTGGTATTCTATTCCACGTCCTCTGAAATCTAAAGTTAAAATCCATCATATATTCTTGGGATGACCTTTTAATGGTAGTCAAATGCTCAACTAATGAGAGGTGACATGATTTATCCTCAAATTGATTGGTCAAGGCTTGACCCAACCCATCCCAATCAGCTATAGAACCAACTGCTAAGCCTCTAAACCATTGCAAAGCTTTTCCTTTTAGGGAAGCTACCAACAACCTCACAGCCACATTATCCTGGGTTATATTATGAAGGGCACAAAGGGATGCTACATCTCTTATATGCTCAATAGTTGAGATATGATCCTCTCTTATAAAAATAGGAAAAATTTTAAGAGCTGATATAGGTATGTCATCATGCTGCTGCAAATTCAAGGGGATGCCCTAGTTAAAGGCTACAAAAGGATGTTGTCTAGCCATTGGAGGATTAAGGGGAGCTTGAATTGCTGGTGCTGTTTGCACTGGCTGAATTTGGGGAGTGGTTGCAAGAATGAAAACATGATTAGGAGTAGGACTAGGGGTAGGATTTGTAGATTTTGATGCACTAGTTTGGGCTGCTTTAGACCTCTTTTTGATGGATGGCAGCTTCGTACACACAAAAGGATTCTTACTCTACCTGGTTGGGATCCCAATCATAAGCTTAAGTACTGATCTACATGAAACAAGATTAGAGTCACTAGGTATGATTTCAAAATACCATCATTGCTCATACCACACAATAACTTGCATAAATCTTTCTTAGAAAACTGACTCACTGAGTCTTCTATCCCACCAGGCATGGCGAAAACTTATGTTGTCACTAAGGATTGTACCCAATTTTCTATGTGTTGAACCCAATAATCCTGTGAAACATGGGACTATTCTCAGGCTATGGGTAACCTATCCAAGAATATACCTTTGGATTAAGGGCCAGCTTCCCTTTGGATCACTTGAAAAAACTTACTAACTTTTAGGAGGAAAGGGAGAGAGTGCATGAAAATAAATAACTACAACTGAATGAAAACAAAGGTGATCCATAGAATTTGAAAAGAGATCTACAACTAAAATAAGTTTACTCCAATAGCAAAACAAAAATTGAATCACAATTTGATTACACTTCCTTGAACTCTTAACTAAACCAGGTGCTTGAAATACAGAAAAGGAAGAAAACTCCACAACTCTGATATTCTCAAATGCACACAAGCTAAGCTAATGAATTAAAATGAATTCCTAAAAATTGGCTTGAATCAACATACGGATTAAGGACACAAAAACATCACAGTAGTCCTGTATGTGATTCAAAATCAAACCCAGAATTGTAGGGGAAATAAGAAGGATTAATTTTATTGCTGAAAAGAAACTAAGTACAATTGTGTCTCTCAGAGCTACAACACTAATATTAGAGAGAAAAGAATGAAGAGCTAACCTCAATCACCAAAAGTGAGAGGTATATAACTAAAACCTAAGAATCTGCATTCAAATTCCACTACCTCCTAAGAATGGAAAAGATCTCAAAATAGACCCATGAGGCTGCATCATAATTTGAATGCCAAATTCCTAGATTTCTAGGGGGCGAGGAAAGTGAAACCCTAAAGATAAATAGTCAAAGAAGACCATTATACCCACTAAGTCATGAGCCAAAATGGGATTTTGATAGTGGATTATAAAAATGCCATTGTCAGAATTACAATAAATAATAAGCCCTGACTTTTACATTAAAACTTAACCCTATGCCAAAAGCTATGATGAATTTAAATTTTATTCTAAGTCAACCAAATGACTCTCAACCCAATTAAGGGGAAATCACATTTAATGACCTATTACATTCATATATTAAATCCATCTACACATAGCATAAACCTGGATATTTTTAAAACCCAACCCAAAGAACCTAAAAAGAAAGACCCATCGAAACCTCACCATGCCTAACTTTGGATACAAAGAAAAATGTAAAAAATGACTAAAAGAAAAACCTCAACCCTAAAATAGGGGAGAAAACAATTACATAGTCATTTTCATCGAAACTCATGCCGTTGGCATTGTGGACTTTCTCATCTGACACATGGAAAGTTTCCCTGTTCTACTGGTGGTTCACCTCTGATCTTCAAATTTGGCTTTGGAAACATCCAGCTCTCGGCATTATGCTATCGAGGTAGGTTTCTTGACTTTGGAGTTCATACCATTTCCTATCTTCATTTGGCTATGAGGGAACTGCAATGGCTCAATTTCCTTTGTTATTTTGGCACTGAGTTTTACAACTAGGGCATGCCTATCCTATTCTTTGCTTTTTAATTGATCATGCTAGTGTGTTCACGATTTTGAGAGCCATGATTTTGCGCTATTGTAAATGCTTTGATTTCTTTATGCATTTATTTGGGCACTATGCACTTGATCAACTCATGTGATTAGTGATGTTCATGAGCTAGGGCACAGTTTCTTCACTAGTTTGTTGTCGATGGCACTGTGCTTGTTGAATTCTCTGCATTTATGTTGAATATTGATCACTGTCATATTGAAAAATACTTGCTATGAGGAAGCTCGATGATCCACGGTTAGGGCATCCATGTATATTCATTTTAATTAGTCACAGATGATCTTGTGTTGTTGTGGATTGCATGTGGGCACTATTCACTATTATTTTGTTCACTGGTTTATACCTTACCACTATGGACTATGATTGTAGTGCCACACCTTACTTCTTTGTTTTGATCCAAGAGCTAGGGTATTCCATATCGTGCTTGCCCATTGATTTTATAAATAACCCGTGAGCTATGAGCCTATGTATCCCTTGTCTTGCTATGGTTCTTCCATGTTACATTCTATTGGTCACGACATCTCGTTCCTCGAATAGTTGAATGTGTTATTAATTAGGACCATACTCACTATTTCCTCCACTTGTGTTTATCCTTGTGCCTTCATATTTTCCATGATCTTTTTAGGAATGGCATGCTTATCGAATGTTTGGTTATTATTCTCTTCGATGCCAGCCTGCAAGCTTGTTGATGTATCTAATTGGATCACCACATTTTTCTTATCTCTCTTGTATGCTGGTTTGATGGCATTATCTCTGATGTTGCTATTCAATATGATAGCTTTTATGTTCACTATCATTGAAGCATTACATACTGATGTGTCTTATGATATCCATACATTGTATTTGGAAGCTCTGTTACTTTTGTGGCTAAGAGACTTACGGGCTCTTTTGGTTTGATCCCTTAATGTATTTGTTGTTAATGATACTGTTGGAGGCTTATGTGAGCACTGGACATCTGCCTTCTCTCTTGCTAGCACATTTTTATTCGGTATATTGCTTCACTGATGAATTTGCAGGCCGAGAGCCATGAACTTTGAATCTAGGGCATCATGCTCTTGAATCCACTACTATTTATCCTTACTTCTTCTTTTTTTATTCATTGTGTGCTAGCGTAGATTAATGGCGTAGGCTTGTGCCCTACATTTTCTTCCTTTACCATACATCATACTTTTTGGATGCTTGTTGTCATGAATATACTACCCTAGGCTCCTGGCCTTATGCTGTGAAATTGGATGCCATTTATTCACTGGTTGATGCTACCACTGTTATTACTTCATGGATGGCCCGCAAGCATGAGGACATTATTTCATGACTGTGACCTTTTGAAGAATGCACCACACATTTCATGGAGTGCAATGGATTCTATTAATGCTGAACATGACCCTATTGCTAGTTATAGTGGCATTGTTTATTGTGTTTCATGTTATATGCTCAATGTTGTGTCACTACATTTGAGCCTTACTTTGACCTCCATTATGTTACCAGTCTCTTGCATAAGGCTGCCTAATTTGATAATTGGTTGTATCTTGAGGCATATGCTGATTCTATCCTTCAAACATTTGATGGCATGTTCTTTTCTTTGTGTAAGATTGATTTCAGCTTGGTCATGTATTCAGTATTCATTATTCGGGATATCATGCCATGTCATGTTTTTCTTTTCACTATGATTGCTTTCATCACACCATGTGGGCTCATTTGATGCTATTAAAAGATGTCAATTTATATTTCCACATGGACTATTTATTCATTATTCCACATAAGAAATGTCATACTGTGTCACTGTTTTAACAACTGTAGCCCTCTTGTGCTCTGTTCATAATGTAGATCTAAATATTCTCATGTTATAGCATCAATATCTAGAACAGATTTATGCTATAATGTTGGTCTCTATTTTGTACTCTCCTACTCTTGAATGTCCCATGGTATTGGCTACATTCCTTAGCCCTATAGTGTAGTTTTAAGACAATCCTCATGCCATAAGGTTCCTAGAATCATGCAGATTTGTATGTCCTCTATTTTGAAATTGATTTGATGCACCTTGCAAGCTCTCCTTTGCTAGTGTTTGACCATGCTTCATTGATCCTCATCAATTCTGCTTCAATTGGATGTCCTTCACTTTTGTACAATGTGTGCTCTTGGCCCTTAGTGCGATCACTTGATAGAAAACTTGTGTTTTTTCTATCATGATCTACATCAAGGGCCCAGGTCATTCATGGGATTTGTTTTTGGATCAACTCCCCCTATATCTGCACATGAAAAAAACACATCAGTATAAACATAGTGCCTCTTTTGTTCTTTGGAGCCTTGATACACATGCCCTAAGCACAACGTTTGTCAGAGGTGCATGACTGTGTGTATATATGCATTCTGTAAATATTGTGATACCAGCCATTGCTTAGATCCATTGGATCTAACCATGCCCCCTCTTCTCTTCTTGCAGGTTCTGGATCTCAAGAGCTTTCTTGACAAGGCCGGATCTAAACACCAATACTAGGCAATGTCTGATACCCCAGTATTTAATTCTTTTTCGTTATGTATATTTATACTCATTCATTCAATTCTGGTAATGGCTATGCTCATGGCCTGTGTGAGCTCAGATAGATTATTTTTCTTTCTATTTCTTTTCCTTTTTGTATAGCATACATATCACTAATACATGCATATGATCTCTAGATGTAGAAGTTTATTTCCTTTCTCTTTCATGAAAATTTCTAAAATAAAATGAACACAGACTTAAGAAAGATCACCTAATAACACAAACTAGGGTACTGTAGCATCATCTAGTAATTAGGTCTCCAATCTAGGAATGAGTGAAAATATGATAACACTACCATATCTCATATCCAAGTAGATTACACAAGGAAACATTTACAAACAATAGCACAATTATGACATAACATTGAAGAATGCATAGAAGTATAGAGATACATATAGAATAATTTGAAAAATAAATTCGATTCCTTCATCACCTTGCACCAATGGAGTAACAAGGATCATATAAAAGAATCTAACAACATTTAGCAAACATAGTATGCGAGAAGCATAGTACAGCATGCAAACACACAACAAAGATACCATGAAGGACAAAGTGATCAAGCATTCCACCTACTCTCCCCATCTTGTTGTATATCAATTAGGGAAGGTGGGTAACTTGCAAGAGGGACTATATCCAACATAGTAGGAATGATATCTAGTTACAAACAAGGATCCTCTTGAGAATCAAAATGTTTGACACTAGGTGTAAGAGTCAATTGTGATGAAAGAATATTAGGTAAATCAATGTCAATGTCAATAGTTTCATATTCATCATTAACATCATCAGTATCTTCTTCATCCAAATTAATCAAAATAGGATCTAAGATATGAATAGAATCATCATAATCATTTATCTGAACATCATTATTAGTAACAATCTATTCTACCACATTATGCATAGGTTTATCCTAGGAAAGTAAAGATCTTTGAGCTTTAGCATGAGCACAATGCTTTTTACGACGTTCATTAGCAGATTGATTACATTTTGATTTATTTGAAATAGGTTGAGAAATAGGAGGAGCAATCATAGGATCCTTCATAGGTTCTTTAGGAAGATCAATAGGATTATTAACCATAGGAGAAACAATCATAGGATCGTTGATAGGTTCGGTAGAAGGAACTTGATTTACAGAGCTAGAAGTCATAGTTAAAGGAGGTATAGAAGGTGTAGGTAAAAGACCATGATTAATATCCCTAAGAGGTGAACTTAATTAAAGAATTTTATGATGTTTATAAGCTTGATATGATTGAAAAAGATTATTAGATTAAGGAGGACATGAATTAGGTAATGAAGGCCAAAAGAAATCAAGAGCAGTACAATCTCTACGCTTAGAAGGTTGATATAGACTATGATTAATCATCTTCACTTCTTCAGCATGAATGAACTTAAGACACTTATGGATAGGTGAAGCAACAACATGCATGGTAGTCAACCAAGGAAAACCTAGCTTAACTTGAAATTGATCAAAAGTAGGAACAACAACAAAGGTAGTGTTCACAATTTTTCCACAAAGTTCAACCGGTAAAGTAATAGAACCAAAGGATGGATAAAGAAAACCATTGCAAGTTTGAATCCAAACATCTGATGTATCATAAAAGTCACATTGTAAGCTTTTCATAAAAATATTTTCTTCAATGATAACATTGACTAAGGATGTAGGATCAACAAGACAACAACGAGTAGGTTTCTGAGCAATCCTAGAAGCAATGTAAAGGGGACCATCAGGAGCTTTAATAGTCTTAGAGTCATCAAAGGTAATCAAGAGTTCCTGAGGTCTCTTATTCTTAAATTGTTGTTGAGGTTTAGGTTGATTTTTCATTTTAGGTTTAGGTTTTGTTTGAGGTTGAGATTGAACTTGAGATTGAGGTGGAGATATAGATATATCAACATGCTCCACTTGATTAACAACATGATTGAGATCATCCATCTTTGAATCATACATAATTTCCATAGTAGATGGTTGAGCAATAGTATTAGTATCATGCGTAGGTAAAGGGTTTGTATAGATTTGAAGGTTCTGATTAGGAGGAGAGAGAAATTTATTTCCACTACTATCTATATTATCAACAGGTAAAGCCTTAGAATCAATTAGATCTTGAACCTTATGTTTTAAAGAATAACATTTCTAAGTATCATGACCATTCTAATGATGATATTGAAAAAAAGCATTTTGATCAAAATATTTAGATGCAATCATAGCAGGTAAAAGAGGTTGAATAGGAGGTAAAGTAATCATATTAGTAGCTAACAACCTATTCATAATAGCATGTAAAGATTCAAAAAGAGGAGTAAACATATGATTTAATAAAAAAGAAGTGGATGCAAAAGTGGCATTGTGAGATGCAACAACAACTTGATCAGCAACTGCATTCGCTTGTTTGTTTATCTTGAAATACTTGTTGAATTTTTGAAATTTGTTTGGATTAGGAGTAGCATCACTCTTATCAACTAGAACATGAGCCATTGGAGTGTTTCTCTCAAATTGACTCACTTGTAATTGATAATGATGAAGCGCTGCACAAAGTTGTTGAAAAGAGGTAAATTTAGTAAACAAAATCTTATCTCTAATATCCTTTTTCAAATTTGAAATAAACATATGTTGAATATCCATATCAGGAACATGATAGGAAATTTGAGCATACAAATGTTTAAATCTACCAATAAATTCAATCAATTTTTCCTTAGTACTTTGTTTACAATGCATTAAATCAGTCAAAGACACTTGCGGGCCAATGTTGTTTTGAAATTGTTGAATAAAGGTATTATCAAGTTGAGGAAAGGAATCAATAGAATAAGGAGGCAAGGAACAATACCATTGTAAGGCCTTGTCATGGAAGGTTCTAGCAAACGGTTTGGCTAAAATCCTATGGTCATGAGCATAATCACTACAAAGGATTTGGAATGTTTTAACATGATGAACATGATCTCCTTTTCCATTATAATTCTCAAGACGAGGCATCTCACCTTGCTGAGGAACAAGAGTATGAATGATGTCTTAGGACAAGGGACTTCCCATGTCACATGTAGGAATACTAAACTTGTTTTGAGTTAAGGAAGCAAGTTGTTGTTGTAAGGATGATACAGTCTGAGCCAAATTGATGATTGTTGAATCATTAGAGGAAATAGGAGGAGTAGCAACATTAGACACACTAGGTAAAGTGTAAGAAGCTGTAGGAATAGAAGACACAAGTGGAGGAACACTAGGAACTACAGTTGGATGTGGATTGGAATAAGTGAAAGGAACATTATGATATGAAGGTTGTGATGTAGGAAGGGACATAGGAGGAACACTCATAGGAATAGAGGGAACCATCATAGTCACCAAAGAAGGAGTATAGATAGGAATATTAGGTAAAGGATTAGAAGGAGGTTCAAGACTAGTGATAGGAGGAATCAACCCTAAATCTTTAGCTTCTTGAACTAAAGGTTTAACATTTGAATGCACAAGGTGAGTAATACCACGCAAGAGGTTAACACATTGATCACTATCATGGAGAACTTTCTTAAGAGCCTCTATAGCTTGAATGGAATCTTGATTATGGTTCTCTTAAAGAAGCCAATTACCCATTTTATCAAGTTCAGTGGAAAGTTTTTGGACTTGCTCAGGAGGAACTCTTAAAGCGTCATCCTCATCATGAGATGAGTGAGAAGAGTTTTGATCCATAGTAGGATTGGAATCATGAAGAATCAAGTTATCATCTAAGATCCTAAGGAAAGGAGAGGAAGATTCAGGATCAAACACACCCATGAGTCTATGACTTCTTCTAACCAGAATGTTATAAGTAGGACTAGTGGTAGTAAAGCTCATAAGCCAATGTAATGCAAATGAACTAAACTAAGAACACATAAAGCATGAATATCAAATCTAATTAGCATACCAGATCTAACACAAAGGAAAAATCTAATACTAACAAGATAAAAGGAAAGAAAAATACAACATCTGATTCCACAAAAGAAAGGAGAGTAAACTAGTCAGGTTCACCAAAATGAATAGAGGTAAAATGCATTCACCTCTATTGGAATGAAAAGGGGGAAATATCAGATCTATTCTCAAACCCAAATTCCCAAGGAAGAGATCCAATTTGATCAACCAAGAGGTTAATACACAATCAAATCAATTTATGAAGAATATGGAAGAGAGAGAGAGTAAATCCAATATTTCCCTATGAAGGAAATTATGCTTGAAATATGGAATAATTGAAATACAAATACTAACCTCAAATTAGGGTAGATCTAGAAAATCTCCAATTCTCATGTTTGTGTATACTTTCAGGCAATTCTACAATCTATTCTAAACTGGAAATTCCGAGACAAAGAAAACCTAGAAATCTTTCTCCAAGATGAGCTCAGGTCGGGTTTGACCCTCATAAAAGGTCAAATACTACATTCTTTATTTGAAGTCTGATTCAAATTCTATTCATAGATCTCAGAAGTTTTCCAAAAAGGGTATCCAAATTTACTCTTAGATCCAAAATTTCACACCTGTACCTGCAAGAAAATGACAGTTTTTGTTGTATGGGGGATTTGCCTTGGTCAAACCCCAGTTTAGGAATTAACCTTGAAATTGAATTGAAATGTAGTATGCATAA
Organism: Chamaecyparis obtusa; assembly: GCA_027943335.1. NCBI lineage: Eukaryota > Viridiplantae > Streptophyta > Pinopsida > Cupressales > Cupressaceae > Chamaecyparis > Chamaecyparis obtusa. The sequence continues at coordinate 2,049,161 of BSBK01000638.1, read as the reverse complement.
ACAAATTAATTGAAACAAATCACCTCACTTATGTTGAAGTCCTTGTAGAGGATTTAAATCCTCAAATCCACAAGTAGGAATGCTTTAATGGATGTAGGATGAATGTAGGATGTCTCCAATCAATGGCATTTGATTTTCAACACCAATATTAACTTTATCTTTGCATATGAGAAGGCTTGAATGAATGTAGAAGGATGGATCATCAAAGGGGGCTCTAAAGAGATTGAATCCTTCAATAGCTAACAATGGATCTCCTTGATGGATGAATGTTTGAACACTTGAATGTTTGAAGACTTTCTTGAATGCGGATGTTCTCACAAAACTTGATTATAAGATTGCTTGGAAACTTCATGGAGAAAATGAGAGAGGAAGGCCTCCTTTTATAGTGAATTAGGGAACAATCCTCTAGAGGGGCCACCTTGGAGAATTAAATCCCAATTAGGTCCTAACCTTTAGAAAATATACCTAGATTAAATGAAATTAGAGGATTTACCATCCTGAAACCCGAAATGGCCCACCTGGAGGCGGGAAAATAAATATCTCGAAAGCCTGATGCCCGAAAATCAAGGATTCTAGAAATTTGAATGAGGGGGGAAAAATCAAGGTTGGACCTGACCTAGTTAGGTTTGGCCTTGATCCTGACCTAGTCAGGATCAACCTCAAATTTGACCCCAGGCCCAGATTCAATTAGAACCAGGTTAGGAGGTCTCGGGGATGCCCAGAAACCTAGAAATGATATCAAGACAGGACAAAATGCCAGGGATAGACAAAATCCTATGATTACTATGATGAAGGCTAGGAGGACCTCTTTGTAAATCCTACCTAGAAAATAGAGCCATGGAAGAGGGAAATTAAGGAGAATCCTCAGGATCCTAACCCTAATTTTACCTAGAATGAAGAAATCAAGTGCAGGGAAGAAGCGGAAAGCGGGGAGAAATCCAAATACATGCAAAGACCCAATCAAGGTGCTTAACATGACCCCGAACCACTTACTCAGAGGGCTAAATGCTCTTAACATGGAAGTGCTTCCATTTTAAGATGATACAATTGTAAACATGTCATTGGTTCAATTTTGTAATTTTTTTCAGGAACAATCTGGCCAAGGGCCAGATCAATATTGCTTGCAATCTCATTGCCAAAGTGGCCAAAGACTATGTTAGGTTGATAAAATATGGGGATTTTTTTTACCACTACAAATCTTTGAAGGTTGTTGCACTTGGATGGATGTGTACCATTGTTAAGAGAATTGGCCCGAGTTTGGCTTGCCTTGAATAGGTGAGGCAAGAGATCTATGGGTACCCTAATGTTGGAAAGAGTTCTTTTATTAATAAGATTACTAGGGTGAATGTGCAACCTTATTCTTTTACTACTAAGTCTCTATTTGTCAGGTATACTGATTATAAGTACTCGAGGTATTAGGTTATTGATACCCGTGGTATTTTGGACCACCCCTTGGAGGATAGGAACACCATCAAGATGCTCAGTATTATTGCCTTGGCTCATTTGAAGGTGGTTGTTTTATTTTTCCTTGATGTTTTAGGGTCTTGTGGTTATAGTATTACACAACATGAAGTTCTATTTCATAGCGTAAAACCTTTGTTTTCCAATAAGCCTCTTATTGTAGTTTTTAATAAGATTGATTTGCAACCATTAGAGACACTACCAAAGGAGGATGCAAAATTGGTTTCAGAGATGAGATTTGACACTAGGAAAAATATGGGTGGGTTCTTTGGGAATCAGGAGGGGGGATGATGGTGCACTACTCTCTGAGTGCTTTGAAGGAAGAAGGGGTGATTGCGGTGAAGAATGCGGCATGCGAGAGGTTGTTGGAGCAGAGAGTGGAAATTAAGATGAAGTCAAAGAAGATCAGTAGTTGTCTCAATAGGATTCATGTTGCAATGCCCAAGCTATGAGATCAGAAAGAGAGGCCCCCTTGTATTCCTCAAGCTGTTTTGGATGCCAGGGCGCATGCTGCCAAGGAGGTCATGAAGCTAGAGAAGGATATTGAGAATGAAAATGGTGGGGCTGGAGTTTACTCTACAATCTTGAAGAAGTGGTATATTTTGGCAAATGAAGAGTGGAAAGAAGATGATATTCCTAAGATTATGGATGGACACAATGTTGCAGACTTTATTGATCCAGATATCTTGTAGAGGCTTGAAGAACTAGAGAGGGAAGAAGGGCTTAGGATGGTAGCTGAGGGTGATGAGGATGATGAGATGGGGGTAGTGGAGTTGAATCCTGATGAAAAGGAATCTTTGGCTACAATTAGGAAGAAGAAGAAGATGCTTATCGTCGAACACAGATTGAAGAAGAGTACTATAGAGAGCAGGTCTATTGTACCAAGGAAGTTTGACAAGAACAAGGAATATGGCTTAAACAACATGGGAAGACATATTTCTAGCCTAGGCTTGGATCCTTTGACAATTCGCTTGATAATAAATGAAGAAGATGAGAGCTAAGCAATTAGCTTCCCAAGAAAACTCTCATAAATGAACTGTGCATACCCCAATTCCTATGCCCTCTACACGTACCTAAATGATATATTTGAAACAACAAGGGTAAATTTAGCCTTACCCTTGTTGTTTCAAATATATCCTTTGGGTACACACAAAGGGCACAGAAATATGTCTTCCCAAACACATAAAAAATATGCATATAAAAATGATAGCTGAGAAACATAAATGTAGATATCACAACAGCTAAGAAACATAAATGTAGGCATCATGGTCACATTTTTTTGGAGACAACATAATTGAGTTGTATACCCAGATGATGCAAAGCAACTTCTACTCCTTTGGTTACAAGTTGACACTACGAGATCCAAAGACCATAGATAAGGAATAACTTTAGAGAGTGGAGGAGGGCCATAAAGACCAAAATAATACAGGACAAACCTCAAGTTAAATGAGGCAACTGCAAACATTTTAATAGATTTTTATTATTAAATAATGAAATTTGCATATACTAGTGTTCTAAGCCCCCTCATTACATGATTTATTATTGTAAGCCCCCTCTGACTTACACATATAGAAAATGAAACTACAACCTATTGGGATTGAGACAAACCTTATAAAACAATAGAAGCTAAGAAGGATCACTTGCCAACATCTTCTCATGAATACAAGGTCCTCCAATAGATGTATTCAACAGATGTTGACAAGCGATCCTTCTTAGTTGTTGTTGTTTTATAAGGTTTTTCTCAATCCCAATAGGTTGTAGTTTCATTTTCTAGATGCATAAGTCAGAGGAGGATTACAATAATAAATCATGTAATGAGGAGGCTTAGAACACTACTATATGCAAATTTCATTATTTAATAATAAAAATCTATTAAAATGTTTGTAGTTGCCTCATTTAACTTGAGGTTTGTCCTATATAATTTGGTCATTATGGCCCTCCTCCACTCTCTAAATTTATTCCTTATCTATGGTCTTTGGATCCTACAGTGTCAACTTGGAACCGAAGGAGTAGAAGTTGCTTTGCATCGTCTGGGTATACCACTCAATTATGTTGTCTCTAAAAAATTGTGACCATGATGCCTACATTTATGTTTATCATCTATTGTGTCCCAGGACCCCTTATGACCCTTTATGACCCTTTACGATCCCTAAGAATACATCTTAGAGGTCTTAAAATGTCATAAACGGTCATAAGAGGCTCCTAGGAGGAGCCAAATGAGCTTCCACCTTCACGTGGTTGGCCCTGTTAAGTAGAGAATGTTAAACTATTCTTGAAACAAAGAGAAGCTCAATAATTTAAGGTCTCAGTCCATGGAAAAATTAAATTAGACTTACTATCCAAATTGGAAAAATTATGTCCAAGGTTGCATCCTGGTGGATGGTTTGGATGATGGGTAGAGTGATAGAAAGGTAGCAGCCACACCAAAGGGAAGAGAAAAGAAAGGACCTGTTGGGTGCCGAGACAAGGTGGATGAGCGATTAGATGATCATCTACATCAACATGGGAAGTTTGGCTTGGGTGTGGGTTGTATTTTAGGGGATAATCTCAGGGATTGGAAAAATGAGGCAGCCAAATTGGAAGATGGGTGGGAAACTGTAAAAGGGATTAAAAAATAAAATGAAAAGAAAGCTTTTGACATGATCCTTCGTTCTTAGAAAAAAGGTGGAGTTTAGAGAAAAATGAAAAGAAATATTTTGACATGATCCTTCATTCTTCTAAATGTAGCTAGGGCCAGGTTCTAACCTGTTATGACTAATAAAAATACCAATTACCATTAAAAACAAAATAGTAAAGTAGCCTGCACGGTGGGGAGTAGTGGCTTGAGGTTGTGGGTCACCCCCATGGTCTCGGGTTCAAACCTCCCCCCAGATTTTAAATGGTGTGATCAGTGAGGGGGCCAATGGTCTCACCCCCTAAGGATTAGTCTCACCTCAGCTCACCCCTGGTACATCCCAAGATACAGGTTGTTGGGTCACTGGGATGAGTCACGGGGATACCTCAGGGTTATCAAAAAACAAAAAAAACAAAATACACACTAATATATATTAATGTAAAGTAACACCTAAAGATAAATATCTAGACTAATCACCAAGCAGGATGTCATTGGTGATTACTCCAAAGATTTATCTTCAGTTTTTATTTTTTCGACATTCCATTATTAGTCAATCTTTCGATGACCTTTGGTCAAAACCATCACAAAGATTGGTATAAAGTTTGACCAATTTCTTTCAAAATTTTATGTCGTGGGTTTGGCATCCTGGTCGGATGGTCTAAAGATTTTGACCTAGTTTGGTCGATAGTTCGACCTGATGAATTTGTAATAGCATATGTGAATTTCGACCAAGATTTGCATCAAATGTTCAATGTTACCAATGATATGTTGAACATTTGACTCAAAAAATAGCGACCAAACCATTGGTTGAATAGTTGACCAATATTGGTAGAAAATTTGACCAATTGTCCATCGAAAATAGATGCAAATTGTACTAGTGTAAGGCTTAACCAAAAAAAAAGAACTGGTCTAAAACTATTTTAAGACCCCTTCTAATATTGAGACAATTGAACTTTCCTACACCTATATCCTTGAATTTATGAAAATATTGTTAACAGCTAGAATTGAAAAAAACATCAAATTACTCCAACTAACTAACATCAACACTAGTAATTGGAGCTTACATAAATTCCTTACCACTAGCCCTTGCAATGGTCCTATATTGTTAACCAATTTTGACTTATTCATGCCAATATCATTCCCAATTATGATCAATGAATCCTTGGCTTTATCTAGGACAATGTGAAATGACAACGTTGGCTCTAGAGTAGTTTCTCTAATAGCCATCATCTAGGATTTTTATAGAGTAAAAAATACTACAATTTTATTGTTGGTGTAGAATAGGTAGAATTTCCAAATTGATTCATTATAGTATCCTTTGCCTACATTGCCCATTGAGACATCTTTTAAAGCACTCAATGAGTGAGCTTCTTGTATGTTTCATCATTCTATCAAATTTACCTTGCACATGTGTCTGAAACCATATCCTTTGTCTAACATTTTTGCCATATTTTTCACTTATGTTTTTCAACTACCAAATTGTTAACAAATTTAGTTTCCCTAATGTAATGGACAGAGAAAACTTTAGTGGCGATTATTCGCCATTTGGAAAATGTCACCCATCAGCATCCCATGATTTGGTGAATAAATTGCCCATATGGGACTGACCCCATCGCCCCGCATTTATGAAGATTGGGTCCATTTCCCGGGTCCATCGCCAAACACTATATTAAATTTTGTCCATTTCTTGCACATTTTTGCCAATGGCATATACGTCTTGGGCACGATATATTTTTAAAATTCACCTATAATTTCAACGCAGCCCCAAATGGATGGCCTATATTCGCCCATAGTTATATATAAATATTTTTTAGGCGGCCCCAACTTCGCCAATTATTTTATTGATGCGTGTCTCAAACCGATGGGTTTTCGCCACCTTTATTAATCAAACCAAGGTACTGGCGACCCATAATCACCTAGGAAATAACACAAGACGTGTTATCATTACACGGGCTTCGCCAAATATTTGGACACTGACCTAATACCTCCCGCCCAATTCGCCAAACGAGATTAGTATAAATACATTCATACATCAGTGTTATTGTACATAATTTGGAATCTTGGATTGGTTCAATTTGATCGATAGCGAATTTCAGACTGTCTCACTATTGAGTCTCGACTGCTTTGGGAAGTCAAAGGTAAGTTATTATTATTCTAAATTTCTACAACTATGTAAACATTGTATATTATAGTTATGTTATCATTTGTCACTTCTTCAACAAGTAAACATTTTTTTTACATATTTTTGTCACTAGGCTAGTAGCCAATCGAGATGTTGAACAAGAATAAGGGTAAGGCTCTGGTAGATGGGGAAAGCCAAGAGAGGCCAACAAAATGTAGAACCTTATCATCATACTTTGGTCATGGTCATGGAAATGTTTTTGGCCAAAATAGGGAAGCTAGTGTTACTTCATTACAAGAAGATTTTGAACCTGAGGCTAAACCTTCACGACATATTGAAGAAGTCAGCGAACTTGATATCTCAGATCACGATGAACTTGAAGAAGATTTTTAGTTAAATACTCAGAGTAGCCATAATGATATAATCGACTTGGATGAGACTGAGAATGTCAGAAAAGATGATGGTGCAACTGCAGGGAAGAAAAGAAAATCCAAATCAAAGAATGATAGACTGTGGGATATGTCAAGGAATTTTCAAAAAGATTGGGTGTCAACACATCCATTCATTGAACCAGTGCCTAATCCAATTGAAGGGGAACCTCCAGTAGAATGCAGATGTAAGATTTGCAGCGTGATAAATAAGAAGGAAAAGAGGTTGCAGCTAAAAATTGACACCATAGAAAAGCATATTGGTAAAGTTTAAGAAAAGAAAACCATAGATGGAGTTCAAAAATTAGTGATAAGATGGAAAACAAAGGAGGAATCTCAGCATGTTAGGAATGCAGAATTATATGAATTTTAGCATAATATAAAGATGAAGCTTGGTGAAGTTAAAGGCTCTATTGAAGCTTGTTTTGGAAAAGCATTGGAAGTAGAACTAATGGGAAAAGCTATTCAGTTAAGTGTTGTGTTTAATATTTTGATTAGAGGGCATCCAATGACAGACTACCCATCATTGAGTGCTTTATTACACTTTCTGAAAGTTCATAACTATCCTAACAGTCAGTAAACAGTGGATGGGAATGGGCAAGTTGTCTTGCTGATGTTGAAAAAGAGGATTTGAAGGCAAAAATTAAAGAGTCAAATTTTATTGCATTGTCTTTAGACGAGGTCACAGTAGTAGACAATACTTCCTGGGTATGCATGCATGTTTTTACTGTACATAATTTTTTTCACCAACCTCATCTACTAACTGTTGCTAAAATGAGGGATAATGCGACAGCGGAAAATTTATTTCAACTAGTAAAGAGTTCTCTAATTGAATATGGAGGTATAGATGACATGACCATTGCCAAAAAGCTGGTGTGTGTTGGAGCTGATGGAGCTTCAGTAATGCAAGGCCACAGGGGTGGTCTTTGCACAAAGATACAATCTTCTTGTGCACCCTACGTTACTCCCATTCACTGCATGGCCCATAGAATGAATCTAGCTTTTGGAGTTGTCAGCAAGCATGCTCCAGTACAAAAAATTGAAGTTTTAATCAAAGAGATCTACCAATACTTCTGTCGAAGTCTGAAATGATTCAGGGAATTTCAACACTTTGCTAAAGGCCTAACCGACGGGAACAAGCTTCTTAAGGATAATGATACCAGATGGATCTCTTTGGATGGACCAGCACATCGAGTTTTTTTAGAATATCAATCATTGCTTGGTCTAATGAACTCAAGTCATGACGAAGCAGGGCAACCAAAATTTCTTGCACTGCTGTCAATGTTAAGTAATGTAGAGACACTATTAACATTAGCAAGTCTTCTCCCCATGCTTGAGGAAATGAGAAATTTAATGAAAAAGGCCTAGCAAAGAGCTATGTATATCGCAGAATATGCTACACTCCGTAAGTTGACATACGTGATGCTCGATAATCTCTATCTTTTATTTGTTGATGAAGTAAAATTTGCCAGCTAGCTGAAAATCATAGATTTGGACAATCCTGATAACTTTTTAAAAATTGGTTCAAATGGGGGGTTATGTGCAGAAGTTCATGGAGTTGAGATACCAATGCACTACAATGCCAAGATCGAGTCTGAGGAACCAGGAAAGAACCCCAGGAGGCGAGTATCAAGTGTTAAAAGGGAAGACTTTACCAAGATCATTGAGTTTGTAATAGCTTCAGTGAAGCACATTGCCTTTGATCTTTCCTCACAGATTAGAGCAAGATTCCCTCCAGTCAAACTACTTGAATCCATGACTATTGTGTTTCCTCATTATTGGCGTATGAACAATCTGAAAGATTTTAAAAGTAGGCTACTAACTCTGATAGATCATTTTTGCAAAACTAAAGAGTTAGATGGAGTAACTCTAAATGGAATTTTAGATGCAAATCATTTGAGAGAGCAATCAGCTCATTTTTCACAGACAATGAGGGAACAATTTAATCTTATGGAGAACCCTATGGAAGATGGATCGGTAACAAGGCTTTGGAAAAACCTAGCTGAGAGTGAATTGTTGATTGGTTCAATATCAGAATATTTCAAGCTTGCTGAATTATGTCTAACCATGATATTGGGGTCGGGGGAGGATGAGAGAGTTTTCAGTTCTTTGGGATTCCTAAAGTCAAAGCTAAGAAACAAACTTGACAAGAATTTGGAAAATTGAAGAATTTGGAAAATTGCTTGAGGCTCTATACATCCAGGTATGAAGTCAATACTTTTCCTTACGAAAGGGAACTGAAATTGTGGAGGAAGAAATGTCAAAGAAGAGGGGTGGGCAACATGTCAAACCAAAGTGGGAGTGGGAGTGGGAATGCCAGAGACAATTATGTCATTGACCGGGACCCATGTACTGGCACTGGTACTGCTAGCGGTGAACATTAGTTAAGTGGAGGTATGCAGAGTGAAGAAAACATATCAAAGAACCAAGGAAGCTATGAAGTTGATGCTGATGAATCCAACAATCTCAATGATGATATGGTGTGGCAGCTTGAAATTGAACCGTTGTAGAAGTAGCACTAAAGAATTAGCATGTCCTAGGTATTTATTAACTTTTTCCTTGAAGTCTACTGTCAGTTTCTGTATTTCATCATCAATCATGCATATCCCAATGTCAAAAACATGAATGTGGTTGATAATGTCATCAAGATTCAAGATTCAATTCCACAATTAATAATTATTAATGGTTTTCATTCGCAATATTCAGCTAATATGGTACAATTCTTGTAGTTTTTTCATTATTTTGTTTGACAACATAGCAATTCGTATGTTACAATTCTTAGAGTTAGAAATACTAATTCTCATTAATTTAATTACAAATATGATACAATGTATCCATTCATTGATCAATACTAGTAAGAACACAACTCTCTGATTCTATTTACAAAAGTCAATGACTCAATTCCCATTGGCAATTTAGTAAGCCAATGACCCTGAATTCCCTTTTATAGAAACAAGGGAGCAACAATAGCTTCAGGTCAATTTGCCTAATGTGAAGTCTCAAAATCTAAATTAGTAAGACAACTACAAGACTACAAGTCTACAACATCTCTACAACTTTAGTTGTACATTTCTTCATTTGACAAGCCAGTTTAGTAAATTAGCATAGGCAATAGCATCTGCAAGACTGCAACATTGATCCTGTTCAAAAAGCAAAGTTCAAACTTGTTACTTTAAACTCAATTCTAGAGTCTAGACTGTAGTATGTAGGATAATATGAAAGATATAGAGATGATTGAAATTGAAAGTACTTTCACATACTATGATTCAAGATGATTCAGTAAGTTTCTGTAGTATGCTCCATTCTTCTTCGGTTGGAAGGGCAAAATTTTTGATGGTATGGTAAATGACCTGCATTCTCATCAGAATTCCATACTTGGAAGAGCGAGTTTTAAGCAATGTTCCTTCCATTAGTGCATGCAAATTTGTGAATTTTTTGATGCACTTTGCAATGCCTTCATGAGTTCTGCCCTGAGGAAGGTTGCCTAAATTAGAGGTTATTGTGTCCTCCAAATTTTTTTTGTAAGCTTCTCTTCCAACGAAACCCATTGTTGACAAATCAGGTCCAGGACTCGATAAACCAAGAGATATCAATTTGGCTGTTTTATTGTTCATCTTGGTGAGCTTTGGCCCAAATAAAGAAAGAACTTCTTCTGCTTCTGTTAGTTTCTGACATTTATGAAATATAGAGGTCGCCTTTATTATTGAACCAACGCGGTCCTGAATTCCCTTGCTTGCCAATTGCTTGTTAGTAGTGCTGTTGATTTTTTGCATAATCTACTTTGCAGTTTTCTGTCTCTGACCAAAACTTTTGTTCTCCTCAAGTTGCTCTTTCAGCTTCTCAAAAACATCTGTAAGAGATTCATAGAGTTCAAACCAATCACACAACCTATTAGCAGAAGACTTTATTTGCCCCCAGAAGTAATTTTTTATTTGCTGTACTGTATTATTTACATGGTCATTCAAGAAGTTTTCATAATTTTTAATAGTATTATTTGCCTTCTTTAGGTCTTCTTTCATTTCTAAGTACTGGTGTTCACTATGTTTTCTTATTTTCTCTACTTTCTCTTCCCAGTCTTTTGCTTTCTCTTCCCACTCTTTTATTTTTACCCTCTCATTTTCCAATTCTTTCTTTAACTCATTGTTTACCTGTGCAACATTCTCCAAGTTTTTGTATAAATTTACTGAAGAGGCTTTTTCATCTTGAAGTTTTTTATCCCTTTTTTCATATTATTTCTTTAACTCATTGTTTACCTGTGCAGCATTCTCCAAGTTTTTGTATAAATTTAATAAAGAGGCTTTCTCATCCTGAAGTTTTTTATCCCTTTTTTCCAATTTTTCCCTCAAAGTTTTCAGTTCTGCGTCCATATGTTCTTGCTATTCAATTGCTTCTTTAGAGCCAGAGGATGAATTTTTTATCCTTTTCTCTAATTCTTTGCACCTGTTTATTGTTGCTTTCTCACTTGCCTTTACATTTGCCAGGTCTGCCTTTAACTTATCTATTATGCCCTGAAGCTTTCCTTTCTCTCTCTCCAACTTCATCACTGAACTGTAGACCACTTGGTTGGTCATTTTGGACACATTTATCTTGTCCACATTTTTAATTTTGGATAAATCCATTTGGAGGGTGCTAACTTGAAATTCAGATGGATCTAACTGACTCTCTGGTGGATTGTTATCTCTAGTTGGGGGCATAACAACCATGAATTCCATCATATCTTTATTCAGGTCATATGTGGTTAATAACCTGTTGGATGCAGGTTCTGCATCATGAGCTGCAGCAATTGCTTCCATCTTCATTGTCTTACTATTTCATCTATTCTTGTTTTTTGATTTTTCATACTTAGTTACAAATTCATTGTAATGAAAATCAAGATTTTGTGAGACAATTGAATGTTTGAATGGTGAAATAGCACTTGCACTGATGTACAAGCTTCCACCAATACCATGAGGATTACCAACACCTAGACCCATTACAAGGTTTGTGGACTATTCTGAGGGTTTTGTCTTGAAGGATGGGCAATTGTTGGACTCACAGTCACCATTGGCACTGTTGTACTAGTACTACTACTAATACTTGTCATAACCTTTTGCTTCTTTACACTTTCTTGACCTTCGGGACCAACCTTTCTTGCATCTACATATTGATATAATATCCTTTTCGGACCACTACTTTTAGTTGTACAAATGATACTGCCAGCTGTGGGAGTGACAATTGATTCAGATTGAATTTGAGTGCTTGGAACAGCTGGAAGTGGAACTCTATTTGAAGCAGAAATAGATGGAATTAACTGAGTTGAAACCAATGTGAATGGAATTGACTGAGTTGATGATTGATCTCCATGCCCAAGGCCTAGTTTCTGACCATGTTTTGGTGCTACAGCTGGTGGTTCAGGTGCATACCAAACCCCTTCTCCACTGGGACCCAGACCACCAGAACCTTGGTAGCCCATTTTTTCTACAATTTCTGCCCCTTTGCTATATAGAAGTTTGGTGGATGCATCAACTCCTCTCTTAATTGTTGTACTAGATGAGGGATTCAAAGAATCCTAGTCATCATAATCATCATCATTATCATTGTGATATGCTTCAGTTGGATGCTCCTTATTCCAAAATTCATTAAACATTGTATCCTCTTCCACCTCATTAAGATCTGCAGAGGTCTTTGGCTCACCGAGATTCTTCCTCATTTCCCAAAATTCAAAAATTTTGGTTCGACTCCATCTAGCATCTATACATTCATTCATTAGCTCTTTTGGAATACGTTTTGTAGATGGTTTATCAGCTTTCTTGTAGAAATTGGACGATGTCATGGCCTGTACTTTTCCTTTCTATTTGTGCAATGCCATTATTTGTGATGACAATTCCTGTATTGACATATTATTTTCAGTAGCATATTTCTCCATCTATTTTTTAACCTCCTCCCAGGAGTCCATGTTTTTAAAATTTTCAATCAAAGGCATACTTTCATGTTGATATTTGCTTGCAGAGTTCCCATTGTCTTTAAGCCTTGCTCCAATTATGTTCAGTGGATCATACTACCAGTGACTATCAACATCAAATCAAAAAATTGAAAAAAAGGCTTCTGCCACTTTGAATCCTCTTCTCTCAAATGTGAACCCTCCAAAGTAGAATGGCAAGGAGGGAAATATCATTTTCTTTTGCTGACCATTAAAGAGTACATCTATGCTCTCCATTTTTCATACATATTCCAATGCAAATACCCTCTCTGTTACATGTATTGGAAGTTTGTAGGGTTCTACCCATGAACTGTAAAACCTTAACACAGTGTACTCTTCCATTAAGTACCAGTCAGCCAATTGTAGTTGACTTCCGAGTTGAATGCAATTTCTACAAGTAACAGGCAATCTAGGCATTGGAGTGCCTATAATTTTATGGTACATTGGTGCCAAAAATAAGTCTACAAAATTGTTGTAGTTCCTTCTATTATCAATCATCCTTATTTGAGGTGTCCACTCATATATTGGATTTTGGCCTTCAGTTAGACTGCAAAGCTTGTTTGCCTGAAATAATGCACGATGCTTTGCTAGGAGAAGATAGCACAAGTAGGTTGTGAATCTAAATGTCTTCTCTAAACCTCTTTGAATCATTAGTAATTGATCTTGCATGCAACGAACAATGTGCTCAATAAAATAATATTTTACTGGTTCTCTTTCAAAATGAATATGATAAAGAATTTCAAGAATGCTGGCACCCACTTGTTTGTTACTATCGAATCCCAAACAAAATGCTAGCAAGGAAATATTGTCCTATGCCCATGGCACAAAAATTTCATAATCATAAGGAGGCCTATGATCTGAACTCAGACTACAACCGCTTGTTATTCCTCTGATATAAGAATCTCTCTGTTTTGCATCTAATTTTTCATAATCCTCTGCCAGCTTTCCCAAGTCAATGTGTACGTTTGAGTGTTGTTGTTGAAACCCTAGGTTCAACAGACTAGCAAATTCACTCTCAGTTATGGACAAAATTTCCTCTTGAGTATTTTTATTCACAATTGCTTTTCTATTTTCATCATAATTTTCGGCGCAGAACATAACAATTTCTGGGCAAGGGAATACTTGAGGTAACACCATGTGTGCCGACCCAGCTTCCCACGGTGCAATTTTATTTGCAGTTGCATTTACCCTAGGGTTAAATGAATAAAATTTTGAAGCCTTATTTGGATGGTTCCACTTGTTTTCAAGTGCAAATCTAATCTCCATTATACCCTTATTTCCATGAATAACAAGATCATGTATATCATGGAATAAATCACTGAAACCTGGTGTTTTAAGCATATTGTGGAATTCTATTATTTTTCCCATCATGTTATTCTTGGTATTTGTAGCTACAAGCCTACAGGGGTGATTCAAAATGAAAACCTAACAAACTAAATTTTTTTTATATAATATAAACAGTAAAGTTGTAAATCAAGAGACTTGAAAAATTTAAAATGCAGGATGTAGATTTTTAGGATTTTAGTAGTTACACTTACCTATTGACGTTCACATTGCCCTTAGTTTCAATTTTTGTAGAGAGTTGAGAGACTTTGTAGTTTGTTGCTATCCTCGGACCTCAATCCTCAACCTAGAAATTAAGAATCTGTAACTTTGTTGCGCTGTAAGTTTGTAAATTGTAAGTGGAATGTGATTATGTCAATGTGTTAACTGAGCAGTGACACGTGTCATGATTCCAAGATGCATTTCAAAAGATAGGGTGTCTTTTTTCTTTCGGCCTGAAACTCAACTTTAGTCGTTGATCTATAAACATCCAACGACAATGGTGAATGGTGTGGTACTAGTGGCCCTGTGGGTCATGGTTCCCATTAACTAGGCTAGTTAGGATGACTCACATCATGAGTCAGATGTGTCAGTGTCACGTCACCACCAAATTGAAAGGACATTGTTATTTGTTGGTCGACCAAGGAGTTTAGTGACACGTGTAATGATTCCAAGACGCATTTGAAAAGATAGGGTTTCTTTTTCCTTTCAGCCCAAAACTCAACTTTGGTCATTGATCTATAAACATCCAATGACAATGGTGAATGGTGTGGTGGCCGCATAGACCATGGGTCCCATTAACTAATCTAGTCAGGATGACTCACATCACAAGTCAGACGTGTCAGTCTCACGTCATCACCAAATTGAAATGACATTGTTCAATGTCATTTGTTGGTAGACCAATGACCGTGCGAGGTGTTAAGTGACACGTGTCATGATTTCAAGATGCGTTTGAAAAGATGGGGTTTCTTTTCCCTTTCGGCCTGAAACTCAACTTCGGTCGTTGATGTATAATAATCCAATGGTAATAGTGAATGGTATTGGTGTACTATTTTTTGTAAGTTGAAATATATTTCATATTTTATGATGTTACAAATTATAAATATAAGATATAAGTTTTTTTCATTTATATATGTTTAAATTATACTATGTTAGTTTACCATAATAAGAGTTAAAAAAATTACATGTGAAAAGTAATGTTCAAATTCTATATTATAATTTGTGAATATTTTTTAATGGAGAGTAATTATTTAAGTATTTAAACATCAATCTCATTCGTAGAGATATAATTGTACTTCAGACTATGTAATAAATTAAATGTGGGAGACACCATTTTAAAAAATTTATTAAACTACAGTTTCAATTAGTGAAGTTTAATTGTAATAGATATCTGAAGGAGGATATTTGTCGGTTATTTTATATATATTAAAATAAATATAGATAAGCTAGTCTATAGATAACTGATAAAGCATTGAAGCAAGTAATTAAAATATTGCAATCATGGTTACAAAGAAGTATAAAATATTAAAAACCATTTTTGCAATCACGGTTACAGAGAAGAAATATTGCAATCATGGTTACACAAAGCACAAATTGAAATGAGGTAAAGCTTGCAAAATTTCCATTGTATTTTTCATAAAATTATATTTACATTCTCGACTTCATACTATGTCTATAAACAAAAAGAAACATACTCGACTTGATACTATGTCTATAAACATATTATATTTACATTCTCGACTTGATACTATGTCTATAAACAAAAAAAAAAAACCGTAAATGACTATAGTACCAGTACTAGTACAAGGTAAGCTTTTAATATTTATAAAAAAAAAAAATTTATAAAGAAAAATCAATTGCGCCCTTCTGTGTAGAATTTTGCAGAGAGAATTAGCTGCATGAATTCGTCAAGCCACACAAATTGCCCCACCTGAGCCTCCTCTATGTCAAGCTCAAACCACTTACGGAGAAAACCCCTGGCAATCAGCACCCATTTCCTATGGCACTTCAATTGCCCAGCAGTCAGGCACAAAAGAAAAGGTTGCATGGCCACATTCTAGCCTGGGAGGAGAAGCTTGTGTATTTGACTTGCCCTAGGGATCCCCACCCCTAATTCAGCAAAGATGACAACTTGAACGTCGTCCCCCAAGTATTCCTCTTTGAATACCCTCCTCAGCAGCATCACCATGTCAACCTTCGGTCCTCCAAGGTCCATAAGGGAAGCCAAAAAATGAGACGTAATGTCCGTGGCTACCCGGTACCTATCTTCATTGTCAAGAAACTCTCAGCCCAACACCATTCTGACAGCCTTTGTAACGAAAGGCCCACCATCCTTACAAATTGATGCTAAAAATTCATCAGAAAAGGAACCCAGAAAGGCCTTCTGGGCCTTCTCAGAAGTGCATCTAAGACAAATGGGAGTGTCCATCTTAGATTACTTGCAGACTGTAAAACTTAAAATAGTAAAACTAGAAAATTTAAAAACAAATTACTTGTAGAATGCGTCACTACAGACCCTAAACAAACAATCAATCAATGTCGATGAATAATGAAGCTAGATCGTCTATAAATAGCCCTTGAATCCTTGATCATTACTTACCAATCAATTATTTCTATCTTAATGGTATTAAATACATTGTCCTCGATATGCCTCTAAATCTTGCACAAAAATCTTTTCCCTAAATACATGCGTGTGAGAATTGAAAATTTTGTCCTTAATCTTTCACATCTGGCAGTAAATCTTTTCTATCGATAAAAAATTGTCAAAAATCGGCTGTACAATTTGGGAAGTGGTGTGTGGTAGCCAAAGAATGTCGTTGTCACTAACACGGCATTTAATTCTTTCCTGGTTAAGTGCTTTTAAAACTCTGTAGACAACTTACCTTGATACGATCATACGTGTCAACATTCTGGTTAAGTGCTTTTAATACTCTGCAGACAACTTACCTTGATACGTGTCAACATTTCGGTGACTACCTCGACAATTCTTCTTCCTTCAAGAAATGTTGGCTGAAATTAAACCTCAGCCATTGATCTTGGATCATCAGACGGTCTGAGTTCTCAAATAATACATTTAACATAATTACAGTGGTAGTGGCAAAGATTATGGTAGTGGCAAATAATACATTATGCTTCCATAATATAAGGTCAAACAACCACGTCTTTAAACCATCACTTGCCAGTTGCCAATAATTTATGTATGTTATGTATGCTAGGTTAGGCTACTTATTTCCCATCTTTTGAACGATTAGGCTACTTATGCCAATAATTTATTTATTTTTCCATAATTAACGAACGAATAATTTTTTCACCCTTCAAAAGAAAAGTATTCGCCTCAAATATTAAAATTTTTTACTTGAAAAGAAAATTATTCGCCTCAAATATTATAATTTTTTACTTGAAAAGAAAATTATTCGCCAGCAATTTATGAAATTTTCAATCCGGGGGGAAAAAATCGCCAATACAAACTATGAAAAATCGTGGATTTGGAAAAAAAAATCGCCTAGATTAAAACAAATTACCCCCTAAAATAATGTACAATTCGCCAAGACTTTACACTTTTTCCTAAAAGGGGGTTTCTTAAAGTTATCCCTGGTAATGGATATGATTTTTTCTACTTGCAATAAGAGGCATTAGTATCCTAGTACAATATCTTAAATGATTTGATTATAAAAGTTCACAAAATGACCACATAATGTATTTTGAACTGAAAGCTAGTGAGGTTAATATGTATCAAAGGATGTCATGGTTAAAATTTTATTAAGAATCAAAGAAGATCACAATCACAACAAGATATTTCCTTAGTGTTTCTATGATAAGTCAGTAGATTGATAAATCCATCCTTAGAAATATGAATCAATTGAATATCAATTCTATTAACATGAGGAACATGACAGTTGTGAAAGGATAGAGAAATAGCTACTCAAGATAAGACCTTTTTTTCTTCCTTACACACAATTGAGATAAGTGTTTGCTTCCTTATTTTGTGTTGCATATCTACCAGGGTGGTTGTGCTATGTTTTCTTGAAATTTTTGTAAAGTACTTTTAATGAACCTTTTACATGCAAATTAACAACTATTACATTCTATTTCATGACATCCCTTCTAAAATTTCTATCAAATGACTCACATTCCTTGTCTTTGCTTTTGTATTTGGTGTGTATTTTTACTAGTCCAATCCCAACTATAATTTTCTACTTTTGATGTGCTTTGATGAATGTTCATATTCTTTTATTTATATTTATTCACAAGAATCAATTTTTTTGATGAAATTTGAAAATTGAAGTTATAATATGCATTACTATAACCTCTATTTGTATGAAGCGACTTCTACCCACAATTAATATTTTGAAATCATGTTATAAATATTTCATTTCAATATCCACAACATGAAGTTGTAGGTTGTGGGAAGAATATTTAAACTGGCTAATCATATTCATAAATACTTTTAGCAGAAAATTAAAATTTGATGAAATCCGCAAAGCTAAATCATAACATGCACTATTAAAACATTCGTTTGTATAAATTATTTCCTACCCATGATCTATATCCCAAAATCATGTGATAGGTCTTCCATTTTGATGCATGTATCAGAAAGTTGTAAGCCATGGGAAGTAAATTTAAACTAGCTAATTATATTAATCTAAAAAAAATTAATACTTTTAGTAGAAAAAATCATATTTGATGAGATATATAAAGTGAATGCATAACATGCACTATTATAACTTGTGTTTGTATAACATGTTCTCCACCCACATTCCATATCCTAAAATTTTGAACATATAAATCTTTCATTTCAATACCCATATCATAAAGTTGTTATGTAGACATGGTGGGGAGTTAATTTAAATAAGTTGATTATCTTCATGTAAAATTCTTAAATATTTATTTGTCAAATATATTTTAAGCTATTTGCAATCATCACATTCAAAGGTATTTGGTGATCTAGATTTCATCAAAAACTAAGAATGATTCCTATGAACTTAGTTGATGCCAAAGAGGTTCCTAGGGAAACCTCCAACACCAAAGATGTTCCTAGGAATCAACAATATATTAGAACAATGCCTAAAAAGATTTTAAATAATTTTAAACAAAATCATTTATGTTATTTGGCCTTTTATGATTTATTGAGGCTTGGCTAGGTGTTTCATAATAATGAAGATTTGATGTAGAGGCTAGTGGATCACTCTTCAACTCTCCAAATCAAATGTTAAAAGACTCTATTTGGTTGTGAGATATAACTACTCACATCATGCATCCCAACCTAGTTAACCACTCACCCAAATACTAAGTCACTTCAAAGATCCAATTCAAGACCTCTCAATGGTCATTACTCTTTCATTATCTAACTTCTCCTCCACCATACTCTACATCCTAAGGTCTGCACCCACTCAATTGAACCATCCATACTTATTTGATTATGTCATGTGATTGTCCTACAATGAAAGTGAGGACCTATCTCTGAAACAATCACAAAATAAGAATAGAGAAAGTGCCCCTTCCATTCTAGACACTGAAATTATTTTGATAATTCCCCTCTTGAGACTCCTAAGGCTCTGTCCACCATTGTCCAACCTAAAATCTTTATGTACCACACCCCCAAATGAAAATAAACAAGTCTTCAACGTATTGTCGTAACTGTGACAATCTAAACAATTCTTTGTACCTTCACTACCTAGCCCTACCCTTGGGAACCCTACCTCTCTCAAGACCTTAGACTTGAAGTATACTCTCCCTCCAACACTCATTCAAGTTTTGAATACCATAACTCTCATCATTCTAGTGGACAAGCCTTCAAACTTTTATTGTGACAGTTAGAACCCTTCTTTTTGAGATTGTATAGTCACTTCTTTCTTGCACTCAAGCACGTGCCAAAAACTGCATAGTCTCCTACAATATCGAGGATATGTAATTTACATTGTCCCCCATCTTCCTAATGAGTTTCTGAAAATTGTACCTATTTGAAGACACAACACTTTAGTAAAACATTAGAGGTTAGCAAATCCAAAAATCTGCAAATAAAACAAATAATGCTAACCAGGTGATTTACTGTCTTCTAATAAGTGTGAGATTGATATTCTTAGAATTAGACCGATACTAGTAATAATGCAACACCTAAATGAAGGATTTAATGGTGAAAGATGGATGAAAGATGAATGCAGATTAATCTATTTTTTTATTTTTCTATGCAATATGTATAAAAACTGTATGAGAATTGATCTAAAAATGAATTGAATGGAAATGAATGCAAATTTAATATGGAATTGCTATGAAAATGAATGAAAAAAAGAATCAAAGAAATAGCACAATTTCACCAAATCACTAGATTGCACAAGCCAGATTCTCCAAATTCGCAGGTGTGTCTTTGAAGGACTGAGCCTCGTTTATATAGAAATCCAAGTTCTATGAGGACTTGTAGAAAGCCAAAAGTATCTCCCTGATCAAATCAGATTGATTGTTGAGTTTTAGAAAATCAGAACTAGTTAACTCATAAAATCATGCAAAATCAGCTTTTTAACTCGAATTAGAGTTTAGATCACTTTTTCAACTCACAATCACATGTTGAGTTCAAAAAGTTAACAAATTGAATTGATTTTCTGATTCAGAGTTTAACTAATTTTTTAATGTGCATGGATAATTATGAATTTATTTAATAATTCAAGTGATTTAATCTCAACTTAACTAATTTTTGAATAAAAATAACTGATTTATGGGTTAATCAATTATTTAATCAAACTTTATCCCAAAACTATATCATTAAATTTGACAACTTGATGTAATTAATTAAATAAATGTTCAATTGATTATTTTAGAAATTTGATTTATTGTCAAATAAAAATAATATTAATCAGGAATAAATGTAATTAAATCTAATTAAATAATTAGGTGGTAGAATTGAGTTTAATTAATCAAATATTCAACATATTCAATTAATTGACTTTTAGGATAAATAATGTCATTTATCGCCAAATAATATTTAATTAAAGACAATTAGGATAGATTAGGAATATTCAAGAATATTCCCCGATGCAAGATTGAGATAAGATCGATTAGGGTTTTGATAGTTCGATGTGCAGATGTGCCTTTGGTTAGGACTTTTATATCAATTTCGATTGATTTGTCGATGTAGGGGGTCAATGGTCCTATAGCCCATTTTTGGGGTATTACATTTTGACCCTCTTTAAATTATTGTGTGAAGTGCAGTGGTTCAAAGATTAATCTATTTTTGATGATGATGAGGACTTAGTTATGTGGTGGAGAAACTGATCCTAAAAGATTAATCGATTCTGAGACAGAAATCGATTGAAAGATTTTAAGATTTGGTGATTTAGGTCGTGATTGACCAAAGAATTGAGATGATGCTAACTATATCAACAATGAACCAGTGATTACGAAGAAGTATCAAAACACCTAATTCTGAACCTTATGATTACGAAGAAGTGATTGTCTTGACTCCAAACCTGATTGTCCAAAGGAATCTAAAGGATGCCAAATCTAAACCCTTTAGCTATGAAGAATCAAGGAAATAACACCAATGAACTGATGGTTACGAAGAGCTGACATAATTTACAAGTTGTGAGAGAAAACCAGATTGATATAGATTTTGATGAATCTGATATGCCCCAAGCAATGTGCCCCAAGCGATGAGGACTTTTGATGAATCAACAACTAGATGTGGTTGTTGTCTTGATCACTGAAAGAAATTTAATTGACATATTTGATTAATGATGTGCAATACCATGCCCCCTTCGGGATAAAAATCAAAATTTGGCAAGAAAGCCAGCATGAATTAGTTTAGAGGGGACGTAATTAGTTTTTGAAGTGGTTTTACACGTCTAGAGATGCGTTCTACATCATTTGGAGGTTTGGTTGACCAAGTTTGACTAGGTTTGACCATGAGGTGACCATGGTTGACCAAGTTGAAATTTTGATAGTTTGATGTTAGATAATTAGTTAAGTTGAATGCTAGATTTCATTGATATTTTGAAGGTCAATTATGCAAGTAGTCAGTTGTCGTGGGTCTGAAAATTTTTAATCATGATTTTGACAAAGTAAATGATCTCAGATTTTGATTTTGTTCCTGAAATAGGTTCAGAATGTCAAAATTAGCCAGGGCTGTAATTTTCACACAAAATAGAGCACTTTGAAAAATTAGGTCAAAACCTATATCAAACTTCATGCTTTATTCAAATTATGAGAAAGATGTAACCGTACAGAATGCAAATGCAGATGAAATGCAAGACCTAGGACTTAGTCACTGATCATATGTTGGTCTTTTATCATCATTGAATATTTTTAGGTAACACCGAATAATCAATGTAATGTTAACTAGTTAGACAACCATGAACATATGAATATGGATTTTTATTTTGATATGTCGGATTTAGATATAAGCATCAAGGCAAAAAAGCTAGGATGACCTAAATATCACATCCATTTTGATATAGCAATTTGTATAAGCATCAAAACATAAATGTTGTGATGACCTGAATATGCCTTGTGGACAAACACACCAAGTAGTTGTAGAAATCATTCTATTTCCAATGTGAATTACCAGCAGTGACCCTTTATCGTTCACATCCTTGGGTAGTAGATTGTTTCACAATAGGATTAAGAAATCATTCAAAAAGATAATAGTTAAATCAAAATTCCTTGAAGCATCTGGGTATCGATGGTCGAGGTACACATGACCATACAATGCATGATGGAGGCACTTATAGTGGACACTAATTCAATCTAGAATTTCCAAAGTTGTTAGATTTTCACATACAAGCATAAGACAAATAAAAGATTATGTCCCTAGTCATCACTCTCTAAATCCTATGAAGGACATCATCAAAGAGCTCGAGGGGAAAGAATATGTAGAAATCCCAATGTGAATCAGTTAGCATACAAAAAGATTTAAGCATGTCACAAAAATTGTTTTTAGTTTGTTGTTGTTGTTTATTTGTGTTTTTGTAAGGTGCAAAAATCCTTTCCTGGTGAGGAGATTGACTGACTGACTCAGACATAGCTTTGGAAGGACCTTGACTGGATATGACTCATTTAAAGATACTAAGGACTTTAGGATAGAACATTGATTTCCCCCAAGTTGAAACTTTGATAGGGCACTTATGCTTTTCCTGGATGGTGCTTAGATCGACTTTATTTAAAATAGGACACAAAAGAAAACTAGAAGATATATATAAGCTAAAGCAATACTGAAAGCTAGGAAATACCAAGATTGCATTGATAGATGGAGCATTTTGATACAAGTGGCATCTATTTGCTAGGTTTTCACCATCCTGGTAGAGATTCTATTTTTGCTACCAAGGTGCCTGTTTACTAGGTTTTCACCAGGGCACTTTTGTTTTTGTTTTTGTTTTTTTTCTTTTTTTTTGTACTTTTCATCTTTTTTTTTGGTACTTTTATATTTTTCTAATTTTTATGCTTTTTTTAGGACATTTAACCATAGAGTGAATTCCTTAGGTGTAGAATTTCTTTAGATGGAGAACGTTGATTGGTTCTCAGAGTTGTTCTCCTTCAGTCATTGAGAGTTGATAGGCTCCAGAGCCCAAAACAACAGTGATAATTAAGGGACCTAGCCGGTTGGGTTCAAACTTCCCCTTGCGTTCTCTATGGGATTAATTTTTAGTATTCTCTCTCAGGACTAGATCACCAACCTAAAATTCTCTATGTGAATTTCTTGTTGTAGCCTCTAGACATTCTTTTCTGTTATAATCTAAGATGGTCATATGTAGCTTGTCTGCACTCATCTAGTAGTTCAAGTTCTTCTAACCTAGACACTCTGTAATCATCATCGGTTATTAGACCATGCATTCTGATTCATAGTGATGGGATTTCAACCTCAATAGGTAGAACCGCTTAAACCCCATATACTAAAGCAAAAGGAGTAGCCCTAGTGGGCATTCTAATACTTGTTCTATATGCCCAAAGAGCTGGATTTATCATCAAATACCATTCTCTTCCTGTCTTGTTGACTGTGCGATGCAAGATTTTCAATAAGTTTTTATTGGATGCTTCAGCTTGTCTGTTCCCTTGAGGATAGTAAATGAATGACCAACATCGAGTGATCTTGAATTTAGAGCATAAGGAATCTAGGTCCTTGTTCTTGAATTGGCCTCCATTGTCTGTGATAACAGAGAGTGGGATACCATACTAACAAATGATGTAGTTCAGGATGAACATTGAGATTTTTTTTCCAGTTGCTTGTGTCAAAGGCGCTGCTTCTACCTATTTTGTGAAATAATATGTTGTTGTGATGATATGGGTGTGACCATTTGACGAATGTGGATAAATAGCTCCTATGAGATCAAATGCCCACTGTTGAAAAGGCCATTATGTTGTAAAGTGAATCAAATCTCTCCCTGGACCTGGCACTTTTGACAATTCTTAGCATATTCTACGACCTCTTTTTCCATATCTGGCCAATAGTACCCAGCCCTAATGAGTTTTCAAGCTAGTTTTAAACCATTGGAATGTGATCCAAAAATACCTTTGTGGACTTCCTCTAATGCACATTAAGACTCTTCACATTCTAAACATCTAAGAAGTGTACCATCTAGACTCCATTTGTATAGATCATTACCAATGATGACATACCGTGATGTGTTTCGGATAAGGTAACATTTTTAATGAGGATTAAAGGAATCAGGAATGATTTGGTCTTGAAGGTAGGAATATAGGTGTTGGTAGTGAGAGGAATCATGACCTACAATGGTGCATATCATGTGGGTTTATGGGAAATCATAGGTAGGGAATGATAGTGCTTCCACCAGGAACTCGTAGTGTAGCTCATGTTTGGGTTGTTGTAGTAAAGATGATAGTGTTCCTATAGCATCAGTAGCCTTGATCTCCATTCTAGGAATCTATTCAAATGTGATAGATATGAAGTATTTCTTTGTCATCTACCATGCATTTGTATGGAACAAGTTTCTCATCCTTTGTTTGATACACATCATTGACTTGGTGTATGACCAGTTGTGACTCGCCATGAATGTGTAATTTTGTTACTCTCCATTCTAGTGCTATCTTCATACCATTCATTAAAGCTTTATACTCAGCTATGTTGTTAGTACAAGGGAATTTGATCCTGAATGCTTTTGGAATGGAGTAACCTTGAGGTGTTATGAATAATATACCAGCTCCAGATCCATTTTGTGCGTAGGATCCATCAAAAAATGGTTTCCAAGTTCTAGAAGATAGGTGCATAATAAAGGAACTAGGAAATTCCATTTGCATTGGTTGATCATCAAAAATTGTTGCTTCAGCTAATTGATCAGCAATGACTTGTCCTTTGATAGCTTTTATCTTAACATATTCTATGTCAAATTCGCTCAATAGCATGACCCATTTTGCTAGTCTACCGGTGAGGGCATCTTTTCTCAATAAATACTTCAGTGGATCAATCTCTGCTATTAATTATGTAGTATGAGATAACCTGTCATGTCTCAACTTTTGTGAAGCAAAGATGACAGCTAGACATGCTTTTTCTATCATGGAGTAGTTCTTCTCGTAAGCTACTAGTATTCTATTGATGTAGTAGATAGCCCTCTCCTTCTTGTTTTCATCATGTTGTGCTAGTAATGCCCCTAGTGATGTATATGTGGTGGAGACATATAATATCAATGGCTTCCCTTGAATAGAAGGCATCAGAATAGGAGGATTTTCCAAATATTGCTT
This sequence comes from Chamaecyparis obtusa, assembly GCA_027943335.1. NCBI lineage: Eukaryota > Viridiplantae > Streptophyta > Pinopsida > Cupressales > Cupressaceae > Chamaecyparis > Chamaecyparis obtusa. Next base: position 2,023,572 of record BSBK01000638.1, on the reverse strand, counting down.
GATATGATTGAAGTTCTTTTCACATTCTTCACTCCATGAGAATGTCACACCTTTCTGTAATGTCTTTGTGAAAGGTTGTGATATGTTTGCTAGCTAAGATATGAAGTGTCCATGATTTCTTTGACTTTTTCTAGATCTACTTCAATTCCTTTCTTTGAAACAGTGTATCCTAGAAATTTTCCTAAAATGACACCAAAGGCACATTTTTTAGGGTTCAATTTGAGACTAAACTTTTCCATCCGATCCAGTATTTTTCTTAAGTCTACTAGATTTTCAGATCTGATCATTGATTTAGCTAAGGTGTCATCAACATAGTCCTCCATAGTTTGATGCATCATATCATGAAAAATTGATGTCATAGCTCATTGATATGTAGCACCAACATTCTTAAGACCAAATGGCATGACGTTCCAGCAAAAAGTACCCTGTGCACAAGTAAAAGTTGTTTTCTCTTGATCTTCTAGAGAAATCTTGATTTGGTTGTATCCAAAGAAACCATCCATTAAAGAGTACATTTCAAAGCCCACAGTCATATCCACTATCATATCGATGTTTGGTAGTGGAAATTCATCCTTAGGATATGCTTTGTTTACATCTCTAAAGTCTGTGTATACTCTTATTGATTTATCTGGTTTTGAAATTGGAACTATGTTTGAGATCCACTCTGCACAATCTATGACTTGAATAAATCCATCTTTTAGTATATTTTCTAGCTCATCTTTGACTAGGAGTGCAACATGTGGATGCATTTTTTCCAACTTTTGTTTAATAGGTTTGACTCCTAAAGCTATAGAAAGATGATGCATGATGAGATTAGGATCTAACCCTAGCATATCTAAATATTTCCATTCAAAGTTGATCTTCTTCTCTATTAAAATTTATATAAATGCTTGATTTTTTTCTTCAGATAGAGATTGAGCTACATGAATCAACTATGGTTCTTCTATGGTACCCAAATTGATAGACTGAGTGGGTTCTATCAATACTGGAGATTTGTCCTATAAATGACTCGAAAGGACATCAAATATCTCATCCTTAGGCACCTCAGAGAGGTTTTCACCTTTGAATACATCTTTTTTTTTATACTATTTTACGTTCTGAGACTACCACATAGTGGTTTTCACCCTCAAAACTCCTTTTCTTTTTATTTTTGTTCTTTTGACTAAGATATTTGATATCCTACTCCATCATGCTAATGCTAGGCTCATTGATGGAAGTCATCATAGGTTCTACTGCATGGAGGTAACATGGAAGATCATAGTCTATTCAAAAAGTATGGATGTCTTGGTTGGGATCACTGGACATTTGGTCAATAAGCTCAGGATGTTGGATAGTAAGCTCTAGAAAGGATTTGCTAATCATGTTTACACATATGGTGTTTTCATCATTAGTTATGATTCAACTTGTAAATCTGAAGGTGATATTACTACTGAAGATATTCAATTCGTTATTCATCTCAACGTCATTATTGGACCCATCATTGGTGATAAATGAATCAGACCCACAAGCTTCATCATTTCATTCTAGACTCATGTCGAATGTAGGTGCGTATCGGTGAATGACATCTATATGTTTTTTGTGATAAGCTCATCATCTTCTGGGAAAATTCCCCATTCACGATCATTTGATTCTTCATTTGGATCTCTGGGATAATCAAGAATATGTGTGAAATCAAGATGGAATCCCCAAGCAGGGTTTCCTTCAGAGTCCGAGTAGAAATCATATTCATGGGATTCTATCTCAGAATCACTATTGTATCCCAAATGTTCAGCTATTGTGATTGGTTCACTTTCTTCTTCTTGTTTGTTTTTAGCAGTCGGTTCTTGTGGAGCGACTGTCTCTTGTTCAGTAGTAGGTTCTTGTGTATCTACTACGTTGATTTTTTTAGGTTCATTTTCCTCCCTGAGAATGTCTAAGATGTTTTGAGGAATGCATTCATAGGGAAAAACATTTGTAGCATCAGATTCATCACTGTCTTCATGGTGTGTTTCCTCTTCTTTAGTTTGATCCAGTCCTAGTTCTATCTATTCTATCACATGAGAAGAGTTTCCATTGAGATGGAAAGGTTTCCTCTAATAACCTAGACCTATAGTATCCTTGTTTGTCTGGCCATAGTGTGAAATGGGTGATATGATACCTTTACCTCATGTTCCCAGAGGTCCTTTTCCAGTATATCCCATTTTAGTCATCAGTTTGTGTCCTAGTCCATATGATTTTGAAGGAACTTTTGGTTAATAGACTCACATTTTTGAATTGTTTGGGATTGAGAATCATCCTTGTATAATCAGGCAAGCACAACTTCCTCTTCATCAGATTCTTGTTTTGACACTTTTTCTGTGATAAAGCTTCCATTAAAGATAACCCGAGGTTCTTTAGTTGATAGTCTTGCTTTCTCAAAAGGTTGTCCATATGATTTTGGTGAAAGCAAGAGAGATGTGAGAGATAGGAATGGTTCCATAGTATATTCTCCCATACCTATAGCTTTGATCTTGACTCCTTTTGATAGGTCTTCCATTTTAGATGTAGATTCTATGTCTATTTATTTGGTAGAAGACTCTCTATTATGTGGAACCAGTTTATCTGAACTTTCTTTTAAGGCATTGCAAGATGTTGATGTGTCTACAGGTATAGTGACCTCTACTCAATCGTAGGGAAATTTTAGACATTGATGGTATGTTAATGGAATATCTTGCATTTTGTGTATCCAGGGTCTTCCTAGAAGAATGTTATAGGCCAGTGGAAGATCTAATACTTGGCAGGTGATATCTCTAATGACAGGTCCAGTTCTGATAGATAGCACAATGAATCCTTTGGGATTTCTTTCTTTTTCATCATATTCTTTTATGGTTATCTTCTTTTCAGGATCTATAGCATCATCTGAAAATCCTAGTTGTGTAACCAATTTGTAGGAACAGATATTTAGACTAGCACCTCCATCTATCAACACACATTTGACATGATAGTTTTGGATCAAGACTTTGATATGCAAGGGCTGGTTATGTGGGTGACTCAACGAGTTGTCATCTTCTTCTAAAAAGGATATATAATGAGGGGATGTAAAATGACCCACCATTGTTTGGAATCTATCAAGATTAAGATCTTCAGGAACATTAGAGCCAATCAGAGCTTTATCCAAGATTTCACGATGAGGAGAGATGCGGAGCAACTCGAATATAGAGATTTTAGCATTAGTGTGTTGCAATTGTTAGACAATGCTATATGATATCTCTTTGGACTCTTTGGAATTGGAAGATTTGTCATTTATTTAGATGTTGATTCCAGATTGGATGGAACCTTCAGGGCATTTGATGAACCCGAGTTTTGTCCTTGGAGATTTGCTTGAGTTTGAGATCGAGCAACTGCATTAGTAGTTTGATTATCTATGTCCTTTTTTACAATAGTGATGACATTAAAGTGTTAAGATAAGCATGGTTCTACCATGTTGATGACATCATTGTGACTAGAGTAAGTGTAATTGACTTTGGCACCTGGGTAAAAGTACAAAGCTGTGTCACACTTTTTATAAAGGAAAAGGTCAACAACACACAAAATTTTTAACTTTAACGACATAAAAATGACATTTATGTTTAAAATTTGGAGATGATGTAAACTAATGAAATGTGTAAAAGTGGATGAAGTTTATGCCTATAATTTTTTTAATTTTTTTTAACAAGAATTCACATAGTTTTTAAATTTTTTAAGTCCATTTTTTACTTGCTGAAAAATGCTGAAAAATGAGGGTCTTGTCTTCACCAAAAAAGTATATGCAAATAATCTTTTTTTCCTTTGATTTCAAAATATGTCATAGATAAAATGTACAGCTAGTGCACAAAAGAAGAAAAATTAGTTTTCAATTTATATTTTCTCTGTTATAACTACTCAAAGTCGAACATACCTGAAATTGACAGTTTTCATCTCGCGTCAAATTTCCCCTATCAAATCTACACCATTTAGAAAATAAATTACACTCTTAAAGATAACTCTCTCCTCTAGTGTTAAATACAAATTTTCAATTTTTTTGATAAGTTTTACTATTTTTTTCTATTTTTGAAGCATCTTGTTCTCAAATGTTAAAATATCTACTTGTAGTATTTTGAAATTATAATATATTAGATCTACTTAAAATACTATAAAAATTATATAATGATAATCTTGACTCTGCTCTAAAAAAGGGTATTTTTATATTTGTAAAAAAATATCATTAAAAATAGTAAGAGTTATTGAAACATCATTTTTCTGAAATAATTTTATTTCTTTAGTAATTGTTATAAAACATGCATTTAATAGATATTTCCAATTGGAAAAGGTGAAGAACTTATCTAACTTAGCTAGAATGAATCTAGCTAGACCATATGTTTGATAAAAAATAATTTTAGTTATAAATACTCAAATTCAGTTGTGTTGATAAGTTGTCCTGAAACGTGACACAACTTTGTGCTTTTACCCACCTGCATTAGGTTCAGAAGATGAATCTCCTTGATTATGTTTCAGAAAAGGTTTCATGAATGTTGTATGATCATTGTTGGATTTATGGTTATCAATTATAATTTCTCCAGCATCAATTTTGTCTTGAATGAGATGTTTCAGATGCATGTAGTTATTGGTTTTATGACCCTTGTTTCGATGGAAATCACAAAAATTGGTCTCTTTCCACCACTTAGGTTTGACTGTCATATGGTTTGATTTTAGGCAATGTGATGATGTTATTTTTTGAGAGAGTTTTCATGGCAGATTCCAAGGACTCACCCAAATGAGTGAACTCATGCTTTTGTTTTGTAAACCAAGATTTATAGTTAGTTGAATTCTTAGCTAATTCAGTTTCTTTCATCTCAGAAGCTTTTATGGCTTGGGTGCCAATGGTGAGATTGAATGTTGGTGCTTTAGATGGAGCACCGATGTGATCAACAACACCATCTGTGACAATGTTTTTGTTCTTCTTCCAGTTTTTGTTTTTATCTTTGTTGTTGGAACTAGAATCTGAATCATACTTGTTTTCTTTATGAAGTGACATGTCTTCCTTACAAACAAGTACATATTCAATTTTTATGGCATTTTCTACCATTTTATCAAAGGATGTATGATTTTGCATTTGCAGATGATAATTGAGTTCCAAAATCAGATTGTTGATGAAGATTTCAAGTTTCTCATTTTCTGAAATTGGTCGAGCATAGACTAAAAATTTATTCCTCCATCATTTGAGGAAAGTCAGGAAGGGTTCTCTTGAGCTTTTCTTCAGATTAGAGATATCGATCATGGTGACTAGATGTTGGATGTTGTAGGAGTATTGCTGATAAAATAGTTTAATTAGCTCCTCAAAGGTTTTGATAGTTGGAGGCATTCTAGAGAACCAATTGATGGCTACCCCTCCCAAAGATTGAGGGAAGAGACACATTAAGTATGTAGGTTCATGCATAAACTCCATGGATAGAGTACATAATTCTTTGACATGATCTTGGGGATCATAATTTCCATCATATTTGTCATATTTGGAGAGCTCCACTCTTTTTGGGAAGGGTGGAATGTACAAATTACGATCAAATGGAAATGGACATAGAGCTTCCATAGATAATTCTTTACGTTCTTTCTCCTTTTCTAGCTTGTTAAGTTTGATTTGCATAGCATGCATCAATTTTAGCATAGCTTTTATGGGAGTTTCTTCCTCTTGTGTGATGATGTCTTCAACATTGAAGTTGGGAGGAAGTTTGGCTCCTTGTCTTGCCAACTCAAGGAAGTATGTCTCTTTGTCTTCTTGTAAGAAGTGTCTCATTAGTCTTCTAAAGATATCATCCTCACAGAATCATTCGATTTCATATGGTGTGGGTTTAGGATCTCCACCATGATTGGACTAGTGACCTTGGAAGCCTTAGTTTGCTCCTCCTTGAGACATATTGGCATTTTTATTTTCCTTTGGAACTAAAGGAGGATTAGAGAAACCTTGTCTTAGATGCATACTTCCTATGGAATCTTCCTTGTAATGAGTGGTATCATATGGTTGATGAATTTTCTGAACAATCAGAGAAGATGATGTTGATGTTTTAGGTTCTTCTCTTGGTTTTCTATATGAGGAAGCTCTAGTTTCCACCATTAACTTTGGGTGAATCAGAAGAGAAAGATAAGACAAATGATAGAGGATCTGATTTAGGAACAATTGAATGACGCAACCTTGTCAATATTGAATAAAAAGATTGTTTGGATGAAAGTGTAGGATACTGTGCCCTATGTGAATCGGTAGATGCCCAAAAGATGATGAACATGAGCTCACAACAGTTAGCCATTTTGAGGTTTAATTTCAAGATTTTGACAAGGTTTTGACACAAGATGAAATGGGTCTCAAATCAAGAATCAGACGAGAAAATCAAGCTAAAAAGATCACTTTGGGAAAATGGATTGGATTCTCTATTGGCTCTGTTCTGTTCCTAACATAGGGAATTTTTTGATAGAATCTGAATGATGACTACAAATGGTTGATTTTATGACAAAAATAGAGATTTTCTAACAATTTTGGGTCAAATCTAGTACAACTTTATCCAGGCTCATATGACACAGAAATAGGGCTGGCACGACAATTGCAGAGGCTCGTACGAAAAATGACTCCACGGTTTTCTTTTTGCTTAAGATTTTGACAATACTCGTACGCCATTGCAGGGTTCCCCGTACAACTTTTTGGGGTTTTTGATAAGACAATTGATTTTCAGGGCAAGACTATATGACAATTGAATTTCCAGGATGACAATCTACACCAAAAAAGGATTTTTCTTTAAATTTTGCAATTTTTTCAACTGTTGGATGTTCTTGGTATCAAGTTCACAAATTTTTCTGTCCAATTTTTTGAAGATCTATGTATTAGATTTGTCTTAGGTTGTTCAATATAGCAATAAGCTCACAATCATAGAAAACATAGTGAACTGACTCGATGAATCAATCACACCTATCTTACCCTAGCTAAGAGAAGAGATGCATTACTTTCTCCTTGACTTAGGAACACACTCATGGACTCCTCAGAATATGCAGGTCCAACAACATGTAATGGATGTTGAAGCCCATATTAGCCAAGTTCAAATGTCGAAGAGGGCTCGATATGATGAGTTTCTTGGGGTGATTACTATTCACCTCGCACAAGCACTACAAATCCTTAGGGGGTTGATCAATGGAAAACTAGCTTAGTCTTTTAATTAAGGCATCCAGTCACAACTATCTCCCATAGTCCCGCAAGTAGGATTGAGGCTATTAACCCTATGAGAACTCTAACAAGTGTAGTCTCACAAGCAAGATTTAATTGGATCCGCTCTACACAACATCAAAGCATGTTCATGGCATAATTCCAAGGAAAAAACATAGCTATGTCTTCTAAGGCTTTAAACTCAAGGAAGCGTCAAATTTTATAGTGGGGTGGAAGATTCAACTTAAGACTGGTCCCCACTTGGGTCATTCCAGGGAGATTTTTACCTCTCTGGCAGACCCTCTAAAGGATTAAAACAAATGTGAGGTTAGGGACCATAGGATCTGGGTTTCTGATTCTCTGAAAGAGAAGAGCATAATCCCCTAACCTTGTCCTTTTCCCTATCCAAGACATGTCAAGAAAATAAATCCAGAGATAGTACACAAACTGGCATCAAGGAAGACACCTTCTAGGTTTTTGGTTCTCCTAAGAAGGAGAAGAGCATAATCCCCTCAATATTTTCCTCAATAGAAATAGACGCACATACCTATTTAGCTAAGTGCCTATGAAAATGAAATAAAATTTAACTAGACACAATATTTTCTTGAATGAATGTAGGCAACTTGCAAAACCACTCGTCAAAAATCTTGTTGATTAAGCATCTTTGACCAATGATTTTTCTAAAAGGGTTAACTACAAAAGATGGGCTTAGAAGTCTAGACAAGAAGAGGTCAAAGAATGGGGTTTTTAAGCTTAGTCTTCATCTCTCATCCTGCACAAATGCGTTAGGCTATAAAAAATAGTCAGAAACTAGCAAGCATCAATCATTAGGGTTAGTTGTCAGTCAAAATCTAAAATCCAAATCTAAAAGACTACTCAAAATTCTGATACAAAAATTGCTATATTGGCATCAAAACTCGTACGACAATCTATTACTTCTCATATGATAATGTAGAAATGATATGATAGTGGGTTCTTGCACACATGACACTTTAGCTCTCATAGGACAATGCTCATACAATCAACACGACACTTCAGATTGTCATTTGTCATACGACAGACAGGGTATCTTGATACGACAATTTGCAGACTATCATACAAAATTGTATGGAACAGAAAAATAAAAATTGAAGATTTGAAATAAAAAATATCAAAAAATTGTAAAATTAGAATAGAAACTTATTGCAGGGCCCCAACATGGGCACCAGAAATATGTGTGTGAAAATTGTACCTAGTTGAAGACAAAACACTTTAGTAAAACATTAGACGTTAGCAAATCCAAAAATATGCAAATAAAACAAATAATGCTAACCAAGTGATTTACTTCCTTCTAATAAGTGTGAGTTTGATATTCTCATAATTAGACCGAGACTAGTGACAATGCAACACCTAAACAAAGGATTTAATGGTGAAAGATGGATGAAAGATGAATGCAAATTAATCTATTTTTTTAATTTTTCTATGCAATATGTATAAAAACTGTATGAGAATTGATCTAAAAATGAATTGAATGGAAATGAATGCAAATTTAATCTATCAATGATATGGAATTGCTATGAAAAATGAATGAATACAAGAATCAAAGCAATAGCACAATCTCACCAAATCGCTAGATCGCACAAGCCAAATTCTCCAAATCTGTAGGTGTGTTTTTGAAGGACTGAGCCTTGTTTATATAGAAATCCAAGTTCTGTGAGGACTCATGGAAAGCCAAAAGTCTCTCCCTGATCAACTCAAATTAATTGTTGAGTTATCAGAAAATCAGAACTAGTTAACTCATAAAATCATGCAAAATTAGTTGTTTAACTCGAATTAGAGTTTAGATCACCTTTTCAACTTGCAATCACATGTTGAGTTCAAAAAGCTAACAAATTGAATTGATTTGTTGATTCAGAGTTTAACTTCTTTTTTGAATGTGCATGGATAATTATGAATTTATTTAATAATTCAAGTGATTTAATCTCAACTAAACTAATTTTTGAACAAAAATAACTGATTTATGGGTTAATCAATTATTTAATCAAACTTTATACCAAAAATATATCATTAAATTTGACAACTTGATTTAATCAATTAAATAAATGTTCAATTGATTATTTTTATAAATTTAATTTATTGTCAAATAAAAATAATATTAATTAGGTGTATCATTAGAAAATGGAAGCACTTCCATTTAGGATCGGTTTAGCCCTCCGATTAAGTGGTCTAGGGTCATGTTAACCACCTTTGAGTGGGTCTTTGACTGGATCTAGCTTTTCCCCCTGTTCTGCTTCTCTCTCCACCTGTTTCCAGCCTCTTTCTCACAATCTATCTTGAGAAACTGAGATCTTTGACTTCAAGGTCAAGGATGACCTTCTAGCTCAAGGTTGACCTTGAATTTGACCTAGGTCAAGGATGACCTTGACTTTATTCTAGGTCAGAGTCAACCTCGACCTTGATCTAGGTCAGATTCAACCTCAACCCTAACCCTAGGTCCAAATTTCAAATTCCTAAGGTTTTGGGATGTCAGGCTTCAGAAAGTTTCATTTCCCACTTTTGGGTCAATTATTTCAGATTTCAGAACGTTAAACTCTTAAATTTTATTTAATCTAGGTCCATTTCTAGGGGTTAATGCTTAATTGGAATTTAATTCTCCTATATCGGCCTCTCTAGAAGTTTGTGCCCTAGACTAGTGTATCATCTTAAAATGGAAGCACTTCTATGATAAGGGTGTTTAGCCCTCTGAGTACGTAGTCTGGTGTCATGTTAAGCACCTTGATTAGGTCTTTGCATGTATTTGGCTTTTCCCCCTATTCTGCTTCCTTCTGCACCCATTTTTCACTTCATGTCTGCATTTCCTAACATTCTGGGATAGGATCCTGAGGTTTTTTGACCAAAATTTCAAAGTCAATCTTTTGGGATCAAAGTCAACCTCTATCCTAATCTGGTCAATTCCAACCTCATCCTTGACCCTCTGTTCAAAATTTCAAAATTCCTTGATTTCTGGGTGTCGGGTTTTTGGGGATATTTGTTTCTTGCCTCTGGGTCGGCCATTTCTGGTTTTGGATTGGTAAATCCTTTAATTGCATTTAATCTAGGTATATTTTCTAAAGGTTAGGACCTAATTAGGATTTAATTCTCCAAGGTGGCCCCTCTAGAGGATTGTACCCTAGTTCACTATAAAAGGAGGCCTTCCTCTCTCATTTTCATCATCAAGTTTTGTGAGAACATCCATTTTCATGAGAGAGCTCTCAAGTGCAAGCAAGTGAATTCAAGCATTCAAGTGTTCAAGCATTCATCCATCAAGGAAATCCATTGTTAGCCATTGAAGGATTCAATCTCTTTGGAGCCCCCTTGAAGATCCATCCTTCCACATTCATCCAAGCCTCCTCATATGAAAAAATCAATTCAAGATTGGTGTTGAAGATCAAGTGCCATTGATTAGAGATATCCAACATTCATTCTACATCCACTGAAGCATTCCTACTTGTGGATTTGAGGATTTGAATCCTCTACAAGGACTTCAACATAAGCGAGGTGAATTGTTTTAATTACTTTGTTTATGCACACTACATTTCAATTCAATTTCAAGGTTAATTCCTAAATTGGGGTTTGACCAAGGCAAACCCCCCATACAAACAAAACCCCCATTTGCTTGTAGGTACAGTTGCCAAATTTTGGATCTGAGAGTGGATTTGGATACCCTTTTTAGTGAAATTTCCAGATCTGCAAACAAAGTCAGAATCGACCTTCAAATAAAGAATGTAGCCTTTGACCTTTTATGAGGGTCAAAGACTACCTGCCATTGAAAAGACAAAAGATTTCTAGGTTTTCTTCATCTCGACATTTCCAGTCTGAAACAGGTTGCAAAATTGCCTGGAAGTACACACAGACATCAGAAATTGGCATTTTCTAGATTTGCCCTAATTTGGGGTTAGTACTCGCATTTCAATTATTTCAAATTCTAAACACTTCAATTCTACCATAGGGAAATATAGGGTTTTTTTCTCTCTTTCATATTCTCCATAGATTGATTCGATTGTGCATTAACCTTTTGGTTGATCAAATTGGATCTCTCCTTTGGGAATTTGGATTTAGGAGTGGATCTAATATTTCCCCCATACATTACATACACATTTAAATAGGTGTGATTCCATTTTACCCCTATTCATTTTGGTGAACCCGACTAGCTTACTCTCTTTATTTTTTGGTGTTAGATATCCCTTTGTCTTATACTTCATTTTATCTTGTTAGTATTAGATTTATCTTTTTTGTTAAATCTTGCATGCTAATTAGATTTCAAAAATACAAAAATATTCATGCTTTATGTGTTCTTAGTTTAGTTCATTTGCATTGCATTGGTTTATGAGCTTTACTACTACTAGTCCTACTTATAATATTCTGGTTAGAAGAAGTCGTAGACTCATGGGTGCCTTTGATCCTGAATCTTCCTCTCGTTTCCTTAGGATCCCGAATGACAATTTGACTCTTCATGATTCCAATCCTACTATGGATCAAAACTCTTCTCACTCATCTTATGATGAGGATGACACTTTAAGAGTTCCACCTGAACAAGTTCAAAAACTTTCAACTGAACTTGATAAAATGGGTAATTGGCTTATTCAAGAGAACCATAATCAAGATTCTATTCAAACTATAGAGGCTCTTAAGAAAGTTCTCCATGATAGTGATCAAAGTGTTAACCTTTTGCATGGTATTACTCACCTTGTGCATTCAAATGTTAAACCTTTAGCTCAAGAAGCTCAAGATTTAGGGTTGATTCCTCCTATCACTAGTGTTGAACCTCCTTCTAATCTTTTACCTAATATTCCTACCTATACTCCTTCCTTGGTGACTGTGATGCTTCCCTCTATTCCTATAAGTGTTCCTCCTGTGTCCCTTCCTACATCACAACCTTCATATCATAATGTTCCTTTTACTTATTCCAATCTACTTCCAACTATAGTTCCTAGTGTTCCTCTAGTTGTGTCTTCTATTCCTATAGCTTCTTACACTTTACCTAGTGTGTCTAATGTTGCTACTCCTATTTTCTCTAATGATTCAACAATTATCAGTTTGGATCAAACTGTATCATCCTTACAATAACAACTTTCTTCCTTAACTCAAAACAAGTTTAGTATCCCTACATGTGACATGGGAAGTCCTTTGTCCTTGGATATTATTTGTACTTTTGTTCCTCAACAAGTTGATATGCCTCATCTTGAGAATTATAACAGAAAAGGAGATCATGTTCATCATGTTAAAACATTCCAAATCCTTTGTAGTGATTATGCTCATGACCATAGGATTTTAGCCAAATTGTTTGCTAGAACTTTCCATGACAAGGCCTTACAATGGTATTGTTCCTTGCCTCCTTATTCTATTGATTCCTTTCCTCAACTTGCTAATGCCTTTATTCAACAATTTCAAAACAACATTGGCCTGCAAGTGTCTTTGACTGATTTGATGCATTGTAAACAAAGTGCTAAAGAAAAATTAACAGAATTTATTGGTAGATTTAAGCATTTGTATGCTCATATTTCCTATCCTATTCCTGATATTGATATTCAATGTATGTTTATTTCAAATTTGCAAAAGGATATTAGAGATAAGATTCTGCTTACCGAATTTACCTATTTTCAACAACTTTGTGCAGTGCTTCATCATTATCAATTACAAGTGAATCAATTTGAGAGCACAACTCCAATGGCTTATGTTCCAGTTGATAAGAGTGATGTTGCTCCTAATCCAAAAAAATTTCAAAAATTCAACAACTATGTCAAGATAAACAAACAAATGAATGCAGTTGCTGATCAAGTTGTTGTTGCATCTCACAATGCCACTTCTGCATCCACTGATTTTTGATTAAATCATATGTTTACTCCTCTTTCTGAACCTTTACATGCTATTATGGATAGTTTGTTAGCTGCTAATATGATTACTTTACCTCCTATTTGACCTCTTTTACCTGTTATGATTGCTTCTAAATATTTTGATCAAAATTTTTTTTGTCAATATCATCGTCAGAATGGTCATGATACTGAGAAATGTTATTCTTTAAAACATAAGGTTCAAGACTTAATTGACTCTAATGCTTTATCTGTTGATAATCTTGATAGTAGTGGGAACAAATATGTCTCTCCTCCTAATCAAAACCTTCAAATTTATACGAATCCTTTACCTACGCATGATACTAATACCATTGCTCAACCATCTACTATGGAAATCATGTATGATTCAAATATGGATGATCTCAATCATGTTGTTAATCAAGTGGAGCATGTTGGTCAATCTATATCTCCACCTCAATCTCAACCTCAACCTCAGATTCAATCTCAAGTTCAATCTCAACCTCAACCAAAACCTAAACCTAAAATGAAAACTCAACCTAAACCTCGACAACAACCTAAGAATAAAAGACCTCAGGAACTTTTGATTACCTTCAATGACTCTGAGACTATTAAAACTCCTGATGGTCCCCTTTACATTGCTGCTAGGATTTCTCAGAAACCTACTCGTGGTTGTCTTGTTGATCCTACATCCTTAGTGAATGTTATTACTGAAGAAAATCTTTTTATGAAAAGCTTACAATGTGATTCTTATGATACATCAGATGTGTGGATTCAAACTTGTAATGGTTTTCTTTATCCATCATTTGGTTCTATTACTTTACCGGTTGAACTTTGTGGAAAAATTGTGAACACTACCTTTGTTGTTGTTCCTAATTCTGATCAATTTCAAGTTAAGCTAGGTTTACCGTGGTTGAATGCCATGCATGCTATTGCTTCACCTATCCATAAGTGTCTTAAGTTCATTCATGATGAAGAAGTGAAGATGATTAATCATAGTTTATATGAACCTTCTAGGCCCAGAGATTATGTTGCTCTTGATTTCTTTTGGCCTTCTTTACCTAATTCATTTCCTCCTCGACCTGATAATCTTTTCCATTCATATCAAGCTTATAAACATCGCAAGATTCTTGAATTAATACTACCTCCTATGGATCTTAATCATGGTCTTTTGAATACACCTTCAATACCTACTTTAACTATGGCTTCTAGTTCTATTAATCAAGTTCCTTCTATTACTCTTCCTAAAGAACCTGTGAAAGATCCTGTGATTGTTCCTCCTATTGTTGATAATCCTATTGATATTCCTAAAGAACCTATGAAGGATCCTATGATTGTTCCTCCTAGTTCTCAACCTATTTCAAATAAATCAAAATGTAATCGATCTACTAATGAACGTTATAAGAAGTGTCATGCCCATGCTAAATCTCATAATTCTATTCTTCAAAGATCTCTACCTTCTTCGGATAAACCTATGAATGATGTGTTAGAAGAATTTGTTACTAATAATGATGTTCATATGCATGATTATGATGATTCTATTCGTATCTTAGATCCTATTTTGATTAATTTGGATGAAGAAGATACTCTTGATGATACTGATGATGTTTATGATGAATATGAGACTATTGACATTGACATTGATTTACCTAATATGCTTTCATCACAATTAACTCTTACACCTAGTGTCGAATATAGTGATTCTTAAGAGGATCCTTTTTTGGAACTAGCTATCATTCCTACTATGTTGGATATAGTCCCTCTTGTGAGTTACCCACCTTCCCTAAATGATATACAACAAGATGGGGAGAGTAGGTAGCACGCTTGATCGGCTTGTCCTTCATGGTAGCTTTGTTGTTTGTTTGCCTATTGTACTGTGCTTCTCCCGTAATGTCTTTGCTAAATGTCATTAGATTCTTTTATATGATCCTTGTTACTCAGTTGGTACAAGGTGATAAAGGAATCAAAACTGTTGTTCCAATTCTTCTATATGTATATCTATTCTTTTATGTGTTGTTCAATGTTATGTTGTAATTGTGCTATTATTCGGAAATGTTTCCTTATGTAATCTACTTGGATTTGAGATATGGTAGCACTAATTCTTTTTGGTCTCCATGTCATGGTCCAAAAAGATTCTCTTTCGTATATCTTATGTGATCTTTCCTCCTTTGTGATCATCGTTCTACTTTCTTTGGGAAATGATGTCAATTCATTTGCAATAATATCATATATATATTATCTTATGATCATATTGACCCCATGGTAGGTAGATCCCTTTTGTGTTCTATGTATGTTTCTATGATATTTCCCTTGATTTGTCTTTGTCTAGGGGCATCTCGACATGGAAATGCAATCAGTAGAGTTGTTTATGTTTCCATTAAAGCCATTTCTCCTGTTAAAGTGTCAGCAATGACTTTAATGTGGGGACATATGCTCTTCTCACCTATTGCACACACGCACTCTTTGATATGCACATATTTTTCAAGATACCTTTCTCCCTTTTTGGATTAGTAACTAATCCTTAAAGCATGGATTTATATTTTAGGATCTATAGATCCCTCCAATTTCAAACATATACATATATTTTGATCCCTTAAGGTCGGAGGTTTCCTTAAGACTGGATCTCTTTTTGTTTTTGGTTTTATTCTTATGGAATAGAATATTCCTAAGGATGCATCCTTGATGGGTTGACTAGTGAGTAGCCACATTCACTAGGTGGTTCAATTCCATCTTTCCAGTTGTGTTGTTTCCTTGTGTGGTTCACAATGGAACATAAGTTCTCATTGGGTGATGTAATCACACCCTCTCATTCTCTCTCTAGAGATGTCTCTCTTATTGTGATCTAGGAGTCAAAAAAGACTTGAGTCCCTGGGGGCTTAAGGTTTCTCTTTTTCCCTTGGATTACGATAAGATTATCTTTTCATTCTGATCTCCTTTACCAAGAGTTTGCATCGATTCCATGCTCTTGCTAAAGTGGGGGCTTAATGTATCATCTTAAAATAGAAGCACTTCCATGATAAGAGAATTGAGCCCTCCAAGTATGTAGTTTAGGGTCATGTTAAGCCCCTTGGTTAGGTCTTTGCATGTATCTGACTTTTCCCCCTATTCTGCTTCCTTCTGCACCCATTTTTCAGTTCATGTCTGCATTTCCTAACATTCTAGGATAGGATCCTGAGGTTTTTGACCAAAAGGTCAAAGTCAACCTTTTGGGGTCAAAGTTGACCTCTATCCTGACCTGGTTAGGATTGAGTTTGATCTTGACCTGGTCAATTCCAACCTCAACCTTGACCCTCTATTCAAAATTTCTTAATTTTCGGGTGTCAGGTTTTCAGGGATATTTGTTTCCCACCTCCGGGTTGGCCATTTCAGGTTTTGGAATGGTAAATACTTTAATTGCATTTAATATAGGTATATTTTCTAAATTTTAGGACCTAATTGAGATTTAATTCTCCAAGGTGGCCCCTCTAGAGGATTGTGCCCTAGTTCACTATAAAAGGAGGCTTTCCTCTCTCATTTTTATCATCAAGTTTTGTGAGAACATCCATTTTCATGAGTGAGATCTCAAGTGCAAGAAAGTGAATTCAAGAATTCAAGCCAACCTTCAAGCATTCAAGTGTTCAAGCATTCATCCATCAAGGAGATCCATTGTTAGCCATTGAAGGATTCAATCTCTTTGGAGCCCCCTTGAAGATCCATCCTTCCACATTCATCCAAGCCTCCTCATATGAAAAGATCAATTCAAGATTGGTGTTGAAGATCAAGTGCCATTGATTAGAGACATCCTTCATTCATTCTACATCCATTGAAGCATTCCTACTTGTGGATTTGAGGATTTGAATCCTCTACAATTACTTCAACATAAGCGAGGTGAATTGTTTCAATTACTTTGTTTATGCACACTACATTTCAATTCAATTTCAAGGTTAATTCCTAAATTGGGGTTTGACCAAGGTAAACCCCCCATACAAACAAAACCCCCATTTTCTTGTAGGTACAGGTGCTGAATTTTGGATTTGAGAGTAGATTTGGATACCCTTTTCGGAAAACTTTCCAAATCTGCAGACAAAGTCAAACTAGACCTTCAAATAAAGAATGTAGCCTTTGACCTTTTATGAGGGTCAAAGATTACCTGCCGTCAGAAAGACAAAATATTTCTAGGTTTTCTTCGTCTCAGCATTTCCAGTCTGAAACAGGGTGCACAATTGCTTGGAAGTACACACAGACATCAAAAATTGGCATTTTCTAGATTTTCCCTAATTTGAGGTTAGTACTTACATTTTAATTATTTCAAATTCTAAACACTTCAATTTTACCATAGGGAAATATAGGGTTTTTCTCTATCTTTCATATTCTCCATAGATTGATTTGATTGTGCATTAACCTTTTGGTTGATCAAACTAGATCTCTCCTTTGGAAATTTGGATTTAAGAGTGGATCTAATATTTCCCCCATACATTACATACACATTTAAATAGGTGTGATTCCATTTTACCCCTATTCAACTAATATAAAAGGAAGCCTTCCTCTTTCATTTTCACATCCACTCACCATTGAATTCAAGCACAAGTGCAATCAAGTGATCAAGAAATCATCAAGAAAGAAAGAAGGAGAAGGAAAGCATTCAAGCATTCAAGATCCAATTCATCAAGGAGATCCATTGTTAGCCATTTAAGGATTCAATCTCTATGGAGTCCTCTTGTTGAAGATTTCTCCATCCATTTCCATTCAAGCCTCTTCCTAATCCAAGATCCACTCAATATTGGTATTGAAGATCTAATGCAATTTATTTGAGACATCCTCCATTCAAATCTAAATTCATTTGGAGCATCCATACTTTTGGATTCAAGGATTCAAACCCTCCACAAGGATTTCAACATAAGCAAGGTGAATAGTTCCATTTGCTTTGTTTATATATTGGAATTTTAATTATATTTCAAGATTGATTCCAAACTAGGGTTTGACCCAGGAAAACCCCTCATCCAATAAATAAAACCTTTTTTCTTGTAGATCTAGGTGTGGGATGGTGAATATCAGTGCAAATCTTAGTACCCTTTTCGGGGAACTTCTGGGATCCACGAACATAATTTCTGTCGAAATAATGCAGGTCAAAGATGACTTTTCGGGGTAAAATTGTATTCCCGGGGTCAGATCTTACCCCTGTCTTGGGTTAAGGATGACATTTCTCAGAAAAGAAAAAGGTTTCTAGGTTTTCTCTATTTCTGCATTTTTAGCCCATATCCAGTTGTAGAATTTCCCAAAACTATACGCAAACATCAGAAAATAGCATTTTCCAGATCTTTCATACTTGAGGTTAGTATTTGTTTTCAATTCAATTAAGATTCCAAAACATACTTACCATAATGAAATATAAGGTTATCCTCTTTATTCATATTCTTCATTGATTGATTCATCTATGCATTGACCATCCTCATGTGGTTAATCAATTTGGATCTTCCTTTGGGAATTTGGGGTTAAGAAGTGTATAGGATAAAATATGGATGAGGTCCTAGAACAATGGTTTGCACATAAAAGGGACCCCAAGACCAATATTTTACACATCCATGAAATTATATTGATATGAAAAGTAAATATAGATGATTAATATTGAAATTAAGAAATCAAGGTACTTACCCTTAAAAAAGAATCGACTGAAAACCCTATCAAATAATCTCAAAAACTACTGATTCTTGCTAAGTTAGATCGAAACTGTGAGATCTACAAAACCCAGAAATATTTTTTCGAGATAAGATCAGGTCACTTTGACCCTCATAAAAGGTCAAAGGCTAAATTTTTATTTTGAAGGTCAATTTTGACTTTGTTCATAGATCTCAGAAGTTCACCAAAAAGGGTATCCAAATCCGCTCTCATATCCAAAATTTAGCACCTGTACCTGCAAGAAAAAGAGTGGTTTTTTTGTTTGTTTGGGGGGTTTGCCTTGGTCAAAACCCAATTTGGAATCAACCTTAATATTGAAATTGAAATGGAGAATGCTAGCAAGTAGTAGAAGTATATCTAACAATGAAGCTATGATATTCAATAGATATGCAAATTGTATTTGAAATGTAATCAAGTATGTTAATATGAAAGCTTGAACATAACATCAATAAATGTAAATCAAACCTCCATGATTGTATGCTTTGAATCCACCTTGAGGGAAGAATGAATGGATCTTGAAGATGAACAAAAGGATCTTGAAGGAAGATCACATCATCGTGATGGCTAGATCTAGGGTTTGAATGATGAATCTTGAATGCTTGAACCAAATCCCTTCAATGGCTTGAATGCTTGAATCCTTGATCTTCAATGGAGAACTTGGATGGAGAAGAGGAATTGAATGCTTGAATGGATGCTTGCTTGATCACCTTGAGATCTTGAGAGAGGAGATTGCAAACTTGATGCCTTGATCATGAGATTGCTTGGAAACTTGATGGAAAAAATGAGAGAGGAAGGCCTCCTTTTATAGTGATCTAGGGCACAATCCTCTAGAGGGGCCACCTTGGGGAATTAAATTCCAATTAGGCCTCAAACCTTTAGGAATGGACCTAAATTAAATATAATTTAAGGGTTTACTATTTCAGAGACCAAAATAGCAGACCCAAAAGCGGGAAAACAATTATTTCTGAAACCCGACAGCCGGAGATCCCAGGACCTTGAAATTTGAACCTAGGGTCAAAGATGAGCTCGATCCTAACCTAGTCAAGGTTGAGGTTGAATTTGATCCCTTTAGGTCAAATTTGACCCCTTTAGGTTGACTTTGACCTTAAGGGCACAAATTTTAGGGTCTTAGTCAAAGTGAGAAACAAGAGGTCCCGGGGGTGCTCGAAGACCTAGAAATGATGCCAAAACAAGGTAGAGTGCCAGGGAGAGGCACAAAATCATATGATGAACATGATGAAGTCCAAGAGGACCTATTTGTAAGTCCTACCTAGAAAATAGAGTTATAGAAGAGGGAAATTAAGGAGAATCCTCAGGATCCTAACCCTAATTTCACCTATAATGAAGGAATCAAGTGCAGAAAAGAAGTGGAAAGCAGGGAGAAAGCCAGATCCACGCAAAGATCAATTCAAAGAATTAGACATGACCCCAAACCACTTACTAGGAGGGCTAAACAATCTTAACATGGAAGTTCTTCCATTTTAAGATGATACAAGAAGTATATCTTATATTCCCATCCTCATCATATTATCACATCACACATCCATTCTTCTTAGGAGATCACTCTTTGTTCATCTACATTTTTGTGACCATGATTTGTTCTCCTACATTTTGGTGAACCCGTGATAGACAACTCTTTCTTTTATGGTGTTAGATCTTACATGTATTAGACTTATTTTATGTGTTTTCATCTCATATAAAATAAAAATACATAAACATTCATTTTTTTATGCTTGGTGTTTTCCTAGTTTAGCTCATTTGCATTGCATTGCTATATGAGCTTTACTACCTCTAGTCCTACCTATAATATTCCAGTTAGAAGAATTTGTAGACTTATGGGTGCATTTGATCCCGAGTCTTCCTCTCCTTTCCTTAGGATCCTATATGATAATCTGATTCTTCATGATTCCAACCCTACTATGGAGCAAAACTCTTCTCACTCATCTCATGATGAGGATGATTCTTTAAGAGTCCCTCCTGAACAAGTCCAAAAACTTTCAACCAAACTTGATAAAATGGGTAATTGGCTTATTCAAGAAAACCATAGTCAAGATTCTATCCAAGCTATAGAGGCTCTTAAGAAATTTCTTCTTGATAATGATCAAGGTGTTAATCTCCTCTGTGGTATCACTCACCTTGTGCATTCAAATGTTAAACTTTTAGTTCAAGAAGTTCAAGATTTAGGATTGATTCCTCTAGTTACTAGTGTAGAACCTTCTTTTGTTCTCTTACCTAGTATTCTTATTTATACCCCTCCTTTGGTGACTACAACGGTTCCCTCTCTTACTATGAGTGTTCCTTTTATATCCCATCCTACATCACAACCTTCTTATCATAATGTTCCTTTTACTTATTCTAATCCTCTTCCAATTGTGGTTCCAAGTGTTCCTCTAGTTGTGTCTTCCATTCCTACAACTTCATACACTTTACCTAGTGTTTCTAATGTTGCTATGCCTCCTATTTCCTCTAATGATTCAACAATCATCAGTTTGGAACAAACTATGTCATCTTTACAACAACAACTAGCGTCTTTAACTCAAAACAAGTTTAGCATTCCTAAATGTGACATGGAAATTCCTCTATCCTTAGACATCATTCGTACTCCTATTCCTCAGCAAGCTGATATGCCTTGTCTTGAGAATTACAATGGTAAGGGAGACCTTGTTACTCATGTTAAAACATTTCAAATCCTTTGTAGTGAATATGCTCATGATCATAGGATTTTAGCCAAGTTGTTTTCTAAAAATTTTCGTGACAAGGCCTTACAATGGTATTGTTCCTTGCCTCCTTATTCTATTGACTCTTTTCCAAAACTTGCCAATGCTTGTAATACCCCAAAAATGGGCTATAGGTTCATTAACCTCCTACATCTTCAATTTGAACGAAATCGACATCAAAGTCCTAACCTAAGGCACATCTGCACATTATCAAAATCCTAATTAATTTTATCATAAATTTTGCATCGGGGAATATTCCTAGCAATATTCCTATTTATTCTAATTATCTTTAATTTAATTATTATTTGGTGATGAATCCTATTTATCCTAAAGTTTGATTAATTGAATATTCTAAATATTTAATTAATTAGATTAATACTGCCACTTAATTATTTAATTAGATTTAATTCTATTTATTCCTAATTATAGTATTTAATTTTGACAATAAATCTAAAATCTCATGACTAATTGATTAAATTTTTATTTAATTAATTAAAGTCAGTTGTCAATATTTAATAATATAGTTTTTGAATAAAGTTTGATTTAATAATTGATTAACCCACAAATCAGTTATTTTTAAATTTAAAATTAGTTAAGTTGAAGATAAATCACTTTATTTATTTAATTAATTCATGATTATTTGTGCACATTCAAAGAGCAGTTAAACTTTAAATCATAAAATCAATTCAAGTTGTTATCTTTTCGAAACTCAACATCTATTTTGAGTTCAAAGTTGATCTAAACTTCTGATTTGAGTTAAAAAGTTGTTCTTGCATGATTTTGCATGATTTTATGAGTTATCTATTTCTAATTTCTTGTTAACTTAAAAATCAACCTGAGTTCATCAAGAGTGATTTATGACTTTTTCCATGCACCCTCAAGCCCTAGATTTGTATAAAATCAAGGCTCAACTCTTTACAAATCATCCATAGAATTTGCATACTTACTCTGGCGAATTGACACCAAAGGAATCATTAAGATTCTTGTGAATCAACATTTTGTGAGATCAATCTTGTTTTCAATTCATTCTAGTTTCATATTTCATATCATTGTTAGCTTAATTTGCATATCATTTTAATCCATTTAGATTAATTTATTATCAGTTTTTCTCATCTTATTGTATAAAAAATAAAAAATAAATAGATTAATTTGCATTCATCATTTAAATCCTTTTTTTAGGTGTTGCATTGTCACTGATCTCAGTCTAATCTGAGAATACCATACTCGCACCTACTAGAAGGCAGTAAATCGCCTAGTTAGCTATATTGTTCTTATTTGCATATTTTGATTTTTGCTAACTTCTAATATTTTACTGAAGTGTTGTGTCTATAGCTAGGTACAAAATTCACACACACATTTATGGCACCCACCGTGGGGCAACCCACCTTTACATGCTAGTTTTGATTTTTATTTTTTTGAGCTAAAACTCTAAAGTTTCAAAGATTTAATTTTATCACCCAAAAAGCTTGGATTTTTGGTCTAAAATGTTTTTTTCAGGTTGGGGACATATCAGGGAAGCTTCAATAAAAAATTTAGAATTTTCTGAGATGTTTTGAATTTTTAATAATTTTTTCTTAATTTTTCAGAAAAAATTAATTTTTGACGCAAATCAGCATATTTTTTGGAAATTTTTACATTTTCAGAAATATATTTAAATTCTACATGGGGTCCATTCTTTATGTTTTAAATTTGGATGCAATATAATAGCTCAAATAGTCAATTTAAAAAAATTGGTCTATTTTGGTAAAATGGGTCTCTAGGGCACAAATGAAGAGGATTTTCTAAAATTTTTACATTTTTGGAAATCTCTCTATTTTTTAGTAGGGGTCTTTGTTTTTCATTTCTATTTTTGTGGCTGAAATCATATCAAAAAAATTAGATCTTGTTGACTAGGTCAAATGCAAAAAAAATAAAAATTTGTGATGGTATGCACTTATTTTTCACATGGTTCAATGAATGATATGAGTTGTCATTTGGATTAGTTGCTAATTATTATTTCTCCTAATAATTTATTTTCAGATCTAACCCTAGGGTTTTCATAAGTTGAATATACGTTGCATATCTTGTTTGCTTGTTTTCTTGTCAGAGAGTTTGTGACTTGCTTGCGCAGGATTGCTTAACAAAGGTAAAAATTAGGTAAAATCTACTAAGCATGTTGCGAGGGAATTCAGGTATTCTACTACATCTGAAAACATTTCAATTTGGACATAAAATAAACATCTCATATGTCTAGCTCGAGTGCCTTTCCTGCTTTCATAAATCAGACTTCAATTTTTGGGCTATAAAGCGAACATAGATTTGCTTTTTGCATATCTGTTACACATAGTAAATAGGCCCTATGAACACTATTTGTGGATGATCTTGAGAGATTGAGCTTATTTTTCTTATTTATTCATGTGAAGCTCCTCTTGATGAAGGATCCCCTTGTAGGTAGGGAAGGTACTGAGAAAGTCTCAAATTCTACTAGATTCGTGTGTCTTCAACTTTTGATTGATACATTCTCCTTCCGGAGAGGTCGATAGATCATAAGCGGTTGACGTCATAGATTTTTGTGAGATAATCTTGGTCTTAGTGTGTCGGATTAATCTGTCTACTTTTTTTTGGTGAAGTGAAGAGGTTAGGGGATTATGCTCTACTTCCTTTTTGGATAGTACCATAAACCCAGATCCTTGAATCAGATTTAGTCCCTCTGTGGTATCTTTTGTGAGTCACCTTTAGAGAGGGTTAACCATAGTGGACATTCCCTTAATTGGGTCAACCACGTGGATGGAACCTCAAGTGGTAATAGCCATTTTCACCTTGGTAGCAGCAGCTGCTATATAAATGTCCTTGTGGAGGAAATCTTCATAGGTGTAGTCTCTTGTTGGGCTGTCAAATCTCCCTAGCAGCTCCTGATTGATTAATTTCTTGGACTGTGTCAAAACCCTGGTGCACCTGGATTGGAGTTTGCCCTCTTGAGATCACAAAATTTGTAGAGTCAGACCATTATACAAACCCTAGTGAGGCCAAATTTTTTTTATTTTTCTACGAAATTTGCATTATTGAAAAACTTTTTGTAACATACACAATTAGCATTTCTAGGGATTACCACAATAAGTCACTATTGTTTGTTCATGCGCAAGCTTGCTTTTGCCCTTGTTCATTATTTTCAGACAATTGCTTGCTTCCCTTTCTTGCTATTTTGCGTGCTTGATATCTTCTTGGTTACTTAAGACAAACTTTTACACAGATCTTCAAAAACTGGACAGAAAAACAAACTGGTACTGAAAATTGAAAAATTGCAAATCTGAAGCAAAAATCCTTTCTGGTGTCAAAAGTCATCCTAAAATTTCAAAACTTGTATCAAAGCCAAAGTCAAAGTTGTTAGAGATTGGTCAAATTTGTCAAAAATCCAATTTTACAGCCTATTTCCAGAATCTGTCAAACAAATCATTGTGTCAGGAACAGAGCAGAACCTATAATGAATACATTCATTTTCCTAAAGTGGTCACTTGAGTCTAATTTAGCCTTCTGATTTATCGATTTAAGTCTTTTTCATCTTGTGTCAAAACCTTGTCAAAATTATCTTCAAAATTCAATCTTTTTACTAAACAACTAAGTGTTGTGAGCTTGTGCTTGCCATCTTTTGGGCATCTACCCACACTACTGTGGCATAGTATCCTTCATTTACATCTGATCTATTCTTTAATCACTTCAATCTTGACAAGGTTACATCATTTGATCTTCTAGAATCAATTCATTCTTCAGTTGTCTTCATCTTATTGTTTGGCTTCACCAAAAGTTAATGGTGGAAACCAGTGCTTCATCACATAAGAAATCTGGAGAGGTATCACATACAATACCTCTAAATACTCTCTAGGCCCCAACTCTTGAACAACTCTATAATTTTGGTCTTTACGAAGATGACAATCTTGGCAATTTTTGATTGAAAACTAGTTACGTCCCCCCTCCATCAACTCATGAAGGTAATCAACAAACCCCTCCTCAATCTAATCTAGGGAGACCTAAAAATCCTAACATGTCTCATGGAGGGACACATCATGGGTCTCAAGGACACCAATCTCAACATAGTATGGATTGAGAACCTACACCTTCTAAAATTGTTCAATATCAAAATGATGATGACTTCAAAAGAATGATGAAACATTTCTTGAAGGAAGATAGAGAAGCATGCTTTCTAGAGTTAGCTCATTAAGGAGCTAAACTTCCTCCAAAATTTAATGTGGAAGATATCATTACACATGAGGTAGAAACTCCTATCATGGCTATGATGAAATAGATGCATGCCATGCAAGTCAAACTTAACAAACTTGAGAAAGAAAAGGAACCTAAAGAGTTCTCCATGGAGGCTCTATGTCCTTTTCCATTTGATAAAGACTTGTACATGATGTCATTCCCTAAAAGAGTGGAGATGCCTAAATATGATAAGTATGATGGAAAATTTGACCCTCAAGATCATGTCAAATAATTATGTACTCAATCTATGGAGTTTATGCATGAACCAAGCTACTTAATGCATCTTTTACCTCGATCTCTAAGAGGAGCAGTCATTCATTGGTTCTCTAGAATGCCCCCTACTATCAAAACTTTTGAGGAGTTAATCAAACCATTCTATCAACAATACTCCTACAATATTCAACATCTAGTCACCATGATCGACATCTACAATTTGAAACAATATCTAGGAGAACAATTCTTGACATTTCTCAAGAGGTGGAGGAAGAAATTTTCTCTATATGCTAGACCTATTCCACAAACTAAGAAGCTAGAAATCTTCATCAACAATCTTGTTCCATAAATCAACTACCCTTTACAAATGCAAAATCATACATCTTTTGACAAGATGGTAGATAATGCGATCAAAATTGAGAAAGTACTTGTGCAAAAAGGAGACATATCACTTCAAAAAGACAAGTATGAATCTGGATCTAGTTCTAAGGACAAGAACAAAAACTGGAACAAGAATAAAGGCATTGTCATAGATGGCATTATTGATAATATTCATGCCCCATCTAAGGCACCTACTTTCAATCTTACTATTGGTACCCAAGCCACCAAAGCTTCTGAAGCCAAAGCCACAGAGTCCAACAAAAAGTTATATGATTACAAACCTTGGGCTACAGATCCTAATCGCAAATTCAATCCTCTCGGAGCATCCTTGGAATTTGCCATGAAAACTCTATTGGCAAACAAAATCATCTACTTGCCTGAGATGAAATTCTTTGATCCAGAACCTAAACTAAAATGGTGGAGAGAGAACAATTTCTGTGAATTCCATCGCAATAAAGGTCATAAGACTAATAAATGTATTCACTTGAAGCACATTATACAAGACAAAATTGATAATGGTGACATCATGATTGACAATGATAAGAGCAATAATGATCATACAACATTCACAAAACCATTTCCTAAACATGGTAAAGAAGATTCTTCTTCTCAACCTAATATGGGTGCTAAAGTCAATTATGCCTACTTAGGAAATAATGTTGTTATCAATATGGTTGAACCATGCCTATTTGAGCATTGTAATGTCATCACACTTGTAAGAAGAGATAGAGATAATCAATCAGCTAATGCAGTTACTCGATCACAAGCTCAGGCACACCTACAAGGACAAATACTAGATTCATCAAATGTCCCTAAGTTTCCTTTCAATCTTTCATCTGCTTCTAAATAGAAGGCTACATCTAAATCTTCAAATCCTAAAGACACAAGGCCTACTTCATACAGTATTGTCCAATAACTCTAGCACACAAATTCTAAAATCTCCATGTTTGAGTTGTTTTGAATATCTCCAGATCATAGAGCCATTCTAGACAAAGCTTTGCTCAGATCCAATGTTCCTCATGACCTTGATTTTGATAGATTCTAGACTATGGTTGGTCATCTTACGTCTCCATAGTACATTTCCTTTTCAGAGGAAGATGATAACTCCTTGACTCATCTGCATAACCAGCCTTTTCATATTGAAGTCTTGATCCAAAACCGTCATGTCAAATGTGTGTTGATAGATGAAGGTGCTCGCCTAAACATTTGTTCTTTCAGCTTGATTACATAATTTGGATTTTTAGAAATGGCCATTGATCCCAAGAAGAAGATAAATATCAAAGCATATGATGAGAAAGAAAGATCTTCTAAGGGAACTATTGTCCTACCTATCAAAGTAGGTCCTATCATCAGAGATACTATATGTCAAGTTCTTGATCTACCTTTGGCTTACAATATCCTCCTAGGAAGACCCTGGATACATGACATGAAATCCATTCCCTCTACATTCCATCAGTGTTTGAAATTTCCTTATGAAGGAGTTGAGGTGACGATTCCAGCTAATCTATATACAACTTGCAATACCTTGAAAGAGAGTGTAGATAAACTTGTTCCCAATAATAGAGAATCTTCCACTAAGCAGCTAGATGTTGCTTCAACCTCCAAGATGGAAGACATTGCTAAAGAGGTTAAAATCAAAGAAAATGGTATGGGAGAATATACTGTAGAGCCAGTCTTATCTTTGACATCTCTCCCTATCTCTCCTAAGTCTTATGGACAAACTCTAAAATAGTCCAAGCTTGAATTTAAAGAACCTCTTGAAGCATATAAAGGAAATTTTGTTGCAGAACAAGTATCTAAATAGGAGTTTGAAGAGGATGAAGTTGTGCTCACATGGCTATACAGAAATGATCCTAAATCTCAAGTTGTCCAAAAATGTGATGCTAAAATACTGAATATCCCATCTAAGTCATATGGCCTAGGGGATAAATTGATTAGAAAGATGGAATATAAAGGAAAAGGACCTCTAGGGCTACAGGGTAAAGGTCTTATGTCGCCTCTTGATCATCATGGCTGAGCAAACAAGAATATAACAGGTCTAGGATAAATGAAAAAGCCTTTCTATCTTAACAAGAACTCCCCACATGTTCTAGAACAAATTGAGCATTTTGTAGAAAATCAACTAAAGGGAGAAATAATAGAACAATCTGATAGTGATGATTCAGACACCATTGATGAACTCATTCCTTATGAAAGTTTGCCTAAAGAAATAAAAGACCTCCTTGAAGCTAAAGATGATCCTGTTAGAAAGTAAAGTCCACCAAGATAACCAAGAGGGGGGGGGTGAATCAGTTATCAGATAATTATAAATTTTATCATCTTCAACAGTATTAAACCATATAAGCAATATAATTACCAACCATAGAAACATATTCATACACAATAACACAATGACACAAGATATGTTGACTAGGGAACCTCTTGATCAAAGAGTAAACCCCAGTGGGAATTATGTCCACAAAAGATGCACTAATATGAATATTCCTTGTCAAAGGATGGACTCTATTAGGAGTCTTATGAAATAAATTCAGTACATATGAATCCCTATTAGGAGATTTTGAATCCTTGTTAAAAAATTCTAACCCTGTTAAGAGTTATAGAAGACAGAAGGACCCACTACCCAAACAGCTTCAAGGTAAGATCATTGAACACGCTATCCAAATAATCTTTGCATTACTCAATAGAATAATATGTTACCTCTTCTCTGACTGTGCCAAACCACACTCAATATTACATCAGATCTCAATTTTAGATCTTTGTACTTCGCATGTCTTCCTTCATAATTTCGCTCTCATACTTAGCTCTTTTCTTCACTTCATGCATACCACATCACACATCATCACTAAAACTAAATTAACATTACATATCAACAAGGGAATACATTCCTTCCTTTATACCACACTCAAATAATTACAAGTGAGTCGACATACAATTACAAAATAAAAGTTTCCACACGCTACACCAAAATTACATAAAACTGTCAGCTTCCAAATACAATAAATCTTCACTCGTGTGACCTCAAAGTCTTCTCTATCATCCATGTCACTATCAATGTGTCTCCAACTTCCTTTTCACTATGCAAAACTAGATTCCATCCTGATTAGGAGATATCATTCGATTACCACAAACCGCTACTCAGGAACACTGCCTGAACATTGCTTCCACCAAAATGATCATAACTTGAATGAATCAATGAATTACTCTTTGTGCTCTTAACCATAGACATATGACATATCAAATAGTATAACCTCAACATCACATAGCTCCAACTACAATAACCCACGTGTGCTAATCCAAACTGTGTTTTCTTCTCTGTAAGTCTTTGATAAATCACTGTGTTGACATCAATGACAATCATAGTCATGAATGCAAAAAAAATTTCTACAGAATGGCTGCCAAACACTTTATCATTCATTCATAACAATCTCCCCCATTGGAATTGATGGCAACATAGATGAAAAACATCCAATGTTCCAAAAATCCAATACTGTAACACTGCTTCTTCAAATCCTCTTCATCAATCAAATATTGCTTCGTTATCCTGTTCAGTTCTCTCCAACAGATGTCTCATATTTTTTTTCATGCATACTTCTCCCCCATTGATATCAATGACAAAAATTCTATCACTAAGTCAACAACAACTCAATGTCAAATGACACTTTTCAGAAAATACATTTACTAGAGTCCTCATGACTCAGCTCAGATACACATACTCCCCCATAGAGGAAGTACCAACATCTAGTCCAGAAGAAGGATAAGGCTCATATACCACTTAATGGATGCAACCAACTACATCACTTCTTAAAAGTAGGCTGGGGCATAACCCCGATCATACCTCTCAGATACTCAAATGTATCCTTAGGCAAAGGCTTTGTGAATATATCTATTATCTGCTCCTTTGTACTTATGTACTCAAGTCTGACTTCTTTTTTAGCAACTTTCTCTCTTACAACATGATACTTAATCTCTATATGCTTTATCTTAGAATGTAATATAGGATTCTTAGACATACTAATTGTACTAGTGTTATCATAATGTATAACAACAAATTCAACAAATTTTATTCCAATATCCCTCAGCATCTGCTTCATCCAAATTATCTAGTTAGAATTGTTTGTTGCTGCTACATATTCTACTTTTGCTATGCTTTGTGAGATACAATTCTACTTCTTGCTTAGCCAAGAAACTAATCTTCCTCCAAGGAAAAATGCTCCTCCACGGGTGCTTTTCTTATCATCAACACTGCCTCCCCAATCAGCATCTGTATATGCACATAGGGTAAAATCATCATAATTTTCATACCATAGTCCATAGTCCATTGTGCCTCTTAAATATCTTAGTATCCTCTTTACTACTACAAAATGTGATTCTTTAGGTTCAGCTTGAAATCTTTCTACAATTCCAACTGAATGTGCTATATTGGGTCTTGTATCAGTCAAATACTGCAATCCTCCAATCATAGATCTATATTTCTTCTGTTCTACTGTAGGAGTCTCATCTGTGCTAGATAACTTATGTCCGGTCACCATAGGTGTTCCAACTAGTTTACAATCCTCCATTCCAAATATTTTCAACAAGTCATTCAGGTACTTTTTCTGACTTACAAAGATACCATCATTGTTTGTGTTATCTGTAATCCCAAAAAGTATTTCATTTCACCAATCATACTCATTTCAAATTCAGTCTTCATTTTATTAGAAAATTTGTCACTAGCTTCATCTTCTCCTCCAAAGATAATGTAATCAACAAAAATAACTATAACTAACAAACCATTTTCAATTTCTTTTGTGTAAAGATTTCTATCAGCTATACCTTTTATAAATCCCAACTTTAACAAATACTTATCTAGTCTTGCATACCAAGTTCTAGGTGCTTGTTTAATTCCATATAAAGCTTTCTTTAATTTACATACCATGTCTCCTTCTTGAGTTAAGGGAAAACCTTTAGGCTACTCAATGTAGACTTCTTCTTCCAATTCTCCATTCAGAAATGCTGATTTCACATCCATCTGATACACTTTGAATTTGTTGTAAGCTGCATATGCCAAAAACATTCTTACTGCTTCAATTCTTGCAACAAGTGCAAAATTCTCTTCATAGTCAATTCCTTCTTGTTGTGAGTAACCCTTACATACCAATCTTTCTTTTTTCCTTACTACTTCTCCTTGTTCATTCATCTTGTTTCTGAATACCCATTTAGTTCCAATAACATTCTTGTCTTTAGGTCTAGGGACCAATTCCCATGTCTTGTTCTTTTCAATCTGATCTAGTTCTTCTTTCATAGCATTAGTCCAACTTCCATCTTCACAAGCTTCATTAGTAGTCTTAGGTTCAATTTGATAAATCAAACATAACTGTTCTTGTGCCTTATTCTGAGCAAGAACTCTTTTGATGCTCCCAATAATCTATTCAAAAGGATGATTCCTTAACAAACTCTTGCTAGATGTCACTATCTTAGATCTCTCTTCAGATATAGGTTCTTCAATAACTTCACTATGGCTTTCATTCAACAAATCACATTCAGTTTCATAAAACAATTTAGTAGTTCCAATATTAGGCTTAGGATGAGCTTCTTCATCAGATTCATAATCAAGCATTCTTTCCTGAATTTTGAACTTTTCATCAACTTTAAAATTTGCACTCTCAAAAATAGTCTTAGTTCTTTTATTGAAACATCTATATGCTTTTCTTTTCAAAGAATATCCAAGAAATATACCTTCATCACTTCTAGGATCAAACTTTCCTTTATCATCATCTCTCTTTATATAACATTTGCTTCCAAAAATTTTAAAATACTTAACTGAGGGTGCATGTCCAAACCATAATTCATAAGGTGTCTTGTTTGTGTCTACTTTGATTTGTACTCTATTCATTGTATATACTATTGTGTTCACTGCTTCTCTCTAGAATATCTTTGCCAAATTATTTTCAAACAACATAGCTCTTTCTACTTCAGTCACTGATCTATTCTTTCTTTCTGCAATGTCATTTTGTTCAGGTGTTCTAGGAGCTGAATATTGTCTTTTAATGCCATTTTCTTCACAAAAGTTGTTAAACTCTCTAGAAGTAAATTATCCACCTCTATCAGATCTTAAACATTTAACCTTCATTCCAGATTCATTCTCAACTTTATTCTTAACAATCTTAAACTTATCAAATGCTTCAAATTTTTCTTTAATAAATGCAATCCACATCATTCTTGTAAAATCATCAACAACAATCATAAAATACCTTTCTCCATAGAATCCTCTAGTCCTAGTAGGACTGCTCAAATCTATATGAACAATCTCCAGGTTCTCTGTAGATGTAAACTTCTTACTAGGAAAAGAGCTTCTCTTCTATTTATCCATTACACATTCTTTACAAATCATGTTAGTGGGCTTCATAATTCTAGGTAAATCTCTTACTGCAAGTGTAGTACTTACTTTCACAATGTTATCAAAGTTTATATGACAAAACCTTCTATGCCATAACCAACTATCATCAATTTTAGTAATCAAACATGTCATCTCAGTGGGATTCAACTGAAATACATTACCTCTGGTTCTAGATCCAATTCCAATCAGATTTCCATCTTTATCCTTTATCACACAAGTTTTCTTAGTAAACCAAACTTGATATCCCTTATCAACTAACTGTCCAACACTCCAAAGATTATGTTTCAATCCATCCACAAAATAAGCATCATCAGTATTAGTCTTTCCATCAAGAGTAATAGATCCTATACCTTTAATCAAACAAGGTGCATTGTTTCCAACTCTAACTACTCCACCATCATACTCATTCAGCTTTATGAACTTTTTCATGTCTCCAGTCATATGATGTGAACGACCACTATCTATAATCCAATCAAATTTCTTTTCAACTTGAGAAACTAAGGCTTTTTCTTCCTTAACATCAGATTCAAGATTTTCTTCTTTAATTGCTACAAATCCTATGTCATCATTATTTTCAGTATCACTTTCACTTAAAGTTCTTTCTATACTAGCTTCAAGATCTTCATCATTAGCATAATAACATTCCTTAGATCTTCTAGGTTTAAAATTGCTTCTATACTTTTTAACTCTCTTAGGACATTTAGATGCAAAATGACTATATTCTTGACAAGTCCAACATTTAAAAATTTTCTTACCGTCTAGTTCTCTTTTCACAAGCAAGGCAATACCTTCTTCAATCTTCTTATCTTCTTCATTTCTAGATCTACTGCTACTAGCATAATCTCCACTCACACTGATGCTTCTTGATAAAGTAGGGTGAACACTAAGAGCACTGAATGTTGTCTCCATTCTAGGTAAGTCTCCTGATAATCTCAGGTTCATTTCTGCTGCTTCCAATCTTCCAAGAAGAGTCTCTCTTGTAAATTTTGTTGTACAAGGTATCACTTGTTCAATCATTTGTGTTGTCTACTTAAATACAGGAGTCAATGTCCTTAGAATTTTCCATATCACTTCATTCTCTATCTTTGTTCCTCCATAAGATTTTATACCTAAAATGATCTCTGACATTCTACCAATATACCTTCTAACAGATTCATCTTCCAACATTATTATATGTTAAAATGCACATATCTAATTATGTAATCTAACTCTTTTTGCATGTTCATCACCTTCAAAAGTAGAGTGTAAAGCATTCCAAATTTCATGAGATTTTTTCAAATATTTTACCTGACTGTACTCATTCTCTGGTAGTGCTTTCAAAAGTGCTTCTCTTGCAAGTATGTTACACATGAATAGATCTCTCTCTCCCGCAGTACATGTTTCAAGATTGTCCTCTTCAATGATAGTCTTATTATTCTTTGTAATCAACCAATAACTTGGTCCTAAACATAATAGGTGTGTCTTCATATTTTCTTTCTAGCTATCAAAATTTACTCCATCAAACTTAGGACTTTCTTTCCTAAAATTCACCATGGATCTCCTTAAGTTGTTAAACTTCTCTTTCAAGGACCTGCCACTCTAATACCAATTGTTAGAAAGTAAAGTCCACCAAGATAACTGAGAGGGGGGGGTGAATCAGTTATCAGATAATTATAACTTTTATCATCTTCAACAGTATTAAACCATATAAGCAATATAATTACCAACCATAGAAACATATTCATACACAATAACACAATGACACAAGATATGTTGACTAGGGAACCTCTTGATCAAAGAGTAAACCCCGGTGGGAATGATGCCCACAAAAGATGCACTAATATGAATATTCCTTGTTAGAGGATGGACTCTGTTAGGAGTCTTATGAAATACATTCAGTACATATGAATCCCTATTAGGAGATTTTGAATCCCTGTTAAAAGATTCTAACCCTGTTAAGAGTTATAGAAGACAGAAGGACCCACTGCCCAAATAGCATCAGGGTAAGATCACTGAACACACTGTCCAAATAATCTTTTCATTACTCAATAGAATAATATGTTACCTCTTCTCTGACTATGCCAAACCACACTCAATGTTACATCAGATCTCAATTTTAGATCTTTGTACTTCGCATGTCTTCCTTCATAATTTCACTCTCATACTTAGCTCTTTTCTTCACTTCATGCATACCACATCACACATCATCACTAAAACTACATTACCATTACATATCAAAAAGGGAATACATTCCTTCCTTTATACCACACTCAAATAATTACAAATGAGTTGGCATACAATTACAAAATAAAAGTTTCCACATGCTACACCAAAATTACATAAAACTGTTGGCTTCCAAATACAATAAATCTTTACTCGTGTGACCTCAAAGTCTACATTGTCATCCATGTCACTATCAATGTGTCTCCAACTTCCCTTTCACTGCACAAAACTAGATTCCATCCTAATTAGGAGATATCATAACTTCCATGAATCAATGAATTACTATTTGCACTCTTAACCATAGACATATGACATATCAAAGAGTATAACCTCAACATCGTATAGCTCCAACTACAATAACCCACGTGTGCTAATCCAAACTCTATCTACTTCTCTACAAGTCTTTGTTAAATCACTATGTTGACATCAATGACAATCATAGTCATGAATGAAACAACAACTGCTACAGAATGGCTGCCAAACACTTTAGCATTCATTCCTAATAGATCCAATAAAAAGAATTAATGTAGTAGAAACACAAGAACCTACTATAGAGAAAGAGATAGTTGCAACACAAGAACCAACTAATCTCAAAGGCAATCAAAAAAATTAAGGTGGTAGTTATTTTGAGACAGATTCCCATGAGTATGAATTCAAATCATAATCTGAAGGAAACCCTTCTTGGGGTATTCATCCTGACTTTACTCATGTTCTCAAATTTCCTAGAGGTCTAGATGAAGAAATAGAAGATGAATCAAATGACTATGAATGGGGAGCCATTCTAGAACTAGATGAACTTATTACAGAAAAGCATGTTGATGTTATTCACCAATATGCACCTAAACCCAACATAAGTCTAGAGCGAAATGATGAACTAATCGAGTTTGATCCACCAACGGCTGAAATGGACTCCCACAATGAAATTGAGCCTATTCATGAATTGAATGTCTTAAGTTGTAATATCACCTTTGAACTCGAGCATTGGGTTAGGGCCAATGATGATAGATCCATATCCGTAAACACCCTTTCCCAATCTTTCACCACTTTGACTATCCAACGCCCTGCCCTTCTTGACATAATGTCCACCAACTTGAACCAAGGTATTTATACCTTTCCCAATGACTATGCCCTTGATTGTTACCTAAATTCAATTGATCCTATGAGGAATTCCCTCAGTGAACCGAGCATTAGCATGACAGAGTCAGACATCAAGTATCTTAGTCAGAAAAATAAGAATAAGAATAAAAAGAAAAAGAGTTCTGAGGGTGAAAACCACTTTGTGGCAGTCTCAAAACCTACAAAAGTAAAAATAAAAGATGTATCCAAAGGTGAAAACCTCTTTGAGGCACCTAAGGATTAGATATTTGATGTCTTTCTGAGTCATGTATAGGACAGATCTCCAATTCTAATTGAGCCCACTCAATCTATCAATTTGGGAATAACAGAAGAACCACAGTTGATCCATGTAGCACAATCTTTATCAGAGGAAGAAAAGAAAAAATTTACAACATTCCTAACAGAGAAGAAGATCAAATTTGCATGGAAATATTTAGATATGAAAGGGTTGGATCCTAATCTTATAATGCACCATTTATCTATAGCTCCAAACATTAAACCTATTAAGCAAAAATTGAGAAAGATGCATCCACATGTTGCACTCTTGGTAAAAGCTGAATTAGAGAAGCTCCTTAAAGCTAGATTTATCCAAGTTATTGATTATGAAGAATGGATCTCTAATATTGTACGTATTTCTAAACTAGACAAATCAATAAGAGTGTGCACCGATTTCAGAGATGTAAACAAAGCATGCCCTAAGGATGATTTTCCATTACCTAACATTGATATGATAGTGGACATGACTGAGGGCTTTAAGATGTATTCTTTAATGGATGGTTTTTCTGGATATAATCAAATAAAAATTGCTTCAGAGGATCAAGAGAAAACTACTTTTACATGTGCATGGGGTACCTTCTACTAGAATGTCATGCCATTTGGGCTTAAGAATGTCACTGCTACATATCTGAGAGCTATGACTTCTATTTTTCATGACATGATGCATTGGACTATGGAGGATTATGTTGATGATACTTTAGCAAAATCTATGATTAGAGCTGAACATCTAAATGACTTGAGCAAGATACTAGATAGAATGGAAAAATTTAGTCTTAGACTAAATCTTAAGAAGTGTGCTTTTGGTGTCACTTTTGGAAAGCTCTTAGGCTACATTGTTTCAAAGAAAGGAATTGAGGTAGATCTAGCTAAAGTGAAGGCTATAATGGAGATGCAACCTCCCAAGAATATCAGTCAAATGAGAACATTACAAGGGAGAGTTCAATCTATCAGATGCTTCATATCTCAACTAGCAAACATATCACAACCTTTTACAAAGACATTACATAAAGGTGTGACCTTTGCATGGAGTGAGGAATGTGAAAAGAACTTTAATCATATCAAGAAATATCTATCAAATCCTCCTATCTTGATGCCTCCCATTCAAGGGAAGCCTTTGATCTTATATGTCTCCACTATAGATACATCACTGGGGGCATTTCTTGTACAGCATGATGAGAACAAGAAGGAAAGATCTATATACTATATCAGTAGAACATTGGTGGCATACAAAAAGAACTATTCAATGATTGAGAAAGCTTGTCTAGCTATGGTCTTTGCATCATAGAAAATAAGACATTATATGTTGGCTCATACTACACATTTAGTATCTAAGATTGATCCACTAAAGTACCTACTAAGAAAAGTTGCCCTCACGGGTAGATTAGCCAAATGGGTCATGCTCTTAACTGAATTTGACATTGAATATGTTGAAAGAAAAGATATTAAAGGCCAGGTTATTTTTGATCAATTAGCAGATGCACCTTTATTTGATGATACACCAATGCAAATGGAATTCCCAGATTCCTCTATCATGAATCTTTCTTCTAGAGAATGGCAATTATTCTTTGACGGCTCCTATACACATAATGAATCTGGAGTAGGCATATTGTTCATAACTCCTCAAAGATACTCAATCCCAAAAGCATTTAGAATCAAGTTTCCTTGCACAAACAATATTGTTGAATATGAAGCCCTTCTTAATGACATGAAAATGGCAATTGAGTGGAGAGTAAGAGAATTACACATTCATGGAGACTCACAACTTGTAATCCATCAAGTCAATGATGTGTACCAAACTAAAGATGAAAAGCTCGTTCCATACAAGAGAATGGTAGATGATCTAAAGAAGTATTTCATATCTATCACATTTGAGCAAATACCTAGAATAGAGAATAAGGTTGTCAATGCAATGGAAACATTATCTACTTTATTACAGCAGCCTTAACATGAGCTACGCTATGAGTTCCTAGTGGAAGCACTATCTTATCCTGCATATGACTCCCCTAAAACCCACATGATTTGCACTATTCTAGGTCATGATTCATCCAGATATAAAAACCTATTCTCCTATCTCAAAGACCAAACCATTATCAATACCTTCAACCACCATGAAAAGAGATACCTTATACATAATGCCTCCTAATATGTCATCATTGGTCATGAACTTTACAAATGAGGTTTAGATTGTATGCTACTTAGATGTTTAGAATGGGAAGAGTCTCAATGTGCGTTAAAGGAAGTCCATGATGGTATTTGTGGGTCACACTCAAACACTTTAACACTAGATTGAAAACTTATTAGGGCTGGCTACTATTGGCCTGAAATGGAGAAAGAGTCTATCAAGTTTGCTAAGAACTGTCAAAAGTGCCAAGTGCATGGAAACTTAATTCATGCTCCAAGGAGAGATCCAATTCCCTTCACTACTCAATGGCCTTTTCATCAATGGGCATTTGATCTTATAGGATCCATACATCCTCATTCTTCTAATGGACATACCCATATAATCATGACTACAGATTATTTTACAAAATGGGTAGAAGTCATCCCTTTGACACAAGCAACTGGTAAGAAAATATCTATATTCATCTTGAACTACATCATATGCCAATATGGTATTCCACATTCTATAGTCATAGATAATGGTGGGCAATTTAAGAACAAAGACTTGGATGATCTATGTGCCAAATTTAAGATTACACAACATTGGTCATCTATCTACTATCCTCAAGGGAATGGACAAGCTGAGGCTTCTAACAAGAATCTATTGAAAGTCTTACACCATACAGTTAATAAAATAGGAAGAGACTGGCATCTCATGATCAATCCAGCTCTCTAGACCTATAGAACAAGTATCAGAATGCCTACTGGGGCTACACCTTTCACTTTAGTTTATGGGTCTGAAGTGGTACTGCCTATTGAGGTTGAAATCCCATCACTAAGAATCAGAATGCATGGTCTAGTAATTGATGATGACTACAGAATGTCTAGGTTGCAAGAACTTGAACTACTAGATGAGTGTAGACAAGCAGTGTATGATCATCTCAGAGTATATCAAAAGAGAATGTCCAGAGGTTACAACAAGAAAGTCAGACACAGAGAATTTCAGGTTGGCAATCTAGTCTTGAGAGAGAATCCTAAAAATCAATCACATAGAGAGCGCAAGGGGAAGTTTGAACCCAACTGGCTGGGTCCCTTTGTTATCACTACTACTTTTGGCTCTAGTTCCTATCAACTCTCAACAACTGAAGGAGAATAGCTCTAAGAACCAATCAACTTTCTCCATCTGAAGAAATTCTATGCCTAAGGCATTCAGTCTATGGTAAAATATCCTGAAAAAAATCTTAAAAATTGAAAAAAGTCCTGAAAAAATGAACATCTTGGTGAAAACCTAGCAATAGGTGCCTTGATGATTCACAAAAAAAGTAAAAAATATCAAAAGTACAAAAAAAATTGGGAAAAATAAAAATACAAAAAAAATGAGAAAAAGAAAAAGTGTCTTGGTGAAAACTTGGAAACAAGCGCCTTAGTAGCAAAAATAGAATCTCTGCCAAGATGGTGAAAACTTGGCAAATGGGTGCCACTTGTTTCAAAATGCTCCATCTATCAGCGCAATCTTGGTCTTTCCCAACTTTCAGTCTTGCTTTAGTTTGTACATATTTCTCGGTTTGTTTCTGCATTCCTATTTTCAATAAGTCAGTCTGTACACCAATCAGCTCAAGTGTCTGTATCCTATCAATGCTTAACACTTGGGGGCAATCAATGTCATATTCTATGGTCTCTGGTATACCTCAGACAAGTCATATCCAGTCAAGGTCCTTTGAATTTTTATCTGAGTTAGTCAGTCAGTCTCCTCTCCAGAAAGGATTTTGCATCTACATCAATGCAATCAAACACAAACATCAACACAAAATGAAAACAATCTATGCTTCACATGCTTTTATCTCCTTGTATGCTTACTGATTCACATTGAGATTTTTGCATATTATGTTCCCTCAAGCTCTTTGATGATGTCCTTTATAGGATTTAGAGAGTGATGACTGGGGGCATAATCTTTTCTTTGTCTTCTTCTTGTATGTGAAAATCTAACAACTTTGGAAATTTTGGATTGAATTGGTGTCTTTCTGTAAGAGCCTCTATCTTGAATTGGATGGCCATGAGTACCTCGACCATTGATACTTAAAAAACTCAAGGAATTTTGATCCAACTATTGTCTTTTTGAGTATGTTCTTTCTCCTACTGTGAAATGCGATCTTACCTAAGGATGTGAATGATAAAGGGTCACTAAGGGTAATTCACATTGGATTTAGAATGATCTCTTGACTGCTTGATGTGTTTTTAATGCAAGGTGTATTCAGGTCATCACAACGTCTATGTTTTGATGCTTATACAAATTTCTATATCAAAATGGACATGATATTCAGGTCATCCTAGCACTTATGCCTTGGTGCTTATATCTAATCCGACATTCTAAAAACAAAATCAATATTCATATGTCTATGGTTGTCTAGCCAATGGGTGTTGTATTGATTCTTGAGCATAAAAATCAATATTCATATGTCTATGGTTTCATAACTAGTGGGCATTGTATTGATTTATCTAGTTACCTAAAAATTCAATGATGAGAATGATCGACACATGATCAGTGACTAGGTCCTAGGTCCTAGGTCCTAGGTTTGCATTTCATTTTGCATTTCATTTTGCACTTTGCATGATCTCACAAATTTCTTGAATGCTTAAACAATTCTTCAAAAATGCTAAACATGACTATAAGAGTTGAATCTTACATGAAGGTCCATCCAATGAAATAGCAAGTAGAATCCTTTTTCGGGATCAAAATCAAAATCTAAGATCATTTATATTGTCAACTACTTGCACAATCGACCTTCAATCATCATAGAAATCTAGAATTCAACTTAACTAATTATCTTACATCAAACTATCAAAATTTCAACTTGGTTAACCATGGTGAACTCATGGTCAAACCTAGTCAAACTTGGTCTCCAGGACCTCTAAACGATGCAAAACATATTCTCAAACATGTATAACCACTTCTCAAATCAATTAACATGCTTCTAAATTATAACGTTGACTTTTGTTGTCAGATTTCAATTTTCATCCCGAAGGGGGCATGGTATTGCACATCATTCAAAGTCTATAAATCTAAAATTTGTAATCAAATCTTTCTTCAGTGATCAAGACAACAACCATGTCTAGTTATTGATTCATCTAAAGACCTCATCGCTTGGGGCAAATCTATCATCGCTTGGGGCATATCAAATTTATCAAGATCCATATCAATCTGGTATCCTAAATCTATCTTGTAAATTGTATCTTCTTTTCATAACCATCGGTTCATTAATGTTATTTCCTTGGTTCTTCATAACTGATGGGTTCAAGATGTTATACTAATATGATTCATACAAGGATATTCAGGTCTGGAATTGGTCACTCACTTCTTCGCAATCATAAGGTTTAGAATCAGGTGTTTTGACACTTTTTTGTAATCATTGGTTCATTGTTGCTATAGTTGACATTATCTCTGGTCATTCAGGACCTAAAATCTTGAATCTTGAATCTTTAAATCTTTCAATCAATTTTTATCTCGAAATCGGTTAATCTTTCAAATCTTTCAAATCAGTTTCATACATCTTTATCATACATAGACTATTCTTTGAACCACTACGCTTTGCACAGTGATTCAAAGAGGGGCAAAATGTAATACCCCAAAAATGGGCTATAGGTTCATTAACCTCCTACATCTTCAATTCGAACAAAATCGACATCAAAGTCCTAACCTAAGGCACATCTGCACATTATCAAAATCCTAATTGATTTTATCATAAATTCTGCATCGCGGAATATTCCTAGCAATATTCTTATTTATTCTAATTATCTTTAATTTAATTATTATTTGGTGATGAATCCTATTTATCCTAAAGTTTAATTAATTGAATATTCTGAATATTTAATTAATTAGATTAATATTGCCATTTAATTATTTAATTAGATTTAATTCTATTTATTCCTAATTATATTATTTAATTTTGACAATAAATCTAAAATCTCATGACTAATTGATTAAATTTTTATTTAATTAATTAAAGTCAGTTGTCAATATTTAATAATATAGTTTTTGAATAAAGTTTGATTTAATAATTGATTAACCCACAAATCAGTTATTTTTAAATTTAAAATTAGTTAAGTTGAAGATAAATCACTTTATTTATTTAATTAATTCATGATTATTTGTGCACATTCAAAGAGCAGTTAAACTTTAAATCATAAAATCAATTCAAGTTGTTATCTTTTTGAAACTCAACATCTATTTTGAGTTCAAAGTTGATCTAAACTTCTGATTTGAGTTAAAAAGTTGTTCTTGCATGATTTTGCATGATTTTATGAGTTATCTATTTCTAATTTCTTGTCAACTCAAAAATCAATCTAAGTTCATCAAGAGTGATTTATGACTTTTTCCATGCACCCTCAAGCCCTGAATTTCTATAAAATCAAGGCTCAGCTCTTTACAAATCACCCACAAAATTTGCATACTTACTCTGGTGAATTGACATTAGAGGAATCATCAAGCTTCTTGTGAATCAGCATTTTGTGAGATCAATCTTGTTTTCAATTCATTCTAGTTTCATATTTCATATCATTGTTAGCTTAATTTGCATAACATTTCAATCCATTTAGATTAATTTATTATCAATTTTTCTTATCTTATTGCATCAAAAATAAAAAATAAATAGATTAATTTGCATTCATATTTTATTGCTTTCATCATTTAAATCCTTCATTTAGATGTTGCATTGTCACTGATCTCGGTCTAATCTGAGAATACCATACTCGCACCTACTAGAAGGTAGTAAATTGCCTGGTTAGCTATATTGTTCTTATTTGCATATTTTGATTTTTGCTAACCTCTAATGTTTTACTGAAGTGTTGTGTCTACAGCTAGGTAAAAAATTCACACACACAATGCTTTTATTCAACAATTTCAAAATAACATTGGTTCTCAAGTGTCTTTAATTGATTTGATGCATTGTAAACAAAACACTAAGGAAAATTGATCGAATTCATTGGTACATTTAAGCATTTGCATGCTCAGATTTCTTATCCTATTCCTAATATGGATATTCAACATAAGTTTATTTCAAATTTACAAAAGTATATTAGAGATAAGATTTTGCTTACTGAATTTACCTCTTTTCAACAACTTTGTGTAGTACTTCATCATTATCAATTACAAGTGAGTCAATTTGAGAGAAACACTCTAATGGCTCTTTTTCCAGTTGATAAGAGTGATGCTACTCCTAATCCAAACAAATTTCAAAAACCTAACAAGTATGTCAAGATAAATAAAAAAGCGAATATAGTTTCTCATCAAGTTGTCATTCTTGGCAGTGGGCCAGCGTCCCTCGCAAGGTTCATGACATGGCTTAACCACCTCCTATGTCTTCTATAAGTCTATTGGTTGTATCGAGAATTAACAGGTTGATCTTTTGGTGCAACGACAACCCTAGCTTGTAACAAGTGGTATTAGAGCTTGGTCATAGGTTCGAATCCATGTAGGCCACAGTGAGTGACGTTGGGAGGGGGATTGTTGGCACTGGGCCAGTGTCCCTTGTAGGGTTCATAACATGGCTTAACCACCTCCTATGTCTTCTATAAGTCTAGTGGTTGTATCAGGCATTAATAGGTTGATCTTTTGGTGCAACGGAAACCCTAGCTTGTAACAGACATTTCATCTCACAATTCCACTTCTACATCCACTTCTTTTTATTTGAATTGTATGTTTACTCCTCTCTCTCTTTGAATCTTTACATTCTATTATGAATAGGTTGTTAACTACTAATATGATTACTTTACCTCATATTTGACCTATTTTACCTACTACGATAGCATCTAAGTCTTTTGATCCTAAAGCTTTTTGTCAATACCATCTTCAAAATGGCCATGATATTGAGAAGTGTTATTCTTTAAAACATAAGGTTCAAGACTTAATTGATTCTAATGCTTTATCTGTTGATAATTTTGATGGTAGTGGGAAAAAAATTGTCTCTCCTAATCAAAACCTTCAAATCTATATGAATCCTTTACCTACACATGATACTAATACCATTGCTCAGCCATCTTCTATGGATATTGTTTATGATTCAAAGATGGATGATCTTAATTACATTTTTAACCATGTGGAGCATGTTGTTTTTCCTCAATCTCAAACCCAACCTCAAGTTCCACCTCAACCTAAACAAAAACCGTAGCCTAAACTGAAATCTCAACCTAAAC
Source organism: Chamaecyparis obtusa (assembly GCA_027943335.1). Classification (NCBI taxonomy): domain Eukaryota; kingdom Viridiplantae; phylum Streptophyta; class Pinopsida; order Cupressales; family Cupressaceae; genus Chamaecyparis; species Chamaecyparis obtusa. The sequence goes on along the minus strand of BSBK01000638.1, from coordinate 1,979,124 downwards.
ATGGAAAACAACCTAAGAATAAGAAACCTTGGGAACTTTTGATTACCTTTGATGATTCTGAGACAATTAAAGCTCCTGATGGTCCCCTTTACATTTATGCTAGGATTTCTAAGATACCTACGTGGGGTTGTATGGTTGATCCTACATCTTTAGTCAATATTATTACTGAAGAAAATATTTTTATGAAAAACTTGCAATGTGATTCTTATGATACATCCGATGTATGGATTCAAATTTTTAATGGTTTTCTTTATCCATCATTTGGTTCTATTGACTTGCCAGTTGAACTTTGTGGTAAAATTGTGAACACTACCTTTGTTGTTGTTCCTACTTTTGATCAATATCAAGTTAAGCTTGGTTTTCCTTGGTTGAATGCCATGCATGTTGTTGCTTCTCCTATCCATAAGTGTCTTAAATTCATTCATGATGAAGAAGTGAAGATGATTAACCATAGTTTATATCAACCTTCTAGGCCTAGGGATTGTGCTACACTTGAACTCTTTTGGCCCTTAATACCTAATTCATGTCCTTCTCAACCTGATAATCTTTTTTGCTCATATAAAGCCTATAAGCATCATAAGATTCTTGAGTTAAGCATGCCACCGATGGATCTTAATCATGGTCTTTTTCCTACACCTTCCATACCTCCTTTATCTATGGTTTCTAGTTTTTTTAATCAAGCTCCTAGTGTTGCTTGTCAGTCTGCTAAGAATCCTACTAATCCTCTTATAAAACCTGTGAAGGATCTGGTAGTTGTTCCTCCTAGTTCTCAACATCTTTCAAACAAGACAAAATGTAATTGATCTGCTAATGAACTTCATAAGAAGCATCATGCTCAAGCTAAGGCCCCTACTTCTATTATTCAAAGTTCTTTACCTTCTTTTGATCAATCTATGCATGATGTGTTAGAAGAAATTACTGCTAATAATGATATTAAGATGCAAGATTATGATGATTCCATTCATATCTTAGATGAAGAAGATACTCTTGATGATACTAATGATATTAATGATGAATATGAGACTATTGACATTGACATTGATTTACCTAATATTCTTTCATCACAATTATCACTTGCACCTAGTATCAAACATTATGATTCTCAAGAGGATCCTTGTTTGGAACTGGCTATCATTTCTACAGTGTTGGATATAGTCCCTCTTGCGAATTACCCACCTTCCCTAAATGATATAGAACAAGATGGGGAGAGTAAGTGGTACACTTGATTGGCTAGTCATACATGGTATCTTTTTATGTGTTTGTCTATTGTACTGTGCTTCTCCCGTAATATGTTTGCTAAATGTTGTTAGATTCTTTTATACGACCCTTGTTACTCTGTTGGTGCAAGGTGATAAAAGAATCAAACCTATTGTACAATTCTTCTATATATATCTTTACTCTTCTATATTTTGTTTCATATTATGTTGTACCCATGCTAGTGTTTTTAAATGTTTCCTTGTGTAATCTTCTTGGATTTGCGACTTGGTAGCACTGATTCTTTTTGGTCTCCATGTCATGGTCCAAAAAGACTCTTCTTCGTAACTCTTATGTTTTCTTTCCTCCATTGTGATTGTAGTTCTACTTTCCTTGGGGAATGATGTCAATTCATTTGCAATAATATCATATATATATTATCTTATGATCATACTAACCCCATGGTAGGTAGATCCCTTGTGTGTTCTTTGTATGTTTATGTGGTATTTCCCTTGATTTGTCTTTGTTTGGGGGCATCTCGTAGTGGAAACGTAATCAGTGGAGTTTTTTATGTTTCTATTAAAGCCATTGCTCCTGTTAAAGTGTTAGCAATGACTTTAACATGGGGGCATATGCTCTGCTCACCTATTGCACATGTGCACTTTCAATATACATATATTTTTCTCCCTTTATGGATTAATGACTAATCCTTATAGCATGGATTTTCATTTTATAGGATCTCTTGATCCCTCTGGTTTCAAAATTTTGATCCCTTAAGGTCGAAGGTGTCCTTAAGACTAGATCTCTTTTTCTATTGATTTTACTCTTGTGGAATAGAATATTCCTAGGGATGAATCTTTGATGGGTTGACTAGTGAGTAGCCACATTCACTAGGTGGTTCAATTCCATCTTTCCAGTTATGTTGTTTCCTTGTGTGGTTCATAGTGGGACATAAGTTCTCATTGGGTGAGATAATCTCTCTCTCTCTCTCTCTCTCTCTCTCTCTCTCTCTCTCTCTCTCTCTCTTATTGTGATCTTGGAGTTGATGAAGATTTGAGTCCCTGGGGGCTAGAGGATTCTTTGTCCCTTTGATTTTAATAAGATCATCTTTTTCATTATGATCTCCTTTACCAAGAGTTTGCATTGAGTTCATTATCTTGCTAAAGTGGGGGCTAAATGTATCATCAGAAAATGGAAGCACTTCCATTTAGGACTGGTTTATCCCTACGATTAAGTGGTCTAGGGTCATGTTAAGTGCCTTTGAGTGGGTCTTTGACTGGATCTAGCTTTCCCCCCTATTCTGCTTCTCTCTCCACCTATTTCCAGCCTCTTTCTAGCACTTTATCCTGAGAAACTAAGATCTTTGACTTCAAGGTCAAGGATGACCTTGACTTTGACCTAGGTCAAGGATGACCTTGACTTTGATCTAGGTCAAAGTTGACCTTGACCCTGACCCTAGGTCCAAATTTCAAATTCTTGAGGTTTTCGGATGTCGGGCTTCAGAAAGTTTTATTTCCCGCTTTTGGGTCAATTGTTTCAAATTTCAGAATAGAAAACTCTTAAATTATATTTAATCTAGGTCCAATTCTAGGGGTTAAGGCTTAATTGGAATTTAATTCTCCTATTTCAGCCTCTCTAGAAGTTTGTGCCCAAGACTAGTCTAAAAGGAAGCCTTCCTCTTTCATTTTCACATCTACTCACCATTGAATTCAAGCACAAGTGCAATCAAGTGATCAAGTAATCATCAAGAAAGAAAGAAGGAGAAGGAAAGCATTCAAGCATGCATTCATCCTTAAGCACTCATTCATTCAAGAATTCAAGATCCAATTCATCAAGGAGATCCATTGTTAGCCATTGAAGGATTCAATCTCTATGGAGCCCTCTTGTTGAAGATTTCTCCATCCATTTCCATTCAAGCCTCTTCCTAATCCAAGATCCACTCAAGATTGGTATTGAAGATCTAATGCAATTGATTTAATACATCCTACATTCAACTCTACATTCATTTGGAGCTTCCATACTTGTGGATTCAAGGATTTGATCCCTCCACAAGGATTTCAACATAAGCAAGGTGAATAGTTCCATTTTCTTTGTTTATATATTTTAATTTCAATATATTTCAAGGTTAATTCCAAACCAGGGTTTGACCAAGGAAAACCTCTCATCCAATAAACAAAACCCTTTTTCTTGTAGATCCAGGTGCGGGATGATGAATATCAGTGCAGATCTCAGTACCCTTTTTGGTGAACTTCCAGGATCCATGAACAGAATTTCCGTTGGATCAGTGCAGGTCAAGGATGACTTTTTGGGGTAAGATCTTACCCCTTTCTTGGGTCAAGGATGAATTTTCTCAAAAAAGCAAAAGGTTTATGGGTTTTCTCTATTTCTGCATTTTTAGCCCAGATCTGGTAACAGAATTTCCTGAAAATGTATACAGACATTAGAAAATGGCATTTTCCAAATCTATCATACTTGAGGTTAGTATTTTTTTTCAATTCAATTAAGATTCCAATACATACTTACCATAATGAAATATAAGGTTATTCTCTTTCTTCATATTCCTCATTGATTGATTCATCTATGTATTGACCATCCTCGTGTGATTGATCAATTTGGATCTTCCTTTGGGAATTTGGTGTTAAGAAGTATATCTTATATACCCATCCTCATCATATTATCACATCACACATCCATTCTTCTTAGGAGATCACTCTTTTTTCATCTACATTTTGGTGACCATGATTTGTTCTCCTACATTAGGAATAAATGTAATTAAATCTAATAAAATAATTAGGTGGCAGAATTAAGTTTAATTAATCAAATATTCAACATATTCAATTAATTAACTTTTAGGATAAATAATGTCATTTATCACCAAATAATATTTAATTAAATAAAAATAGTATAGATTAGGAATATTCAAGAATATTCCCTGATGCAGAATTGAGATAAGATCGATTAGGGTTTTGATAGTTTGATGTGCAGATGTGCCTTTGGTTAGGATTTTTATGTCGATTTCAATCGATTTGTCGATGTAGGGGGTCAATGGTCCTATAGCCCATTTTTGGGGTATTACACCTATAAAACATGGGGCCTTGACACATCTAAACAACAAAGCTATTACATTTTAGGTACTCTTGAGTTACCCTATTTGGAGGATTTTGGCAGTTTTCTCTCAAAACCCATATCTTTTTGTTTACTGAACCAAATACAATCCCACAAAAAACCAAAATATGCTTAACTCAATGTAGAAACATTTAAAATCAAAAATATTTCAAGACAATAGCATTAGACCTAAGAAAACACGGTTGAAGATGATTTTTTTTACTGTCAAAACATGGAAAATGCTGAGATAACCAACTTTATTGATCTCCAAATCTATTAAACATCGACTCCATCTTTTATGACACTAGGATGTACATTATTTATAGACTTTTTTGGTCCCTTAGAATTAACAAAAACCTTTGAAACTACCCTTGAACTGACTGGAATCAGTTAAAAACTAACTTTCCTCCCATTTTTAGTAATTTCAAAGGTTTTTAAAGTGTTGTCAAGTTGACAACTAAGTTGTTAACTCGAAAACCATATAACTAATGACCCCCACTATATAAGAATGGTATTTTAATGACCTACAAAACACAAAATGCTTATCAAAACTCTACTTCTACCCCTTAGACCATTACATTATCCCTTTAGGCCTTATTTTTTGTACATGGCAATATTACATCATTTTGAGTACTCTCAAGACTCTCAACCAAGCTCAAACTAGTTGTCTCCATGTAAAGTAAGAAAATAACAAAATGCTTGACATGGTGACCAAATTCACACCTACAAGTGAACAAACAAGGTTCTCCACATTCTTCAATTCCCTCACAATATGCATCATCAACTTCTTAAAGTGGTTATAGGACAATGAAGCTCAACGTCATACTAGAGCCAATACTCACAAGGATGGCCATGAAAAAATACATAGTGAGGGAATTGATTCAAACAACTCCATAATTAATTCAAATGGTATAAAAGTGAACTACTCTTTACAAGCTCATTTAAGCCACACACCCTCATGTTTATTCATTTCTTCCTACTTTCTCCAAACTTGTTTATATACCATGTGTATTAACTGAAGAAACATCATTAGTCTTTTGTGCATTCAGACCTTCAACAACATTTTGCACATCTAGAGTCTTCTTTGGCGAAAATCATTCAGGTCTATCAACATGAACATTAATGTAATACCATCTCCTATGATGATACTTGAACTTTCTAATTTGGACATTTTATTACAATGGTTAGAACTATATGTTTACATTTATGTTTTATGGATGATGACATGTCTATCAGATGTTTAGATACACTCATTTATGGTTATCATTGATATGTTCATGAAATTGGAAATCATTTATCTTTACATGTTTTATAGAGCTAACCCAAGGGTTTGAATCTAACCACTATTATCTATGATGTTTTATTGTTCATGTATATGTGTCTGACATTTTTTTATGACTTAGGATGAAGTTGTAGTTACTCACTTTGCTAAGGTCCACACGAAGTATTGATCCTGGTCATCTGTTTGCATACATATGATTTGTATATATCTATATTTTGTACATGTATCTCTCCTTGGTGATGCAAGATTTCAGGTACCAAGTATTGTCTCCACCTGGCCTCACAGGTCTGAGCGATCCCTCAAAATCCTCAATCGTTGTTGTTGTTACAGAGATATCACCAAGGTTCCATAAGAAGGAACTCTACCTTTGACCCTTTTACCCTTAGGTGGGGAGTTCCTGAGTCAGTCCCTTGTGTGGATGATGTATTTATGTGTCCTCTTAGTTTGTTGGTTTTGTGGATATTGTAGCTTGTTTCTTGTCTTTTGCATTTGTTGAGAATGAGGTTTTGAGTATGGTAGCTCTAATTGTCTTCATGGTATGTTAAATTTTTGTTAGTAGATTATTGATGTGAATTATTGTTCATATGAGGGTATGATTTAGTAATTTATATTTATTAGTAGTTACTTATATGTACTAGTGTATCTTGTTAGGAATGAGTTAGTATGTGATTAAATCATGTGATTTTAATATCAATAATAATAAATAATTTTATGGTATTAATAATGTTTTATAATATTCATAATAATAAGATGTCTACGGCAATAATAATAATAATAATTTTAATAATAGTGGTAAATTCTAACTTATGTTACCTTATATATATATATATATATATATATATATATATATATATATATATATATATATATATATATATATATATATCACTATTGTATTTTGTAAAGAATATGGATTATTGTATGAATAAATAATATGTTTTATTATTTGAGTTGCAATAATATTTATAATAATAATAATATATGTACACATAGGCATATGGGTGCACACATATGCATATGAATACATATATTTATATAATTGTTTGAGAGAAGGTAATTATTGTATTTTATTCATAAGTTATTTTATAAGTTTAATTTATGGGTGGTAAATAATATTTGGTAATTCCCTTTTTACTTTAGCTTAAGTAACTTAGCATAGTAAATAAACTAAAGGCAAAAATTACTATCATTTTCCTTCCTCAATAAGAGAGAGATGAAATTAGATTATTGTTAATACTTATTTATAGATCTCTTCCCGAGAATGGATTATTAATTATTATTAAGCCTAAACTAATAACCAATATTTGGTTGGGATAGTTGCATCGGTTGATTTTTCCCATGCAACTACTCCCTCAATTTATATATACAGGAAGGAATCCATGTGCAGGGGGGGCTGGATGAGAGTAATTCTTGGGAGATTTTATTATAGTTCTAGATAGGATGTCCTATTGAAATCTATAGTACTTTAGAGTTGGCTGGAAAAACAAACAATCTCAGGGAAGCTTTAGTATTTTGGGGAGAAATATATTATTCTTTGATAGGATAGTTAATTATATTTTTTCTGGAGGAGGCTTGGAGTTTTCTTTCAGAAGGATTTTGAAGGAGTGTTTGGAGTGGGTTGAGATCACTTGAGTCTTCTTCTCTCCGACGATTGTTCTTCGCAGGACTCCAGTTAGGAATCTATCCTGGAGATGAATTTTTTGAGTGTGTTTTGTTTTCTATGTGTATGAATGTGTTGGTGTGTGATATGATTAGAATATGATTGTTTAATGTGTATCAAAAAGGAAATATAAATGTCTTATCTTCTGTGTTTCCAGGAAGTAAATTATGTATGTTTATATAGTTTTTATTTATTTATTATGTATTATGAAATCTTCTTGGGAAGTTAGGAATGCTTTCTCTCATGTGGGAGGATATGTTTATCTATTATTGAATGAAATATGGAAGTTTAGAAAGAAATAGGAAGGGATAGGAAGGTTGAGGAATGAGATGGAGTCCTATTTCATACTCTTTTCCTCTTCCAAGCTTCTCAGTGGATTATTGTTCTTCCATTAATTATTCTTGTCTAAGGCTTGGGTAATGTTGAGGATGTGCTATGGATGTGGTACTAAGGTCCCTACATCATGTTGACCTCAGGGAACCTTTCCCAGGCACTCTCCATGCCTTAAAAAGTCAATCTTTGGCCTTTTTGTGCAGTTTTGAATTAAATTTTGAAAAAGTATCTTGCAGCGTTGTACAACATTGTAGTCATACCCATACGACACTTGGTCAAATGTCATATGGGAATGAATACATTATCATATGGGTTCATATATAAAGTCATTTGGAGTTTTTGGGAAGTTTTAAATTTAATTTCAGGAAAGTGTCATACAGTGTCGTATGGCATTGTAGTCATACCCATACGACACTTGGTCAAATGTCATATGGGAATGCATACATTGTTGTATGGGCTTTTATACAAAGTTGTTTGGATTTTTTAGGGTTTTAGGGGCTCAAAATTTGCAAGATTTATACAAATATAACATTTAAGTATAAGTTTAATTTCTTATACTTTAAGTTATATTTGTATAAATACATTCCAGGATGTTTGAGATAGGTTTTAGCTTCATAGGAGTTAAGATGCAAATTCTAGATTTTGGAGATTTTTGAAAAATTTCAAGCACATGAGGTTTCCATAGATGGAAGGTTGTGGTAATGCATGTAGAAGTTTGTACCACCTATGTATGTTCATTAATTGTTTTGTTGAAGTTATAGGGTTTACTTATGGTGTTTTGCACTTAGATGCCTTGTTAAGTTTCATGATGTGTTTAGGAATCAAGGTTAGGGTTTAGGGTTGTCCTGTGGATTAGGGCTATCCCATGGTTTCCTAAACGTTCCTAATCTTTCCTATTTGTGTGTGAAAATTCTTAAATGATGTTACAATTAGTTTTTCTTCATTTATTATGTGTTTATGATGTTTGGGTAAGGGTGGGAAACCTAAGAACACTAGGTGAGTGGCTCTCGGTGCGGGGTTGGGGCCCTAAGTGGCTAGTACCAGGATAACCAATCGAAGAGTTGTTTTAACAAGTGATAACTTAATTTAAAACTTATGGGAATGGTTTCAAACACTAAAAAGATTAATGTATGCCTCACCCATGCCATTAGTGCTAGTAAAGGCTATGGATGGGAGTGGGAGAAGGTACCTATGAGTAGGTATGATCAAATGGTGCTTGTCTATATGAAAGGCATTCAATTCTGCATGTGCCTACTTGGGGGTCAAGGCCAAGAGTGGCTAGTACCAGGACAACCCAAGGGGTGAGCTCTATGTGATGACACTCACTTAGTCTGTTGCTTAGAGTTTCTACCTAGCCTTAGATCCTTTTGGGAAATGATTTGTACTTTGATTTTCTTTTCAGTTGCTATTTGGGAAAAGTTACCCCAACCCTAGGTACATCCTAGTTATTACTCCTTTTGTGGACCTTCATGTTTATCTCCTAGCATGGGGTAGTGGGCCTTTTGGTATCCACGTGGTTGGGTGGTAAATCTTTTTATTGAGGTATCTTTTGCGGATGCAGTGCTTAAGGATTCGTGTTTGCTTATGTTCCAGTTTTGAAGAAGAAGGCTTTGTACTTATCTTTCATGATATTCAATTAAATGTAAAGTTATTGTTATCAAGAGGAGATGAATGTAATATAACTATTAATGTATCTCAAAATTATGTATTTGAAATGGGTAGATTTAGGAAAAAGGAAAAGGGAAAATATGAACTTTATGTAAATAATGTTTGTTGGAAAAGAAAAGGATTTTGTAAGATTTCAAGTGAGATGGTAAGATCTCATTATTTGTTGATTAAGAAAAGTTAGTGAATCAAACTTAATGATGTCCTATGTGTAATGGTTCAAATTCTTAGATGAATCTATTATGTGGTATTAATATTTTAAATATTATATTGTTCACAAAGGATACTTAGGAATATAGATGAGTTCTAATGTTAGAGTTGAAATGAAAACATTTTTTATTTCCTTATAAAGAATCTTCACATGATATGATGTAGTTTCTTTAAGAAGTAAATCATGTTGTTATTATATTTAATGAACTTAAATGGAACATTCATATGATAGTAGGGAACCTAGGGAGGAATCTAAGTTAAACTATGTATATGTTTTGTTCATGTAATTCTTTTTAAAAGTTCAAAAAATTTCATAATTCATTACTTAGGTTTTCTTTTCTAAAGAGAATCTTTGTTCTCTTCCCCGGTTCCCTTGCAGGGCATGACAATTAACGCTCAAAATGGAGGTATCCATTAGATCAATGACAATGTCTAACTACACATCTAGAATAGTATTAGTTTTGGTCTTCTTTGAAAAACACATAATTTGGGTTACAATTATTGATAATTTGGGTTAAAATTGTTGATAGCATTTTCCAAATTATTGTAACCCATATTTAAAAAAAAAATTATTGATAACTATCACAATTTTGACAGAAAATTAGTTTTCCATGGTAATTTCCAATAGGGATGTTGTACTCACGATGGCATCCCTGTTGAAAATGTTTACACACGTCTTTCGCACTTGCGATAGAGGTTGAGTTTGAACAACAACATATTTTGATGTGGATTTTGTACTCGCAATGACAACCTCATCAAAAATGTTTACACAATACCTATCGCAATTGCGATGGTATGTCAGTTCTCTTGATGAAATTTGATGTCAGAAATGAGTACTCATCAAATGGCAGATGAGCAGCTAGTTATGATGCCATGACCATTGGAATTGTGATGACATCCATGACCATCACACTTAACAACACAAAAACTTTGACGACTAATTGCGATGGTTTGTTGTCAATTGTCTGACAGTTAGTTGTTGTAATTTGGCTTCAACTATATTAGTGGCTTTTGTTTTTTCCCCATGAACTAAATTTTCTTGTTTATCAAATTATCCATATAAATTTTTGTTTAACTCCATTGAATTGTATTTTCTCTTATGTTGATGTTTTGAACTTGTAGATGATTGTTCTTCTCTTTTTTGTATTAAAGTAGGTTAAAGTGGTCTATTAGACCTTGTATTTTTTTTCCTAACAACATTAGAGGTTACTCCAAAAATATTCTCTCTCCTGACTTCCCTTTGTTTCGTCATCTTGATTCCTTGACTGTGGTTGTACCTTTAAATTACCAATCATAGTCAAAATTTTCTATTGTGACTTCATGAAAGCATGCATCATTTGTTGTTTATGTTGAGAAAAATGTGTCAAAATATCATGTATATTAGGTTGACCATTCCCACCATTATTCCTTTTCTCTACCATATTCGAAGGATCTTGTTCTTTTTCTTCTTCTAGTTGTACATGTTCTTGTTGTTCTACTCTACTTAAAGAATAATATTTGTGTGGACTAATCTCCAAAGAGATCATTGAATAGTGGTAAAATGGATTCACCACTATTCAGATGTAGAAGGGGGAAATATGAGACCTATTCTCAAACCCAAATTCCCCAAAGAAGAGATTCAATTTGATCAACCAAAAGGTTAATGCACAATTGAATCAATTTATGGAAAAGAGTAGGAAGAGAGAGTAAATCCAATATTTCCCTATGAATGAAATTTATGCTTGGAGTAAGAAATAATTGAAATACAAATACTAACCTCAAATTAGGGTAGATCTAGAAAATGTTGAATTCTGATGTCTGTGTACACTTCCGAGAAAATTTGAAACTTGTCCTGGACTGGAAATGTCAAGAGAGAAAAAACCCAGAAATCTTTCCTCAAGATGGCTCAGCTCAGGTTTGACCCTCATAAAAGGTCAAATACCACATTCTTTATTTGAAGTCCAATTCGAATTCTATTCATAGATCCTGGAAGTTTGCTGAAAAGGGTATCCAAATTCGCTCTCAAATCTGAAACTCTGCACCTGTACCTACAAGAAAATGGGGGTTTTTGTTATATCGGGGGTTTGCCTTGGTCAAACCCTGGTTTGGAATCAACCTTAATATTGAAATTGAAATGGAGAATGCTAGCAAGTAGTAGAAAAGGATCTAACAATGAAGCTATGCAATTCAATAGATATGAAATTATATTTGAAATGTAAACAAGTATATTAATATGAAAGCTTGAACACAACAATAAATGTAAATCAAACCTCCATGGTTGCATGCTTGGAATTCACCTTAGAATGAAATGGATCTTGAAGATGAACAAAGGATCTTGAAGGAAGATCACACCATCATGATGGCTAGATCTAGGGTTTGAATGATAAATCTTGAATGCTTGAACCAAATCCCTTCAATGGCTTGAATGCTTGAATCCTTGATCTTCAATGGAGAACTTGGATGGAGAAGAAGACTTGAATGCTTGAATGGATGCTTGCTTGATCTCCTTGAGAGCTTGAGAGAAATTTCTTGAGGATGAGATATGAAAACTTGATGTGTAAATGAGAGAGGAAGGCCTCCTTTTATAGTGATCTAGGGCACACTCCTCTAGATGGGCCACCTTGGAGAATTAAATCCCAATTAGGTCCTCACCTTTAGAAAATATACCTAGATTAAATGAAATTAAAGGATTTACCATCCCAAAACCCAAAATGGCTGACCCGGAGGCAAGAAAATAAATCTCCCGAAAGCCCAAAGCCTGAAGATTCTAGAAATTGAAATTTTGGAGGAAGGGGTCAAAGTCAAGGTTGGCCCTGACCTAGTTAGGGTGTTAGCTCAACCCTGACCTAGTCAGGGTCTTAGCTTGACCTTGACTTAGTCAGGTTCTAACTCGACCTTGACCCTGGTCCCAAATTGACTCAGAACCAAGTCAGGAGGTCCCGAGGATGCCTAGAAACCTAGAACTGATGCCAGAACAGGATAGAATGTCAGAGATAGACATAAAATCCTATGATTACTATGATGAAGCCCAGGAGGATCCATTTCTAAATCCTACCTAGAAATAGAGCTATGAAAGAGGGAAATTCAGGAGAATCCTTAAGATCCTAACCCTAATTTCACCTAGAATGAAGCAAAAAAGAAGTGGAAAGCGGGGAGAAAGCCAGATCAAAGAAAAGATCAATTCAAGGCATCCAATATGACCCCAAACCACTTACTCAGAGGGCTAAACACTTTTATCATGGAAGTGCTTCCATTTTAAGATGATACAATCATATAATTAATTCAAACACATGCATTATTTTTGCTGATAAAAAATTTTAAACTTGACATGCAACAATTAACTCCAACATGCAACTGGAAAAATCTAACATGTGCAACTTAAAAAAGCTGACATGCAATTGAAAAATTTGACATGCAATAACCCATTTTCACAAATTGGTCAAAAATGACATGCAACCATCTAGGTATCCACCAAACTAACATGTAATGCAAATACACTAACAAGGATTGTTGAAAAATAACATGTAATGATAACCCTCTTCATAAATTACTATAAATTGGCATGCAATCATCTAGGTATTCACCAAATTTCCATGCAATAACATACAATTGAAACCCTCACAAGCTGTTAGGGTTACTCTTCTCTGATACCACTAAAATATCCCAAACTTAGATATTGTCTCAAATCTGATTTGGGTATTTGAATCTTGACATGTTTTGCTCTATTTCATTCCAAAATAACAACATGCAAGGAAACAATATAGATTTCCAAGGAAATAAGTGATTTCAAACACAAATCTATTAAAAATGATTCTGATATAAAATATGCATGATTGTTACACCAAATATATTATTGTTACAATGCTAGAACATGCATAAAATTTACATGCAACATACCAACATGATTCCACTCCAATATCATCACATCCCTATGAGATATGATCATTTGTAGCATACAAAAGAAGATTGAATGACATGCAAGATGAGTGACCAATACATAAGTGGAGTTGTTGTGAACATACCTACAAATAATCACTAAAATATGAGGAACTAAACAATGTAATGCACATGTAAATCTTGAAGCAAATCCACTAAGGGGGCTGACCTGGGTTTCTGTCCAAATCACCAAATCATCTAGAGTTTCTATCCTAGGGTTTTACTATACCTTCAAGAAAAGTCTTAACCTCAATATTTTCTTTTTCCTCCTTTTATAATAACCTTTTCCCTATTTTGAGATAATTACTTTATTTTATTTCCCTCCAAAATGCAACTTTATGTTATCATTTAAAGTTGACATTATAATAAATTCACTTTATTAATTTAAGAGAATTTTAATAATACTTATTTTATTGAAGTCACTTTTAATTAAATTAATTAAAATAAAGTCATCCTTTTAATATCTAATTTATTTAGACAACTTTAAAATAATTAATTTTATTTATTTATTCTGCCAACATTTAGGGACATTACATAACATCTTCCTTTGTTTTTGAATAAGGTAAAAACAGGTTTTGAATGGAACCCAAAACCATTTACATCATAGCAAAAAGATAAAGCATTAAAGTTTTCCAAAATGATGTGCCTGGTGGAAAGAAGAGAGCATGACCCAAAAAAACACAAGAAATGACAATAAAAGCAAAGAAAATAGATCTAGCAACACTACCAGTAGCACCCAGCAACGAATGGGACAAAACTAATTACTTATCATTTTGTCCACCTTCGTCTTCAGCTCCTCCATCTTCTAGATTTATTTTTTCAGGTCCTTCAGCTCCTTCGACTTCTCAGGGATCTTCCTCTGAGTATACCCTCTAGCTCTAGTACCTAGAGCTGCATTCCCAACATCATCTTCAATAGTTATGGTCATGTTTTCCAACTGGTTTTTCTCCAAGTAGTTGTCAAGAATATTCAGGTTGATGACAATTGTATTGAGCCCTTCATTGTTGTGGCTCAGGACTTTGTTAATCATTTTCCCATTGTTGCTAACTTTGACCTTAATTTCCTTCACCTTGTTGTCAACAATTTTGTTGATTTCGACAGTTATCTCCTCCTTCCAAATTTATTGTTCACCTTATCCAGAATCTTGTTCTCTAGCTTCTCCAGCTTTATATTCAGGGTTTCTGTAGTTTTCTTCAGAGAATGAAGGTGGAGCTTAATCTCCTGTATCTCCTGACTGATCCAGTCCTAAGGAATACTCTAAACTTCATCATTGTTAACCTTGTCCAAATTCATAGCAACCTCTAGGGGAGTGATGATATCATCTTTTTGACTTTTCTCCTCCTCAGTGGCATTCTGATCAGTACTAGCACTCGTTTCTTTTTGTTCCTCCTCTTTATCATCAATGAGAAGGGAGTTCTGACTAGTTTCAATTTCCTCTTCATCTTGCCCCTCCAGAAGGCCTAGAGAGTCCTCCTTATGGGGTTCCCCATCATCTTTACTAGCCAGGTCCAAACCTTCCTCATTATCCAAGTGGGTGTCAATTTTTTCTTCTTTAGCAGAGAGGTCCAGGGCATCCTTCTTATCATCCTCAATAGGGGAGACCTGGGCCTCATCTTCCTCCTCCTCAACCCCTTCCTCATCTTTTTCATCCACCTCTTCTTCTTTCTCCTCTTCAACCCCTTCCTCATCTTTTTCATCATCATGGTAGTCCCCATCTTTCCCATCTTCCTCTTCCTCCTTTTCATCCTCAATTATGACAATCCTGTCCTCTTCCTGCTCGATGCTTCCAGGATCCATCCCCACATTTTCTTCCTTAGCATTTCCTATTTTCAAAGAAATAGGGCTATTTTCCTTAGTTTCATCTTTGCTATTGTCAGAACTTTTTACTTTCTTTTCTTCCTCTTTTTACCATCTTCTTCACTGCAGTCATAAACTTTTTACTTCTTTTTCTTCCTCTTTTTGTTGGATTTGGCCTTTCTATCCCCCTCAATAGTCTTTGATGTTTTACTTTTGCCCCTTTTAGGAATAGGGTCTGGGATAATATCTCTAGTATAGTCATAAATAAGGAGGATCAACTCCTCATGTAACACAGGGTTATTCTACTTCTTCCTATGCTCAATGATGCTACTACTCAGGGAGCTCAAAATAAAATATAGGAAGGAAATCCTCTTGTTATGCCTGAAGTGGTTAACCAAGATGAAATGCAAGTTTTAGATTTTGGAATAGCACCCATCAAGAATGAAATACTCGATCATTACCTTCAACATATTAGCCCAAAAATCCTTAATTTTTGTGATATCTACATAATCCCCCTTCCCTTTAGTCATGAGGGCCTTTTCATCAGTAGTTTTAGGAAACAGGTAAAAAGATTCAGTACCAAGCCTATGGTTACCTCTATGGAAATGGGTTCCCTCCAAGGGTAAGCTCGTTATCTCAGCCATAATAGTAAGAGTAAGGGGGAAAGATTTACCCCATAAATTTACTTTACCTCTAACCCAGCCATCAGGGAATAAGGAAGTCACCTATTTTTCATAGCCGTGGAGCTTCTTGATATACTAAGAGACCCCTCCCTTTTTCAGCTTCTTCTAGATTTTCCTATCTTGCCTCCATTTGTCACAGTCAACTAGCTCCTCTCTTCTCAGACCACCTCCCATTTTTTGTTTTCTGCTACTATCCTGGCTCGGCTCCTTGCAACTAATCTTCTTCTTACTACAATGTTTTCTTATGTTTTCATGATTATTTGAATTAACCCTGGCTCCGTAGATCATTAAAACCAGAATAATTATCCCACACTTTGCATTACATGCAAGCTTCCTCGAGAATTGTTTCCTCCTTCTCATCATAACATTAAGTGACATGCCCTTCATTGTGATTAATTTTATCAAATGTGATTAGACTCATGATCTCAGAATTTAGATTTCCTTCCCCTCTCCAAGATTTGATGATGTCACTTTCGGTACCTTCATTAGCTAGCCTGTTCGCTGGCTTATTACCTTCACGGTAAATATGGGTGACATGGAACTCTTCAAAGATGATGAGAAACATTTTGATTTTATTTATTAGATGGGCTATAGTCTAGGAACACTCTGCATTCCCTTTAATACAGTTGACAATATTGAGGGATTCACCCTCAAGCCAAAGTTTCAAGCAACCCATATCTTTGGCAAGAATAACCACATAAAGCGTCACCTCAGCCTCTGCCACATGGTTAGTTTGAGTCCCCAATGGAACCTTTATAGCCCCAAGGAAATTTCCAGCCCAGTCTCTTATGAGGTCTCCCCCTCCAGCTCTTCCAGGGTTTCCTCTAGCAGAACCATCAAAATTCCCTTTTGACCAACCCTAGGGAGGAGTGGATCACATAACATTGTCTCTAGGATTCGGGTCATTTTTGCTCTTCAAATTCTCCCAAGAAATGGATATATCCTTCTTAAGACTAGGATTCCAAGAGTTGCAATCCTTTCTACCACTACTTCTATAGTTCTCCATTAAGCTTCTAGTAACAGAGTTAGCTATCAAGAGGGGAGTAGCTTTTTTATCTTTGAAGATTTTGTTGTTCCTCTCCTTCCATATCTACCATGTAAAATGAGGATAGACAAGTTTCTAGAGGTTCTTATCATTTTTATCATAAAAAGGGCTCTGCCATTGCTAGAAAAAGTCCTGGATATTTTGAGGTTTGACTCACTTCAGATTCAAAGATAGAATAATGGTGTCCCAAGCTTCTCTAGCAAAGGGGTAGTGTATCATCAAGTGGTTGCACAACTCAGCTTCCTCACAACACATGATACATCTATTAGGCATTTGGAAGCCTCTTTTCATAAGGTTATCCATATTAAGGATTTTATTTTGTACAAGAAGCCAAAAAAACATGTTAATTTTAGGGGTAAGATCTTTATTCCATACCTGAGCATAGAAAGGCTGATCTCTAGAGGGAATGAGAAGATTTGAAGCAGAAGAAACTGAGAATTTTCTAGAGATAGTAGGCCCCCATATCAGTTCATCACACTCATTATCTCTAATAAACTAGTTATTTAGCTATTTATTAACCTCTGTAAGTCTAATGTCCCTCAACCCCAAGTTAATCCATTCTTCATTTATCCAGTAGTCACTCACAAGGACCCCAATAGAATCTTTGTATTCCTGAATCACTCAGCTCCACTCCTCAACCTCTATGAGGGATTTTTCCAGGATCCATTTATCATCCCAGAAGAGGATTTTCCTGCCATTTCCCAACTTTTACCTAGCCCCTTTATTGATGAGTTTCCTACCCTTATACTGTTCCAAATAAATGATCCCTAGATGCCATTAAAGGATTGGAGGGTGCCTTCTAAATAAGTGAGATGGTATTTACTTTTGATTATTGTGTTCCATTCTTTCTCTTCTTCAAAGCTCCTCCAGCATTGTTTAGCTAGAAGAGCCTTATTAGTAATAGAGATATTTCTGATGCCCAGACCCCCCAGCTTCTTTGGCTTACAAACCTTCTCCTAGGCCACCAAGCTAAGTCTCTTCTCTTCCACACCAATCCAAAGGATTTTTCTTTGAATTTTTTCAATAAGGTCCTTATACTTCAGAGGAATTTTGAAAAGACTAAGAGCATAAACCGGGAGGTTTTGAAGAGTGGCCTTTAACAATTGAACTTTTCTAGCTTGGCTAAGAATTGCCCCTTTCCAACCTACCAGTTTATTATGGAATCTATCAAGAATTTTGTTCCAAAAGTTAGCCTCCAATTTTGAACACAACGGCAGCCCTAAATAGGGGGCAGAAAGCCTTCCAATCTTACAACCAAGGATGGAAGAGATTTTGTTCATTCTAGCTTCAGGAGTGTTAAATAAATATAGAAAGCTTTTATCCCAATTTATGAGTTGACCAGTTACATTTGAATAAACATTTAGAGATTTTTTTATGTTCCTCCCCTCTTTAACGGTAGATTCCCCCATGAGAATCATGTCATAAAAAAAATTTTCATGAGAACATTTTGTCTCTGATGAAGAAGGTTGTAGACTAGAGATCAGCCCTTGATTAACTTATTTTTTAATGTATCTCCCAAGACATTCAACCATAATAGCGAAGAGGATTGGGGATATAGGGTCTCCTTGTCTCAACCCCTGGAAGGTCTAAAGAAGGGAGAAGAGCCACCATTCACAACCACAAAAGAAGACATCATAGTTACCAGTTGCATGATAAGTTTAATCACTCCTTCATCACAACCAAAATCTTGAAGAATTTTGGAGAGCAGCTCCCAATCC
This sequence comes from Chamaecyparis obtusa, assembly GCA_027943335.1. Lineage (NCBI taxonomy): Eukaryota > Viridiplantae > Streptophyta > Pinopsida > Cupressales > Cupressaceae > Chamaecyparis > Chamaecyparis obtusa. The sequence goes on along the minus strand of BSBK01000638.1, from coordinate 1,960,517 downwards.
ACTCTATCATAGGCTTTGGATAAATCAAGCTTCATCAAGAAGCCCTGTTTCCCTAATTTCTCTAGAGAGTGAATATTCTCGTGAACCACCATGATAGAATCCAAGATTTTTCTCCCCGGGACAAAGCCATTTTGTTGATGTGAGATGAGGCGAGGGATAATCTATAATATTCTAGAAGTAAGGATCTTTGACATAATCTTATAGAGAGAATTATAGAGGCTGATAGATCTAAAGCAGTTCACTACATTAGCTCCCTATCTTTTCAGAATAAGGGCTATAAATGTAGAATTGAGTTCTTTGAGAATATATTTAGCTCCATAAAATTCTTTCACTGCTCTACACACATCTTTCCCAATGATATTCTAGAAGGTTTGGAAGAAGAACATTTGGAATCCATCCAGACCAGGTGATTTTTCTCCTTCAAAAGAAAGAATAGCCCTTTGAATTTCATCATCCTTAGGGATTGATTTAAGATACTCATTATCCTTAGAATCCAAAAGAGAAGGAATGGAACTCAGCAGGGATAGTTGGTTCTCTTGGTTTAGCTCTTTTTCTTTGGAAAGCAGAGAAGCAAAATAACCCATCATTTCTCTTCTTATATCCTCCTCTTTAGTGATAGTACCTCTAGTCATAACAAGAGAATTGATTATGTTCATAGCTTTGTGCTTCATCGCTGTTAGGTGGAAAAATCTAGTGTTCTTGTCTCCCACTTTCAGCCAAAGGGATCTAGATCTCTGTCTCCAGAAAGTTTCTTCTTTCGAGATGATATTGTGATAGTCAACAAGAACAAGGTTTTCCTCTCTTCTGCTTTCTTCAGTCACCCCAAAAGTTTGAATTTTATCTTGAACATCTTTTAATTCAATTTGGATCTTGTTTTTAGATTGGAATATATCACCAAAGACATCCTTATTCCATTGTTTAACTCAAGCTTTGATAATTGCCATTTTTTTTGCCACCTGGTACATAGCTTTCCCTTCCACTTTAATGTTCCACCATTCCTTGATTCTGTTTTCAAAGTTTGGATGAGCTAGCCACATTTTTTCAAGTCTAAAGGGGGGGTGACCTTTCCCACTGAAGGAACTATCAAGAAAGGAAATGGGGTAGTGATCTGAACCAATACAATTAAGAGAGGAAAGAGAGAAAGAAAACTTAGCAAACCATTCATGAGAGAGCAGAACCCTATCAAGCTTAACCTAGATCAAGTCAGCTCCCACTCCCATGTTAGACCAAGTGTAATCAATACCTTCAAGATCAACATCCAGCAGGCCTTCATTACTTATAAATTCCATAAGGTCCACTCTACTTTCCACTTGAGTGTTGTTTCCACCTTTTTTTTTCATTTTTTTCAGAGGAGTATTAAAGTCTCCCATCATCATCTAGTTATCATCTGGAAAGTCTTTCCTGAGCTCATGGATTTTTTCCAAAGTTTAAGTCTACCTGATTTAGTATTAGGGGCATACACATTTATCAGAGACCAGGCGAAGTTTTCCTTAATACTACATACTTTGATAGCTAGGAAGTGTTCATCCTCTCTCAAAAGGGTACAGTGAAAACATTTAGAAGTCTAGTACATAGCCAAACCACCAGAAGCCCCTTCCAAATCAGTACCTATCTTCTCACCATTCTTCAGCAAATTGATTTTAGCTATCTTGTCTTTAACCATTTTTGTTTCTTGAATTAACAAAATGTCAGGATTAGAATCTATAACTAAGTTCCTAACAATATCTTGTTTATGAGGATTATTAAGACCTTGAATGTTCCAAGATAGAATCTTCATTTAAATTTTGGAGGGTAGACCTGATCGATGGTGAGCTATCTTCCATCAGCTATGTTTTTTTTTGCTTCTAGCTCCCTCTACTCTTTTTTAGAAGCTCTTCCCCTCTCTCTTTTGGGTGTTCCAGTATCTGCCTTTTGTTATTGTCCTCTAGTCTAGACTCCTCCTATTTTGATTTGTCATCCCTTCTTGCTAGATTTTGATGTTGAGCATCCTATTGAATCCCTTGAGTTATTTTCCTACTAAGGGGGTCTAGTTTTTGTTGGTTTCCATTTGGGGACTAGGTCCTTTCCCTGCTGGAGATTTTTTCTTCTTGACTTGTATCCAAGGCCTCTTATTTTTCTCTACTTCTACTTTTTAAGAGTCCTCATTCAGTCCTTTGAACTACTCCTGCCTTGCACTAGAATTAGGAGGTATAGCATTTGAAGCTTCGCTACTGTTCTGTTATTGCTCTTTCATATCTTTTCCTAATTCTTAAAGGCCTAGCTAGGGGTCTCTCCATTTTGGGGAATCCAGACTATCTTCTACCCTTGATATTAGTTGGGGATCTGATTCATTTGAAAGATCATAAGTCTCCTTAGGAGAAATAGTCTCATTATCTTACGTGTTGATATTCACAAAAGGAACCATTGTTTCCTTCTGTACTTCTATTTCTTCTTTCTCCATTTGAGATAATTCTTGCATCTCCTTTGAGTTAGGGCTAGGGATTTGTTGAGCAGGGGGTTTTCAAGATTATCCTTTCTTCCTCCACTCCCATTTATTTGAGGTCTTTGACTCCTGATCTTTTTTCTCTGCAGCAATCTTCAGAGGATAGTGCTTGGCCCAGTGACCAGCCATTTTATAGGTAACATAGACAAAAGGGGTTGTCTCATATTCAATTTCTTGTCTCCACTTACCAACTTTTGAGTTAAGGGTGATAACTTGAGGTAGTTCAGTATCTTGTTGGATATTGACACAAATCCTATCAAACACTTGTCTAGAATGGGCCACTATCATTGGATCTATTGTTAGTAGTTCACCAAAGGAACCAGTGATGGCCACTAGAATGTCCTCACACTAGTATTCCAGAGGTAAACTAGGTAGTCTTACCCAAACTAGAGTAGAGATAAAGGAACTTTCATTATAATCCAAGCTCATTGACCATTTATGCAGTGATAAAGAGGATTTACCCATCATCCATGGGCCATCACACAAAACTTTAGACAGATCTTCTCCATTGGAGAACACAAAGGAGAAGAAATCTTTGGGCATGGCCGCTACATCCACCTATCCTTTGAGTTTCCACTTTTGGAAGGTAAAGGCTCTCACCAAATCAATATTCAGTCTAGGATCTATAAAATTTCCAATCAAAGTAGAAGCCATAATAGAAACAGTATGATCTATGATTTCGTCAGGAATGTTAATACCTAATTCCCCTTTTAGTGTATCTAAAACAACATCAACCTTAGGGAAAGAATATTTTCCAGTTGGTTTGACCCCAAAAAGGCCAGACCATTTCTGCTTACCTTGATTCAAGTACCCGCAATGTGAGGAATCTTCTTGTTTTTTTATTTACCCCTTGCCTTGCTTTGTGGAATCAGCCTTTTCCACCTCTAGTCCCAAGACAAGATCGCTGTCCTTGCTGGGCTGAGCCAGGCTTGTCCCACCAGCACTTTCCCCCTTTTCTAACAAAGGTCTTTCAACATTAGCATCTAAGACATTCTCAGATACCACATCATTTCCAAGTTTAGGCTCAGAATCTGCAGCAAAACTAGGCGCATCCAGATTCTCATCTTGCTTTAGATTCAAAAAAATTTCTCCCGCTCTTTCTCTTCCTCCTCCTTCTCGCTCCCGCTCCATAATGTTTCTTTTTCTTCAAATGATGTATATACTTCTAACATATTCCTTTGTTACTTTTCCATGTTTCTTTTTTACCTTCCTCTGTTCTTTTGTAGGTTGTAAAACAAAGCCTTGTGAGTGACACAATTTTTTGTGATCATCCTTTCCTGTCTTAGTTGATTCCTTGGAATCTTCTCTTAAACTAACAGTCCCCTTGCTTGGTGCCTTCTTTTGATCTTGTTGCTTTTTCATGCTTGATTTGCGAGGGCTTTGGAAGTTTTGGAAGGTAAACATAAAAAAAAAAATTGGTAAAAGAATGAACTAGTTCTCTACGGTGCCAAAATCCAACTTCTTTGTACAAACACTTGAACCACAATGGAACCGCAACTAAAAATTTGAAATAAAAGAACTCGCAGCTATGGAAAAAATTATGCAAGAAGAAGCATCATAGAGAACAAAGACAAAAGTTCCATTTAAAATATGTGAGCACTTGATCCTGTGGGTAAGGACTCTTGTCATGCGAAGCCTTGTACACTTCTATAATAACATGTCCTCCTTGGCATTCATGCAAAGCATGTATTGTCTTGGCAGAACAACCAAACTAAAAGAGCATACACTAAATTGATCATTCTAAATTTTATTGATGTGAAAAAATCCTTTAAAAAGAAATTACAAACAATATTTCATATAGTTCATAAAGGTCAATGGTGGTAACTGTTAACAATTACAAAACTACAGAAACTAGCAATGGTTTACATAACCACAGAAACTAATGGTGGTTTTATTAATACAAACTACACCTAAAACCTACTAAATTAATGAAATACACCAACACTCCCCCCTTATTACATTAATTCCAACAAGAGTGGAAGTGGTAAGGGTTTTAAACCCAACCCTCTCAAGACTTTGATGAAGCACCTTCACCAATCCTCCTTGCTCACTCAAGAAACACCGAATTGATTGCACTAGTGGATCTCTTGACCACACTTGCTCAAGAAACACTGAATTGTCTACATCAATGGATCTCATGACCATAGAAATTGAATCCATTTGCACAACATGAGTATTCCCACCTCCTCTACACAATGAGACACATTTCCTCTAAAATTCCACATTTCCTCTGAGTGTGTCTAGTGCATCCTCCAGTGCCGCACATGAGACGTCTTTCCTCCAAAAGGCCACATCTCCTTTGAGTGTTTCTAACGCCTCCTCAAGTGTTATGGAAACAACCACCACCAATATTCCTGCACATGAGATTCCTTTCCTACAAAAGTCCACATCTCCTTCAAGTGTGTCTAACACCTCCTCAAGTGCTCGACATATCACCAACCAAATCTTGCCCTCCCACCTGCTCCTTGAAAGGACAATCATGCTGCCAAGCCCCCTCTTCTCTTCAAGGATGAATCTGCCAAGCCTCAACTTCTTAGGGACACAAATAGATTGCTTCTCATGCAATGAATCATCCCTAAGTGAGAAGCTAGTTTGGGATGATGGAAAACCTCCTGTCTCCAGTGCCTCCAACCTCTTGTTTGATCAACTTTACATTTTATACATTGGGTTCTCCAATAATACAAGCATGTGTGTATTTAAAATTTTCTCATATGTAACAGAAATGGCCTCAAAAGCCACAAACAATCTTTGACATAGGTGTGACCATACTCAAATGCTAAAAAAATAAATTATGTTGATTACACAACACAAACTTTGCCAATGTTAACATTGATATCTAGCCACACTATACTTCATGTGAGGAGACAATACCAAAACAAGAATTAACCTTTACTCACAATATAAGTATTACTCTTAGAGAACCACAATTGAAGAAGGGCCCACTGGATGTAAATTGTTGAGGGAAATTATCAAACCTAAACCGAAAGGTAACACTACTTTATAATATGGAAATAAATAATAATGGCCAATGAAAACTTGATAGTACATAAGAGGATTGCAAATAGCAATACCACTGCAATAAAACATAGGTTGGGCCAAAGAAATTTGAGTATGCTTGTAAACTTCAAGATTCTAGCATCAACCAATAACAATCATAGACACCGAGCCAATGAGATTCGACCCACATTGTGCAAACAATCACACAATAGAAAATTTGTATGAATCAATGTTGTGCGAATAAAATATTTATGTATTTATTATACACTGGAACACCTACAACAAACGGGCAATGATTATCCAGCCATATCATTCGATATGGCTGGATGCCCATCGAAGTCTTTAATTCCATGCGTCAGTATTATAAAGTCAAATCAGACGGAGAAGATGTCAGAATGTAAAATTTTGTACTCTATTATTTAATAAAAATTGCATGATATTTACATTGAACTAAAATGCATATCTTACCAAGGGACCCTTAGGTTTTTTTAAAACTGAATACTATTTTAATCATTATGTACTATATAATAAATTTTTCATTAACTAAATTTTTTAAATATTATTATAATATATATTATATGAATTTTATATAATTTTTTATATATTATAATAATATATCTTATACAAATTTTATATAACTTTATTAAATTTTAGTAAAAGAAATTGAAAGTTTTCATTTAATTTAATTTAAAATAAAAAACATAAATTATAATATATATAAATAGATTTAATAAATAATTTAATTAATGTATATATTTATTATAATATTATTATTAATTTTATTTTCTTCTTTAAATACTTTAATTTATACTATCCTATTTATAGTTATGTACTGAATTTATAATTAATTATAAATTTACATATTAATATAAATTTGGATAATACATTTAAATTAAATTGAAATAAATAATTCAATCAATCCATATAATTTAATGTAATAATTTAAAGAGATGTTTATATCAAATTTGATGTCAATAATTAGTATCATCAACATTAATATTCTCAAAAAAAATTGTATATAAGAACATCAAAAAGACCTAATGTCAATCTCGCCATATATTTAAATTCAATTATAAAGAGGAAAAATTTGAGCGAATTTTCGGAGCAAGTTTTTTGAAGCAATTTTTTGGATGTGACTGGGTGACGTGGCAACTCCGTGCTACTGCTTTGTGGAGGAGATCTTCTCCTCCACGCAGTTTGCATCTCTCTCCTCTGCCTTGCATTAACTTTTCTTTGCTTTTTGTGTTTAATTTTGTACTGTGTTCATTCCATGGAGCCAGGATCTAACGATAGGAATATTAATTCCCCCAACCCTGAGTCTATGGCTATTCCTTCTCCTAAAACTATTAACCCTCCACCTGCAACTTCTACCCCGCCCCTCAAGAAATCCTTCACGGAGACTGTGGCTCCTTCCAATAATGGAGTTTCCTCTGATGCGTGGTTTCTTCAAGTAGCTAGAGGAAAAATATCAAGCGAAGAAGGTAAGTGTTCTTCCTCTACCTTGAATGAATTTGTCATTTCTCCAAATGATGCTATGTTGAAGGAAATTTCCCTAGAAAAGTCACGGTTGTGCGATACTGCTATCTTTTTTGCTTGTGTGGATTTAGATAAGTGCCCTCCCAGGAAATTCCTTGATGATTAGTTCCATAATTTATGGAATCTAAAACTTGGCGTCAAGATCTCCTTTTGTCACTAGATCCAGAAAGGATTGTTCATTATTTTCTTTAATAACCATGAATCTCAGGTGGAAGCCCTAAAAAGGCAGTATTGGACTATTGGGAAGACCTCTTTCCGGGTGCTTGCTTGGACTCAGGAGGCTTTCTGCGAAGAGGTGCTTGCCTTATCTTCCCCAAGATGGGTTATCCTTAAGGAGGTCCCTCCTTTCCTGTGGTGTTTCCTACCTCACCTTCTTGCTCCCTTTGGAAGCATTATTCGAGTTGATGAGACCTCCAGGCTTGTCTCTAACCTCGATGCCAGGATGCTTGTCTTGATTAAGCCCAGTGTCGACATCCCGCAAAAACTTACCCTTAACATTAATGGTGAGAGTTTTTCATGCCCTATGGAGATCCTTGGTGGATTAAATGCATGCTTCCTCTGCAAGAAGGAAGGCCACCTTAGAAAGAGTTTCCCTATTTTAACTAAGAAGAAACCTAACTCAAATCCTAGGGATGATAATGTTGCAACATCTAACACAAAGTAAATGCAACCTAATCCAACCACTAATGTTGCAAATACTTCAGTCCATAACCCTAACAAAAATTCAATTGATCGCTCTGATAAATGTATGGAGATTATTAATTCTGAAAATAAATCTGCCTCGACCCCTAATCAATGCCCCTCCTCCAAGCCAGTCTATCCCTTTAATGCCTCAATTCACATCACCAACCTCCCTGATAATGATGGTGTTCAAACTATTATCAAACCAAAACGTAGGCATAAAAATGTTTAGCAGCTTGCCTTGGAACAAATCCACAATGGTAACCATAAGTCCAATCCTTTTTTGGATTTGACTTCCCCTACTCTGTTGATTGAAGACACACCTTCCAAACCTAATAACTCCACAGTTGTGGAACAACCCACTCTCATGATTGAGGATGTTTTGACTCCCATTAATTTGCATCAGGAGCAGTAGGTCAACAGAACTAGTAGGACTGATGATGTTACCATGAGTGAGGTCCCTGCAGTCAAGATTAGCAAGTCCGAGTACCCTAATCTTGTTGCAGGGCCCCCTTCTGATGATAACACCACTAGCCCTCCCATATCCATGCTTAATGAATTGGATGATAATTTTTTTATCGAAGTTATTTATGCCAATGCTGATCCTGCTAATACTCAAATTCAGGCTCCCTTTGGATCCCATATTAGTAGTGATCCTGAAAAGAACAACACTCGCTTAAGTAGTACTCAACTTAATCAAATTGAGGAAGATAATGATCTGCCATTGAGGTGTAGTGCTTCTAAAAAGAAGGGTAGACCTATTGGCTCTAAGAACAAAAAGAAAAATGGAGAGCTTAATGCTCCCCCTACTAGCTCTGTCTTGCCTTCTTCATCATGAAGTGCATCTCTTGGAATATTAGAGGCCTCGAGTCTCCTGATAGGAAGTCTGTTATCAAAAGATTTTTGATGGGTCATAAAAATATAGATTTTTTCATGCTGCAAGAGTTAAAGGTTGTTGATTTCCTTCTTAATTATGCTCTTGATTGTATATGGAAAGATGCTATCAAAATTTGCACTACTCATTCTAAAGGGAAGGGTGGTGCTGCCTTCCTTATCAACCCCTATTGGGATAGTTATATTCAATGCTCTGGAAGCTCTCCCTGTAACTGCGTAGCCTAGGCTATAATTGATTTTAAAGGTTCCTCTTTTGGTGTGTGCTCTATATATGCCCCTAATGACTCTAAGGACAGGATCTCTCTCTGGGATTGGTTATATAATCTCCCTGATGTCCCATGGATTACGGCTGGGGATTTTAACATGGTTGAAAACCAGGATGATAAGTTTCGGGGTTTACCTTTTGAGTGGAAACAAAAGGAGAAACCCCATTGGGATTGCCTTAAAAATAATTTGAATCTCTTTGATCCCCTTGAAGGCCTTAAATCTGAGACTTTTGGTCTCTGGTTTACCTGGTGCAATTTCCAGCAAGGAACTAACCAGATCTACTCTAGGCTTGACCAATTTTATGTTAACTCTAACCATTTCTCCTTCTCCCCTAATCATTCTAACTCTCTTGTTCTTGCCTCCCCTTCTACCCTCTATGATCACCTCCCCATTATTGCTTCTATTAACCTTAGAAACTCTATTGATTTTTGTCATCCCTATAATAAAAAGTTTATTCTCAATACTTCCCTGTTAAAAGATCAGGATACTCTTACTGCCATTAGAATGGTTAGGTCATTCAATTTATTCATTCAATCCCCCTCCCTTTCTGATCGGTGGAATGTGAATGTTTCTTCTTTGAAGAAAATTCTTCAAACCCTTGGGCAGAAGAAGGCTAAGGATTATAGACTACATGAGAATCTCCTTAATGATCGGCTTCACATTGCTAAGCGTGAAGTCCAAATGATTCCCACCTTTGTCATTCTTATTGAACATGTTTCTCAAGCTAGGGACTCCCTTAGGAAGCTCCAGCAAGTTAAAATTAAAGGGGCCTCTGTTAGAGCCTGCAATCATTGGCTACAATATGGTGATAAAGGTTCTAAATTCTTCTTCAACCTCTTGAAACAAAAATAGTTCAGAGAGAAGGTTGACAGGATTGTGGTTGAAGATCAAGAACTTCTTAACATCCATGATATCACTGAGGCAATTGAAACTTTTTATAGAACTCTTTTTACTTTAGAGGATAATGACCTCTCTAGAGATATTAGGAATAAGTGCAAAGCTATTATTCCTAGGAGGATCTCTGAGGCGGATGCCCTCTTGCTTAAATCCAAGGTCTCTCTCCAAGAAATTACCAATGCTATCTCTGCTCTTAAAGATAACAAAGCCCCTGGCCCTGATGGCCTTCTTGCTAAATTTTACAAGGCTAATATTGATTGGATTGCTAAAGATCTCTTTGATCTATACTCTAAAGCTTATGACTCGGGTACCCTTGGGAAATCCATCAATATGGGAATTATTAAACTTATTCCTAAAGATGGGGATAATTCTCTCATTAAAAACTAGCGCCCCATCACGCTCCTCAATGTCTCCTATAAAATTCTTGCTAAAGCCCTTGCTTCCCATCTTGTGAACATCCTCCCCAACTTTACCTGCTCCACCCAAACTAGTTTTATCAAGGGGAGGTATATTCTGGAAAACCTCATTACCAATTGGGAGTCTATGGAATGGGCCAAGTCCTCCAACTAGAATGCTGCCATGTTTATTCTTGATTTTGAAGAAGCCTATGACAGAGTCGAGAGGGATCTCATTCTCACCATCATTAGGGCATTTGGTTTCCCTGATGAATTCTACAGTTATGTCCAAGTCCTCCTTAAAGATTCCTCTACCCTTATTGAAGTTAATGGTAATCTCTCCCATCCTATCCCCCTTTCCCGATCCATTAGGCAAGGATGCCCTCTTGCTCCTACCCTCTTTGTGATTGCCTCTGATGCTTTATTTTACCTTCTCTATGATGATACTCTATCTCCTAAAGTTCAAGGTATTACTCTTCCTGATGACTCCAAGCTTCTGAATATTCAGTTTGCAGATGATACTTCACTCTTTCTTGAGCTCTCTTATCGTAATATCCACTGCCTTACTCAAAAGCTTGATATTTTTGGGAAAGCTTCAAGATCCCGCATCTCCAATTCCAAATCCATCCTTCTTGGATGGAGGAGGAACCCCCGGACTGGCTTCTTTAGACTGGCTTTTCCTGGGGTGGCCCTCACAAAATTGTGCGCTACCTTGGTATTCCTTTCTCCATCTCCCCCTCCCTTAAGGATTTGTGGTTGTGGATTAAGGAGAGAATTAACAAGAAGCTTAATAAATGGTACAATAGAGTGCTATCCCTTGCCGGAAGATTCCAAGTCTGTCAAAAGATCCTCTCTTCTTATAGCATTTATTATTCTTTTGTGTGGATGTTTAGTAATTACCAAGTGCTTGAAATACAGAAGGCTATCAGGAGGTTCCTGTGGTCAGATGGGAAAGGGAAAAGAAAGGCCCATGCTATCAAATGGAGTTGGTGCCATGTTGACAAGAAGCTTAGAGGATTGGATCTGAAAGATCTCAGACAACAAGGGATTTCCCTTGCTGTTAAATGGATTTTTTAGGCCCTTGATGGGCAGGAACTGTGGAAGGTGTTGATAAGAAATAACATCCAAGCTAGTGTCCCCAAACATGCTAAAACTTGGAAAAATCTCCCCTTTTCTGATCTGGTTGCTGGTTCATTTCCTATCTTTGTTTAGGGTACTTGGGTTTTCAAATCTATTTGGAAGGCCTGGGAACATGTGCATAGATTCAATTATAATGCTAAGTTTGATAACAATAATTCTCTGCATGGTGAACGATCTATCTGGTGGAACCTTCATCATAATGGGAAGCCTCTTCCCTTAACCCAAGGCTGCTCTGCTAGATTTTGGCATAGCAAAGGAATCAAGTGTTTTATGGACATCTTGGATAATGATAACCTTATGTGCTGGAAAACTATTAGTTCCAACTTTGATCTCCCTGTTTCTCATAAAAGGACCTTTAATATGATCAAGAACGCTTGTGCCCATCTCAATCTCCCCCGCAATAGTGATGTCGATTCCCATAGGTACCTCTCACTCAGTTAGGATGATGGTTCCCTCCTCCCTAAAGTTAAAGCTAAAGACATCTATAAAGTCCTCAATAATGATTCCTCAATTTCGCATCATCTCAGCTCCATTTGGTATTTTAATTCTAACCCCCCTAAGTGGCAAAAAACCTTTGAGAAATTCTAAAAGTCTCCTATTCCCCCCAAGATTAAATGTTTCAAATGGCAGCTTTTGCTAGATAGACTGCCTATTAAAACTCAACAAGGTGGCTTTGATACTTGTCTTGTTTGCAAGATGCCTAAGAGTATAAGGCACATTCTCTGAGTGTTCTTTTACCAAGGAAGTTTGGATGCTTTTTGGAATTTCCATAACTGATCATGCTACTACTTTTGATATTATTACTGGTTCTATACTTGGTCTTAAAAAAGATGCTAATCTTTTCTGGCATATTCTTTCTTCTTACATCCTTTGGTTTATTTGGAAGTATAGAAATGAGGAAAAATTTCAAGGCAATGGAAGAACTCTTACTGTGTTTCTTAGGAAACTCATACACTTTAAAATTATTTCATAGGTTTGTTGTGTGATGCGGCTTGAGAGGGAGAAGCTACATAGATTTCTCCACGATGGCCATGCCACCATGTTTATCTACGAAATGAAAAATGGGTTAGAATGGGCTAGCATTGCTGACAATCAGGCTGCGTTTGAAGATGCTCTTTAAAAGCTACTTAAGGAAATCAGGGATACTAGAGGGCCCTACTTTGATAAATTTGAATTATTCGCTCATATCTTGGAAAGGAAGAAAGTTGTGTGGGTGGAGGGCGATCAAGGATGGACCTCCTGGGTTGAAGACTATAATGATGTTCTTCTCTGGCTGTTATTGGCTCCTTTTTGTTGATTATACTCTTGATAACAATTATCCATGGTGATCATACATTGTATTTTTTATATGAACTCAGTGCGTTGAGGCTCCGCCTCTCCGCTCCTCCTTTTGTACTCTCTTTTTTATGATCAATCGATATATAATTCAAAAAATAAAAATTATAAAGAGTTAATTTATTGTATGCATATAAATTATACTTAATTTAAATTATAATAATTCCTATTTAGTATCTTTAAGAATACAAATTATATATTTTTAATTATAAATCTTTTTTTAATATCTATTAAATAAAATATAAATATTTGTATTTTAAATTATTTTTTAATTCTAATTATACTTATGTTGAAAAGTTAAATAGTAATGTCAATATTTTTTATATTTTATACATCTTCAAATAGTTTAATTATATATTATATAAAAAATTAATAACATTACATGTGTATATTTTAAGATGTTAAATAAAATCATTATTAAAATTTTATACAATATATTTTTATGTTATAATATAAAAGTTTATTAAAATAATTTAATTTTTTAAAATCTAAACATATAAATATTATTAAAAAAAATTAAATACTATTAATATATTATATTCATTATTTTACTAATATAATCTTTAAAAATAATATTTTTTTGTAAAATAAACATAAATCATTTTTCGAAGTGAAGAAAATAATAATATTCTCATTTGCCTTCATAGAATGACACTAAGTATAAAAATTTAAAATTTTTAAATTCTATTAAAGGGTTTACTTAATTTAAAATAGTACTAATTTTAATTTACTTTACACTTAACCTCATTGCTCAATTTCTACGAATGGAAATGCATTTTTTAATATATATATATATATATAATAGAAATTATTAATTTTTTATATAATATATCTTAAAATTAATTATATGATATAATATAATTATTATAGAAATAAATAAAATTTGATAAAAATAAAAATATTAAAACATATATATGATAAAAATTCAAAACATAATTTGTTAATAAAAAAATTAAAACATTAGAACATATAAATAATAAAAAAACTAAATATAATTTGTTTATATTTATTATATTTATTATCTTATTAATGTTATGAAAGAAAAATTTAAAATAAATTATTTTAAGTCAAAACTCTTGATAAAGTGAAAAATATTTAGAATTAAAAAATTATTATTATCTAAATAAATTATTAAATATAATACATAAAGTTAATTTATGTGAAAAAATGAATGTAAAAAAATATATTGATATTAATTTATATAATAATTTTATTAATATTAATTTATAAATTTATTTTAAATTAATGACAAAGTTAATTTGTATAATTTTAATATTATATATAATTTATATAATATTTGTATTATAATTATTTTAATATATAATATAAAAAAGATTTTTAAAAAAAAATTGAGTAACATATGAGTTTGACGTTCTCTATAATAATTTTAATCTTTATATTAAAAAGTGTACTATATATTATATATGATATATATAATTATTATTAAAATTATTTTAAATTTTAAATTTTAAAACAACTAAATATATACTTTATCATTAAATTATTAAAAATATTTATTTATTTACGTATTAATAAATGCATTTCCATTGTAGAAATTGAGCAAGGTTAAGTGTAAAGTATTTAAAATTAATAAGTGTTCTTTCAAAATAGTCTTTTGTCACTTGAAAACAAACGTACATCCTCGGTAGTATCCCTGTGGTTTTTTTTTGGTACTCCACAGAAATGGTACAATTTTACTGACAATTCCTGCAATTGTACCATATTTAGGCATGCATGATAAATTGGAGGTGAATGATATGACTGGATAGGGGAGAGATACTAATAGTCGTGAGGGCTAACTTTGTCAACATGTAGTCGTTGCATGGAATATCGTAAGACCTTCATTTTTTTTTAGAAATGTAAAATGGACACTTAACTACCTATAGGCTAACTAAGGTTTGAAGGTGTGGCTCATCACGCAACTTATTAAAATATTACACCTAGTTAAACGTGTACAAAAATTGGCTTTTTAAAAATTCGACCAAAACTTAATCTAAAAATCTCTAGTACTTGAATTTAAAAATATCATTTGTTATTAGTTGGTGATTGTATTTCTATACAATATATGACATTTAATCAACTTAAATGGACCATATACCTATTAGTAATCATAAATATTTGATATATCTAACTTTTAAATCCAACACAAAAGGACCAATGCTTCAACACAAAAAAATAATTCGTTGTTATAAAAATAACACATTATTATATAAAATACAACCTATACCGAACACAAAGGGACCAATAGTTGAACACTAAAACTTTTTGACAATCTCACACATTTCATGGGAAAATACAAGGCATTTTGGTTGTGTTCACCTTTTATATTTGTGATAAAACCAATTATTAATATGAAATATTCTAATGCATAGACATTGCTACCCCAATAGTTGTACACATCACAATAGTATTTGTGCACTAAGATAACAATACTTGTTTAAGTGGGCATCTTATTTTATTAAGTGGGCATATTATTTTTTAATTGACACACATATGATAGATAAGTATGATATATTATTTGAGACAAAAAGTTATCTATTTCACATGTTTATGTTATTTTAATATAACATTTATAGGTTCTCATGTGTTCAAGTATTGGTCCATTTTTAATCAACATTTAAATTTTTTTTGATTTACATTTAAATTATTTAATCACAATATATAATAAAAATGTGGTGTAAAACTCTATAATATATTCACTAATGACCTAACAACTATTGGACCCCGATCAACTATTGATATCTCTCCCCTAGTTGTTGCCCCAATCTCTTACAATCTACTCTCTTCTCCCTCATGTGACAGAAGCCTCATCATAAGCACATGATTGCATGAGACAGTTATGAGCAGAAGAGCACAAGGTTGGCTAACCACGTATACCATCAATATAGTAACTTTCAACCTTGCACAACTCTGCCTGCATACCTTTGTTCTCTATCCGCCTGTCATTTTAGATAGTGACAAAAGTTTGTGTTTGTGTGACTACACTATTATTAATCCTCTTCAAACACACCAGCCAATGGCAAAATTCTTCCAATCATTCATAACCATGATCTGCTACCTCTGATACCAAATGAAATAGCATATACTGAATTGATTGATCTAAGTTTTATTGATGTGAACAAAGCCTTTAAAAAGGCATTACAAACAACATTTCAGACAGTTTAGAAAGGCCAATGGTGGTAACCATTGATAGTTACAAAACTACAAAAACTAGAGATGGTTTACATAACTGTAGAAACTAGAGGTGGTTTTATTAATGCAAACTAAACATAAAACCTACTAAATTAATGAAATACGCCAACAGAAATTATCGAGGCAACCCACAAATATACATAAAATGTCATGATCACATCCTAAACATCGGGGATGCAAAAGGTTTTGATTATGGTGTGAAAAGGCAATTGCCTCCTATGTGTGCAACCTTCAAACACAACTTTTTCTCTACTCTGGCATGCTTTTCCATTTTCCCCCGCGACTTGTCAGACTGTGTTGTATCCACCATCGCCAATAACCAGGATTCTTTAGATGAGCTGTCGGTATTGAACATTTTTTGGGTGTTGAGTTGGCTTTAAACCTTCATCTGAGGCGGTGCTCAACCGACCTGTCGTGCTGACGACGAGATCCGGACATGAGAATGATCAGTAAATCATTTTTTTTGTGGGAGCGTCAAACATTCCCGGTGGGTTGTGCCCGCAATGTAAAAGCCTATTTGTTAATTAATAATATTTTATATTATTGTAACTAGCACTTGTATTTAAAAGAGCTGCAATGGTCATACTGATAGTTAATATAATGGGGTTGAAGGAAGCGAAAATCAAATGTATTATCCTTCTTTTGTTTGTTCTTTTTCTCCTTGTGTTGTCTCCTTCTCCCACTCCTTTTTATTCTCCTCTACCTCTTTCTTCTTCTCCTCCTCCTCAAATGTATATGGGCAGATTAACTATGCATATCAAATTACTGGTGCAAATGCACAATGGCCATATATCTGGGTATGATTCCCTTATATAAGATTTTGTCTTTAATTGATGCCTTCTTGGTTGATAATTTGATTGTTGTGAATCAATTGATATTTGTATGAATGATTGATTGACTTTAAATAAAAATTTTTGATTGAATGGTTTGACAAATTTATGAGTGATGATTAAGAGATTGTTCATTAGATGATTGATGAGTGATGATGTGCTGGGTGTTTATTTGATATATTGGTGAATTGAATGGATGTTGATTTGATAGAGTTGTTTGTTAATTGATTGTCTACTCGATGTGATAATTTGATGATTGCTTTTGTTGATTCATGGGTGATGATTAATAACTCCCTTGAATGCTTGGAATAGTTTCTCCTTTACACTTTACTAGTGATTGATGAGTGATGATGTAATGAGTATTGGCCTTTATTCCTTCCTCCATATTCCCTTTCAATTTTTCAAATGAACTCTTCTCCACTTTATATCTCACGTTTGAGAGAGTCACAACTCTTCATTTCACACCTTTTGACCCTTCCTTAAACTTTGTTAAATTTTCACTATATTATATTATATTTTCTATATTTTTATTTATTTATTATTTAGCCCTATTTCATAAAGGAGACACTACAAAGACATTAATTATAAATAATGCACACTTATTTGTGGTGAGATACACAACCAATATACTACAATTCATAGTAGATTTCATACATTATGTAGACATCAAAACAAAAAATTAATTAGATAGGAATAAAAGAAAATGAAATGTACTTTTAGTATCCATGCATTTAATCTATGAAGGTAAAATAGGATAACGGTTAAATAATGTGATAATAGCCATTGTGATATATTTGTCTCATGTTTTATGTTAGCGTGTGAAATGAAATCAACAAAGGCTCTCCTATGCGGCCAACTAGAGTGTGAAGCACACTCTTAGTCATTCCTAAGAAGCCTTCTAGCATCATCTTGGTAATGTTGAGAGTCAATTAAGTGTTTCCAATGTTCATTGAGACATATCCTTTAACATGTGGATGATGGTTATGATTGTTGCTAAACACAATGTATATATTTCTATTGTTCTCTCCTCACCGACCAATTATTTAGTCTCCTATTCAATGTAACAAATAATACTAAAATATGATTAATAAATAATTAATATTCATTGTGATTCACTACTCTTAATTTATAACATTAATTTCATGTGTGACAATTTTCCTATTTGGTGAAAATTTTCTACCTAAATCCAGCATCGCCAATATGTTACAAGATACTGATTGGAAAAAATCAACAATAATACAAATGTGTGTGTGTGTGTGTGTGTGTGTGTGTGTGTGTGTGAGAGAGAGAGAGAGAGAGAGTCTTACAAAGAGTTCCCCATCACCTTGGCTCGGTTGTGTTGCATGATACCCAAATCATTAATACATGAGGCATTGCAAACATAGAAGAAAATAGAATATGTTCACAAAGAGAATGTAGACTAGAGATAGAGCTTCCTCTTTCAACCTCCTTTGAATGCTCTGATTGACTATCTTCCTTTACTTGGATAGGATCTGGTAAATACAACATTTCATCATCATCAGAACCTCATTCCCATTCTGAAATTGTGAAAAACTAAAATTTAGGGGTTAGGGGAGAACATTGGAAAGGAGATATCCAGGTGAAATCACAATAGTGTGTCCCACTTTTTGGGATGAAGGAAATCAGTTTTCCAAAAAAAATTAGTTTTAGTGCCTTCGCTCAAAGTACCCTCTTCGCGTGAAGGGGATGATTGGCTTTGCTCAAAATAGGGTACTTCACGCGAAGGGAGGTCTTCGAGTGAAGTACCCCACACAGGGTACTTTGAGCAAAGCCCCCCTTCGAGTGAAGCCACCTTTTTGCTAGATTTTTTTATAAATTTCTAACTTCCTATTTCATTTTCAATATTTTCTATTTGAGATTTTGTGGACTCAGGGCTTAGAGCGAACCAGTGACATCCACTACGACATTAGCACCTCCTGAGCTTTTTTGACCTCTTCAGATTGTTAGTAGTATCAGGTACACGCATTTTTCTCATTTTTTATTGTAAATTATATGTTTTATATTTATTTTAGTTAGTTATTTGTTTTAAATAATTTTTAGTTTGTAGAAATATTATAAAATCGTAGTTAAATTTTAGAATATATTAGAAAATGATAGTAGAATGTTAGAAAATTGTAGTCGTACTATTATAAAATCATAGTAGAAGTGTTAGAAAATGTTAGAAAACATTAAAAAACTATAGTATAAATGTTAGAATATGTTAGTAATGTTAGAAAATCGTAACTTAGTATACATTAGAAAATATTAGAAAACTATAAATTAGTATACATTAAAAAATATTAGAAAATTGTAACTTAGTATACATTAGAAAATATTAGGAAATTGAAACTTTCAGTATACATTAGAAAATATTAGAAAAAACGTAGTAGAATGTTAGTAAATGTTATAAAATTGTAACTTAGTATGTTAGAAAATGATAGAAAATCGTAGTACTTTGTTAGAAAATGTTAGAAAATATTAAGATCTTATAGAAATTAGTAAAAATATTTGTTTTTAAATTTCTTTTAAAGTTAGTAAATATTAGGAATCTCTCTCTCTCTCTCTCTCTCTCAATTATGTACATATGTTTTAGACTTACATGTATAAATGTTATTCATGTAGAGTTAGATGTTAAAATATTATCCTAGGAGGACCGAGCCTTAGTACATCCTAGTATCTTTTAAGACACTTAGAGGACCCAACTAGTACACCTTAGGACCCTTTAGGACCCCTATTGTGACATCCAAGGACCGTTTAGGACTATTAGTACACCCTAGGTTCTTTTAGGACCCCTATTGTGAGAAAACTCTTTAAAAACCCTTATGATCTTTAAGACTTAGAATATGACCATTTAAGACCTAAAAGGACCCCTTGAGACTTAATAAGGCTGGACTTAAGACCTAATAAGACTAATATGACCTATTAAAACCAATTAGTACATTTCAAGACCCTTAAGACCTAATAAGACCACTTACTTGACCTAATAGGACCTATTAATACCAATTAGTAAATCCAAGGACCCTTTAGGAATATTAGTACACTCTAGGTTCCTTTAGGACCCCTATTTTGACATAAAACTCTTTAAGAACCCTTAGGATCCTTAAGACCTAGAATATAGCCACTTAAGACTTAATAGGACCCCTTAAGACCTAATTTAGGACTTTAATATAACCTATTAAAACTAATTAGTACATCCTAGGACCCTTAACACCTAATAAGACCACTTACTTGACCTAATAGGACCTATTAATACCAATTAGTACATCCAAGGACCCTTTAAGACTATTAGTACACTCTAGGTTCTTTTAGGACCCCTATTGTGACATAAAACTCTTTAAGAACCCTTAGGATCCTTAAGACCTAGAATATGACCACTTAAGACTTAATAGGACCCCTTAAGACCTAATTTAGGACTTTAATATAACCTATTAAAACTAACTAGTACATCTTAGGACCCTTAAGACCTAATAAGACCACTTACTTTACCTAATAGGACCTATTAATACCAATTAGTACATCCAAGAACCCTTTAGGACTATTAGTACACCCTAGGTTCCTTTAGGACCCCTATTGTGACATAAAACTCTTTAAGAACCCTTAGGATCTTTAAGACCTAGAATAGAACCACGTAAGACCTAATAGGACCCCTTAAGACTTAATAAGACTGGACTTAAGACCTAATAGGACTAATATGACCTATTAAAATCAATTAGTAAATCTTAGTACCTTCAAGACCTAATAATACCACTTACTTGACCTAATAGGACCTATTAATACCAATTAGTACATTAAAGGACCCTTTAGGACTATTAGTACACTCTAGTATTGTAGATTTAAGTATAATTTTATATATTCAGATATTTGTTTCCATTTTACACAAAGTTATAACATGTAATCAATTACTTAATTGTTAACACTTAGCTTTCACATGTTACATCTAGATAACCACTCAAGATGTACCAACCTAGGTTGTACCACCTCAGGATGTACCAAGCCAGACTGTACCACCTCAAGATGCACCTCGCACTTCTAATTTAGTGACTATTTTCTAGACTGCTAAGATAGAGATGGCTCAATTTAGAGATTCCATCTATACATCTCCGCTAGATGGCATATACAAATATACTTGTATCACTATATTGAGGAGTTTGGAAGAGATGACTTCCAGATTGAGATCCCACTCTTCCTTCACATCTCAGGTTTTTGATAGTATTTTTTGAGAGTTGAGAGTTGAGGTCTCAAGTGATGTTTCCTTGGAGATGGTTCAAAGTCATGTCCCCAAGGAAATCATCAAACAAGAGGTTTTCCCATTTTATGAGGGGAAGCCCAAGGTGAGGGCATATCAGGTTACATGGTGTATGATTCCTTAGATCACATGCATGATATACCCTCATTTTCTTGTAGCACATGGTCGTTATCCTAATAATGACTAGATTCCTTTATATTTTGCACAATAATTGTACCCTGAGTTTTGTTTGGGACTCAGGGTCAACTATTTAAATCTTCCTAGATATTACGGTCAGGGGCATGATAGAGTTGCAGACCATGATCAGTATTGTAGGGTTGGTCAAGTTGTAAGTTCTCATAGACAGTTGGTTGGGAAGAGGACCCTGGCAGTGGCATCAGTGATGGTTGCAACTGTAGGTAGAGTGGTCATTGCTTCTCTGAGGGGAGTAGTGGACATGATAGGGGAGATTGCTTCTACAGCCACCTCCATCACTTCAGATATAGTGGGCAGATATATTTTGACTAGACCGAGTTGAGCCAGATCATCTTCTAAGGCTTCATCTAGTATTTTTGTAGGGGTCAGTGATGAGCCATATAGAGCTTCAGGTCTTCCTTCACCTGGAGAGATATGAGTGCTTTCTAGACATCATAGTCATTTAGATGTGGTGCTTTACTTTTTGGAGGATCTCCTGTAGTCATATTCTTATATTGTTGACATGCAGAGGATCCCAGTACAGTCAATCAGAGATGTCATTAAACTTGCAAAGGGTCTTGTAGTTCCACCAACATAGGACACATCATCTAGTCAAGCACAACTTAGTTCATAGCACTTTGTAGAGTGTTCTACACCCATAGATCAGTTTGTAGGTGCAGAGCTAGGTCTACAAGTTAGAGATGTACACATCATAGCTAAGGGCCTAGACACATTTGATGATAATTTTCATGGGTTGAGACAGGTGGACATTGGCACAGTTGATATTGGATCATTTATGGATTTTTTATTGCATCCTGGTGGTTCAAGCTCTACATCACTCCCCTCCCAACTACACACACCCCTACACTCTTCATTACAAGAGACGTTCAGAATTGGAGGTGGTGTGGGTGATGAAGTTTATGTTGATGATATGATGGTGTAGTGCGCTGATGATCCTCCTTCTCCTAAGACCCAAGTATATAAAGTTTTCTTTTCTCCTTTCAAGGAGTTTTAGTGAACAATTAATTATAGATGTGTGCATTGATGTTTGTTCAATGTATAATATTTTGCAGGCATAATTGCAGAGCACATTACCTCTAGTGTGGGCTCGAAGCATCTTCATATGAGAGATTCAGTAGATGTGACAGCTACTAGTGATCAAGTAAGTTTTAAATATATGTTGGTTTAAGCATGCATGTGTACACTTGTAATATGTATTTATATATTTCAAGTACTTTACATAATATATACTATGCACATGTATATAAGAAACTATTGTACTAAATTTCTAGGGGTCAGTTGTTGCTTCATAGCCAGAGAATGCTCATGACACTCGGTCAGAGCACATTACCTTTAGTGCAGGCTCAGAGAATCTTCATAGGAGAGATTTAGCAGATGTGACACCTACTAGTGGTCAGGTAATTTTTAAAAATATGTAAGTTTAAACATGCATTTATAATATTTTAAGTATTTTACATTATTATTATATACATGCATTTATATTCGCAGGGATCAATTGTTGCCTCGCAGCCAGAGGATGCTCATGGCAGTCAGTCATAGGGTCGCTTTGTTCGCATGTGCCTAGATGACTCCCTAATTTACGACATGTTGCATAGATCTTTGATTTGAGACTCATTATATATGTCATTATTATATGTTTGATATTTTCAGTTTATGATTCAAGACATATATTTATATGCTATCCAGAACTCTAGACATAGATGATTTATGATTTGACATTATATAGATTTATGATGGTTTCATTTGATTAGATGATATGATTTTATTAGATGATATGATTTGATTAGATGGTTTTATTTGATTAGATGATAATATGATTTGATTAGATGGTTTCATTTGATTAGATGATATGATTTGATTAGATGGTTATATGATTTGATTAGATGATATGATTTGATTAGATTAGATTGTTTCATTTGATTGGATGATATGATTTGATTAGATAGTTTCATTTGATTAGATTAGATAGTTTCATTTGACTAGATGAGTTGATTAGATGGTTTCATTTGATTGGATTTTATTAGATGGATGTAGAATTAATATCATAAAAAATAACAAGTTAATACATGTAACTAATAGACAATAAGTATTCTAACTAATAAGCAATGGTAAGGGGAGGTCTTAATGGGAGGTTTTAAGGGGATCTAGAATTAATATCATAAAAAATAACAAGTCAATACATGTAACTAATAGACAATAACTAATCTAACTAATAAGAAATCTTAAGGGGAGGTCTTAAGGGGATCTAGAATTAATATCATAAAAAATAACAAGTTAATACATGTAACTAATGGACAATAACTATTCTAACACATTCTAGAACTAACACATGTCATAAATAATCTAACTAATTTCATCATTTTTTAGTGTTCAAACTAATGTCTTAAGGGGATCTTTAACTAATCAGAAATCTTAAGGGGAGGTCTTAAGCAGCAAAAACTTTAGTGGCGATTATTCGCCGTTTGGAAAATGTCGCATGTCGGCATCCCGCAATTTGGCAAATATATTTCACATATGGGATTGACCCTATCACCCCGGGTTTATTAAAATTGGGTCCAATGCCTGGGTCCATCGCCCATCAATTTATTTAATTTTATCCATTTCTTTCACATTATCGCCAATGGAATATAATTTTTGGGCACAATATATTTTAAACATTCACCTATAATTTCAAAGCGGCCCCAAATGGATGGCCTATATTTTCTAATAATTATATATATATATATATATATATATATATATATATATATATATATATATATATATATATATATATATATATATATATATATATATATATATATATATATATATAGGCGGCCCCAACTTTGCCAGCCATTTTACAGATGCATGTCTCAAACTGATGGATTTTCACCAACTTTATTAATCATACCAAGGTATTGGACGACCCATAATCGCCTAGGAAATAACACAAGACATGTTATAATTACGCAAGCTTCACCAAATATTTGGACACCGACCTAATACCTCCCGCCCAATTCACCAAAAAAGATTAGTATAAATACATTCATAGATCAGTGTTATTGTACACAATTTGGATTGGTTCAATTTGATCAATAGCGAAGTTCAGACTGTTGAGTCTTGACTGCTTTGGCGAGTCGCGACTGCAATTGAATTTGAGGCAAAGGTAAGTGATTATTATTTTGCGACTATGTAAACATTGTATATTATAGTTCTATTGTCATTTGTCACTTCTTCAACAAGTAAACATTTTTTTTTCACTGGTAGGCTGGTAGCCTTTATTTCATTGAAGAATTGAGATGTCGAATAAGAATAAGGGTAAGGCTCTGACATATGGGGAAAGCCAAGAGAGGCTAGAAAAATGCAGAACCTTATCATCATACTTTGGTCATGGTGTTGGAAATGTTTCTAGCCAAAATCAGGAAGCTACTTCATCACAAGAAGATTTTCAAGATTCACAACCTGAACCTACACAACATATTGAAGAAGTCAACGAACCTGATATCTCAGATCATGATGAACTTGAAGAATATTTTCAGTTAAATACCCAAAATAGCCATAATGATATAATCGACTTGGATGAGACTAAGAATGTCAGAGAAGATGATGGTGCAGGGAAGAAGAAAAGAAAATACAAATCAAAGAATGATAGGATGTGGGATCTGTCAAAGAATTTTCAAGTAGAATGGGTGTCAAAGTATCCATTCATTGAACCAGTGGACAATCCAATAGAAGGGGAGCCTTCGGTAGAATGCAGATGTAAGATTTGCAGCCAGATAAATAAGAAGGAAAAGAGGTTGCAGCTAAAAATTGACACCATAGAGAAGCATATGGGTAAAGTTTACAAAAAGAAAACCATAGATGGAGTTTAAAAATCAGTGATAAGATAGAAAATAAAGGAGGAATCTCAGCATGTTAGGAATGCAAAATTATATGAATTTCAGCATAATATAAAGATGAAGCTTGGTGAAGTTAAAGGCTTTATTGAAGCTTGTTTTGGAAAAGTATTGGAAGTAGAACTAATGGGAAAAGTTGTTCAGTTAAGTGTTGTGTTTAATACTTTGAGCAGAGGGAATCCTATGATAGACTACCCATCATTGAGTGCTTTATTACACTTTCTAAAAGTTCATAACTATCCTAACAGCCATTGGTCAGTCAACAATGGATGGGAATGGGCAAGTTGTCTTGCTGAGGTTGAAAAAGAGGATCTGAAGGCAAAAATTAAAGAGTCAAATTTTATTGCATTTTCTTTAGACAAGGTTACAGCAGTAGACAATACTTCCTGGGTATGCATGCATGTTTATACTGTACACAATTTTTTTCGTCGACCTCATCTACTAACTGTTGCTAAAATGAAAGATAATGCAACAGCCAAAAATTTATTTGAACTAGTCAAGAGTTCTCTAATTGAATATGGAGGTATAAATGACATGACGATTGCCCAAAAGCTGGTGTGTTGGAGCGGATGGAGCTTCAGTAATGCAAGGCCACATGGGTGGTCTTTGCACAAAGATACAATCTTCTTGTGCACCTTATGTTACTCCCATTCACTGCATGGCCCACAAAATGAATCTAGATTTTGGAGTTGTCAACAAGCATGATCTAGTACAAAAAATTGAAGTTTTAATCAAAGAGCTCTACCAATACTTATGTCAAAGTCTAAAACAATTGAGGGAATTTCAACACTTCATCGAAGGACTAACCGATGGGAACAAGCTTCTTAAGGATAATGATACCATATGGATCTCTTTGGATGGACCAGCACATCGAGTTTTTTCATAATGTCAATTGTTGCTTGGTCTAATGAACTCAAGTCATGACAAAGCAGGGCAACCAAAATTTCCTATGCTGCTAGAAATGTTAAGTAATGTAGAGACACTCTTAACATTAGCAAGTCTTCTCCCCATGCTTGAGGAAATGAGAAATTTAATGAAAAAGGCCTAGCAAAGAGCTATGTATATTGTAGAATATGTTGTGCTGCATAAATTGGCATGCGTGATGCTCGATAATCTCTCTGGATCTTGTGTTGATGATGTAAAATTTGCAAGCTGGCTAAAAATCACAGATTTTGGATAATCCTGATAACTTTTTAAAAATTGGTACAAATGGGGAGTTATGTGCAAAAGTTCATGGAGTTGAGATACCAATGCACTACTTTGCCAGGATCAAGTCTAAGGAACTAGGAAAGAACCCCAGGAGGTGAGTATCAAGTATTAAAAGGGAAGACTTTACCAAGATCATTGAGTCTATAACAGCTTTTGTGAAGCACAATTCCTTTGATCTTTCCGCACATATTATAGCAAGATTCCCTCTAGTCAAACTACTTG
This sequence comes from Chamaecyparis obtusa, assembly GCA_027943335.1. NCBI lineage: Eukaryota > Viridiplantae > Streptophyta > Pinopsida > Cupressales > Cupressaceae > Chamaecyparis > Chamaecyparis obtusa. The sequence goes on along the minus strand of BSBK01000638.1, from coordinate 1,934,121 downwards.
AATCCATGGCTATTGTGTTTCCTCAATATTGGAGTCTGAATAGTCTGAAAAGTTTTAAAACTAAGCTACTAACTTTGATAGATCATTTCTACAAAACCAAAGAGTTAAATGGAGTAACTCTAAATAGAATTTTAGATGCAAATCATTTGAGAGAGAAATCAGGTCATTTTTCAATAACAATGAGGGAATAATATAATATTATGCAGAACCCTCGTGAAGATGGATCGATATCAAGGCTTTGGAAAAATCTAGCTGAGAGTGAAATGTTGATTGATTCAATATCAGAATATTTCAAGCTTTCTTATTTATGTTTGACCATGATATTGGGTTCAGTGGAGGATGAGAGAGTTTTTAGTGCTTTGGGATTCCTAAAGTCAAAGCTAAGAAACAAACTAGACAAGAATCTGGAAAATTGCTTGAGGTTGTATATATCCAGGTATGAAGTTAATACTTTTCCTTACGAAAGGGCACTGAAATTATGGAGGAAGAAATGTTAGAGAAGAGGGTTGGGTAACATTTCAAACTAAAGTGGGACTAGGAATGCCAGAGACAGTGATGTCATTGAATCATGTACTAGTACTACTAACGGTGAACATCTATTAAGCGGAGGTATGCAGAGTGAAGAAAACATATCGAAGAACAAAGGAAGCTATGAAGTTGATGGTGATGAATCTGACGATCTCAATAATGATATGATGTGGCATCTTGAATTTGAACTATTGTAGAAGTAGCAAGTCTGAGGTATTTATTAAACTTTTTCCTGAAGTCTACTGTTAGTTTCTGTATCTCATCATCAATCATGCATAATAGCATATTCCAATGTCATTAACATGAATGTGGTTGATAATGTCATCAAGATTCAAGATTCAATTCCACAATTAATAATGGTTTTCATTTGCATTATTCAGCTCATATGGTACAATTCTTGTAGATTTTTCATTATTTTTTTTGACAACATAGAAATTCATATGTTACAATTCTTAGAGTTAGAAATACTAATTCTCATTAATTTAATTACAAATATGATACAATGTAACAATCCATTCATTAATACTAGTAAGAACACAACTCTGTGATTATGTTTACAAAAGTCAATGACTTAATACCCATTGGCAATTTGGCACATTGCCCAATTTCAATTTCATTACCCTAAGCCAATGACCATGATTTCCCTTTTATAGAAACAAGGGAGCAACAATAGCTTCAAGTCAATTTGCCTAATGTGAAGTCTCAAAATCTAAATTAGTAAGACAACTACAAGTCTACAACATCTCTACAACTTTAGTTGTACATTTCTACATTTGATAGACTAGTTTAGTAAATTAGCATTGGCAATAGCATCTGCAAGACTGCAACATTGATCCTGTTCAAAAAACAAAGTTCAAACTTGTTACTTTAAACTCAATTCTAGACTCTAGTATTTAGGATAATATCAAAGATATATATTAAAGATATAGAGATGATTGAAATTGAAAGTACTTTCACATACTATGATTGATGAGATCAAGATGATTCTGTCAGTTTCTTTAGTATGCTCCATTCTTCGTCGGTTGGAAGGGAAAAATTTGTGATGTTATAGTAAATGATCTACAACCTCTTCAGCCATCCATACTTGGAAGAGTGAGTTGAAAGAAATGTTCCTTCCATTACTGCATTCAAATTTGTGAATGTTTTGATGTACTTTTCAATGCCTTCATGAGCTTTGTCCTAAGGAAGGTTGCCTAAATCAGACGTCATTGTGTCCTCCAACTTTTTTTTGTAAGCTTCTCTTCCAACAAAATTCATTAATGAGTAATTAGGACCAGGACTCGGCAAACCAAGATATATCAATATGGTTATTTTACTATTCATCTTGGCAAGCTTTGGCCCGAATAAGGCAAGAGTTTCTTCTACTTCTATTAGTTTCTGACATTTTTGAAAGATAAAGGTCACCTTTATTGCTGCACCAATGCGGTCCTAAATTCCCTTGCTTGCCAAATGCTTGTCATTGGTTCTGTTGATTTCTTGCATAATCTACTTTGCAGTTTTCTATCTCTAACAAAAAAATGTGTTCTTCTCAATGTGCTCTTTTAGCTTCCCAAAAACATCTGTAAGATTTTCATTCAGTTCAAACCAATCACACAACCTATCACCAGACATCTTTATTTGCCCCCAAAAAAAAATTTTATTTTCTTGACTGTATTATTTACATGGTCATTAAAGATATTTTCATAATTTTTAATTATATTATTTATCTTCTTTAGGTCTTCTCTCATTTCTGAGAACTGGTGTTCACTATGTTGTTTTATTTGCTCTTCTTTATCTTCCCATTGTTTTGTTTTTACCCTCTCATTCTCCAATTCTTTCTTTAAGTTATTGTTTGCATGTCTCGCATTCTCCAAGTTTTTGTATAAACTTAATGAAGAGGCTTTTTCATCCTCAATTTTTTTTTCGCTTTGTTCCAATTGTTCCCTCAAATTTTTTAATTATGTGTCCATATGTTCTTGTTGTCCAATTGCTTCTTTAGAGGATGAATTTTTTATCCTTCTCTCTAATTCTTTGCACCTATTTTTTGCTGCTTTCTCATTTGCCTTTACATTTGCCAAGTCTGCCTTTAACTTATCTATTGTGCCTTGAAGTTTTCTTTTCTCTCTCTCCAACTTCATCACTGAACTATAGACCACTTGGTTGGTCATTTTCGACACATTTATCTTGTCCACATTTTTAATTTTGGATAAATCCATTTGGAGGGTGCTAACTTGAAATTGAGATGGATCTAACTGACTCTCTGGTGGATTGTTATCTCTAGCTGGGTGCATAACAACCATGAATTCCATCATATCTTTATTTGGGTCATATGTGGGAAATAACCTATTGGATGTAGGTTCTGCATCACGAGCTATAGTAACTGCTTCCATCTTCATTGTCTTACTATTTTTTCTATTCCTTTTTTTTTTATCATAGTTAGTTACAAAATCATTGTAATGAAAATCAGGGTTTTGTGACACAATTAAATGTTTGAATAGTGAAATAGCACTCGCATTGATGTATGAGCTTCCACCTATGTTGTGTGTGGTTCTGCTAATTCCACCATGAGGATTAGCAACACCCTGACCCATTACAAGTGGATTTTTTGGATTGTTCTGAGGGTTTTGTCCTGAAGGTTGGGCAATTGTTGGACTCATAGTCACCATTGTCATTGTTGTACTAATACTTGTCATAACCTTTTTCTTCTTTACATTGCCTTGATCTCTAGGAACCATTGTTTTCATGTCTATCTATGATGTCCTTTTCAGACCACTAGTTGTAGTTGTACCCATGATATCCACAGATGTGGGAGTGGCAATTGATTCAAATTGAATCTAAGTGCTTAGAATAGGTGGAACTGTATTTGAAACTTGAACAAATGGAATTGACTGAGTTGATGAATATGATTATTGAACTCCAAGCCCAAGGCCTAGTTTCTCACCATGTTTTGGTGGAGCTGTTGGGTTAGGTGCAGACCAAACCCTTGTCCACTAGGAACCAGACCACCAAAACCTGGGTAGCCCATTTTTTCTACAATATCTACCCCTTTGGTATATTGAAGTTTTGTGGACTCATCAACTCCTATACTAATTGAATATATTGTACTGGATGTGGGATTCAAAGAATCCAGGTCATATTAACCATCATCACTGTGATATGCTTCAGCTGGATGCTCCTTATTCCACAATTCGCTAAACATTGTATCCTCTTCCACCTCATAAAGACCTACAGAGGTCTTTGGCTCGCTAAGATTCTTCCTCATTTCCCAAAAATCAAAAATTTTGGTTCGAGTCCAATTATCATCCATGCATTCATCCATTAGCTCTTTTGGAATAGATTTTGTAGATGGTTGAGTAGCTATCTGGTAGAAATTGGACGATGTCATGGCCTGCACTTTTCCTTTTTGTTTGTGCAATGCCATTATTTGTGATGACAATTCATGTATTGACATATTATTTTTAGCAGCATATTTCTCCATCTCTTTTTTGACCTCGTCCCAAGACTCCATGTTTTCAAATTTTTCAATCAATGGCATACTTTCATGTTGATATTTGCTTGCAGAGTTCCCATTCTCTCTAAGATTTGTTCCAATTATGTTGAGTGGATCATACTTCCAGTGACTGTCAACATCAAAGTGAAAAATTGAAAAAAAGGCTTCTACCACTTTGAATCCTCTTCTCTCAAATGTGAACACTCCAAAGGAGAAAGGCAAGGAAGGAAATATCATTTTATTTTGCTGACCATTAAAGACTACATATGTGCTCTCCATCTTCCATACATATTCCAATGCAAATAGCCTCTTTGTTACATGTATTGGAAGTTTGTAGGGTTCTACCACTGAACCGTAAAACCTTAACACAGTGTACTCTTCCATTAAGTACCAGTTAGCCAATTGTATTTGACTTTCAAGTTTAATGCAATTTCTACAAGTAATAGGCAATCTAGGCATTGGAGTGCCTGTAATTTTATGGTACATTGGTGCCAAAAAAAAGTCTACAAAATTTTTGTAGTTCCTTTTGTTATCAATCATCCTTATCTGAGGTGTCCACTCATATATTGGATTTTGGCCCTGACTGCAAAGCTTGTTTGTCTGAAATATTGCATGATGCTTTGCTAAGAGAAGATAACACAAGTAGGTTGTGAATCTAAATGTCTTCTTTGAACCTCTTTGAATCATTAGTAATTGATCTTTCATGCAACGAACAATGTTCTCAATAAAAAAATATTTTACTAGTTCTTTTTCAAAATGAATATGAAAAATCATTTCAAGAATGTTGGCACCCACTTGTTTGTTACTATCCAATCCCAAACAAAATGCTAGCAAGGAAATAATGTCCTGTGCCCATGGCACAAAAATTTCATAATCATAAGGAGACTTATGATCTGGACTCAGACTAGAACCGCTTGTTATTCTTCTGATATAAGAATCTCCCTATGTTGCATCTAATTTTTCATAATCCTCTGCTAGCTTTCCCAGGTCAATGTGCATGTTTGAGTTTTGTTGTTCAAACCCTAGGTTCAACAGACTAGCAAATTCACTCTCGGTTATGGACAAAATTCCCTCCTGAGTATTTTTATTCACAATTTCTTTTCTATTTTCATCATAATTTTTGGTGCAAACCATGACAATTTCTGGGCAAGGGAATACTTGAGGTAACGCCATGTGTGTCGACCCAACAACCCACCGTCCAATTTTATTTGCAATTGCATTTACCATGGGGTTAAATGAATAAAATTTTGAAACCTTATTTGGATCGTTCCACTTTTTTTCAAGTGCAAATCTAATTTCCATTATTCCCTTATTTCCATGAATAACAGGATCATAAATATCATGGAATAAATCAGTGAAACTTGGTGTTTTAAGCACATTGTGGAATTCTATTATATGACTTGGCCTTTTACTCATAGTCTTATTCTTGGTATTTGTTTTGCCCATCATGGTAAGTTGGTAACTGGTATCACTATTTACTCGTAGGAAAATTCAAATATTTATATACAGCTACAAGCCTACAATTTACAGGGCTGATTCAAAATTAAATCCTAACAGGCTAATTTTTTATATATAATATAAACAATAAAGTTGTAAATCAAGAGATTTGAAAAATTTAAAATGTGGGACGTAGGTGTTCAGGATTTTAGTAGTTACCCATTGCCCTTAGTGTCAATTTTTGCAGACTATGACTAGGAAGAGAGCTGAGAGACTTTGTTGCTTTCCTCAGACCTCAATCCTCAACCTAGAAATTAAGAATCTGTAAGTTGTAACCCCTTTCTAAATCTGCAGACTACTTATACTTATAAATGAAAAATTAGATTTCAAAGTGAAACTTAAAGCGCCAAAATTGTACAATATATAGTCGTCACACCTATCACTGTCACTAACTGTGTGAGTGGACAACTAGACACACATCATGAATCCGGAATGGGTTTGCAAAAATGGGTTTTCTTTTCCCTTTCAGCCTGAAATATCACTTCAGTCATTGATCTACAATCATCCAACGGTCATAATGTCATTGTTAGTCACTATCTGGTGTGGTGGCCCCGTGGGTCCCATTAACTCACCTAGTCACCTGATGCCTGACTCACCTCATGAGTCAGACGTGTCACGTCATCATCAAATGACATTGTTGGTAGACCATGCGAGACTATTACGAAAGGCCCACCCTCCTTACAAATAGATTCTAAGGTTTCATCAGAAAAAGAACCCAGAAAGGCCTTTTGGGCCTCCTTAGATGTGCATCTAAGCCTAATTAGAGTGTCCATCTAAAACAGTAAAATTTTAGAAAACTTAAAAATAAATTATTTGCATAGTGCAGACTGCAGACCCTAAACAAACAAATTATCTAGCAAAGGCCAAAGATGAATCGATGAATAATGAAGCTAGATCATCTATAAATAGCCCTTCAATCCTTGATCGTTACTTAGCAATAAATTATTCTATCTTTAATGGTATTAAATCCATTGTCCTTAATATGCCTCTAAATCTTTCATGTAAATCTTTCCCCTAAATGCATGTGTGTGAGAAATTAAAATTTTGTCCTTAATCTTTCATATCTAGTAGTAAATCTTTCACATAAATGCAAAACTATCAAAAATCAGTTAGATCGCCTGTACAAATTTGGAAGTGGTTTGTGACAGCTAAAGAATGTCACTTGTCACTGACAAAGCATTTATTTCTTACCGAGTTAAGAGGTTACAAGTTGCCCTATAGTAATAGGACCGTGATTATCGATACCAACATGTGTACATTGTAGTCTGTAGACAAGTTGACAACCCTAATTTGCTATGTGTCAACATTTCAGTGACTCCCTCGACAACTCTATTTCCTTCAAGAAATTGGGGCCGAAATTAAACTTCAGCCATTAATCTTGGATCATCAAACAGTCTCAAATAATACATTTAACTTTATAAAATAATGTATGACTATGTATGTTAGGTTAAGTTACATGTCCGTGTTATGTCCCATCTTTTAGAAATCGCCAATAAAATATATTTTTTCCCATAATTAACGAACGATTAGCTAATAAAATAAATAAATTTTTAAATGGTACATAAAATTCGCCAATACAATTATTATTTTTCCCTTCAAAACAATATCATTTGCCTCATATATTATAATTTTTTACTTCAAAAGAAAATTATTCGCCTCATATTTTATAATTTTTTACTTGAAAAGAAAATTATTCGCCTCATATATTATAATTTTTTACTTCAAAAGAAAATTATTCGCCAGCAATTTATGAAATTTTCATTCAGCGGGGAAAAAATCGTCAATACAAACTATGAAAAATCGTGGATTCGAAAAAAAATTCACCTGCATTAAAACAAATTCCCCCATAAATAATGTACGATTCGTCAGGATTTTACACTTTTTCCTAACAGGGGGTTTCTTAAAGCTATCCCTGGTCTTAAGGGGATCTAGAATTAATATCATAAAAAATAACTAGTTAATACATGTAACTAATGGACAATAAGTATCATAAAAATCATTGAATAATCAAAGCATACATAAAATCTTTAACTAATATGCAATCTATAAAAATCATTGAATAATCAAAGCATACATATAAAACCATACATGTATACAAGAATATATATAAAAGCATACATAAAATTCTATATATTAAAACCATTGAACCATCAAATAGGTCCATCATATATCAACAAATTATAGTCCATCATATGTTTAAATATATAAACAAAGTATAGTCAATTTAATCCAGAGATATCAAGTAGGTCCTAACACATGAAATAGGTATACATATTATACTTTTTAGACCAACTCAAGTGGTTCAGACCTTTCATGGAGAACATGTAATATTCTCTCATGATCCTCACTATCTAGTCTCCACTTACATCGTCCACGTTGAGATTTAACTATATGGAGACAAATGGAGGTGGCAACTACTAGGTGACTATATTGAAACACCTTATTATTTGGTTGGTAATCAAAAAAGTGAATACCATGTTGAATTACTTTGATTTTCTTGAAATATGCTCCCTCTAAAACAACTGAACCTGCAGGTCACAAATTTTAACAAAATAAAATTTAAAATTTACAAATTGAGTTCAATATATTGATGTAAAGCATGTACAAACCTATGGGGAACAACATTCCATCACTTTCTTCAAGTTCAAGTAACTTCATCCTCTCTGTAGTACAATGCAGTAAATAATAACCAACTTTTTCTACATTTCCACACTCAACAATCACTGCAAAGACATCTCCTGCGCAATAAATTTATATATACATGTGAGATCTTAAAATTTACTTAGTTCAATCTATAGATCTATCTATCTATCTATACATGCAGCTCAATGGACCATATAATGTGAAATATATATACTTACCAATTTTGACCAATCCTGAGATATGATCGTAATCAGTAGAAATCAAAGGGATATCATCGAAGTTTTCATATTCATCTCTATCAAATGTATTAGTAACAACTAGTGGCAGTAGATTCCATGCACCTACACATCCACGGTCTTGATTGATTCATTCTTCATAATTGTCAGCAATGTGGTGACAACAAAAGCATGAGTAGTCCCTAGAGTTCATCATCCAATTGCGACAATTCGTATTCATAACTGAATGCAAAGATTGCATTTTTTCTATCCTATTGCAACCATGCATAATTTTTCTATCCACACCAGAACAAATGCATATATAATACATTCTATAAATATAATTTGAATAAAGAATACATAAAAATTTTAAACACTTGAATAATATAAAAATGTGTGCATACCTTTTATCTCCCAAATTTTTCTATGTGGCATCGCTTTGAGTCAATCCTGATGACGTGTCATTCTCATTTTGTGTGAAATGTGTCTTGCACCATTCAACAACATCATGTGCATTTTTTTATATGAACTCCCTTATAATTCATTTCATACTTCCGTAGAGCACGTTTGATGCAAGCTCCAACACCATCATGTTCACCTTTTCCATGTCCGCTCTCAAAGAAACTCCAGACATGTGGTATGTTTTCATTACGATGATATGGTCTCGATGATTTGAATTTTGCAACACGTCCATCTAACCAAACATAATGTTTATCAATTTTTATACCTCTTTTTTTAAAATTTGCAAAAAACATCTTGAAGCAGTATTCTACATAATGAATGTCATGCTCTCTATCATCACTTCTATAAAAATGATATTCCTTCTTGATGACCCGTGCTTCAAATGTGCTCTGAATACCATCCAAATCTAATTGTGTGTGTCGATAACACACATGTACCATAATAGTAATTTTCTCTGAAAATTTATATTCTGATTGAATTTCCTTTTGATGAACAAAGGAATAGTTTTTTGCAAAACCAATAACTGATACAATAGTTTCAAGTGGGAAATTGTCTCTTAGTGTTAGGAATTGTTGTGCTTGCCACTTTGCAAAAAAACATGATGAATGTAGGGTTGAATCAATTTTTTAAATCTGTCCATAAATACTCCAACATTTATTTCATCTTCAACATTTTCTAACATTTTGGATTCTTTTCCAAATTTTGTTTCATTCTTTACATATTTGTAACTCTTGCAATTTACCATCTTTGTTACATCAATATTTTCATTTTTCAAAGGAAAAAGAGACAAATCAGCACATGTTTAACATATTCCTTTTATGCAATTTATTTGTCTAGCTACATCATCTCTTTTGTCACATAAAATGGATGTGATGAACTCACTTCATCTAGTAGGAGGAGCATTTTCAAAATCATAAGTGTCTTCTACAAAATTTTAAAAAACCTAATAGTGGAGATCAAATTCAATATGATAACGACAATAAGTTTCAAACACTTTGTTTGTCCTGATATAATATGGCCTCAATCTTTCAAACAATGTTTGCCCAATCTTTATATTAGGATTTGAACTACAAAATGACACATAAATTTCATGTTGTGTTGTGTCCAACCAATGTTTCATATGATATTCATATTGATTAGCTGGAATTCTATGTCTGATAACATCTCTACTATTTGATGAAGGATGTGTATTATCATTCCAAAATAATGTGATCAAATTCTTGATTCCTCCATCAATCCTATCAAAATGAGGAGCTCTACACATGATTGTCCAATTGCCTTCCAAGGTGCTATTATCCAAAAGTATTCTCCTATTAACATATCGTGATATTGTTTTCCTGCTAAAACCAATCTGAGATGAAACTGAAGATATCTATCTTTTTCAGAGCATAGTGTTACCTAAAATGGATGTCAACATAAATTTTCTTGTAATGGTCTTATCTTTAGTTTGAGATCACTTCCCTACTTGGTTTATACCTTTCCTAAGATGTTCAATCACATCAGTTTGCATGTCAACAACTTTTCTCTTCTTCAATGTTGTGTTTATACCCAATAATTTTAATGCCCCTTCCAAATTTTTGTTTATAAGTACAACTGAAAGCAATTGGGCTTGTTCAAGTGTTTCAAAATTATCAAATTTAGCCAACATTATCATATTCATTGATCTCTTATTAGCAAGACTTAAGGGTTGAACATTAGCAAGTGATCTCAAATTCTCTACATCCATTGTAAGTAAATGATCTAAGTTTCTATAATTAATATTTCTCTTTACAGTTTGAGCTAAATTTAAAATTTCATCCATACCAGTAGGAGCACATGATCCTGACCCTTATCCAACATCAATTGCTTGATCTTTCATAGGGAGTGATCCTGACCCTTCTTCAATGTGCAATTCTTTGACTTGACTTGACCCTCCTACTTCAGCTTGTCCTTTACCTTCTTTAGTTTTATGATAATATGTCAATGTAGCTTAACGATTTCTTTGTTCAATACTAGGTGACCTTTTTCTAGCAAATTTATTTTGTCTTCCCTTCTTGTTCCCCATTTCTTCTCTCCAAAAAATGTCTTCCACAAGATCGCTGATAAAAATTCTCTTCTTCAAAAATTACTTTGATCTAATATTTCTCCTCTCCAAAATTATGCCTTTAAAAAAAAATAGAAATAGCAATCCTCCTCCAAAAAATGCCTTTGTAAAAATTAATCAATAATAGAAAAAGAGAATTAATTTATTGCAATTCGGTGGAAAATAGAAAGAAAATGTTTTAGTTTTATACCATTCTAATTTTTTTTAGAAAACAAATTCATAACTAGCCGACTTAGTTCGCTCGAATTAGGCTAGGAAAAATTCTGGTAGGGTGTTTCTCCCCCGGACTTTTCACATGAGGGTCTTTGAGAGAAGACCCTTCACACGAAGCCCCTCAGGTGCCTTTGAGCGAAGGGTGTCTTCGCTTGAAGACCCCTAAATTGAAACTTTGCCCTCAGAAAAAAAAGTAAACTACAAAAAAATGGCCTTTCAAGGCCTGGGAGAAGGACCAAACAAGATAGTTTTTTCAAACATACGATGTCAAATGATGCTACTCAAAACAAGCTTTCTAATTAATATAATTTTAATACATATTTAGTTCATTATCATTTTTAAATATTACTTTAACTAAACATAGGTTGTTTGGTCATTCAACAACCTATCTCTTCAAGACTTTGGGAAAAATAGTAAATTACAAAAAAAAATTATGAAAAATATGTAGGAAAAGAGTATTTGTGTTACCTTTCTACAAAAAAAAGAAAAAATGAATTTCGATATACATAGATCAAGTTAGAGTGATCCAAGTGACCTTATGTCTAAATTACAATTACTGTCACTTTAGAACTTAATAAACTATGAAATATTAACCCAAAATGAATGAAACCAACTGCATCCTTTAGATATTGAAGTTACAAATATAATATCAAAATAATTATATCGTTATCATATTTTTAAAAAAAGTTATGCTGATCCAAGTGACAGTAACTCCTTAAAAATATAGTTTTTTCACACAAACCACTTTTCAAAAGAGAAGGAAAAATGAATTTTAATAAATTTTAATTTATTAAAAATATATATATTTAGAAACTAGAAAGAAAATTCTAAAAGACTCTAGTTTACATCATCTTCAAATTCATAATAGTTTTGCGGCAATAGGTGTTCGAAAGTGAAGTTTTTTCTCAAAATGTTGATCTCTGTGTCAAAGTTGGCCAAAAAGTGGGACACACTATTGTGGGACCACCCATCCGCTGAAGTGATCTATCTAAAGATCTTGCAGGATTAAACTATTGACAAGTAATCCAAAAATCCAAATGTCATAAGATAACAATATCAAAAGATGAAGAACCATTCAGGCATCTATCATGATCCACTTCTTCCTTAAGGATTCCTTTGTCAAAATTGTGTTCAGATATGGTCTCGTGAGAACCACCAACATTTAATTGTAGATTTGATAAAACCACAAAATGAAGAAGTGTCATTGCAACATCTATGCTACTTCACTTCTTTTCTAAGAATTCTTCTTTCAAAACCGCCTTCAGCCCTGGCTTCATGTAAATTACAAACTTCTAATTGGAAAGATGTAGCAATCCCAAAAGATAAAGAAGCTCCATTCAAGCATCAATCCTACTTTGCTTCATCCCTGAGAAATTTTCCATGAAAAGTGCTTTGGGCTCTTGCCTAGCTATACAATCCAAAATTGTCTAAATTCAAATTGCTAAAGTTGAATAGGCTGAATTCGAATGAACTAAATTAATATTTTTTGTATTTGCTAAATGCAAAAATTAGGTGAATTTGAATTGGTTGAATCCAATCCAATTGAATTCACGAACAAGCCATTTAATGGCCCAACACAATCTCACAGTCCCTCCAAATTCTGCCTCCCAACGCTTGATAAATGCTCATCAAAATTCTCCATGCACTCCTATTGCTTCTCACAATCTCTTCTCTATTAGCACATGTTATCAAACCCCACATTGTCCCAAAGGACCTCCCATTTTCCATTGCAAGAATTACAAACACTCAAAACCCTAACTCAACCACAAATGATCCCATGCGCAATAGACTGCAGTCCTTACAAATCACGAAAACCCTAACCCAACAAAAAATCAACCCCTCGCAACATTTTGATAATTACAAACCCTAAAACTCCACACATCCATAATTCCATTGCATAGTGCAAACTCCACAAAAATGTTTCATTGGCATTGCAATAATAAATAATGATTTAAAGAATTTCAAATTTTTCCCATTTTCCCCACTCTTAACATATTTTGGAAGCGACAAAAGACATTTGCACTGTAATGCTTTGACTGGGTCTGAGCATTATTTGAGAATTTTTTTAGTTTTTTCTTCGCTCCAATTCATCTCAACTAAGATTATGAAATACTAATAATAGTTAATAAAATCTATAAATCTTTAAAACAAAAACCCTTATGTAAACAAGTGGCAAATATTTGTTTTAAATAGAGAATGTTACATCTGGTAGCCCTAAAAGAAAACAAAAATACATTTTTCTTTCTTTCAGATTCCCAAACCATTGGCACTTTATTTCAATATAAACTATGGGCTACCAACGAGGTTTTTGATTATTCGATTAAGCCTTAAATAAGAAAAAGTTATGAGAAATTGCAGAAAGAGGAGAAAAAAGATACAGTGATCTTGAAAATATATCTTATATTGCACAGACAGGAAAGAGAGTAGAAAGCAGTTGTTGAATATGGGTTTACCACTACCATTTACATTTTCTTTGAAATTTTTAAAGCCTTAACAAATTTAGTTTTTGCGTCCCAAAATAAAATGGTTGCTCAACCACCACAGACCTTAATGGCATCACCAAAAATATCAATTGAAGAAATTTAAGCCCCTTCTACAGTAGCACTTACACACTGTCCTATCAATGCTTTCACGTTTTGTATTTCTTTATCGTAGGGCATTTTCTTGAGGGTTTCTAAACCCTTTTACCAAATTTATTTTGTGTAGCCACTCAAGGAAGAATACTGGCAAAAAAAGTTGAGTTGACTATTGAACTTATAAAGTTACTACACAATGTGTAGTACCCCTCCCATAGTTTTCTTTTCAATTTTATTGCCAAACTCTTTAGGCCATTTTCATGTGTGTGTTATTTATTTCAGGGATAATTGAGGTTTATGGATGTATGACATTTTATTGAGTAATCATGAATTAGATGTTTTTGAATTATTTTCATGTTGAATAAATGCAAATGATGATGTTATTTATATGTGATGGTTATTTCATTTTGATAATTTATATGTTAGGATATCATTGATGCTTATGGTTTCACTGACCCCATACTTGCATGTGTATGGTTGATGTGTTTGTTCTATATGTATGTTTGACGTGCCTAATGTGGTAGAGGGATGAAGTCGTAGTTACTTTCTTGTGAGATCCACACAACCGACCGACCAATCTCCGCTATTGCTTGTTTATATTTATACATGTATGTACATGCTTTTCTTTTATGCAGGTTTGCAGGTACTGGGCATCGACTTCCTAAATTTTTAGGATGACCGTGCCCTATTGCAAAAATCTCAATGGTAAGAGAGGGGAGATAATATACAAATCCAAATCCCAACCCAAGCCATTGAATGTCCTAAATATTGGGCAAGTATATGTTTCTACCCATCTGAATTCATCAAAGTGACGTGAATTCGTGAGCCCTTCCTTGGTGTTTGTTTGATATCTAGAGTTAGTCAATTTTCGTACTTTGGGAGTCAAGTGGATTTACTTGTGTTAATTATTTGATTTAAATCATTAAATTAGGAGTAATAATGAGATTAAAATAGTTATATTTTGTGAATGTAAAAATATTAGATATAGAGAATATTTAATTATTAAGGTTAATTAAATACTTTTGTTATTTAAAAGATTCAATTAAAATATTTAAATTTGAGAATTAAAAGGTTTAATTAATTATTAAATCCAAATATAACATTAAAGGGCATAGTTAATTTATTTAATATTTAATTTATTAGTTTGCATAGTTAATTATGTACTAAAGTATTTATTGATTAATTAAATATTTATATGCAATTTAAGTTGCACTTTTGGTTTAAGTGAGAATTGAATTAGAATTTAAATTTTAAAGTTGAGTTATAAATTATAATTAAAAGTGCATTATTTTATTATTAAGTGATTTTAATCATGCAAGTGATTGATGAAAACTAGGTAGAGAGAGTTGAGTTCTGCTTTAAGGTTTGCATGTTTTAGAAACCTTAGGAGGGATAGGTCTTCTTTATGTAAGGTTTTTGGGCATTATTTTTATTACGTCTATCAAGTTTTAGAGGAGCTTTTGGAGGAATTGGAAGATTTTTGGAAAGCTTGGTTTTAGTGAGCATTGTTTTAAGATTGTTTGAAAGCTTGGATTTCAAAGGTTGGACTGGATCTTTATTGACTTCAGATTTTCAGACGTTGGTTGAGGAAGGGTTTGAAACCCTTTTTTTTGCAAATTCGTCTTTTGGAAAGATTGTATATTTTGTGTCTGGGATTGTTATGTGAATGATTTGGAATTAGCTTCTATTTTTATTTAGATTTGTTGTGAAAAATTGAATTAAATTGATGTTAGATTGATTTGGTATTCCATTTGGGTGGTTTGAAAACCCTAGAATGAATCATAGAAAATTGGGTGAGTTTTTTCAATTAGCGTATTTACCCAAGAAAATTGATATCTTGTTTATGCAGTCAAGGATGGTGGATCCAATGAAGGACAGTCCAAACCTTGTAGCCAATAGAATTACACAGTGGAATACTCAACACAACAGACAACACCATAAATGTTTCAAATAATTTGCATTAACATGCCTGGCTGTAAGGCCTTCCGGGTTAGGACCAATTACAAAATGAAACAATTCTACAAGATCCACAACTAGATCCAATACAATCTCAGCTAGTTCAGCTCTGAAGACAATCAGAAGCTGATGGAAACCCTAAGGCAGATCTAAAGTTGAGCTCGCAAGCCTCCAAGCAATCTCCTTGTTCCCAAGTATGAAAACCCTTAGCTCTGCTACAAATGATTGTCAGATTACAATCTGATCTGCAAGAACATCAAGAACTTTTCCACAACTTCGCTCTCAAACTATGCATCTAACATTCAGATCTGCTAAGTTGTCTAACTCCCGATCTCCCAATCTTTGTCCCTAAACATTTACCCAAGCCCTCCTTAAATACTAATCAACAGCCACAAGTCAGCTGGATGAAACCCTTAACTCCCCAAAATAAATAATTAAATGCCATACAAGTCGGCTTACAAATGTATACAAACATTTAATTCTATATGTCGGCCCAAGACAATGGTTACCAACAATTAATTCACCAAGTCGGCTCAACAAATCACACAGAACTCCAGTCGGTATGTCAGAACTACCAAGCAACAGTAAAATCACTGAGCATGTCAGGCATCGCCAAGCACCACAAGCATGACCGAGCAACAATTTCACTAAGCGCCAAAGACTACCGAGTTCCCTTAGTGACCAAGCTTCCTTTAATGACCGAGACTGTCGATCAAGACTGCAACTGAGTAACATCGGCCAAAATACAAACACTCCATGTAGTTTCACTAAGGACACATAATGCCCTACCTTAACCTTGGATGCCCCTACATCAGACACCCCAAGTTCCAAAAGATGTTCATATATGAGAAGAACATCTTTCAAGATTCAATACATAAATCCCGAACTGGTTCTTCACATACAAGTCCTCCACCTTTTCAACTTGCAAAGTCTTCCACTTCAGTTTCCTTTGTCTTTTTAGGTCTTTTCTTGACAATGCACATGTCATGTCCCCTTTTCAAATAATTAAAAATAATAACTTTTGCTAAGGCTGGCAGGCTCAAAAAGTAAAGTTTTGGGAAAAGGGGCTAATCTTTGGAAATCAATGGATTAATAAATGATCATTATTATTAAAATATGTATTATTGACCCCTCTTGGTCTTGAGTTAGCGTTATGCCCTCTTTTAAAGGGATTTGGAGGCATTTCGGGCTCATTATTGAACTTGATTTTTGCTCATTGTTTTGTTGTTCTTCAGAGGCTGCCAAACCTGTGGAGAAGGAGACCCAAAGATGGGAGCTTGTAGCTTTTCAAGAAGGCTAAGGATGGGAGTTTGAGGCCATTCCATGTGCAAGCTCATGCAGAGTTTGCCGTTGTGCCGAATAGTGCAGATTTGTGAGTTTTCGGGTGTGTTTCTTGTAAGAGTTTGGTGTTTCCGGTTGAGTTTTTCATATCAGTTTGGTTTGTTGCTGTATTGTAGCCATTTTTCTATTAAAATAGAGCTAAATATATGTCTTAGTTGTGATTCTACTTCTGTGATAGATTATTAATGTTTTATGGTGTTTTCGGGCTATTTTGTGTTTTTTTGGGAGCCTGATGAGCATTGTTTTTGTCCTCCTTTTTGGAGATGTTGTGTAAACTTTTTGCAGATTTGGAAATGTCATTTTTTTAGGCCGTTATGCTAGTGAGATTATGTAAAAATGTCTACTTTCAGATTTATCAATAATATGTGAAGTTGTGAAATTTTTGGCACTATTTCGAGCATACCTGATTTGGGTTTTATTGAGAAATTGTATAATCTTTCAAGTGCTATTTGTTTAATTTAATAATCTAATTAAAGGATGAAAATAAGATATAAAAATCAGAAAGGGGACATTATAGTGGTATCAGAGCTATGATCTTGCCAACTTGAGGGTTTGTAGAAGTTTGTATGCAACTAAGTGAAAGAGAAAAGAGATATTTGCGGCAAGAAAAGAATAAAGAAATTTTGATCAAACCTCCAGTTGAAAATAAAAGAACAAAATCCAAGGAAGGAACAAGTATGGCTGATCCAGATGAGATGGCAAAAAATTCTTCCAAAACATCCAGAACACTCAAAAGAAAACAGTGGATAGTTTGGTAGAAACTAGAGAGGCTTTGCGATTATTGACAAAAAAACTCCAAGGAGTTGTATCTACTAATGAGAGAGGAAGCACTTCAGAGGAGCCAAGAAATCTAAAACCCACACCCTCTAAATCAACAAAAACCATTTTCTTGCCTGCAAATGAGCCACTAGTACCAAATTTAGCCCTTAGTCCTATGGAAGAGGTTACAGGTAACTTGATTGCATTAAGAGCTACTTATAATGGCTTAGATGATGACTTTCGCAGTTCGGTTCCTTTTAGTGAATATGTGGATATGATGAACACTTTGATGCCCAAGAAAGAGTACAGGAGGGAGCAGGACATAAGTGGAAGAGAGCTCAAAAATAAAATAAGCAAGTTTACAGCACCTAATTTTGATAGAATAAATAAAATTTCAGCTAGAGCATGGCTACAAAAATTACAGACATTCTTCACACTTAACCCCATGAAGGAGAGTGATGTTGTTCAATTTGCAAGTCTACACTTGGAAGATGCAGCCTATGATTGGTGGTATCATGGAATGACTACTCAAGGTCATGATCAGGTAATTACATTTGATGATTTTAGTCAAAGGGTGATAGATAGATTTGATCTCAAGGATGATGAAGAGTATTTTAAAGAATTGTCAAAGTTGAGGCAAACCAAATCAGTTAATGAGTATATAGAAGAGTTTCAAAAAGTGGCTGTTATGGTACCTGGTATGAATGAAAAGAGGATTGTTTATCTTTTTCTTGATGGTTTGGAAGATTCTATTAAGGGTTTGGTTAAGGCTTTCTCACCCTCAACCTTACAGGAGCTATCAAAAGAAGCTTGCAACTTGAAACTTGTGTGCCTATGAAACCAGTCACTAGTCAAAAACCCTCAAATCTTTGGCAACATAAGGGGAATTTTAAAAAAAAGACTTTTCCAGCACCATCACCAAAAAATGTGATAAATATAGCAAAAAAGAAGGTAGATGAAGAGACTAGGAGTGAATTACAAAGGAAAAAGCTTTGTTTCACTTGTAGAGAACCATGGGTTCTAGGACACACATGTTTGGGGAAAGGTCAAGTGCACTATATTGAAGTTGCCTCATAATCCGATTTAGATGAGCATGAGAAATTTCATGACACTAAGGAGGAGGAAGAAGAAGGGAAAGAAAAAGAAATCAGCAAGGATGGCACTTTAGCAGCATTATCAGGAGTCCAAAGATACCATCCCTTTTGAATTCGAGGGGTACTAGCAGGGCAAAGGTTGACAGTTCTTCTTGATAGTGGGGCAACTCACAATTTTATTGATGAGGGATTTGTCATGAAAAGAGGGTTTAAAGAAGAAGATTTTGAGGGATTCAATGTTACTGTAGCTGATGGATTCACTATGCCTTGCACACGAGTGGTGAAACAACTCAGGATGACCTTAGGAGATTATGAGTTATGTGATGACTTTTATGTTGTTGGCATTGGGGAGACAGATCTTGTATTGGGTGTTCAATGGTTGCACTTTATTGGAGGCTATTACATGAACCATCAAACTATGGAGTTTAAATTTCATTCCAATGGGAAAAAAGTCTTATTGAGAGGCTTATCGAATGGAGCACCTAAGGTGATCACTGCAAAGAGGATGGAGAGGACTTTTCAAAAAGGACAAGTAGCATGGGCAGCAGAAGTCATAATCCATCCAACAAGCTCTCCAAAGAATCAAGGTAATTTCCATTTTGAAATTCAAAATATTCTTGATAAGCATGGTATAGTTTTCAATGATTTGCCTCTGGGATTACCACCAGATAGAGGTTTTGAGCATGTTATAGAGTTAGAACAGGGTGCTAAACTAGTTATAACAACTCCATACCGCCATCCAAGAGGTTATAAGGAAGAAATAGAAAAAACTATTAAGGAACTCCTGGACATGGGATTCATAAGGCCTAGCTCTAGTCCATTTGCATCATCTGTGGTACTTGTCAAGAAAAATGATGGTACAATGAAAATGTATATAGACTATAGAGCTCTAAACAAGAAGACCATAAAAAATAGGTATCCCATACCACGCATAGATGAACTCATTGATGAGTTACATGGTGTTGTATACTTCTCAAAAATTGACTTAAGATCAAGGTACCATCAAATCCGCATGAGGAGGGAAGATGTGGAAAAGACTGCTTTTAGATGTCACTATGGGCACTTTGAATTTCTTGTTATGCCATTTGGCCTCACTAATGCACCAGCAACATTCCAATCTTGTATGAATAGGGTATTCAACAAGCATCTTCGAAAATTTGTTTTGGTATTTTTTTATGATATCTTGATTTACAGTAAAACATGGAAAGAGCATCTAAAGCACATAGACACTATTTTGGGAATCTTGGAGCAGCAATTGTTCTATGCTAAGCTATCTAAATGTGAGTTTGGTTTGATGAAGATCCTATATTTGGGACATATTATAAGTTCTAAAGGAGTACAGGTTGATCAACAAAAAATTCAAGCAATTTTGGATTGGCCTCCACCGACTAATCTTACACAGTTGAGAGGTTTCTTCGGGTTGTGTAGCTACTATAGGAGATTTGTCAAGGGATTTTCTCATCTTGCTACCCCCTTGACTGATTTGATAAAGAAAGGAGCTTTTATTTGGACAGAAGAGGCACAAAAAACATTTGATAAGCTTAAGGAAGTAATGAGTTCATGCCCTGTGCTTGCGATTCCAGATTTCTCTTTACCTTTTGTTGTTGAATGTGATGCTTCTGGAGAAGGTATAGGGGTTGTCCTAACTCAAAGGGGACATCCAATAGCATTTGAGAGCAGAAAATTAAATCAATAAGAGAAAGGTTACTCCATCTATGATAAAGAAATGTTGGCAATCATCCATGCGCTTCATAAGTTTAGACAATATTTGGCATGTGGGAGATTCATTGTAAAGACAGACCATAATAGCCTCAAGTTCTTCTTGAACCAAACGGATTTGAATGATCGTCAACAAAAATGGGTAAGCAAATTGCAAGCTTATAATTTTGATATTGAATACATGAAGGGAAAGAATAATGTGGTTGCTGATGCTCTCTCAAGAAAGCCCACTTTGTGTTCTTTAACATCTATCTCTGTTGATTGGAAAGTCTTCATAATTTCAGAGTATGCTAAAGATTCATTTCCCACCAAGATTTTGGATAAGTTAGTAGATGATAATAGGTACAAGGTTGTTGATGAATTGATTTATTACAAGAACAGGATCTTATTAGTGCCAAGATCAAAAACTAAGGAAAGGATATTAAGGGTCTTTCATGACACACCTTTGGCTGGTCATCAAGGATACTTCAAGACATATAGGCAACTTCGAGAGCGGTTTGCATGGAAGGGTATGAAGGAGGATGTCCTTAAACACATTAATGAATGCATGGTATGCTAACAAAACAAGAGTGAGCAAATTTTTCCTGCAGGGTTGTTGCAGCCACTTCCTATTCATGAACAAAAATGGGAAAGTATTTCCATGGACTTCATCACTGGGATGCCCAAGGTTCAAGGTAAGGATTGCAT
This sequence comes from Chamaecyparis obtusa, assembly GCA_027943335.1. NCBI lineage: Eukaryota > Viridiplantae > Streptophyta > Pinopsida > Cupressales > Cupressaceae > Chamaecyparis > Chamaecyparis obtusa. The sequence continues at coordinate 1,912,879 of BSBK01000638.1, read as the reverse complement.
ATATGTGGTGGTAGATAGACTAACTAAGTATGCACATTTCTTTCCCATTGCATCTGATTTCAAGGCATCACAAGTGGCAGAATTGTTCTTCAAGGAGATTTTCAGGTTACATGGCTTGCCTAGAAACATTGTCAGTGACCGGGACAGTAGATTCCTCAACTCTTTTTGGAAGGAGCTCTTTCATTTGGCAGGAACTAAACTCACTCCCAGTACTAGCTATCACCCTCAAACAAATGGACAAACAAAGATAGTTAATAAATGGATAGAGGGATATTTGAGGAACTATGTTTCAAATCAACAACATGCTTGGGTGAAATGGTTGCACCTAGGGGAATATTGTTACAATACATCTCATCACATGTCTATTGGTATGCCTCCTTTTCACGCTCTCTATGGTTATGATGCCCTTTCCTTTGTTGATCTAGTACTTTTAGATAATAGAGTACCTGCAGCAAGTGATTTCATTAAGCAAAGCCAAGACATAATAAGGTCCCTCAAGGATAATCTACAACGTGCACAGAACCAATAGAAGTTGTACGCTAATAGGAAAAGGACTGAAAGATCTTTTGAGGTGGGAGATTTCGTATTTGTTAGGTTGTAGCCATATAAGCAAAGCACCTTGAAGAGGAGTGGGGCAGAGAAGCTCAAGTCAAGGTTCTATGGGCCTTATAAGATCATCAAGAAGGTAGGAGAGGTAGCTTATGAATTGGAGCTCCCACCAAACAACAAAATACATAATGTTTTCCATGTCTCTTGCCTGAAGAAGGTTCTAGGCTAGCAAATCATAGTATCTATAGAATTACCACCTCTTGATGATGAAGGAAAATTAGTCTTAATACCAGAAGAGGTTTTGGATACAAGAGAGAATAGATTGAGAAATAGGAGCATCACAGAGCATTTGGTCAAATAGAAAGGATTACCATTGGAGGATGCAACTTGGGAAGGAGCACATATTCTTGAGCATCCCAACCTTCATTTCTTGAGGACAAGCAATATTTGGGAGGGAGGACTTGTCATGTCCCCTTTTCAAATAATTAAAAATAATAACTTTTGCTAAGGTTGGCGGGCTCAAAAAGTAAAGTTTCGGGAAAAGGGGGCTAATCTTTGAAAACCTGTTAGGCCATTTTTCTGTCATTGCAAAATCTCTAGAAAATAGCCTCCTCCCTGCAAATGTTTCATGGTTTGGTCTCCTGCCCTGTGTTCTTCATGTTGTCACCTTGCTCTAGCCCAAATTGCATGTGCTGAATTGCAAAATCCAGAAAGTTATTCAAATTCTAAGGTCTGCTGGAAATATTTTCAAATTTTGCCTCAGTGTCGAAAACCCACAATATTTTTGAAAATCCATGATGTTTTCGACCTGTGCGTTGTTTTCGACCTTGTGTTTCCTGTTTTGTGCACTTGTCTTCTGGCACTGAAAACCTTGTGTGTTTTCGATCTTTCTCTGTGTCGAATACTTTGTGTGTTTTCGACCTTGGTCTTAACTACGCAAGTGCGATGGATGGTGGGGCCCAGTCCTTGCTCAGTTTCTTGTCGCTGATTCTCTAGATCTCCTGGTGGTTACATCTTCTATTCGGCGACCTAGCGACTGTGTTGTCGCACAATCTCTTGTTCCTAGCAGTTAGGTGCCTTACCTTCAGCGACTCGGCGACTGTGTTGTCGCGTAATCTTCAAGTGTTTGGCGGTTAGCGGCTAACATCTCGCGACTTGGCGAGTGGTTAGTCGCGTGGTCGCGGAATGCTCGGTAGTTAGTTGGTGGGCCCGATATTTCTCAAAGCGGAGTATCAATGCAGATGAGATCTACGGTTGCCGCATGATCGTGAGGAATATTCCTCCCCTTTGCGATCATGCGACCACCGTCCGATCTTCCCAAAAGGTAAGGCTTTTCCAAGCGGTGGGTCCTGCGTCAGTGTGACTGGGCGTGAATCGCGAATGGCGTGGTGACATGTGGCATCGGGCGGGCCCAGGTGGGGTCTGAGGTTTGGTGGAGTGGATAAGGATCTGGCAGTGCTGACAAAATTTCCTTCTTGTCACTGGTTCGCGTAATATAAAGGTGATGCCCTAGTTCATTTGGCGATTCGGCGAACAATGGTCGCATGGTCGCTAAGTCTTTTGGCGATGGTGTAAAGTATCTCGCGAACTGGCGAAAGTTCTTCAGTCGCCAGTTCGCCAGATAAAATGAGGCCAGTGTTTCGATGACGTGGAGGTCTGTCGCGTGTTCGCATAGCCCAATTTTGGCTATGCGATCATGCGACCACTGTTTGGTTTCGCGGTTGCGGAGTTGTGTGGGTCCACGGTGCCGTGTTGCTGGCGTGCCCGTTTTTCATTCGTCAAGAGATTTATGAGGTCGCCGAAGAGCTTTTCTGCAAGGTTTGTGACCGTTGACCGTGGCTAGGAGACCGCGGTCGCATGATTGCAAAGGTTAGTTTGGTGTCTTGCGATCATGCGACCAAGCATAATTTGAAACCCGAATTCTTGTGGCGGTGAAATTGATGACCGCGCGATTGCGCGACTAGGGGTAAACAGTTAAGAAACATAAAGCCCGCGAAGTGCAAAGTAGTCATTGCAGTTTGAATTTGAATTTTCTAAGGGTTTCCAGCGATAGAAAGGACTGAATTTCAATGCAGAAGTGATTGGAACTGGTAAGAAGTAATTTGTTTGCTGTTTCAGTGTGGTCCAGGGTGTAATGATCGTTTGCAGGGGTCTGTACCGTGAGAAGAATGGCTCGAGGCGCGTTGCAGGGTGGTTGATTAGACTGGTTTTTATGGCAATCTCCTGGTCTTATGGCCTGATCTTAATGTCGGTCTGAGATCTTTTCTCTTTGGGTTGCCTATCTTTCATGCCCCTACAATAAATTTTTGACCGTTTCCAATTGGTTTAGCTATTGTAACCTATGCCTTACCTATCCGTAGCTTGTTGCAACCTGTTATGGGTTCCCAAGGCAGCTAATGGTATAAAGAGTCAAAATTTTGACTGTGTAATGGTTCTGAATTTTGTCAGTTTCAGTGAAGGGTCCTATTCTGCAGATTTCTCCTTCTCTCTGCATATAGAGTGCTCCTCTTTCTCTTGCTGGTTTTGAGAACATAATACATATTGTAACAGATTTGTCTTATGTATAAGAACTTAATATATTCTTACTGTTACCAAACTATCTCCATTTGAATTCTGAGTCCATTAGTGATACATCAAGGGTGTTTGATTTTTCTGTTTGCATTGCCTAAGTGTTTACAAGTGGAGTTGTCTTCGCAGAGATAACTGGTTCAGGGTTAGTATTCATGTATGTATGAGCTGAAATATCAAGGATAGGTCATGCTTGTCTTCCAGTGGATGCTGGTTAATGTATTGTCCTTTCATAGGTCTCTTCTAAGGGGAGGGTTAAAATCCTTTGAGTGGATAATAGCATATTTGAATACACAGGTGGGAACTAAGTTAAGGTTTGGTCATGGTGTGCGATTGATGTTAGGCATCAACACTTTGGGTATACTGTGTTCTTGTTTCATAGTTGTCCCTTGCAATATTGTATTTGACTGTGTGGCCCATTGGATAAGGCACTGGTCTATGAGAGACTTAGGGTATCTCAGGGGTCCTTTCAACCCAACATTAAATCAATAACCTTTCCCTTTCATGTTGGTGGTAGTAGTAGGAGTTTCTCTCTAGTCTTTAGACTCATTCTGTGCAAATAGAGCTATTTGTATATGAATTGGCTTCATTGGGGTACAGGTTACTTGAAGGGGTTTGAAGGCTATTCCACACTAATCTGTTTGCAGGCCTTTGGTTTGTCATGAGGTGTCTTGAATGTGCAGATAAGGCAATACCCGCCTGAGTGAATGTGGAGCTCAAAGAAAGAGGATTTCTCTCTATCCTCATCAATTGGTTTGTTTTTCTTGTCAAGCTTGAGTGCCTAACTTGTGTTTTAAGCCCAACCATTCGATTCAAGTTTGGTCCTGCAAGGAAAAGACACCAACAAGATGGCGACTCTGCTAGGGAGAACAATGAAAAGGAAGTTTATCTGTTAGAATCTCTGGTTGTTTCAAAATTTTGCAGTATTTTATTGACCAGATTGATTTGCCCATCCGAGTCACCAATAAAATGGCGACTCTGCTGGGGAGAGTCTAGAAAAGAGTCAGATATAAAAACACAGCATTTGCAAAATTTTCTCACCTAGTTGTGAGTGGCGGCTCTGATTTTCTCTGTTTGATCAGTGTATCTTCTGATAAACAGTGCATGTTTTCCTGGTGAGTTTTGTGTTGGTTGGAAGAGATACATAGATCAGTGAAATTATTTTCCTCTCAAGGAGGTGGCGACTCTACACTATCAAAAATCTGATGGAGCTTCAAGGTGAGCTCTAGATTTCCCTTGCTTCCAACCAAAGGTTTCTGCTGCAAAATTCCAAGTATTCTCTTATTTGAAAATATTTCCCTATCAAGTGTGTAGCACTGATGTAGAGGATGACTGTTTGTGGGTAGTTCCTCATGGAGGAGTATAGGCCCTTTTGTTTTGATGGCATTGAAGGTGCCCCTAATGAGTTCTCTGCTGAGGATGGGAAGTGTTTGCCGAGATTCATGGCTGGTGGATCTGTTTCTGCAAGCCAACATGTTGATATTGTCATGGGTATTTTTGGAGATATAGATGTTGAACATAAAGATATTGCCATGAGGTTATTTGTGCACACATTTTCTGATGGTGCAAGGAAGTGGTTCTTGTCCTTGCCTTCATGTTCAATCCCTTCTTGGGATGTGTTGAGAGCTAAGTTTGTTGAGTATTTTGATAAAGTTGCTGCTCTCAAGAAGGAATTAGCGAGGTTGAAAGTGGTGAACTGACAGTTAGCAGAGGACATAAGATTGCTGAGACTGGTGGCTCCTGATGATGTTCATGAGGAGGCCAGTGTTTCTGGTGTTGATTCTCACTATGCAAAGAGTGTTGACTATGAAGCTGATTCCGAGATCAATGCATATGTGGATGTTGAAGATGAATCTGAGGATGGCAATATTCCCTTTTTGTCTGCAGATTTTTCTTCTTGTCAACATGAGAGGTTTTCTTGTCCCGGATTGATGATGTTTTGTGTGAAAGTGAAAATATTGAATATGATGTAGATGATGATTCCTGCATAGATTTATTCACACAAGATGATCTAAGGCCAAATGTCTCCATTCTTGTCTTGGATGAGAATGATGTTTGCAATGACAGGGATGTAGCTGATGAAGATGATATTGAGACTCAAAGTCCATTGAGTAGTGAAATGATTTCAGCACTCTTGGCTGAGGAATTTCAGAGGTATGCCCCTGCTTTGGATTTTGATTTGCAGCTCCCCTGTGATATACACTTTGACACTGATAATGAGGTCAGTGTTCAAAGTGACCATGAAGACCCATGTATACAAGAGTTCCCTTCATGTAGTGACCTGCAGAAGAAGAGGTAGAAGAACATGATAGTGTGTTTTCCTATCATCAAGATTGCAATGATGAACAAGTTCCTTGTTCATATCCTTTTCCTTCTTTTGTCAAGTATGATACTGAGTGTGACAGTGTTGAGGACCCGGTCTTCAATAGTTGGGACAGAAATTCTTTTGGTGAAAATGATGATGCAGTGTTCCCCTGTCACAGAAGCTTTAAAGAAGACCTTCACTTGGTTCATGATCCAATTCATGAAGACATCACTGATGAACCAAGTTGCTCAATGGCTGAAGCAATGCATGAAGGTAAATTTGAGGGTTCAAGTCCTTTTCAACCAGGTAATTCTAATGTAATGCATGATGCTCAGTATGTTTTATTTTCTGATGCATTACAAGGTGAGTTTTTTATTCTTTCCAGTCAGCAGGAAGAAGTAGATGATGTTCCCTACTTCTTAGAATATGAATGTGAGTATGATGGTTGTGACTGGAAGAACATGGGTAGTGACCAGCATAGTTTCATTCTTCAGCCCATGAATATTCACATATGTTTGCAGCAAGGTGGTCATGAAATTTTCAGGTTAAGAATTTTCATGGGTTCCATTGACAAGCACGACTTTCCAATTTGATTTAGGGGGTCACCTTTCTCTTTCCCTCCACCATGATTACTTGAGGAATCCCCAAAGCATCCATTTTGGCCGCAGGAATTTCCGTAGAATATCCCTCCAAAAGTGCTACAGCCAAGGAATCTGAAATTGAGGCCCCTGAGGGAACAACGACCGCTTCAGGAGGAGGGGTCGGGCTGCAAAGGGGCAGAGCCCTCCTCCATTGTCAGCGACCATGTGCAATTCAGGGAGTTTGTGTTGACTTGGTAGTTAGCACCTCCTTAGAGATTCGTGACATGACTTAACTACCTCTCATGGATCGGGCTAAATCTGGCATTTGTATCGGGCATTGATAGTTCGAGCTTTTGGTGCAACGGCAAATGATTCCTACAGTTTGAAATTTCAATTTTGCAGAGTAGGAAGTTGTGGATTCGACGTTTTTACAGAAACTCGGTAGCCAGAGAATTGTAGGAGGCGCCTTCCGTTGGTGTTGTCTCACGTGCGTTAGCAGATATTTCGGTTGGAGTCGAATTGCAGCGATTCACAGTCCCAAGGAAATTACGACAGAGAAAATATAATATCACAACGAGACTGGATTTGGCACATTCCTTGTAATATTTGCAGTCTTCTAAAAAATTTGTTTCTTCAAGCGACAGTGGCCTTAGGTTAAGGGTTTTGGGTAAATGCAAAGTAGGGGACAGACAGCTTGTAACAAAACCCGCCTGAGACTTTGCAAGCAAAAATTGGGGCAGAAAATCATGCAAAGAAAAAATAGGGCACCCAGCACACACTCAAGAAATTTAAAAAACCCCACGGCAGAAATCTACTGAAGAAGTTAAAAACCAACATTACAACGCACGTTTGAATCTGAGGAAGCCTCGTGCTTGGCCCTTCACACTGAGAACGTTGCGTTTCCAACAAAGCTTTCGGTTTGCTGGTTTTGGCAAGCGGCGATCCATTTATAGCCACAGGCGGATTCCTTCCAAAAAATACCGGCCAAAAAATAAGCTTTCCGGGAGCCAAAGCTCCCACAAAATCCCTATCGACTTAATCACTAGATGCAGAGACTCAGCTCAAAAACCACGCTCAGATTACAACATTGATTTATAAGATTTATTCACATTAAAACTGCCCATTCACTATTACAGACCAGCCTTCAATGGCGTCTCTAACTCTCACCATTTTCTTCACTCAGAATCTAAGTTCTGCACATTTATCTTCATAAATTCGTTTGTCTCTCCCGTCTCACAGGTCTGGCTTTCACTTCACTTTGCCCTCTCAAGCACCACTCGCAACTCAATGTTTTCAAGGCCCTCTCTGGCCGATGCCCACTAATCTCTATCGGTTCCCTCTCCAATTCTTCAATGCACCCTTTCATATCAATCCATATTGCCAATGTCCTTTTTTATTCTCTGCCTTTACATATTCTTCTACATGTTGCCTCGATGCCTCTTTGTCTTCTCAATGCAGCCACTTAATCTTCTCATTACATATGTGTTTATTTCTTTGGCATCTGCCAAAATGCATCTATTTTGTACATAATCTGCTACACCTGCCATTTGTTATGAGGCTCGATACCTTCATGAGCTACCGATTCACATTGCCCTCTGTTTTAGGTCACTTAATTCACTGTTGAACCCTTCAGATTCTGAAAGAAAAAAATGTCAATAGTCACAGGCTTGGTTTGCATCGGTAAAATGCCTCCATCGATGGATTTCCATTCCCTGCGAGGATGCTGATAAAGGTTGCGGAACATGGTTTTACACCTGCCAAATGCATTAGTTTAAAAGTTTCTTAATCCCTTTTAATTATACTTCGACGGGTTTCCTATAACAGCTAGCAAAATCGTGGAATTTTGGCCTGCCAATTTCATTTGCTTGTCTATGGCCTTGTATTTTGTTCAAATCCTGCAATCATTGCAGTCCACTTCTCAACATCTCTGTGAGGCATTTATGTCAAACAATTCACGTGTTCAGTCTATGCTTCCACATTTTGCTGAGATGTCTTCCAGAGTAGTCGCAACTACAAAATTCTCTACATCTTTTATGACTCGATGGACATCCATGCCCGGTTCCAAAGCTCCAAGGTTGCGAGGAAGCTGATGAAGGTTGCAGAGATGGACTTTACACTAGCCAAGTGCATTTTCTTCGTAAGACAACGTTACTCTAACGCATATAAATCTACCAGTCAAGATTCCTTAACATGACCAAAATCTATGTTTAAACTTTCCATTTCACCCTTCACAATCATAGTCAAGTTTTCGCAAGCTGAATGAGATATGTCTGGCCAAAACCAAAACAAGCCAAAACAAAACAAAACAAACCGAAATATTTTCGATTGGTGTTAATCACCAAGCTGCCTATATATTCCTGCACCACACAAAATACCATTAATAAGCATCTCATTCTCTCTTGCAAATGAATTAACCTCAGCCCTTCATTGTACAAGATCAATTCTGGTGCATTCATCAGTCTCATCTAAAATCTATAAATTAACAATTCCACTAGTTATTTTCAAGAATAAGAATTAGATGCAAAACAGTGTTATACTATTGGATTGAACAAATACATTTCCTCTAAACTACAATAGATCATCTTGAGCAAATCAGTTGATCAACAAGATCAGGTAGGTTTGTTTTTTAAGAAGTTTGTACCCTTTTTTCAATTTGTTCAATTGGAAGTGTAACGAGTATAGAATATCAAAGATGCTTGAATCTTTTCTCTTCAGAAATTTTAATCTATGCTAATATTTGGCTAAAGACTCTACTTCTACAATACTCTTATTTACAAGATTACTCCTTTCATTCACCTTATTTTTCTTATTAAAATTAAAAGATTCTAATACGATATAATATAATATAATCAAATATATAAAGAATTTAATAATATAGTTCATTCTTATTTACTTTCTTATTAATACAATTTTTTTATTTACTTTCTTTAGAATTTGTTAACGTCACAATATAATGTGCCCAATTAGTCATCTCTTCTATTCCAATCCAAAGAATCGATATTGTACAGTTTTCCTTACATTGAACTTACTTTACAGTCAAGTTGGAGTCAGGAAGGGGATGCAAGCAATCACTCGCAAACCATGTGTATCAATAAAGTCCAGGCTTTGAGTTTAACCCGAGACCAATAGATAGGAAACCCATGACCCAACCCAACTCCACTATTCATGCAGACTATTTTGAGTAGGATTTTATGCATCTAAAAATTTGTTCCTCCCACTGCAAAATTTGATCTCTATTAACTTTAGAATCACAAAGCCTTTCACTAATTACATCGAATTATTTAATTCCATCTCAGTTCTTGACAAGAACAAACAGACCAATACACTGGAGAATACAAACAAAGAATGAATTAAATGGTTTGCCCTGGTTTAAGAATGTGAAGAGAATAACCATCCATCATGGAGACGCTCTGCAATGGCTCCTTCCCCTGCTGCACCCAAAGCCACGAGCAATGGATACAGCCTTTCTGCTACCCAGTGGACATTACTTGCAAGAGGATATCTTTTTTCAAACTGGATGATCTCTTCAAACCTGCACTAACATTCCAACATGATCATCAAAACTAGTACTCTGCTACTTAAGCAGAAAATCTGATATCAGATGTTGTTCCATTATGTTTTTTAACTGAAACTTCGTACCTTTTATTAAGCAGACAATAGTTGAGCCACTTATCAAATGCCTCAGCCCATATGTGTGGAGGGCAGCTTGGCTGTAAATGGGTGAGTCCAGTATTATTGGAAAGACCCAGAATAACAACATTGTCATTCTTTAATGGTGATAATGCCCTTCCTAGCTTGTAATGAAAGGTGGCATCTCTCTTTGATTGGACTGACAATTGGCAGATAGTGACATCAGAGATGTAGTTATAAATGTTGGGTGTAGATTGTGTCCCGTACTCAGCTCTCTTGACCAAAGTTTCTTTTCTCACATTTTTGGCCCCTGCTCTCACCAGTAGCTCCTTCACTCTTTCTGCTAAATCATCACTTCTTTTATGTGTGGTTTTTACCTGCAACAAGAGAAAGTTATCTTTAAGGATAGAGATCTCCAAATATTGTGAAATATGTAAACACGGTGCTAATTCAGAGATAATGTTTTATTCATCCTTCAAAAATTACATTATATCAGAGATAAGAGATTTTCATGATAGTAAGGGAATGTTGTTTCTGAATTTAATTGTGTTCAAGATTTTTGCATCAATATTTCAGATCACACTTCGTGATCTATCATCATAATGGAGAGAGCCAAAAATGTTATCAGATTTTCACAATTCATGAGATTGTTATTGCTGTTTCTAGATTCGATTGTGCTAGATTTTTTATTTTTTTAACACCAACATTTCAGATATCATTCCCTGATCCATAATTGAAATGTGGGGAGCTCAAGGAGATGAAATGGACTCTAACATCCTATGATGGATCACAAAATATAATGCAAAATATTGATCATAAAAAAATACACAATCAAATTCAAAAACAGCAGTGACAATACAGACCCTTCTTTAAGATCCCTATGGAACTTTTAGGGAAATTGAAATAGAGTACAGTTGTTTACTGATATGCTCTGGAAAAACAGCAAGATACAAGAGAATAACTAATCAGTTGTTTACTGCCATGCTCTGGAAAACCAGTCAGATACAAGAGAATAACTCATCAATTTAACTCATTCCTATCAGCAATTGTGGTTAACTCATTCCTATAAGCAACTGTGCTGCCCTTAAAATCTTCCTATTGGCATATAAAATATATGCTCTCTCAGTACTCATTGATGCTCTAAACCATATACTATCATATACCCAGTTGATGCTCTAAACCCTATAGTATCAAATAACCAATAATTTTGTTTGGTGGAAGAGCTCAGTAGAGTATCAGTAAACTATTCATATAATCTTTACTTCTTTTGTAAGACAATGCAACAAAAATGTATCATGATCAGGCTAAATTAAAATCCCTATATCTAGTCATTTCCACCTACCCTTTTCTTCGTTATACAAGGCTTTATGTCACAGTGAAAGATTGTTGTTAAAACAGCCTTTAGTAATAGATTCAATACATACACACCTATATATTCATAAAACCACATTCATATCTGACATCTTACTTTGTAATGAAGCTGTGACATGAGACCTGGAATATCCTGGTTACTTGTCCGAGTTCCTAAATCGTGGTGAGTGGTGACAATGAGCAAAACAACATTGGGGCTCCCAGACATTTTTGGCAAATTTTGAATCAAATCCTTGGGTTTAACATCACAAAAGCAATAAGTTTTCATGCTTAGACCATCCAAATTTGTCTTCTCCTTAACCTTAGCTACTTCTGATTCTTCTACAACTGTGGGTGCTTCACTCTCCCCACTGTCCACCACATACATCCATCCATCTTCCAGCTCAGAGCTTGGGCTGCTATGCTTATCCGCCATTGTAGAACAGTGGTCTTTTTGAGATCTCTAGAGATTTTACTTACAAGTTATAGCCTATGTCAAGTTGTCCGGAGAAAATCTAGTCCTTATATTTTGTCTACTGATTTATATAGGTAGATAGCGGGTGAGAATAAGTAATGAACAACTATGAGAATATCAACAAACTTTTCTTGACCGAGATCTGACAGATGGAAACGTGGAGAATAATGCAAATAGACACAGCAGTGAGGAAGGGTCAGCAATACAAAAACCCAGCGTGGAAAGGGCATTCAGAATAATACAAATCATACTAACCAGTCTTGGAGGGAAAGCCCAATTTGGTGCAACCACTCTTCAAATATAACCCTTTTCTGCTCCCAAAACCATTAAATGGCTGCATTCCACGTGTCACGGGCTTTCTGAGAACACGGGTATTAGGTATTTAATCTATATCAAGTAATTGGCTAATATGCTTACTAAGTTGGGTACCTACATATTCTAAATTCGTGCACAAATGTAGTAATAGCGATGTTTTAGAGATAAGAATAAAGTTATACATTTTTTAAATTGAAGTCAATAAATTGTAATTATGGTCAGTATTTGTATATGTAAAATTTATTAACGGATTTTTAGTTATCATTTTTTTGTTTATTTAAAGTTAGTAATGGTTAGCTATTATATCATTTTTCTTAATATGAAAACATTTGTTAGAATATTTTTTTTCTCTCCAAAAATTATCATATAGACCAATAATCTATTGAGATTGATTTTTTTTACCTTAAGTAATATATATTTATCTATTTTCATAGTATTAATTCTTTTTTTTTTTGGAAAAAGTGGAGCCACAAATTTTATTAATATAAAAAAGTATTTACACTTCCCTGGTTCACGCAGGCATACCTGGGGGAAAGAACGAGGAAGAAAACCCTCGGTTGTAGCTCGTGTAACAAAAGATGAGTCCTAGGAACTATCCCATCCCCCCACCCAAAAAAACTCACTCGAAAATATTACCCAACCAACCCGCATACATCCGGAAAATTATACCCAGGAGAGAAGACGATGAAGAAGAGGGGTCAAACAAAGAAGGAGATATCCTCGATGTCAAGGGAATGTTCAAGTGCCTATCATCCATCACCACCAACAGAGAAGAAGCTGATTGTTAAAAAAAATTGTATATTAATTAGAGTCAAATCCTAGGATCTCCCATTTTTAATTGAATTATCACTTAATTACTCTTCAACTACCTAACATTAAACTACTAGTCTTATTTTTGTGTATTAATTAGAGTCAAATCATAGGAGCTCCCATTTTTCTATTGAACTATTGCTTAATTACTCTTCAACTACCTAACATTAAGCTACTAGCCTACTAGTCTTTTTGGTGACTGGTCCATTTTCGATTCAAGTGGTGTTCATTTTCAAACACTTCTTGAGCCATACTATAGGTGTTTGGGGATCCTAACTTGACTTAGTTCTGTGAACCTAGAATTTGAGACCATGTTAAACTTTTCATCGACTAGTTAGAAGTCAAATATAAGACCTTTCATCTATTATTGGGATGTTTTACTATTAAACTACCAATCCTCTTGATGGCTAGTGCCTCTTCAATTTATATATGACTCATTTTTTTCAATGATTATTATGCAAAATATCACTGTAATCACCTGAAAATGGACAAGATTAATTTAGGTTAGCAACCAAGGCAAAATCAAAGCAATAAAATCAAATCAAGCTAAAATCAAAGTAAAATTGCAATCAAGCCATAATCCAAATTTAATTGAAAATCAAAAGTCATTAAATCAATTTAAATCCAATAAATCAATAAATTGTACAATTAATCTAATTAATTGTATAGTTCAATTTAAATCAAATCAACCCGTTTAAAGGGTACACATGGCTAAACAAATTAAATAAATTCAATTATTAAATCCCTATTTTCCCTCAACACCAAATGGGAGGAAAATGCATCAACCAATGAGAAATAAGGATTGGACTCACATGGATCAAGCTCAAAACGAATCTCAATCACATATAAGGTGAGAGCATCTTGGCCACCCATTTTCTCTCCTTGTCCCAAGCTTTGAGGACAATCCATTTAAATTGTCTACAAAGGTGGAACCATAGACTTAACCCTAATCCAGCCATGATCAACTCAACTCTACCCCCTACCCTTGCCAAAATCTATAAAAGAAAGGCATAAATCACTCAATTATCATCCACAAATCTGAGAATAGTATCAAACCTCTTGCAATTTTGAGCTAGAAAGGAAAATATAGTACTGAATAGGGTTAAAATGGATTCAACACTATTCAGATAAAAAAGAAAGGGGGAAATATGAGATCTATTCCCAAACCCAAATTCCCAAAAAAGAGATCCAATTTGATCAACCAAGAGGCTAATACACAATCAAATCAATTTATGGAGAATATGGAATAGAGAGAGAGTAAATCTAGTTTTCCCTATGAATGAAATTTATGCTTGGAATATGAAATAATTGAAATACAAATACTAACCTCAAATTAGGGCAGATCTGGAAAATGTTAAATTCTGATGTCTGTATGTACTTTCGGGCAATTTTGAAACCTATTTTGGACTGGAAATGCTGAGACAGAGAAAACCCAAAAATCTTTCTCCAAGATGAGCTTAGGTCGAGTTTGACCCTCATAAAAGGTCAAATACTACATTCTTTATTTGAAGTTCGATTCGAATTATGTTCGCATATCTCGAAAGTTTGCCGAAAAGGGTATCCAAATTTGCTCTCAGATCTAAAATTCTGCACCTGTACTTGCAAGAAAAAAAGGGTTTTTTTTGTTTGTTTGAGGGGTTTGCCTTGGTCAAACCCTAATTTGGAATCAACCTTAATATTGAAATTGAAATAGGAATGCTAGCAAGTAGTAGAAAAGGATCTAACAATGAAGCTATGCAATTGTACTTTGAATGTAAACAAGTATATTGATATGAAAGCTTAAACAAAACAATAAATGTAAATCAAACTTCCATGATTATATGCTTAGAATCCACTTTGATAAGAGAATGAAATGGATCTTGAAGATGAACAAAGGACCTTGAAGGAAGATCACACCATCATAATGGCTAGATCTAGGGTTTGAATGATGAATCTTGAATGCTTGAACCAAATCCCTTGAATGGCTTAAATGCTTGTTCTTCAATGGAGAACTTGGATGGAGAAGAGGACTTGAATGCTTGAATGGATGCTTGCTTGATCACCTTGAGAGCTTGAGAGAAATTTCTTGAGGATGTGATATCAATTGCTTGATTGTGGATGAGAAAATGAGAGAGGAAGGCCTCCTTTTATAGTGAACTAGGGCACAATCCTCTAGAGGGGCCACCTTGGAGAATTAAATCCCAATTAGGTCCTAACCTTTAGAAAATATAACTAGATTAAATGTAATGAAATGATTTACCATCTTGAAACCCGAAATGATTAACCCGGAGGCGGAAAAATAAATATCTTGAAAGCTCGAATCCCAAAAATTCTGGATTCTAGAAATTTGAATGAGGGGGGCAAAATCAAGGTTGGACTTGACCTAGTCAGGTTCGACCTTGATCCTGACCTAGTCAGGTTCAAGATCGATCCTGACCTAGTAGGATCAACCTCAAATTTGACCTTGGGCCCAGATTCAGTCAGAGCCAAGTCAGGAGGTCCTGGGGATGCCCAGAAACCTAGAAATGAAATCAGATCAGGACAGAATGTCAGGGATAGACATAAAATCCTATGATGACTATGATGAAAGTCAGGAGGACCTATTTCTGAATCCTACCTAGAAAATAGAGCCATGGAAGAGAGAAATTAAGGAGAATCCTTGAGATCCTAACCCTAATTTCACCTAGAATGAAGAAATCAAGTGCCCAAAAGAAGTGGAAAGTGGGGAGAAAGTCAAATACATGCAAAGACCCGATCAAGGTGCTTAATATGACCCCAAACCACTTACTCAGAGGGCTAAACACTCTTATCATGGAAGTGCTTCCATTTTAAGACAATACAAGTACTAATTAAGGCTTAATTCTTTTGGAATTGAATTCTTAGTTTGCTTATCATTTAAATTTTGATTTTAGAGCTGTCACTAATGGAGGCTTGATGAGAGCTTTGCATTAGCGAATCTAAATAGAGGTCCATAGAGTTCTTAATTGTCATTTATTTGCTTAAATAGCTTACTCTTTCTGGTAACTTAGTTATTATTTTCATTTATTTGCAATACTAACCCTATGAAGGTGGTTTTCATAACACACAAAATGGTGCCCACTGTGGGGCATTAGGCCTCATTCTTTTTAAATTCGGAGAAAGCATTTTTTTTTCTTGCATATTCTTGTGTTTTTCTCTATTTTACAGGTTCCACAGCGTATCTGAGAGTTTCCAGAGCGCGTACAATTCTTTCTGCAATGCGTTTGAGGTCTGAAACAGCGCATCCATGAAAAAGTTATGCACCTTTACACAACCAAATAGTGCATTTAATATTTCTAATATCTCGTCTTTAATTCTTTTAGCATGTATACCCTGACTACGGAGTGCATTCAAAGGATTATGTTGTGCTTTCAATATTTTCTTTAAGCGCATTTTCTTATTAAAACAATGCTTTTAAATTATGTTTCAGTGCTTTCAATATTTTTAATAGCACTTTCAATTAGTTATGCTGCGCTTTTGATTAAAGTTAAATTTTACAGAATTTAACTGTTGGGAAATGAATTTTTTGTGGTTTCAGGATGACAAGTCATAAAAAGATTAAAAATTCAGATATAACAAAGAAGATAAAGCCTTTGCTAAATGGATCAAAAGTGAGAACATAGCAAACACCAAACTCATTTTGGAGAATTCGCAGCAAGAAGGTGAGGTATATGAACGATATTTGTAAGTTATAGAAGCTTACAGATTGAAATTTGTTTCTTTAAATTGGATTTACATGCCTTAATCAATTTTTTGTCAAAGTTGAAAAATAAGGCTTAGATTTCAATTTCTACTTGTTTTCTTCATTTTCCTTGTTTGTGTTGACTAACTTTTCGAAGAAGAGGCAAAGAGGAGGGAACAATCGCCACTAGGTGATTCAAAATCATGGAAAAATCTATTAAAAATGCCCCTAGCCTTTGCTAGCTTCGAATTGAGGTAAGCCTAAAACTTGGTCAATTTTTGCTTAAATTGTGGGCTTGTCTTTTTCAAAATCTAGTAATTAGAAAGCCTATTATAGTTTGAGGGATTTGATACTAGGCCTATGCTCTTCACTTTGTAAGTGAATAAAAATGCCAAAAATATCAAATTCCTTGATTAAAAGAAAGACTATGAGATAAATCAAGAACTTAATTCAAAAACCCCTTTGTTTGTGGAGGAGAGTAGAAATACTCAATTCCCATTAGTTAATGGGTTTGGAAAATTGAACATTATTAATTGTGCTTGGGAAGCAAAAATAGATAGGGATATGCTCTTCACCTTTTGGTGAATCAAACTCCTAAAACCTATTTCTTAATTCCATTTATCACTTTACAAATGAACATGCTAGATCTTTAGTGGGTTCGCCTCCCAAGATTTTCCTTAACAAGGCTGATGAGAGGGACAACCCAAAGTGGGATATACAATTACCTTTTTCACAATAATCTAACCCACTATAAAGATAAATGCATTCATCCTTAATGGGGTGGATGACAAAAGGATATTAAACTTCGAACTTCCTCGAGTAGTCCTTTGGGATTGCGCAAAACTCTGATATATCAGTGGTGGGAAGCCTCCTAATTTTGGGGGGATGAAACTTAATGTCCATTTTGAATGGAATCTTGATTAAATACCTTGTCAACTTAGAAATCATACCTTGTAAAGCTATGCTTACGAACCAACTTGACAACTAGGTAGATTGCTTGAAGTTACTTTTCGTGAAAAATCCATGATAACATTCTTACATATTCAAACACTTTTTGTGTAGAGAATTTAAAAAGAACAAGTGTATTTCTGGTTTCTTTGTTTGAAGATACATAGAACAAGTGAGAAACATCCATTTTGGAAAATCATCTTACACTTTTAATATCTTCATAAAAAGAGCAATCACCAAGTTTGGGGGAGGAAAATTTCAAATCAAACCTTTGTTAATGTCAATTTCTACATGATCTCATAGACTTAAACTATCTTTACAAGAAGACAAAACTTGCATAGCAAGAGAAGTCCCCGAATTTGAATCACAAACCTCTTTCATAAATCACAACCTAGGGGATAGTCTCCCAAATTTTTTTGAAAAGAGAGTTGGTCAAATGGATAGAGATGCATCAAATCATGATTACCTCCATGGGGGATACAATGAAGAGCAAGGAACAACCAATCACGACAATATCAACTGAGAAAACCAAGGGCCTAAAGGAACAATCGAAGACAAAGCCAATAGGGTGGCCCAAGACCCCGAGTTCCTTGAGGTTATGGATAAACTTATACAAAGAAGTAAGGAAAGATATTTCCTTAACTTAGCTCGAGCAGGGGTAAAACCTCCTCATGAATATGACATAGCAATACTTAATAAGGATGAGGAAGAGGATAATCCTATAGGTGTTATGAATAAACAATTGAAAATGTTTCAAGCACAAATTGACACAATGAAGAAAGTGGTCGAACCTAAACCATTTTCCATTGAGGCTTTATGCCCATTTCCATTTGATAAGAGCTTGTTTATGGCACCTTTCCTGTTTAATGTGGTCTTCCTTAAGTATGATAAATATATGGGTAAATCATACCCACAAGACCATCTTAGATAATTTTGTGCTCTAAGTATCAAATTCATGCACAATGCCTATTTAATGAGGCTATTTCCGAGGAGTTTAGGAGGCCAAGCTATGGAATGGTTCTCCAAACTTCCACAAAGGATCAAAACATTTGAGGAATTAGCTTCAAAATTTGTGACTCATTATTCCTATAACATAGAGCATGAAATCACCATGCTTAATCTATGCGATACTAAACAACAAGATGGTGAGTCTTTTCTAGGGTTTCTCTAAAGGTGGAGAATAGTCTTCGCACAATATCCACGAAGCATACCCAAGAAAGAAAAGATGGAAATATTTATGAATAATTTAAATATGGAGATGAACTATAGGCTCCAACTTCAATGTTCCCCTACTTTTGAAAAGATCATCGAAAATGGGATCAAAATTGAAGAAGTGTTGGTTAAAAGAGGTGAAATCAAATTATTCAAAGATAATAAAACCTATACCAACTCTAACAATACCAATAACTCTAATTATAATAATAATAAGGGAGCCAACAATCACAATGATAAGCCAAAACTATGGTTGAAAAACACCAATAAAAATCTTGTGAATGATGGATTTGTGGAAGCACACAACTTGAAGGCTACTCCCTTTAATTTATCAAGCGAGTCAAACCCAATGTATAATGTCAACCAAACGAACAAGGCTCCTTATAATAACAACAACACCAACACTAACAAAAACAACAACAATACCAACAATCCCTTCAATAATTCCAATGTTAATAAGCCTAAACCATTATTTTCCACATATCAGAAAAGGAAATTCACATTTCTAGGTGAACCTTTGGAAAATGCCAAAGGACTTTAGTGGCCAACAAAATCATTATTCTACCCGAATCAAGGCCATACGAACCACAAGTCAAACCAACCTGGTGGAGTGATTCTCATCATTGCGAATATCATTGCAACAAAGGACATAAAAAAAATGAATGTATGAAATTAAAACACCTTGTCCAAGATCTAATCAATGATGGAACCATAAAAGTGGAAGGGCCTCAAAATAATGAGGATCATACATCTTTCAAGAACCCTTTCCTAAACCATGAAAAGGGGGAATCATCAAATACCAATCACAACAATAAAAGGGGTAATGAAAAGGTCAACTTTGCCCACACTTATGATAACACCATTAATGCTTTAAGTGGTGATGAAAACACAATAAATGTGATTGTGGTAAAAGAAAAGCCAAGGGAGGCAACATCTAATGTTGTAACCAGGGGGAAAGCATCAAAGATCACTCTATCAGGAGGTTCCCCAAGAATTATCTTACCTAATCAAACATCTCCATCTTACAAGCAATATAATTTGGTGGACCAATTGCAAAGAACCCCTGCTCAAATCTCTATCCTAGAATTGCTCAAACTTTCACCAACTCATAAGGAGATTTTGGAAAAATCCCTTGTGGAGACTAATGTGCCTTTGAATCTAGATGCGGATAAGTTCCAAAACATGGTAGGTCATCTTATTGTGCCCCATTGTCTATCTTTCTCATAAAAAGATGATATGTCCTTGAACCACCTGCAAAATATGCCTTTACATATAGAGGTTTTGATCCACAAGCATAGAGTGAAGAGAGTCCTCATTGATGGGGGAACATGCCTAAATATTTTTACCTTAAACTTGGTTAAAGCCTTAGGATTTTATGAGGAAGCTATTGACCCAAAGAAGAAAATAACCATTAAAGCTTACAATGATGAAGAAAGAGCCTCTATAGGTGTCATAATACTCCCCATTAGAGTTGGCCCGATGCAAAAAGAGACCATTTTCCAATTCCTAGACCTTAAATTGACCTACAATATCCTATTAGGAAGGCCATGGATCCACAAAATGCAAGTAGTACCTTCGACATATCATCAATGCCTCAAATTTTTGTACATGGGACAAGAAGTCATGGTAAGTGGGGATTCAAATCCTTTCCAATATTGTAATAACATGAAACCTATAAAAGACTCCTTAGTCCCACATAATGCAAAAGGATCTATGTCCCAAAGAATAGAACAAGGACAAATCTCAAAGGATCTTCCATCCTTGAAAGGCAAAGAAAAGGGAGAAAAAGAGGATGTTGCTAAAAATCATCAAGTTCCCACTAACTTAACTACATCGACTAAAGGAAAGGAGAAAGTTAGTGAGGAAAGTACCCATTATGAACAAAAATAAGATCAAGCTAGATCTATTCAAATTTACACCAAGGAGGCCCATTATCAAAAGATGGATCACATGATGAAGAATTTTGAGAAGCAATGCCAAATCAAACAGAAAGGTGTAGGTGAATACTCCTTATTTATGATGGATCTACCCTTTTCTCCCAAATCCCATGGAAGGCCATCTAGCCTACATGTACCCTAAAAATACAATGACCACTTTGTAAGGGAAAGTACTTCTTCATCCTTGGATGAAGAAGATAATGAAATCTTAAATTGGCTATATAAGGATGAGGAATCAAGTGCCCATGAAAAGCGCATTCAAAACATAAGCATTCCCACTCATCACTATGGAAAGGGGGGTTTCAAATAATGAAAAAGATGGGATATAAAGGACAAGAGCCCTTAGGTACAAGAAACAAAGGTACATTCAATAGAAAAATCCCTTGATTTATGATCAAATCTTGCAACTAGGTTCCTAAAGTGATGAAGATTCAAACAATTGGGAATGGTATTCATTGTCAATTGAATCATGCCAAGAAAAAGAGGTCGATGTCATCCATACTTATACTCCTAGCAAGGGAAAAGAACAAACTTCAGGATCAAATCAGAAGCAAGCTTCAAGTTCTAGCCAAGAGGTCTTAGATAATGTGCCAAGTCAAGAAGTCGAAGAAAATAAATGGGTAGGAGAGCCTTATGTTCCATCATGGAGACCTACTATAGGGGAATCTAACACTAGATTTAATCCAAGAGATTTTTACCCATTAGAAACTCAAGAGGATTCGAGTGAGGAAGATTTTGACCCTAGTTATCTAGAACACCTAGAAGAGGCACATATCATAGATTTGAGCAATATAATGTTTAAACCTTCCAATGAGGTCATGTCCTTAAACCCTATCGAGCCAAACCAAAACATTGATCCCTTGTCCCTTATCTATCCAGAGCTCATTGAATGGGATTCCATTGAACCTACCATCCTCCCCGTATTCTTGAATGATAACTTGGTGTCCCAATACCTTAATGCAATTCAACCTTCTTCTACCATGGAATATCAAGAAGAAGTGACAAAGGGAAGTATCCAACCTTTCAGTTCAGTTAAAAGTAAAAAAAAAAATTTTAAAAATAGAAAATGGAAAGAATCCAATGTTGAAAACCACATTGTGCAACATTAGATCAAAAAGAGAAAGAAATAAAGAGCCTTTCCAAAGGTGAAAACCCAACAGAGACACCTAAGGAAGAAGGGTTGGATACTTTGCCCGAACACTATGAGGAAAGATCACCTATCCTAATTGAACCAATGGAGAAAGTGAACATTGGGTTACAATCAGAACCAAGGATCATCCATTTAGCAGCATCCCTATCAAGTAAGGAAAAAGAGGAATTCATAAAAAATTTCAAAGCAAGATAAATCAATATTGCATGTGTCATGCCCAAAAGTTGAGCAAAACATAGCTAAGAAAATTTTTCCTAAACCTACTAACTATCATACTAAATGCACTTACACAACTAGAGAACAAGTCCTATCCTGGCACGAGTCTCTAAACAAGTTACAAGTTTCCTAAAGCTACTAACTTGACCGGCACGCAAATTGAGACAATTGACTAAAAGTCAACTTGAGTCAACCATAAGTCGATTGTATGCCAAAGTATGTACGATCAAGATGGAAGCAAGCAAAAAGCGTCGAGGTATCTTAGGCACGCAAACTAAGGTGATGTCCAAGGTTTGACTAAGTCAACTCAAAAAGTCAACTGTGCCAAAAATTTAGCTAAAAGAAGTATCCTAAGGTTATTGATACATCTGGTAATGAAAGAACGTGTACCCGAGATGGTTGACCAAAAAGTCAACTAGGTTTGACCAAGAAGCCAACTCTCTCAAAATGGTACAAAACTAAAATCCTAGGTTCTAGGGTACGAGGGGAACCACTGGTTTGAAAACCAAGGTAAATGGATTATGTTTGACCAATGTTGACTAAAAGTCAACTGTGCACGATGCTGGTCAATGTAACGATAATACTCTTTATTAAATAATCACTTTTGTATAAATAAATCTATTTAACTTAAAATACATTTCATTCGGATGAATTAAAATGAAAACTTCTAAGTAAATGAACTAGATCAAATTAAACCATTTAATAATCAAAATCTATAAATCTTTAAGTCAAACTTATGAAAGTAATGTTTATATTCTAATATCTATTCATAGCTGGAAGCATTCCACTACTAAGTTAAAGAATACGTGAAACATCTCACAAAAGAAAAATTCACCCCGCTACGCAAATATCCCCAAACCCTCACGAGAACATAACCAGTCCCCAAAAGGGGGGGGCTACTGCAACACATGGCGGAGGCGGAAAGAGCTCTGCTCGGTGGCGGGGCAGTTGCGCACGGCGGAGAGAGGAGCTTCGCTTGGTGGCGAAGTGTTGGGAAGGGCGGCGCATGCAGGAGACACGACAACGGACAGCGGGGGTTGTAGACGAAGCGGGGAAGGGTGACGACGGGGAGAAGCCGGTGGTGGGGGAAGAAGACAGCGGCGGACCGGGGAGGAAAGGGCGGCGCGTGGGGGAAGAAGACAGCGGCGGACCGGGGAGGAAAGGGCGGCGCGTGGGGGAAGGGAGGTGTGGAGAGCCGCCCGGCCACCACACAGTGGTGATGCGGGTGGGCTGGCCTCCACTTCTGCCGCCGCGCAAAAGGGGGATGAGGGGGTTAGGGCTTCGGCCCGCCCTTGCCCCATTGTTAAATTTTTTATTATTTATTTAACAGCGCCTAGTGCTTAAAATGTGAGGGCACGTTTTTAATCTTTTATTTTTTATTCTTTTTAATTTTGCTAGCTTAAATACAATTCAATAATACTAAACTAATATGATAATAAAATATTATATTTAATATCCTGATGGAAAATACAAAAGCTTGAATATGGAAACAGCGGGCACATAGCCAAATAATTTTTTAATTTTAAAAGCATATATGGATACTATAATTCGGGGCTCACAACATGAGCTAAAAATAAATTTATTTTGAACTCTTTTTTATTATTATTTATTTTCAAATATATTTCTAAGTATGAACTGAAATAATTATTTTCATTTTCAACTCAACATTTAATTTAATTTAACAATATAAACTATAAACATTTATCAACTATCTATTTAACATAAAAATTGCCAAAAGTAAATTAAAGTGAATTCTTTTATTATTTAATGGTTTCATTCACGTATCTTTGAAACCGTATTGAATACTACAATTGTACACTTTAAATTTTTGTGTATTTAAAATTTCTCCAAATTTCATATGATTCAAGCAATTGAGTAAACTCATAGATAATTTGAAATAAATATGCCATAGACTCCATTTCGCCAAATTCACATATTTTATTGTAATTTAGGAAATTATAATTGTCACATAATCCATTTATTACATAGTAAGAATCATGAACCATAGCTTCCATAATTTCCTTAATATAAAGAAAATCTCAACTTAGGATTTACTTTCGAAAGAGAGATTACAAGAAAACTTGATTCCAAACCTTCATTGAAAATGTATAGAAATAAAAAATTTTGTCCATGAGGGACTTAAGTACAATTTTAACTTTCAAAATGTCAGCTCCAAGATTCCAGCTGAATACTTGATAGAATAAGGTTGACCACGGAGGCTCACCTTCCAACCTAGGCCTTTACAAGGCCACCCCCGAGCTAGGGGATCCAAAATGAAACGCGATAACAAACAGACATTTATGCAAGTAGGAAAACATCCAAAAATAAGAAGACACTCAAACATATTTCCCAACAAGGTTTTAACAATAGGGAGACCTCCTTGAGGTCTAACTGAAAATGGGGTAGAGGTGGACTGCTAGGAGGAGAAGCCACAACATGAAAAACATCCCAAGCCACACATGGACTTGGGTAGACCATCTCCAAGAGATACGGTCTCAATCTCCTTATGGCCCCCAGGTGCCCGTAGGCTATGTTTGGCATCATGGGTATCGTGGAACCCCATGTGTATCCCTCCACACATGGGAGACTCTGCACATCCTGGGTCTACTTCCTACTACCCCCTTCAAGGTTACTCCACCCTCCCTAGGGTGAGTAAACCTTGAAGAACCCATCCCCAAATTGCAATTACAAAAGGAAAAACAACATTTATAAAATTTTAAAATTTCATACAAAAAAACCTGGATAAAAGCCATGGACTCCATTAATGGAGGTCCAAGCTCAAGAACACAAAAACATAAGTAACAAAAATATCACAAGGCCCAACCTTTCTCCAAGTGTGTTGAGTATTTGAAAAATTGACTCCCTTTGATGCTAGCTTTCTCCTAAGCTTTCCAACAATTCTGGTCTCCAAATCTAGAGAGTGGGTGATCCCCTAAAACTTAGCCCAAGGCCTTTCCTAAATAGGAAAACCTCCAAGAAGGGTGGAACCAATCAGAAGAGAAAGGAAACTTCCATCCCCTTCTTCCCACTTGCCTTCATTCAACATAAATGGAATTGAATGCAAAATTGAGAAAAAGAGAGGTTAACTAAAACCTCACAACTCTTCAAATCCGTCCAACTTCAAAATGGAGACTTTAGGGGAGTAATAAATGAGTTTAAAGGCTTATTAATGGCTGAAAATGACCCCTAACCCCTAGGGTACCAAGTTGGGTAGCTAAAACTAACCCCGGTTACCTTCTAGGAGCCCAAAAGACCTTCCTAAAGTCCACCTGAAGTTTGTGCACGGATTTTGGGTCTTGGTTGACTTCTAGAAACTTCCTAACCCAAGTTTAGTTGATCACATCCTAAGGTAATACCTTGGTTAGGCCCTAAAACACTCAATAATAAACATACTTAACCATGCCAACACATAAGCCACAATTTGCCAAATTTGGCACATTAATTAAAACAATGACATGGTTAGATCATATACACAATCTAATTTAATTACACACATGCAAACCACATTTACGAAATGAAAAACATCACAACGAGGTCCATGTCTCTTTATTCAAAGAGGACCTTGGCATGCATGGTAAAAACATATATTTCAATATTGAATCCCCAAATTTAGTTCCATGGTCAACTTATCCTGCACACTCATTGCTCACATCAGTAGGTCCAATAAAACATGATATAAACATAATACATCATAACTGCATGGTTTAAAACTATGTCTGTGAATTACTCAACTAAGCATAACTTCGGTTTCCTAAACCGTCTTTACATCACGATAGTTTTAAAACATCATAAATCATCATATGTATGTAACCATAACTGAAACTGAAACATAACATGTAATATCCCAAGTGTACCCTAATTACATAATCAGGTACTGAACATATAAAATAGGATTCAATAGATCCTTAAATACATAAGTGTCCACATAGTCTGATATGTCTGAGAAATAAGTACTGAAAGCATAGAAAACATAATAGCAAAAGTGTGACTGTCTGATAGGTCTCATAGCATGGTCATATGATGATATGCTCAGACTAGATCTAAATCTAATCATGCATCATTTGAATATCAAAGAGGGAGCAAGGACAATCAAACAAAAACTAAGAAAGATGCATCCACACATAGTAGTGCTGCTGAAAGTGGAGTTAGAGAAATTAATAAAAGTGGGGTTCATAAGAGCCATTGATTATGCTGAGTGGATTTCAAATATTGTGCATGTTTCCAAAGCAGACAAATCTATCAGAATTTGCATGGACTTTAGAGATCTTAATCTTGCATCTCCAAAAGATGATTTTCCTCTTCCAAGCATAGACACCATCATAGATCTAACAGTAGGACATTCAATGTTCTCACTTATCGATGGGTTTAGTGGCTATAATCAAATTAAGATAGCACCTGAGGATCAAGACAAAATGACATTTACATGCGCATGGGGGACATTTTGCTGGAATGTTATGCCCTTTGGTCTCAAGAATGTTGGAGTGACATATCAAAGAGCCATGATGACCATATTTCATGACATGATGCACAAGTTCCTAGAGGACTATGTAGATGACATACTTGCTAAATCTCACTCAAGGGAGGAACATCTACCCATTCTAGAAAGGATATTTACAAAATTGGAACAATTCAAAGTAAGGTTGAATCCAAAGAAATGTGCATTCGGTGTACAATCAAGAAATCTATTAGGATACATAGTTTCAGCCAAAGGAATAGAGGTAGACCCAGCCAAACTAAAGGAAATCATGGAAATGGGGGCACCTCGAAACATAAGTCAAATGAGATCCCTTCAAGGCAAGATTCAATCTATTAGAAGGTTCATATCCCAATTAGCAGAAAAGTACCACAATTTTACTCAACTCCTTCACAAGGACACAATATTCAAATGGGATGAAAAATGTGAAGAAGTATTCACATTATTGAAAAAATACCTATTGAATCCACCTACTTTGATGCCACCAATAAGAGGAAAGCCCTTAATTTTATACATCTCAGCGATAGAACATGCATTAGGGGCACTCTTGGCTCAAGAGGATGAAGTTGGAAAGGAAAAGGCCATATACTACATAAGCAAAACATTGGTAAAATGTGAGTTGAACTATACCTTTATTGAAAGAGCATGTTTGGTCATAGTTTTTGCTTCCCAAATATTATGCCATTATATGTTATCTCACAAAATATGACTCATAGAAAAAATTTATCCTTTGAAATACCTTATCAACAAAACAACCCTAAATAGAAGATTGGCCAAATGGGTCATGGTCCTAAATGAGTTTGGCATAGAGTATGTGGATTGAAAAGATATCAAAGGCAAAGTAATAGTTGATCAATTAGAAAATGCACCATTAATAGATGAATATACAATCCAAGTAGAATTTATAGATTCTGAAATAATTAATGTTGAAGCAAAGACCTGGAAATTATATTTTGATGGTTCCTTTAGACAACATGGGTTAGGAGCAGGGATACTATTAATTACTCCTCAAGGGTCTAAAATTAAAAAAATATGCAAGCTATTATTTCCATACACAAATAATATATCTGAGTATGAAGCATTGGTCATTGGCATAAAGTTGGCATTAGAATGGAAAGTAACAGAGCTATAAATCTATGGAGATTCCCAACTTGTCATTAATAAAATCAATGATGAGTATCAAACTAAAGATGATAAGTTGATACCCTATAAGAACATGGTTGAGAATCTCAATAAATACTTCACTCTAATCATGCTTGAACAAGTGTTGAGGGATAAGAATAAAGCAACAGATGCAATGGCTACATTGGCATCACTTCTCCAAATACTAGATCAAATCACCAGATATGAATTCCTAGTAGAAGAAGTTGGACAACCCGCATTTGACCCTTCCCATCCTCATACCATTTTCTTACTAATGGGACATGACTCACCCTAGTATGGATCCATTTACACATACTTAAAAGACAAAATCTTACTCATGGACCAAACCAGAAATCAAAAGAAAAGTTTTATACGACAAGCCTCTTGCCATACCTTGATATCTTACATGTTGTATCACAAGAGCCTAGATGGAATGCTTTTAAGGTGTCTAGAGAAAGAGGAATCAACCAAAGCATTACAATAAATCCACTAAGGAATCTGTGGGTCACATTCAAATGGGTTAATCCTAGCTAAGAAACTTCTTAGGATAGGATATTTATGGCCTTCTATGGAAAAAGACACTTGTCACTTTGTGAAAACTTGTCATAAATGTTAGTACCATGGGAACTTAATCTATGTGCCATCACAAGAATTACATCCTATGACTACACCTTGGCCCTTTTATCAATGGGGTTTGGATTTTATAGGGATGATTTATCCACCATCATCAAATGGTCATAAATTCATCATTACTGCAATGGAATATTTTACCAAATGGGTGGAAGTTGTACCCTTATCCACTGCCACAAGAAAGAAAATATCCATGTTCATATTAAACTACATAATTTGTAGATATGGTGTCCCTCATGCCATCATAACGGATAATGCAAAACATTTCAAGAAAAAAGAATTGAAAGAACTATGTACAAAATTTCATGTGGTACATCACTCATCTTCAATATATTACCCACAAGGTAATGGACAAGCAAAAGCTACAAACAAGAACATCTTAAAAATATTGAAGAGGACCATGGATAATTCAAGTAGAGATTGGCACATTCAAATAAACCCTACTCTATGGGCTTATAGGAAAAGCATCAAAACACCAACAAGAGCTACACCATTCTCACTAGTTTATGGAGAAGAAGCAGTTTTACCTTTGGAGGTAGAAATTCCATCTTTAAGATTCTCATTGCATGGGTTACTAAGTGAAGAAGACTATAGAGTTTCTAGGTTGCAAGAATTGGAGCTACTAGATGAAAGATAGCAACAAGGTTTTGACCAATTAAAAGTATATCAGAATCGAATGTCGAGGAGCTACAAACATAAAAAACCAAGGACATTCCAAATAGGTGATTTAGTGTTGTGAGAAAACCCTAAAAATCAAGTGGAAAGAGAAAAGAAAGGGAAATGGGAAGAAAACTGGTTAGGACTTTTTGTGATCACTTCTTCTTTTGGAATAGGCACCTACAAACTAGCTGATTGTGAAGGAGAAGAGTTGCAAGAGCCCATCAATAGTATACACCTGAAAAGGTTCTACACGTAAAGCAACTGAAAGGGTATAAAGAAAAAGAGTATCATAAAATTAGATGAGAGAGCATCATATTTAATGTACATAGTCATCAGAGATCTTGAAAATTTCAAAAAAACATTGAAAAATAGAAAAGAGAAAACAAATTAGAAAAGTAGAAAAGATAAAAAATAGTAAAAAATTGAGCATGAAGAAAGCCAAAAACATTCAAAACATGACCCTCAAAAAGATGTTGTCTTGGTGAAAACCTACCAAATAGGCACCTTGATGATATGAAACAAAAAAATAAAAATAAAAAGAGAAAATATGAAAAAAATGAAAAAAGAGAAAAGAGTACCTTGGTAAAAACCTAGCAAATAGGCACCTTGGTAGCAAAAAAAGAAAAGCTTGAAAAATAGAAAAAGAGAAAATCCATTCAATCAGTGAAAACCTGGTAAACAGGTGCCATTGAAAGTCCAAATCAGTCTCATGCCTAGTCGTTGTCCTTGTAAATATTGCATTCGCCAACATTTGTATATATTGCATAATAAAACCCCACAATTGCATTTGCAAGTACCTAAAGCTTTCGTCACCAATCTACAAAATATCCCAAGTCCAAAAAATGCAATCACATCAAAGTAGAGGCAAATCAATTCTGGATAAGGAAGGATTCATCAAAGAAAACATCAATCTGACATCAAATCAATTCATCAAAACACAAGTGAAACACTTACACAATCACATCCTAATCCTAACATCAATCAAACAAACACAAAATTTTGATCCAAGATCTCACAAAGACCTTATCTTTATCAGGATTAAAAATATGAAATGGATGGAACTATACTTTAAATATGGATTTGAAAAAGAGTGCAAAATTTTTAAGTGATTACTTGATTGATGAAATCATGTCTTTCTAGAAAAATTGATGAGATTTTTAAAACTAGACAAGCTATGATGAAAGCATGATATTTTCTTGGTTTCTGAATGAGTGTCTTAAGGTCAAGGTTTTAAAGAATGTATCATCCATCTAAGGACATGATCATTAAAGAATCATCAAGGACATTTACATTTGGAAAAATTGAGATTTTTGTTTGTTTACACAACAAGATATCTTGGATATTTTGATGTTAAATATCATAATACCAAAATCTTCTTGCAATATAGAATCTAAAAAAATCGGTATTCATACTCTCATGATTGATTCCAATCAGTGATAGTTGTACCAAGAATGGGAAGGAAACATGGAAAGGAAAGAGGTATTCATACCATCATGGTTGAACTAGTGATGATTGTACTAATTTCAAGTTTCAAAACTGCTCAATGATGAATATAAGCTCCTAATTTGTGAATAGTGATAGCTAGCTGCATCCATCCTAGATTAAATGCATTTAAGTTTTTTTTTTCTTAGCTCAAAAAAGGTTTTGGAAAAGAGAAAAGAAGGGGGTGGAGTTAATCAAAAATAAAAAATCAAACGTTCAACAAAAACTATATGTGGTAGAGTGTGTTGGAAATCAACAATAAAAAACAAAGGTGCCTTGCATTAGATCAATCACATTTTAAAATCAGGTTACATTTAGATTCATCTCATCCTTTGTAATCTTGCATCCATTTAGGGTATTAAACTTAGTTAATTTCATTGCATTAGGTTGCATCCATTTTAAATTAAATCATTGAATTATCATTATAGTTCATATCATTAAAGTTCATTAAATTGCACTTGCATTAGCTTGCATTCATTTTAGTTCATTCCATTTAGTCATCATTCATTATCATTATAGTCCATATCATTAAGTTCATTTAAATTGCATTGCATTAGTTTTCATTCATTTTAGTTCTCATCATTTAGTTGCATTAATTACATCATTTCCAATTCATCATTAGAACATTATTAATTGCATTGCATTAAATTCATTCTAAACATTGCATTTAAAGTCATCTCATTGGTACATTACATTTTTCATATAGGTGCATCCATCAAGGTTCATTACATTTAAACTTTGAATTATATTAAAAAATAAGTGTATTAGGTCATTGCATTTATATCTAGATCATCATTAATCCATATATCATTTATCATTACATTCATCCTTTATCATTAAATCATCAAAATCCACAACATCATATAAGAATGTATCCATAAATAAACATCATCACATAGAATTAATCATTAAACCATTAAATAGAATCATCATACATCATTAAACATTAAACCATGTATTGCGTATATCCATCTATTCTATGTCATAAAATAAGACATCCTCATAACTAGACGTGCATTCATATCATAAACTGCATTTGAAAATCATAAAAATAAAGCATGTAGAAATAGAATCATATAGGTTTGTATATCATGTAAAGCACCTGAAAAATAAGTCCAACACATATTGACATCATATAAAGTAAATCAATATCAGAGTCCATGGTATCATCAAAGTCCATCAGAATATGTCAATCAAAGTCTATCAAACATAATAAGTATCGATCATAAATAAACATCATCAGATAAAAGAATATGAGTCCAATGTCTCGATATAAAAAATAATCATCATAATATACAAAAGAATGGATCAATCATATGGAATCAACTTCTAGAACCATCAACACCATCAGGACCAAGACCTATATCTGGACCTCAACTTGATCTTGCCTGTAGCCCGTGCTGACTCATAGTAGCCATAAATGTTTGCAACATGCTACCTAGCTGACCGACCTTCTACCTAATCTCTGAAACATTGGATTGTAAAGCCTAAACATTAGAAGTTGACATTGGTGCCTTTGTAGGAGGAGCCTATGCAGGAGGAGCCTGTGCAAGAGGAGCCTGTGTGGGTGGAGCCATGGAAGAAGATGGAATGGAAGATGGAAGAACAGAGGAAGATGAAAGTTGAGAAGAAGATGATGGAATAAAAGAAGAAGATAGAATCTGAGAAGGAAGAGGACCCTGTGGAGGAGGAGGTGCCAGAGGTCCTTGTGCCTAATCAAGAAAGATCTGTGCTACCTACGCATCAACATCTACCACAACCTGTGCACCAACCTGCCTAAACACTTGTAGTTTGTGCTAGCCCCATCTGACCAGTCTATCAACTCCCACCTGATGGATTACTCTAAAAGGACCACCCCTCACCCTAACTTGTTTGCCTCTCATCCGAACTCCACCTCTGACAGGAGTGGGGGGTAGCAATAATAGGAATGACAACCTTGCCTCCTCATCTAGCCCTACCACTCTGTCATCCCTGACGACCCCATCTCCTACCACCACCACCATCTCCACCATCATCCTCTAACTCCTCCTTGATCCCAGGCATTGGCATGACTAGATCGGTAAATATAGGAAAAGGGTTTTGTACGAACCACTGTGCATAATCATTAGTCATGTCGACATCAACAATATGGTCTCTCATATTCCATGCAAGGTGGGGAAGCCGTAATAACTCATCTCACATTGTCATGTAATCAATCTGAGGGCCCCAAAGTGACCTCTCCACCTATACATGAGCATATAGGGCTAACCCCTGAGCCATCCCCCGAATCCAGCCAAACCGTCATAGAACCTAATGGAAATAAAACTTCTTGATCACCAAGGGCGTCCACCCTATCATCCACTGAGGCATGCACATATATGGAAGCTTGGTTGCATCCTCCAGCCATGGCTCACATCCAATGTAAGGTTGCCTAACTACCTGATCAATATCATCAATGATATGATGCCAGTAATCCACCTTCCCCATGTGGGCCTTCAAAACCATCCCCTCGTACATCCAGGAAAAAGGCCAACTTGCATCCTGATGATGAACTGAAATAGGACGAGTACCGAGAATATGCTCCCAGGTCCATAGCTAAAGTAAAACTACTCCAGCAAAGAGAGTAGCACCACGATGATATACAACATCATGTAGCTCATGATACAAATGAGCCAATAAATAGGAGCCCCAATCAAACTTGTGAGGATGAGAAATTAGGTCATCCAAGATCTGACCCCAACCAACTACAACCCATGGCCCCGTCGATCAGGAACCAAGAAACCCCTGATGAGTACACCAAGAATAGCTGGAAGTATGGGGAAAGAAGTAAATTGTGCCCACTAGATGCTCTCATCTCCAATGGTCAAGTCTACAAAGATGTGTCTGCATACCGTACCATCATATACTTGATTGTAATAAATGATCTCCCCATGAGTAGGGATCCACAACAACCAATAAACATCCTCGAGAGTGATGGTCATCTCTCCTATCGATAAATAGAAAGTGGTATGGTCAGAGTGCCAACACTCATCCATAGCCATAAGAAGACCTTGATTCATGTAGAATTGAGGGAGAGAGAGAAGGAAAGATAGCCCACATCGGCCTATAACTTGGTGTTGCAGGCCGCTCAAGTCATCAATCATATTAAAAGGCAGAGGAAACAAGTCTCGGACAACTAGCTTCTGAAGTGGAAACTGCTAAAGAAATTTTAAACACATCAGAAATCAAAATCATCACATATTGGATCATCTTAAGTCAATCAAATAATCAAATCTAATCAAAACATAATCAATTTTCCTGATTCTATTCAGAGAGGATAGAAAATTTATCATCATTCACCATCTAAATCAGGATTGACCATCAAACATTCAATATCAAATGACTCGAATTGACATCACATGACTTTTTAGAAGCAGGACTCAAAAACCTAAGCCAATTGATAACTTGACAACATCAGATGGATTGGGAAACTAATTGAAAGTCTCGCAAATTTGACCAAATCAGGTGTACGCACTATTTTATTGCTTAAAAATGCTAAAACTCAAATGTGTAGCTTAAAACATCAAACGTGCAATGAAACTTATTGTACACACTATAACAAAGTGTATGCGCTATAGGATTTAGTACATGCTATAGGAAACCCCTGCATGCGCTGCTAAAAGTCTTAAAAGTGCAATCAAATGTGAAAGGGCTGCAGAAAAGGGCGAACGCAAAACATGCCCTAGTTTTAGCATTTGTAAGCGCTACTGAAAAGTTTAAATGTGTTGTGGAAAACTGCAGATGCGCAACAAGAATTGTATACGCACTATTAAAAACATTTTACGAGATGCTAAATTTAAAAAAAAAAAAAAAATAGGGGTTTTAATGGAAAAATCCAAAATTTTCAAATTTAAATGCAAAAATCAGACAAAAGAAGTTGTCGAGGTACATACCGGAGGTCCGTAGCTAGGTGGACGCTGATATCGGTAGCCTCGCTTGAACCTATGCTCTCGAATCAGGTGCACCATCGTGAAAAAGCTCAAAGGGGTCAGAGTGAAAAAGTCAAAAGGGAAGGTCAAAATGAATAGTAAAAATGACCTTTTACCCCTTTATATAGCCCATTTTGACCTAAAAGCGGTGCAATTTAACAAAAAATGACCAGGAACCCAATTTAAACACCTTTTCTACCAAATTAGGGTCATTTTTTTAATCACAACATCACAAATACATTATCAGAAATGTAATCGAAATTTACTCATAATTAAATATTTTTTAACGCAAATTGATCAAAAACACAATATCCTTCACTAGGATCAAATTTCATTTCATTTCCAAGGGGGCATACACTCAGATAATCAGGACCAACATCTTAATAATCAAGAGCTTACTAAAATCAAAGTAAAATTGTAATCAAGCCATAATCCAAATTTAATTGAAAATCAAAAGCCATTAAATCAATTTAAATCCAATAAATCAATAAATTGTGCAATTAATATAATTAATTGTATAGTTCCATTTAAATCAAATCAACCCATTTAAGGGTTACACATGGCTAAATAAATTAAATAAATTCAATTATTAAATCCCTATTTTCCCTCAACACCAAATGGGAGGAAAATGCATCAACCAATGGGAAAGAAGGATTGGACTCACATGGATCAACCTCAAAATGAATCTCAATCACACATAAGGTGAGAGCATCTTGGCCACCCATTTTGTCTCTTTGTCCCAAGCTTTGAGGACAATCCATTTAAATTGTCTCCAAAGGTGGAACCATGGACTTAACCCTAAACCATGATCAACTCGACTCTACCCCCTACCCTTGCAAAAATGTATAAAAGCAAGGCATAAATCACTCAATTATCATCCACAAATATGAGAATAGCATCAAACCTCTTGCAATTTTGAGCTAGAAAGGAAAATATAGTACTAATTAAGGCTTAATTTCTTTTGGAATTGAATTCTTAGTTTGCTTATCATTTAAATTCTCATTTTAGAGATGTCACTAATGGAGGCTTGCTGAGAGTTTTGCATTAGGAAATCTAAATAGAGGTCCATAAAGTGCTTAATTTTCATTTATTTGCTTAAATAGCTTACTCTTTGTGGTAATTTAGTTATTATTTTCATTTATTTGCAATACTAACCCTATGAAGGTGTTTTTCATAGCACACAATCACTATACCTTTTTTTAAGACAATGATCATATTCTCCCTAATTATATGCATTCTATTTAAAAAAACATATAATTCTTATTATTATAGGGTTAAATTACAAGTATTTAAAATTCAATCAAATATAAAAGAATGAATAGAGAGTAATGTGAGCCATGATAACTCAACATAAATATAGTTTTATAACGAAATTTAAAAAAATATACATATTTAAAAATTAAATCTAATAGCAATATGAGTGTGTCGGAATTGAAAATAGTATTTCAAATTTACTTATTTTAATGCATATACAAGATTGATTGTAGTCTAATGAAAAAAATTAATTATATATACATGTTCACTTATAAATTTTTATTTGAAAAATCAAACATTTTACTAATTTTATTAATAATCTTTAATTGTTGATCAAATTCTAATAATTTTTTAAAAGTTTAGAAACTTGTGAAAAAATAATTAAAAATTGATGTGAAACTAAATTGTAAATTCATATTATGCTATTGCTAAAATCAAAATTTATAGATCTTAAATTGTAAATTCGTATTTAAAAAAAAAATTAAAGATCTGAAATTTATTTTATTTAAGCTATTTTTCCACAAAATCATGATTCTATAAACTAATTTATAATATTAAAAAAAATTGCACTTTATTTTCAACTTCTTGTTTGATTGATGGTATCTAGATAATAGCTCCAAAGGTATTATTTGATTGGTGATATTATTGATCACCTAAATTTTCTTCCTCTTGACATTAGACATTGTAAATTAAACCCATAGAAATACATAAACATAGAATAAAGTATAGTTATAAAATTCCATGACCTTCCTACACCAAGAGAACTTATCTATAGTCACTTGCTTCATAAGAGAATCCACAACATTATCCAAATGTCAACTTTTTTATTAGGGCCTATCCATTCTCAATCATTTCTTGTACAAAGTGATATTGAACATTGAAACATTCTTAGTACAAGAATGATACTTAAGATTTTTGGCCAAACATATTTCACTCTATTTGTCACATCTTATCCTCACTGTCCTACAATCAAAACCAATACCAATATCGAGTCTCTATAGCCATAATGCCTCCTTAGAGACATGTGTAGTAATCATATAATTTACTTCAGTAGTTGAAAATGTAATTGTAGGTTATCTTTTACTCATCCAACTCATTGTTTCCCCAAACAAAGTAAACACATAACCACAAGTAGACCTTTGACTGTCCAAGTCATTTGCCCAATTTGTATCAACAAAACCATGTATGTCCAAGGGCTTATCAACATTTTCAGCACCACGATGAACCAAAAATTAATCAAAATCACCTTGCAAGAACCTAAGAACCTTTTTAGCAAAAATCTAATGCTCTTTACCATAGTCAAACATAAACCTTCTTAGAAAACCCACTAATTGGGTTATATCTAGTGTAGTACAAACCATTGCATATTGTAAATTACTGAGAACACTAGCATAAGGAACATTAAATATCTTGTAAATATCATTATTAGAACTAGAACAAATATCTAAATTCAACTTAGTACTAACCAAAAATGAGGCATTTATTAGTATATAATTCTACATTTCAAACATCTACAAAATGGTATCAACATACTTAATCTGACTTAACCTTGAAGCTTTCTATGAGCTTGATCCCTATTGGTCTCCATTCCAATAACATATCTAGCAACCCCCAAATCCTTCATATAATATGTGCCAAAATATATGTTTTTAGCTTCAAAATCATTGCCTCAATGTTCCTAATAAATAATATGTCATTAACATACAAGATAATAATCAATATCTAATCATCAATAGCCTTAATATAAACACACTTGTCCTCTTCAAGTCTAACATAACCCAAGTTTAATGTAAATGCACATCTAACTATTGGTATCACATCTTGGGTTATTTTAGACCATACAATGACCATTTTAACCTACAAATCAAGTGTTGTTTACCCTTCATGACAAAATCATCAAGCTGTCATAAATAAATATCTTTTTTAATATCCTCATACAAAAAAGTAGCTTTAACATCCACTTCTTCGACTATTTCAAAATCACAAGCAATGACAATGGATAATAAGAATCTAATAGAGGTTAGCTTAGCAATATGAGAGAATATTCACTAAAATTAACTCCCTCTCTCCTAAGTAGCCCTTAGCCACCAATATAGCCTTGTACTACTTTAGCTAATCCTCTACACCAAACTTCTTAAATAACTACTTGCATCCAATGGTTTCTTTCCTTTGGAAAAACTAACAAGATCACAAGTGTCACAAGCCAAGAAAGTCATCTCCTCCTAAATGGCCTACATACAAGACTCACTTTCCTTTTAAAACAAAGCCTCCCTAAAATATATATAGGTTCATTATTAGTACTCAATAAAGTAAATTTACAACCAAAATCTAGCAGACTAGTCATTTGGGTTTTATTTCTTTTTGGACATCCTCAAGATAGGAGTAATGGGTTTTGTTTGTTTTCCCAAGTGTGCTCATCTTGCACATCATCATCTAAACTCTTTGTTGTTGGTATTATGAAAAGGTGAGTTACTGAGAGGGGAGGGGTGAATCAGTAACCCTAAAAAAATTTATTTTTAATCCACAAGATAATATCCTTCATTAACCGACTGTCATATTCATTATAACCATCCATTCATGAACATAACTAAAATATAAAATAATTATAATCTATCAAATAAACATTCATGAAACTTCACACATTTGACACAAAGATTTTGGTATCATAGAAACCCTTGTTAAAAGGTAAAAATTGTAGTGGGGATGAAACCCATAAAGCTTCACTAACTATAGTAATAAAGTTGCCTATTAAAGCATACAAATTTTGATCACTTCTAATGATCTTACCCTGTTATGAGTGTAATATAAGACCTATTAATATCTACCTTGTTAGAGGATTTTAACAACACTCATTAAGTGTGCACTCGGTTAAGAGATTTAGTTTGCCTTGTTTTCAATGTCATTACAAACTTCTATGTAAATCCTACATTGCTCAATAAATATTATATCTCCGCCTCGGTAAAATACTGATGTTTGGTAATCAAGTATACTCGGTTATCATTTTACTCGGTGTCCTCAGTAATCATGTGGCTCAGTGTTGATGCTCGGTCAAGTTTGTGCTCAGTTAACATGTCTTTCTCCTTATGCTCTGCTTGGTTACTATACTTAGTGCTTTGACCAACTTGTCTATTTTTTTTCCTTTATCAATTATATGTGTGGCACTAATGACAACACTTAATGCAATTAGGTGTAACATTCTTCCCTTTAGAATTAGTGAAAAAACACATATGTATGCCATTTTTCAAAATCTTTTTCAAAATTCAAAACTTGTAAACTCCCCCTGTCAATACTAATACTCGGTAATGTACATACTATACATATTATTCCCCCTTTTTTGATAGTATGCCAAAAATATGTACTTACAGCTTATCAAAAATATTCTTATGGATTTTATGTAGGTTTTCCATGAGGTTTTCCCATTCCTCCTTTAGACTTTCTAATACAATTTGTTCTATGCCTAGTTGTGCATGCATATAAAAAATGTGATCAACTACATAAATCTTGGGGGTGGAAATCAGTTCTTTTGCCTTCTTGACATGCTTCTGCATCACCTTAATGTGTGGTAATAACTCAACCTCTAGCTCAGTTATTTGATCTCTTATTCGGTCTTCTTATTTTCTCAAGTCATGGTGCAACCCCTTAATATGTTTCACTTTTGAATAATGCTCTTGAAATGCATGGGGTTCATTTATAAGACTTTTTGTACTCTTCTTCAAGTCGTCATCCAACTTCTTCAATTGATCATTAATTTATGTAGTAAAAGAATCTAAAGTGCACATTTTTTGCAAAACAGTAAGGGTTTTCTAAATTATACCTTCTATATCATTTACTATTTCAGAAAGTTTGACTTTATTTGTTGCTACCGCTTGGCTAATCTTCTCGGTAACTTTGTACTCTATCTTCTTTTTAGCTCTTTCTTCAATTTTCTTTTCTACATCAATGGTAGGTGCATTGATCTTCTCAGTTAAGATAGAAATTTTTTCAATGATAGGTGTTCTCTCATCAACATTGACATCTAGTACAACTCGCATCAAAATTTCTTTGACATCTTCAAGCACCTATTTATTCTTGTTTTCTTTCCTCAGCTTCTCTTGAGCTTCTTTCCTGGTGCATAGCTCTCCATATTTTCTAAAAGCTTTGGGGTCTAATGTCCTCAGGTCACAAGTAGGTATTTCAATGATTTCATCAAGTGTGAGTGGACCTTTACTTCTATGTTTCTTTCTTTTCTTTTTTTCATGCTTGCTTGATGAAGGGGATTGATTAAGTGGAACTAGAGCCTATTGCTCTTGATGTATCTTTGGTTGCTCGGTAGACACATTTTATTCCTTTTCCTGCCCCATAGAAATTCCCTCAATCTAAAGTCCTAGGGCTTGTGGCCTTGTTCCTGTAGTAGAGACATCTACTTTGTTTTCATCTTGATCTCCTTGACCATTTAGCACTGCATTGGTGGTCTTAGCATCTTTTTTTGCTTCATCA
The DNA here is from genome assembly GCA_027943335.1 of Chamaecyparis obtusa. Taxonomy (NCBI): domain Eukaryota; kingdom Viridiplantae; phylum Streptophyta; class Pinopsida; order Cupressales; family Cupressaceae; genus Chamaecyparis; species Chamaecyparis obtusa. The sequence goes on along the minus strand of BSBK01000638.1, from coordinate 1,873,088 downwards.
CCCTTGTCATCAACTGTAGTCTTTTCTTTCTCGGATGGTATGCTCTTTTGTGTCTCAATTTATTTAGGTTGATTATCAATAATAGCATTGAATAAATTTAAAGAATCTTTATCTTGTACCATTTTTGTCTGTTTCTCAGTAGTTGTATCAATTGCTTGTACAAGAATAGGTAAATCACTTGATATGTGTGCTCTAGCTACCTCAGAAAGTTGTGCTTCTTCTTGATTCTCAGTAGCAACATTAATATCTTCATCATCCTTTTCTTCCTCATCGGGGTCTCCTATAATTTCCTCTATAAGTACTTCTTCCCCTATTTTCTTCAACATCTCTAGAATATCTTCCATTGCAGTTTCTGCAGCAGATATGAAATCTTCAGAATATGTTTGGTCCTCTGGTTGCTCATTGTTAGAGATGTGAATGGGCTCTTGTGTTGTGTCAAAATCAACATCTATCTGGACTTCTTTTCCTCTAACTGGTAGAGATTTCTTGGTGTCAACTGCAGATGCAGTTTACTCAATTTCATTCTTTGAACTAAGAATGTTAGTCCAAATCTCTTTACTTTCTTCATCAAATTCTTTCAATTTTCCTTGCAGTATATTAAGTGCCCTTGGTTTTATCATAAATTTATTTTCATCGTTGCATTATAGAATCAATCTCTGGAATTGATAGATTGGGCAATGCTAGTATTAAGGACCTTTCTCTCATCTTTTTCTTTGTATTCAAAGAATAGGTCCATCTGGTTGAAACTTTATTATACAACTCTTTAGGTAGAATATGCAAAAAATTAACTGGTACTCTTTTAAATTGAATCATAATGTCAATGATAGCCTCTTCAAGTTTATCTTGGTCTTCTTTTCTCATGATAGAGTATCTTTGAATCTTAGGATAGCTTAATCCTCCTCTTTCTCTTATTTCATTTGCAATTTCATCAATTATCTGTGGTGTTTTATTTACTACAAGTCAAAATTGACTATTTTCCTCTTCCTCTGAATCAATATCATCCTTATTTATGATTAGTCTTCTCCCCTTATTATTTTATGGTACCTCGGTGGAAGCTTGTGTACCTCTCTTCTTTTGATAAGTCTTGGTCGGTGCAGGCCTTGTAATCTTAGCAACTCCTCTTCTTTGAGGTGAGGTGTTACCAGTGGTAAACCTTTTCCTTGCACATATTATTGTATCAATTTATTTTCTTTTACCTCTTACTGCCTTCAATGAAACTACCCGTTCTTCTTTATCTAACTCAGTTTCCTCTTCTTCTTCATCACCAAATTGTTTCTTTAAGTTTCCTATCATTTTCTTTGATTTCCTTCCAATATTTTCTCCAACTAACTCCATTTTTATTCTTTTCTTGACCTCTTCATATATTGCAAACCTTGTAGCCTCTTTGTTCTTTGGTTCTTGTAGTAATGCCTCTATTGACCTAGTGGCTTGGTCAATATCCAATTCATACTCCATCAGTGGTATCCATATAGTTCTCAGTTCAACTGGCTTGATGAGTGTAGTGTCAGTATCCACTAAGAAACATACATCATTTTTATACTTTTCAACTAGTTGTTATGGGATTATGTATCTCTTATGCATTCTATCTTTAAAATTACTGAAATAATCATCCATCACATGTTCAAAATTCTTGTCTAAATTGTTAATGAATTCACCGATTTGAATTATGATGGGATTATCCACATCCCATTCTATATTACTAATCAAGGGAAATGAATTATACAATTAGGAAAATATACATACCAATAACAATCCAAACTTGCATGTGTTAGACTTTGCAACTCAGATTTTTCTCATATTCTCCTCCAGTTACCTCAACATAAGTTCAACTAGGTCAAGTTGTAGACCTTTCTTCACGATCTTGTATGCAATATCTACAACATTGCATGGAACGTTTTTTGGTCTACTGGATTGAAATATTTTGTATGCAATCACATACGTACCAAATCTAGTCTTAGGGTCATCAATCATATTTATTTTTATTCCTCTGTTGTCCCATTTGGCTCCAGTCAATTTTTTGATTTTATTCTTCAGTGGATGCCTTAAGAATTTTCCTTTTTCACATACTGGGTGCCCTGTAACCATATGAATCACATCCTTGGTGATTTCCACCGGCTCATATAACCACATCTTTCGATCATGAACTCAACTTAGAATGATCTATATCCATTTAGTCTAGAATTCATTTGGGAAATGTAGTGCATTGATCAAATCTTTTACCTCCAAATGCTTGTGTTCATCCTTCAACTTTCCATCCTTGCATAGTTCCTGATAGGTGGATTGGAGCTCAAAATCATCTATCTCATTTATTTTGCAGTGAATATATGACCTAATGTCGTTAACTAGTAAAAGCCTAGGTGGTATAGATGAAAATGTGCCTTTGGGATCGATCTGTACTACAATATTTGGATGTAAATTGTAGTTGGGTTCTTCATATGATGAGTTCTTGATCAATGTCACCTGCTTTTCCTTTCTAGCCTTTAATTAAATGAATTTCGATGTAGATGTCATTGCTGATGATAAATTAGGGTTTTGAGAAATATGTGTACAAGTCACTCGGTCACACTTCTAATCTTCCTAAATATCCTTCAATCACTCTATAAAATTCACAAATCATTGTATTAGCTCAGAATCTGGTTTCTCAATCTTCACTTTGGTTTTCTCTTAGAATACATTTTAAATAATGAGTTGGTAAATCATGTAATTATACCTAAAAACTATTTTGGGCATAAGTGTGGTGCAATAAATTCCTTACCAACCACTACTCTGTCAATGAAAAATCACTCAGTTTTCTCCATTCTATCCTCATTAGATACTTCAACTTGGTTAATACTACCAATGCTCGGTTATATCATCTTTGATTACACAACGCAGTTACCTTTACCACTTTCATCGACTGATAATTACTTACTCAGTCTAGCTTTATTGACTATGCTTACTTCAAGTTAATAACATATAACAACCTAGTGCATCTTAATTTAGCTTGATATGGTATTCATGCAATAGATATAAGGAAATAATGTAAGATATAACTAATGAAGATTCAATTTCCATACTTACTTGATTGTGACTTAATTAGAAGTGGTGAAATAACCTAATCCATAAGATGAGGTGTCACCAACTTTTGTGCTTGTTCCTCCATTTTATTTTGTTGTTCTTCTCCACATTTGGTTTGTCTTCCTTCTAATTCCATCAATGGCATTTTCATTCATATATTCATTTGGTTCTAGTGCTCGGTTTCTTCAATCTCTGCTTAAGTGACCGACCATATGGTAGTGTAGACATGCCATTCCAATTTGTAGATCTTCCTCTCCAGTGTAGTCTCATACAATTTGCAGCAATATGACCATATCTTCCATAGGAAGTACAATTAACCAATGTGTTGTAATCCCAAGTATAAGAGTTACCTTGTCTTCTTGTTTGATATGTATTGTTTTGTCTCTTTGGTTTCCAAACTTGCTTTAGTTGTGCCCTACATTCTTGTGACATATAACCATGCTTGTTGCAAATACTACAATGAATATCCATGTAGTGCCTCTTAGGTGACTTTTTTTTCTTTGATCTACATTCAAATTCTTGATGTCCATATTTGTTGCAATTGTAGCAATAACCATCAAATTTAGGAATAGTATTGGGAGTACCTTTAGCTTTACTAACTTTACTCCTACAGGCATTAGTTGTATGACCTGGTTTCCCGCAATGATATCATGAGAGCTTCTTTGGCCTTGGATTTGTATAGACATTCCTTTGCTCTACTACATTTGATAACTCTCCTTGCTTGGTATATCCTAATCCAGTGGTGTTGTCCAATCTCCTCTGACTCCTTAAAAATTCATCCATCTTTGTGGTGCTTTCATCTTTCTTCATCAATTCATAATTTTGTTATTGCATCTTCAATTCATTTTTTCAATATTTTATTTTCTTCCCTTAATTCACCAATTTCTTCCAATTTCCTAGAAATCTCATTGTTCACCTTGTTAACTTCTTGACTCATGATAACCATCTGATTAGCAATTTCAAAGTGATGCTCGGTCAGCCTTAGTATTTTTTGTTCTTTTTCTTCCAATTTTTCAATCATTTGTCTTTTGTCTTCAATATCCATGTTTCTCTCTTGTTCATCTTGTCTTGTACTATTCATAACTTCAATAATTCTCACCATTTATGATTCTTGTCCAATTTTTAATGCTTTCATCTTCTTGGTGAGGTGTTAATTCTTTTTTGATAGATCTAAAATTGTTGCTTCAAATGCATCATATACACTTTTGGATCCTTCTAATAATTCCTCAATCTCCTCTTCTTGATATTGAGTATCATTTTTTCGAAATGCTAATTCCTTCTTCTTTCTCAATGAGTCTCTCAACTTTTATTTGATATCCTTAAGTTGTTCTAGGCTAATCTATAACTCCAATTTCTAATTTTCAATTATCTTGTCAAGCTTGTACCTTTCCATCTCTATGGATCTTTCCTCTTTAGTGTTAAAATTATTTAACAAGAGAATAAGCTCTGATACCAATTGTTGGGATTATGGAAAGGTGAGTTACTGAGAGGGGAGGGGTGAATCAGTAACCCTAAATTTTTTTACTCTCAATTCACAAGATAATATCCTTCATTAATCGACTTTCATATTCATTATAACCATTCATTCATGAACACAACTGAAATTTAAAATACTTCTAATCTATCAAATAAAAATTTATGAAACTTCACACATTTGACACAAATATTTTGGTATCATAGAAACCCTTGTTAGAAGGTAAAAACTATGGTGGGGATGAAACCCACAAAGCTTCACTAACTGCAGTAATAAAGTTTCCTATTAAAGCATACAAATTTTGATCACTTATGATGATATTACCCTATCATGAGTAACAATAAGACCTGTTAAGATCTACCTTGTTAGATTATTTTAGCAACACTCATTACGTGTGCACTTGGTCAAGAGATTTACAATGAGACAGATAAGTCTACTCTATTAAGAGATTCCTGCTATAATTGTTAGAAAGTAACAACATAAATGATCTGGATGTTGCAACTTACTTTGTAGAATATCAGATCTTCTTAGCCCTTATCTGAAATCACCTTTCTATGATAGATATCTCCTTCAAATACTACTCAGTAGCTTTGGTCTCCTTTTGATAACATCCTTAATACTTAGTCAAAACTTAGCATCATAACCTTGTTTGATCTTCATATGTCTCCTGTAGGTGACTACTACTTATCATTATTATTAACAACTATTGTCTTGATAATGCTTAAATCATAATGATTTAGACCTATTTAGGGTTATGGAAACATCTAGAAAACATTTGATTAACGATCCATATGAATAACCTAATTCAAATTGCATAGAGATCATCATCAATCCTTTTGAAATCTCCAAGAAATATTTACCTTGATTTATGTAAATTGTTTTCTATCTTGGTATAAACTATTTGCCTTATTTTCAGTGTCATTACAAACTTCTATGTAAATCCTACATTGCTCAATAAATATCATATCTTTGTCTCGGTAAAATATGGATGTTCAGTAATCAGGTATACTCAGTTATCATTATACTTGGTTTCCTTGGTATTCATGTGGTTCGGTGTTGATGCTTGGTCAAATTTGTGCTCGGTTAACATGTCTTTCTCCTTATGCTCTTCTCGATTACTATACTTAGTGCTTTGACTGACCTATATGTTTTCTTTCCTTTACTGATTATATGTGTGGCACTAATGAAAACACTTACTGAAATTAGGTGTAACATTTGCAACCCCTTCTTCTTCTCCATATTTTGATCCATCAAATGATTCTTCTACACGTGTATCTTATTGCTTAGATCAATCTTAATTTTAAAGTGCATTTTATTTGTCTTTTTTTTTGTTGTTTATTAACGTAAGTAAGCTCAAAATCCCTCAAAAATCACATCTATAGAAAATATCATTTACAAGTTAGAAGATTTCAAAGATTATAACCTTTTACACTCTCATCATAACATATATAGATTCATTCCTAATATTTTGGATCCAATTTAGATTTCTTCTCTTAATGTACATGATAAAAAAATTTATTGTGCTCAAATATAATATTGAGTTGTGAGTCTTAATGTACATGATATAAAATTTTATTGTGTTGAAACAACCTATAAATTGAGTCGTGAGTCCCAATTCTTGTCATATTCCTAATAAATGTAAGAGGATGTTTATTTCTTTCAAATTTTTTTCATTGAATATTTTATTTATTTAAAATTTGGTGTTACTATCTCCAAATTCCTAACATTTCATGGTGCCTAATAAAAAAGTAGCATTGCCCAAATCATTGAAAGGTCAATCCAAGTTGATAGGAAGTTTTGGCCTTTTCCACCTCTATTATCAACCCAATTATCTATTATAAGGACAAAATATCCTACCTTGAGTGGGTGAGGAGATAAATTCATATTATACTATTGGATCAATATAGCTAAATAAACCTCCATGCACCTAGATTTCTAGTCATTTTTATACTAATAACTCACTCTCGATAAATAGGCTTTATTCACTTTGGTTAGTTATTTTTTATCTAACATTTTGAGCTCCACCAATATAACTACACGGTAGTCCTTATGATTGAAGAGGCCTTGTAATGATACATAGGGACTAGCAAGCCCTACCTCCAATAGAAAAAAACACTTCTAACATGAAAGAGAGTATGGGATTACCCATGTGGGAGTGAAAACATTATTCCTATATGCTTGCAAAGTGGGATACATTTGTAATGACATTATCACTTGGACTTCTTTACCATTTCTAATAAAAATAGACTAAAATGTATTTTCTCATTCTACTTGCTCATTAGCCAATGATTAATCATTTGAAGCAATGATATATGAGCAATTTGAAATGTTTTGATCTTCTTGCACATATGTGGGTTCTTGAATGAAGAATCATTATTTGTGATAAGAACATGAGGGACATAAAACAAGAATTTTTTTTAGTTAAGGACAATTTTGGTTATGATTAAGTCTAGAATAGAAGTGGTAAGCATTGTATCAACTCGTTTGGTAGAGTATTTAACTATAGTTATGAATGTGATTATGATTGTTGAATAAAGAGGGATTAAACTTTTCAACATGATTATATCTTCAAGTGGAAAAGTATTATGTTGTGTCTATCTATAAGCCTCATTTTTAAAGTGTTAGAATAGATAACATGCATATATGTTGGCACTTGAGATACTTTTTCTTTAATTTTATCATGTATGTATTAATATTTGACCAAGAATATCCTTAGGGTTGGATAAAAATAGTTGAAGAGGAGGATTTTTATGTACGTTTCACTTCTAAAATTCATAACACAAATATCATTATCACATTCTTCTAAGACACATCGATATTTTTTATCATCTACACAATATGGAAAGGGTTCATCAAAACCTATATGGAACTTAAAACATCTTGAATTATGACATGTCTAGTCGTCAAGGTGTATAATCACCTCTTTAATTAAACTATAGTATCCTCTAGATATATATGATCTACAAAGAACTTTATAATGGTATGATTTATATACGGTACATACCCACTCAATAGGGAAATTTTAATCCACCAATTTAACTTGTGGAACTAAATTTTCACTAACTAGTCAATATTACTTTTTTGAGAAAATTTTAGTTCACGTGTTAATTTGAATTCATTGAGTGCATGATGAGTAGCTCAAATCCTCTTTATAACATAGGCTATGTAAGAAAATTATGGAAGGGATTGAAACCTTTTGACAACCTATTTTGTGTCCTCAACAAGTAATATCATGGGCACCTTTTCACAAAAGACATAACTAGGCACTCTTTGTTGGTGCATTAATTTTATTATTTTTGACACAGAATGTATAGTTGGATGACACATTATCATCGACAATCTTCTCTTTGAGCATGGAATACAATATTTTATAGTTTGGAGGCCCACAATGTTCTATTTTTTAGCTTATCACCTTTTTCACTGATCACTTTTGTAGGCCCATTTTCTCCAAGTTATTTGTGTTCTTTTTTCTATGTATCACTCTATACTTGGTGGACATATTTTGAGTAGCACCTTCCAGATATTCTACTGGTTACTATTTGCATGGGTTTATCTCTTAACAACAATTCATCCTAGCATGATGTTGAAACTCTTTGTAATTGTTATTTTTTGGTTGATTTTTCATAGAAGTTAATGGAACACTATAGGGGACTCACATTGTTTTAGGATAGGAGGTGCACCTATTGTTTGAAGCCAATAGTTCTTATGACTCTTTTTGAGAACATGTTTTCACATGCATGTCTAGCCTAAGTTCACTTAGTTGAGCCAAATTTAGTTTAGTTCAGTCTAGTTGGGATCCATTTTTCTTTTTCAACTTTAGTTTGCATATCATGCATTACTTTGCATATATTAGCTTTTTTAGTTTTTTCTCTAATTTTTAGAGACATACTTTTCTATAAAAGTATAGCAATGTATTCATTATAATTAATCCTACAACCATTAATCTTACAATTTTGTAATATTTTTGTCTTGTCCATTGTGTTTTGGGGAATGTTATTTAATGAAAGGCAGTGCATTATTGACCAATATGTTTTATTTTTTTACAAACTTAATAATATTCTAAAGCTTCAACTTGATAATTTTTCCTTTAGTTTTTCTCATGCATTGTGGGCCCAAGAGATATGCTTGTACATTCATTTTTAGGATTTTTTTAATCCCGCATTAGAGAGTTAGAGGTGGTTTGGAGGCTTTAAATACATCGATTATACCATAACATGGTGATGTATTAGGCCAATGTAGTCCATTAATGGTTTTTAACAAGTGCATGTGCACTTGTACAAACTTGTGCATGCTTACTCTTGGGTAAGCATGATGAATTGTCCCCTTTAGTGATTGAAGTGTTACTTAGTGACTAGGGCCCTAATTTTTTTTTCGGGTCATTTTCATAGTCACATAGAGAATCATGGTATTTTTTGTAATCACATAGAGAATAATAGCTTTTGCAGTTTTCAATTCCACAATATTTTGAAAGTATCCTTTTTATAGGCATTTTTCTCTTAACTTGCACAAATTTTGCAAACAAAGTCAAATTTTGGTGAAACGTATATCGTTGGAAAAGTCTTAATCATAGTTGAGATATTTTTCTAATAGTTTGATGTTTCTACTCCATTTAATCTATTGAAGTTTTTTTGGGGGGGCATTGTAAGAAATAAATTGGTCCATGCTCTTGTATCATGGATCTCCCTAAGATAGAACTTCTCACTCCACATAACTATCATAAATGGAAATTTGATATGGACATTTATTGTTAAAATTTTAATATAAGAGAATAACCTTTGGCTAACATCCATAAGTGCTACAAAAAAAAGGAAAAAAAATGATCAAAGAGATGAAGCTCTCAATAAACTCATTATATTTGTTTCTCCTTATTTGAGATGTTATATTGTATCTTGTAAAGTTTCTAATGAAATTTGGACTACCTTAGAGAAACTCTTTGGTAAGCTAGATAAGATGTTGAATTTTACATTGGAGAATGAACTAATGGGTCTAGATCCTATGCATTTTGACAATATTCAAGATTTCTTCACAAAGCTTAACTCTCTTATATTATAGTTGAAATAATATGGAGTGAAAAAATATGATGAGTAGTTGATTCTATCTATTCTCTCTAAGTTAGGTTCTAATTATTTTGTATTTGGTTTTGCATTTATATTACTATGGATGCTCCAAGTATTGGAAACACAATGCATGTTAGCAAGTTGTCAGCACATGCACATGTAGGCACATGCACATATGGAATATTTTCATTTATGGAAACACTTATCAGATTTATGATCGCACATATTAGATATCATGAATATGTTTGTATGTAGTTGATGAAGGAAAAATGCCTAAGTCCAAAGATTGTTCTTGTGACCCAGATTGACTGAAAAGTGTAGTGAACTTTACAAGAACTTTTTTAAGACATGTGACCTTGGTTAGATTCCTATAAGACACAAATGAATATGTGTGTAAGGTCACATGCATTAATATTTTGGTATCAAAGATATATGTTTAGTTGATTGAACGTGAAGACAGTAAATAAAGTATAACTTGTTGGCAATCACTAAGGCTGACTTTTTGAGCGATTGGAAAGTTATTTTTGGATGTTCTCTTGGATCTAAGGAAAACTAAGGATGTTAATGAAGCATGAAAATGATAATTAAATAATATGTTTCTTAGCTAGAGTAATGTCGACTAGCTCTTTCAAATATACCTCCAGCAAGGTATAAGTATACAAACACTTTGTTAAAAATGTGCGATGATGATGTTGATGAAATAGATGGATGGGAAATGTGAATCCATCTAAGAGATAGAGTAGAGATCAAGAAAAAGGAGAACAAGAGGATTTCTTCAAGGAATACTTTGTTAACTCTTTGTATTCAGACTACAGATTGATTGTAAGTGTTATTGCACCTTTTATACACCTTTAACGGGGTAATTGCCTCTTATAGGGTTGGACTCCTAGAAGGGTTGATTCCTTGATTGTGATCACATTGTAAAAGAATCTTAATAGGGTATGTCCTTTAATAAGGACCTGAATATTGTAATACTTGTCTCCTAACATGGCGTGTCCTTTAATCAAGACTTGCCTATTGTAACACTTCGCTCCTAATAGGGTCAAAACTCCTAACATGGTTATTATACTTATCATGCAGATATTTTTGGGTACCATCCCCACCAAGGTTTTTCTCTTAACAAGGTTTTCTTGAAAACAACTATGATGTTATGAGTTCTTCTATGTTTTTCTTTGTTGCATGGTTACTTATTTTATGCTACATCTTTATATGTTGTTTAAAGAAGATTAAGAAGTCAAAGAATATTGTAAATTACTGTAACACTAATTCACCCCCCCTCTTAGTGTTACCAAATCCTAAAAATTAGTATCAGAGCATCAGACCCCTAAAAGAAAAGCTTAACAACTTTGGGGAGATCAAGATGGATTCAGAAGACTTGAAGAAGAATTATGAAATGGCCTTGGAAGATGTGAATATTGCTAATGCAGATAGAGTGGATCTAAAGTACAAACTAAGGAAGGTAGATGACTTCATCAAGAAGTTGAAGCAATAGCTTGAGCATGAGAGAAAATTTTGAGATGATCTCATGGAAGCATAGACTAAGGAGCTATTGGATCAAGATTTGATTGAGCAAATAAGACATGAAAAGGATTCCTTAAAGGATGAATTGGAGGTTACAAAATTAAACCCAATGAAAGAAATTGATTCTAAAAGAGAAGAAAAAGAAAATTTGCAAAATGAACTATCAAATACAAGGGATAGGATGCAGGCTTTGGAGAATAAACTAAGTGCACTAAAAAAGAAGCATGACAAAGTAGAAAGATAATGCATCACCATTACTAGTGAGCTTGATCAAACCAAAGGTCACATAGAAAAACTTCATGGGAGCATAAATAAATTGGATGAGAAAATTGACATGAAAAAGCCTATTGGAGACATGACAAGAGTAGGATTTAATGAAAATCTTGATCAGAAGAAAGATAGAGTTTTGGTGAATCTTGATTCACCTAAAAAGTCATATCCTAAAGTTGTGATAACAGAACCTGAGATACCTCCTTGCAGTGACAATGATAAGGATTGCAATCACAAAGATCAATCAAAGAAACCAATTGAAAAAGGTATTCCTAAGTCCAAATTTAATGGTTTTTTCTTTAATTGTTATCTATATGGAAACAAGATAAGAGAATGTAGAAAACCTGATATGAAATCTAGAAAACCCACATATGATCACTTGAATGATTTTATCAAGAAACTGAAAGAGAAAAGTTTGAATGAGGAAAATATTGAAAAAGGTGAATGTAGTAAAGATGTAGAGCATAAAAAATCCGAGTTTATGGAAACATGTAAAACAAATGATATTATGCAAGACAATGTTTCTAATTCCAGTAAGGATGAATTCAACAAGTTAGTAGAAGAAGTAAAGAAACCTATTTATAGACCTAGAAAGATTGTATGTTATAAATGCAATAACTTTGGCCACATTGCCAAGTATTGCAAGTTGCAAATTGATTACAACTAATTGAAGCACAAGAATAAGTTGACATGTTTCAAGTGTAATAATGATGGACATGTTGCAAAGTATTGTAGATTCAAAGGACTAGTAAAGAAGTCCTCCAGACCATTCACAAAATAAAAGGAGTTGAATGAAGATGATAGACAACTAGAAAAACTAAAACTAGAATTCAAGGAGAAATGGGTCAAACAGAATGAACATGTGGAATTTGAAGTAAAGAAAGACAAAGAGTAGAGTGTGAGAACTCACAAGAGTCCTAAGAGTCTTTTGGAATCATTACTAGGGTGCATTTCCTCACCATCCTTCTGATGAGCAATGTATGCCTTAGGGGGAGCATGACAGATTAACACCAGTTAGATACAGAGCCCCTATATGGATGATTCAAGTTGTGTGAGCTTGAAGACATCTTAGATACTATGTGATAGGATCTTGGACAAGATCGCATCTAGTTTGGAGATGTCTATGCGAATATATGCATGTTTGAGCCAACATTGATTTATTGCATCTTTGTGGAAAATTTTTGGGACTTGTGCCAAATTGTCTATAAGGGTGGTAATGTGGTCAAACTACTTACCATTTACACTAAGATTAGAGATAATTGAAGACCTTGGAGAAGTTGTTGGAGATTGAAGAGTTTACAGTTGTGTTCACAAAACCCTCACATGGTCATGTGAGCTAGGTATTTGTCATAAACTTAAGAAATCTTTGTCAATTACAGTAGAACAAAAATCAGCATGGATACTCCCAAGGTGTTTAATGTGCTTGAAAGGAATAGATAAAAATTCAAGAGCCATCCCTTCAAATCCACCAAAGAGGATCAAGAGGGTGCATTCTCGCATACCCCAATTGGTGTTCTTCATGTTTAAGATATCAGGGCCTATATAGATAACAAGATTGAGTTTATAGGAACCACTAATATATATGATGAGATGTTAGGGTTATACAATGCAGATCAAACCCTAAGAGAAGAATGTAGGAAGGTGCATGGGCTTCCAATAGTCAAATATATGGAGAGATTTGAATTCACTGAACTAGATTGGATCAAAATTGTGTTAAGTAGGATCCATGATGAATTCATATGGATTGGTGGAACCCCAACCAAAATTACTAAAGAACTATTGCATGAAATCATTGGTTTACCAATGACAGGTAAAATTCCAACAACAAAAAAGAATATTAGATTTGAAGTGGAGAAACTAACCAAAAGTAAATGGAACAAGAGACCAATGACAGTAAATGAAATCACAAAAGAATATGTCAAACTTGTTGCAATGATATTGGGAGACAAGTTTTAGTATAGTAGCAGGATAAATAGTGTATCAACCACTTTTGTACATATGGCATATAAGATGGTAGTAGAAGATGAAGAATATTACCTATGTGAGGTTCTAAGGCAGAAAATGATGGAGAATTTGGCAGGGATAAAGAAAAATAGAACAATACACTTCAGATTTGGTTCTATAATAATGTATATATTCTTTCATGTTATGAGAATATTCCCTAACACGTATCTACGAAGATCAGATTGCACTATAAAAATGATAAGAGAATACTATATAAGAAGTGATGAGAATAATAGATATGTTGAGGTTGTAGGAATGATGAAACTTTTCCAAAAACAAATGTATGAAAGGGAAAGGATCCCTTGGAGGCTAGTAGACAAGTACAAGGATGATATATGTTTCATGGTGGAAACTGAAAGCACATTTTTTGAGGTAGTAGAACTACAAATTCATGGGCTAATCCTATGGGCTATGAAGTAGATTATATTATTCTAGAGCTTCACATTCAACATGTCTTACAATCTCCTAAAGATGCCAATGTTACAAGATGGGTTACATATGAAGAAAAGTACATAGTTGTTAAGGAAGAATTAGTAAAGGGGAGAAGAGAGAAAAAGGTTAAATTATCGATTGATAAAATAGCAGGACAACATGGGATATCGAAAGAAGAAATGAAGCTTATCATAGAAAAGGTGGTAGAACTAGGGGAGAAATACAACATTTCTCCTCAAACTAGCATTGAAGCACCTCAAGTAGTAGAGGTTGAGGAAGAAGAAAAAGAAAAAGAAAAAGATGGCACTCCTACACCCACTAGGAGAACTTCGTAGAGGCAGACAACAAAAGCAACTACACAAGGTCAAACACCTCATAAAGCCAGGCCTACGACCATGGCTAGAAGACCAGGAAAGAAGAGGAAAACATTGGATAATCCTCCATCTTTGCAAGAAAAGAATAAGCAACAAAAGACTTCTCAAGAAGAAGAGAAAAAAAAGGAGTTCCAAATGATGGACAAAGAGAAAACTGAGGAAAAAAAGGAGCGACAAGAAGAAAAGGACATAAAGATTTAAGAGGCCAATCTAAGGGCACTTGAAGCAGACAAGAAAAAGGTAGAAGAACTTCAAAAAAGGAAGGGCCAGGGTACATAGAGAAACCTATCCAAGCCCTACCTCAAAGTTCTACAAAAGAGAGCAGTAAGTGATGGTAAGCTCAATTATATTGATAAATACTTTGATAGATATGATGAGGATGAGAAAAACCAAATAAAAGACATAGTTGTGGAGTGCATGCTCACATTCAAAAAGAACTTGATTGAAATAGAGGGTCAAATAAGTAAGGAATTATTTGAAAGATTAGAAGGGAGAAAGAAAAGAGTCCTTGATGTGGACATCAAGATGAGAAAATATATTTTGTTGGAGAATATGCCAACCATGATAGGGAATGAGATGGGATATTGGCTTGAAAATCTAAGGACAAAGATAAGAACTAAAACCAGAATTATCAAGTTCATGGCACGAAAAGATGAAGAGGTTGAACAAGAAACAAATGACAAGGTTGGATAGCTACTCTTGGATGAGAGACTTGATCTTGGTAAATATACAAGGATCCCAACCCCATTAATAATCTCCACAGAGCCTAAAACTGTAGAAAAGGCTAAAGATCCAAAAGAAATAGAGGTAGTTGATAGAGCATTACCTGATTTCTTCATAGAAAATGTTCGGATTTCACTTGACACACAACTAGATACATCTAATTTATTTTAGATGAGTGAAACCTTAACCAACATTGACAATATAGTAGAAGATATTGAGCTACCAAAGATCACTCAAATAGAATCAACTGAGAAAATGTAGCAAGAAGAGAAGACACCTGAAAAAGGACAGGTATCAGAACAAAAAAGGAAGAAAAAGAAATGGAAAAGGTTAAAAAAAAAGGAAAAGGAAATAGAAAAGAAAGAGGAACAACTAAAAGGATTATCTATCACTCCTTTTCCTACACCTAATTTGTTGGAAAGTGGCTCTCAATCACTTCCAACCAATTTGGAGGACATGGATGTTACAGACCTAATACAGTGGTCAATATTTGCTTTTTCTATAAAAAAAAAAATAACAGAGAAGAAATCTGACAAGACCTCAAAAAAAATCCACTGGGAAATACATTTATTAAGTAAACTTTTGACTAAACCTCTTGTACATAATTAGGATCCCATAGGTAGTCTAGATAATGTTTTAAGTATAATGGAACAAAGTTTTCATACTTTAGAAGATGCAGCCAGAATAAAAGTAGTAGAAGATTTCAAAAGATTAAAGATGAAAGACACTCTAGATGAAATCAAAGATGATCTTAATACATTGACTGATACTGAAAAGGAAATAAAATATTGCCTTGAGGATGGACATGAACTATTTAGAGTTTGCATGACTTTGCACAAGCATGTAAAGAATATATCATATATTATAGCTCAAGATGAAGACGTTCTGGTAAAACTCTCTGAGGATTTTGAAAATAAGAAAATATTAGATATAAATAAGGAGACAAACAAGATAATGGACAAAATCCACACTCTCCAATTAGAAAAGGATAGAATTTAGAAGAGATTTTTAGAGATCAGAAGTTTCTTGACTACCAAGCTTAGTGTCTTGGAGAGTACTCATGAAGATCTTCAGCTTGGTCTGAAAACATTCTAGGAATTAATACCTAAGGATATAGAGGAGGCAGACAATGTCGCATTTGGTCTAAATGGGCTAATTCAGGTTGCAAAAGTAATTAAGGCAGCTTGGGATATAGATATGTAGATTTTGAAATCCAACTATAGGGATGTGCTACAAGAAATTCAGTTGTGATCTTGAACATCTTCAATTTTGTTGTTTTGGAAGATATTTCAGACATTTTTGGCACCCTTTGCCATTGATGTCAAAGGGGGAGAGATAGAGAAAAAATGTAATGTAAAATGAAAACATAAATAAAAGAAAGGTTTTCTCTGAATTCTATGTGTCAAACTTTTATGTGTTGCATTTATGTCAATATTTCCTTTTACATTTTTGTCTTGATGTTGCACTAAGTGTTTCCATTAATGCTAAAGGGGGAGATTGTTGGCAAGTGGTCAACACATGCAGACATATGCACATGTAGGCACATGAACATATGAATTGTTGTCATCTATGGAAACACTTATCAAATTTATGATCGCTCATATTGGATATCATGAATATGTTTGTATGCAGTTAATGAAGGAAAATGCCTAAGTCCACAGACTGTTCCTGTGACCCAGTCTAACAAAAAATCATAGTGAGCTTTACAGGATCTTTGTTGAGAAATAAAATATTGGTTACATGCCTATAATACATAAATTAATACATGTGTAAGGTTGCACACATTAATATTTTGGTATCAAAGAGATATGTTTAATTGATTGAATGCAAAGATAGTAAACATAATATAACTTGTTGGCAATCACTAATGCTGACTTTGTGAGCAATTGGAAAGTTATTTCTGGATGCTCTCTTGGATCTAAGTAGACTAAGGATGTTAATGAAGTGTGCAAATGCACATTAAATAATATGTTTCTTAGCTAGAGTAATGTCGACTAGCTCTTTCAAATATACCTCCAGCAAGGTATAAGTATATAGACACTTTGGTAAAAGTGTGTGATGATGATGTGGAAGAAATATATGGATGTGAACTGTGAAGGCATCTAAGAGACAGAGTAGAGATCAAGGGAAAAGATAACAAGAGGATTTATTCAAGGAATACTTTGTTAAATCTTTGTAACATACAAAAGATTGATTTTAAGTGATGTTGCACCTTTTATACACCTTTAATAGGGTAATTTCCTCTAACAGGGTTGGACTCCTAGCAGGGTTGATTCCTTAATTGGGATCACATTGTAAAAGACTCCTAACAGGGTCTGACCTTTAATTAGGACCTGCCTATTGTAATACTCAGCCACTAATAGGGTCAGAACTCCTAACATGGTTATTATACTTATAGTGAAAATATTTGTGTGTACCATCCCCACTAGGGTTTTTCCCTTAACAGGGTTTCCTCGAAAACAAATATGATGTTATGAGTTCTTCTATGTTTGTCTATGTTGCATGGTTACTTATTTTATGCTACATCTTTATATGTTGGTTAAAGAAGATTAAGAAGTCAAAGAGTATTTTAAAGTACTATAACACTGATTCACCCCCCCTCTCAGTGTTACCAAATCCTAACAATGCCTTCTCTTGATAGTAGCCCACAAGGAAACAACCAAAGTTTTCACAAATGGGCACATTAACATCTTCAAGGTCTCACTTGAACTTCTTGCAAAAGATCCACATCCAATGTTGTCAAGTGGAAAGGACAAAAAATAAAATAAAAAGTATATATAATGAGATAAATAAGGATCCTCCTGCTTAGTGTACTCCTAAGTCTAAGACATATTCCAAAAAGGAACCATCACAAAATAATATGATGAAATGTGTTTATTGCAATAAATTAGGACATGATGATTTGGAGGCTTTAAATAGATTGGTTTCACCTTATCATGGTGTGGGTTTAGGATCATGTAGCTCATTGATGGTTTTTACCATATGCATGTGCACCTATAAATACTTGATCTTGCACTCTTTGGTAAGTGTGGTGACTTGTCCCCATTAATTATTTTGTTTAGTTCTTTTTATAGTCACATGGAGAATTGTGGGCTTAGTAGTTTTCACTTCCTTGGTACTTTTAAAGTGACTTTTATAGATTCCATCTATAAAAAGGCCCCACTCACTTTCACCACTAAAATTTCCAGAATCATTGTGAGTTTGTAGACCTTCTTCAAGGAACACATCCCATTTCAAAATCTAGATTCTGTGAGCCCAACATGTGTCAATTGGGCAAGTTTCCTAACAACTCCACTTCAAACCCCCCATTCTCAGTGCCCATTGATGCAAAATGTTTCTAGTCTCTAATCTCAATAATGAAAGGACCCACCAATAGAACATCCAAAGAATATTCCATGTCACAAGACTCACATAAGAAACATTTTTTACAAATGTCAACATGATCAACCTTTTTTCATAAGATCATCACAAATTGTAGGAACTTCTTGAAATGATGAACTATTTATCCACAAATGGTAGGCATGTTGATTGTAACCAACAAGAAAGACACAATTGGTCTCTTTTTTGAAAAGGACAATAATAAATCATGCCAAATAATTTAGCATGTGAATGGATTGTAATAGAAAGTGGTCAAGTTTGATAAAAAAATCCCAGAGGTTGTTTATAAAACCCAAGGGCTTGCATTGTAAAGGGTACTTCTATACTTTTTTGTTTCCAACTTTACATGTTATGAAATATTTGTAAATTTATATAACTTTCACTTCCTATTCAAAGGGACTCCATGGATTTTGGACCAGAGATGTATGTTGTAGCATCAATATTATGGAACTTACTCTCCAACCTCAACATGTTTTATCTTAATAAAATACAAGGATTGTTCCGTTGTAGCCTTTATCTTTTTGTTAATTAGAGTGTCATGTGCTAATTTCCTTCATGTTTGATCTAGTTTTATTTTGTTGGTGTAATTATTGTATATTTAATTAGGTTTATTTAAGATCATGAATGTTTCTTTCTCCTCACAATGCATCTAGAATAGAGGATGAATTGTACCATTTATAGTCTTCTCCTCAAGAAATTTTTTTGGGGGGTTCTTATTTCACTTGACCCTTATAGGAGCTATTTTGTCTATAATCAAGAGCTCATCTTTGGTATCTCTTGTTTTTCCTCTATTCAAAAATATTTTTCTTATATCGTGTTTGTGGGTGTAAATAACTAAACATCCCTTGAGGGATGTGAGTCTTTATTTAGACCCTTGTAGAAGCTTCCCAAGATTGAGATGTGAATATTACATTCTATGTCATGTAGAATTTATATCTTATGTTCTCTCAACTAACAATGAAGGGTTTAGGTACATCATATTTGTTGGATTAAGTTGTGTCTCTGACTATGAAGGGTTAGATTTATATGAATTCCATCTTACACATTCTTAACTATGTCATGAAAAGTTTTATTATGGTGAATCACCTCTTGTATCTTAGGTTTTTATGAAAGTTTTTCTTATATCCTTTCCTCCAACCCCTAGTATGAAGAGGTGGCTTCTAAAATCCTGGAGGTTGTTTTATAGGGTGCATCATGGTCCACTCCTATAAAACTTCTTGACTACCCTTATTTAGGTGTGAGGCTCTTAGGGATCAACAATATTTTTTAGCATGCTTGGTGGGATAGATTTGAATGTTTTCACCAAAGTTAGTGCATGCTTTAGTTTTCTTGGCTTGCATGAAGCCTTTAAGTTAACCTGATAAGATGCATGCTTGATTTGGTTAGGCATGGATAGGAGATATCATGTTCCCCCTGATTGGGCTACTTCTCAACCTTCTCAAGAGTATGGATCTCTATATCTTTGAGAATCTAAGATATACTTCACAATTTTCAATGAAAAATGCAAATGATTGAGTTGGAACAACAAACAAATGCTCTCCTATTCTCTTTGTATGTACCCATAAAATGTTATGAGGATGTTTGGTTTGACCAAATGGAAATTTCTAAGGCTGAAGATACACATGGATACATTCAAGGAGAGACACTTCTAAAGGAGGATATAAAATCAAAGGGATTTTCCACTTCCTCCTTCCAAAATCGGATGCTTATAGATACAATATCTTTCTTTGAGGGAGGGAATGTTATTTGACATGCAAAAAGAAAGAAAGGGAAAATTTAACCCTTGATATGCCATAAAGATCCACACATTTATGAGGCCATCAGGATATGAAACAAGTAAAGTTGTGTTTGTGCAACATGAAAAGAGACACTATTCTAGAATGGCTCAAGGTCAAGGACCCAAACTTTATTCTTTCATAACTCCTCTATTTCCTAGGTGATGAAGAAGAGGTTTCTTTGGTTCAAAGGAAGTTGGCCTCAGTGTCTTAGGTAGGGTCAAAGACATCAAAGTTTCTTAGTGTTGAAGAAGAAGAGGAAACCAAGGTTGAGGAGATAAAAGATGCACTTAAGGCCTCAAAGTGTGTGGATGAAAAGGAGGAGGACATGTTTTTTTGGGATGACCTTGAACTTTTTTTCATATCAATTGGAAACAAATATCCAAGGGTCTTGAAGGAGGCTTCCCAACAACTAGAGTCCATAGAGACGATGGAAATTTTTGAAGGACAGTAAGAGAAGGTGGTCATTTCTCTAGTGAATTATCCCAAACACACCCATGGATGTCCAATTAGGTATTTCTTGAAACTAATAGCTAACCAGACAATTTTTTTCATGCCCATGTCAGAGTATGAGAGTTCCTTCAAAGATAATGTGTCTTCCTATGTATCTTGATATGTACATTTATGTAGTCTTCTCTGATGTTTCATGTGAAATAGAAATATACCCCAAATGTTTCTTCAATTTTGTCAAAATATTGTTGAAACATTATTTAAATATAAAAAATTAGGTCATAGGGGTAGCTAATTTTGCATTCCAATAAATGGGTCTTTATAGTTTTTTTTATTCAATTTTTGTAGTTAGGCAGATTTTAAATTCCAAGAGAACTATTGTCCATGAGTTACCCATTAAATGGCCAGATGTATAGTTTTTATTTTCCTTTCCCTGAGTGTGCCCTACATGTTTGTCTCATTTTGCAAGGTTAACACACATAGGTGGTTATTAAATGATTATCATCATTTCATAATGTTAAAAAGTTCATTTGACATAATAAAAGATTGAAATACTATATTACGCGACTCATACTTTGTTAAAAGTTAATATGTTAGTGCTTGGGTCATGGTTCATTTTACACATGTTCTTCCAAAGAAAGGTATTTTCTAACTTATCGATGATTATGTATGTGGAGGTAGGTTCATTTTCTATGATACATGTTACCACTTTGCACATATTAAAAGGTATTGCATAGTTTATTTAATGCAACTTGGTAAAGAGAAGAAAGATAACGTAGGGTAAATAGATTTGATCTATAAAAAAATCATTTACATCTATTTTATTAAAAAAGTATCTATTTACATTATGAGTATGATAATTCTTTAGGATTCATCTTTCTTTCTCTTTTCATAGAAAAATTTAGAGAAGATACATATTTCTTTGTTTTACAATGCAGGTCATACATTGCTAGAACTAGGGCCCTCCCTAGCAGAATCATCCCCACTACTCCTAGTGCTCTTGAACTCATCTCTTGAATCTAAGGTCTCATCTTCTTGTGACTTGTTTTATGATGTATCCCAACCCTTCTTGAACAAAAACCATAGCCAAAATTAATTCAACCACTTTTCCTCAATGTCCTCATCCACACCTGCAAGTTTCTTTAATAAATTACCCTTGTGTCAAGCATAGAATCAATGTACATCCAGCGATCTAGAATGAAAATTAGAAATAAAGGGCACCCATAGAACCTTAGTTCCCATTTCAATGAAGGTCCATAGGTTTGTAGATAACAACAACCCAACCCCATACCATGTAGCTCCTAGAACATCCTCCAACCCCTCATAGTAATCTCTACTAATAAACCAAGGGTGAGGTGTTCAATAACATCCCTAGATTCTCTCAAATCCAATAAAGAACCAAAAACCTAGAGGAAATAGTATTATTCACTATGTAGTGGTACTCTCTACTCATAAAATACTCTCCTAGCACCCATTTCATAGCTGCAATAATGAGGTCATCATCATTACCTATCAAATGCATCAGTCTACTATACGTAATGTGACCTAAGAAATAATTTTGAGACCTAGGGGAAGTGAGTCTAATGGGCGTATATGAAAAATGCTAATCTTATAATACTAAAAAATCACTCATATCGACGTACAAAACTTACTATTTCAGGATTCCATCTTATGATAGTGATGCCTCTTTTTATAGAAAAGGAGGTTATTCCACATGCATGAGCCATTACTCCTTTTTTGGGAAGTTGTATTTTTTAATTGACCCTGAAGTACTAGAGTTAATTTGCAAAGATGTCATTTGGTGTGTTCTTGGTTGATGTGCTCATTTTGGTTGTTGATAGTGTGATTGAAGGAGGTTTTGTACTCCTTATTTTTTAAAGACAAGTAAATGTATTTATTTCTTGCCTTAAAACACAAGATTACTTTTTATATCCTTAATGTACTTTCTCTATTGTTTAAGCATATAGAATTAATACATGTCATTTCATTTCAAATAATATCATTTGGTAATATCTTATCACAAACTCACATTAATTACTTGGAACAGGTTAACAGGGTGCATTTCTAATTTATTTCTAAGTGAGAAATCAAGGATTCATTCCACTACCACTTTCATTCCAACTAATAAAATGACTTCATTATCATATTTGCATAGTTTTAAAATCCAAAACGCAAAGAAAAATAAAATAAAATCATTTAAATACAAAAAGTGCACAAATTTAGGTTATGTGAATAACTCTATTGGGGCATGGGCACCCAACTAGAAATAGAGCTATGCTTCACATAATCAAAGTGATATCCTTGTAGAGGCTATAGATATTTGACTAGGAGAAAGGCTCTATCTAGATGGCTTTAGAAGAAAATACTACCTATGTAGCTTAGCAAGAAAAAGGGGATTATCCAATTATCTTATTAAAAGGAAAGATTAACACACTGCACACACAAGATCTTACAAATGATGTCATTTTCATTTATGACAATATTAATCCATCATTTGACTCTATGTGTTGTGTTATAAGACTTCAAAGAACGTGCATTTACTTATCCTTCTAACTTAGAGTGCTTCTTCCATTCTATTACTTTTGGTATGCCATAATGTTTGTTCAGATAATTAGTTTGGATAATACAATTTTTCTTAACCATCCTTTGTGCTTCACTCTCAATTCCTTGTAGGATTTTCTCTACCCCTAGCTATGTTTTTACCTTGTCACCATTCATTGTAGAATGATATGACATTCACTTTTTTGTCCCAGGAAAATTTACTGATTTTTAAAAAAAATGTTTACAAGGAGTGCCTGATGCATCATCAAAAAGATGACCCAACCCCATCAAGCTCATAGCTAATCATTGATTTCCATGCCGAAAAGGACAACAAGAAATCATGCTAAATAATTTGGCATGTGAATGGATTGTAACAAAAATTGATTGAGTTTGATAAAAAAAGACCAGTGGTTGTTTATAAAACTTGAGGGCTTGCATTATAAAGGGGGATTATGGATATTTTTGTTTCCAATCTTGTTAGGAAATATTTGTAAATTAATATAAGTTTCAATTCCTATCCAAAGAGACTCCATGGATTTTGGACTAGAGATGTATGTTGTAGCATCAGTATTTTGGATCTTACTCTCTAGCCTTGACATGTTTTCTCTTAATGAAATCTAGGGACTATTCCCTTGCAGCCTCTCTCTTTGTTAATCAGAGTGTCTTGTGCTAATTTCCTTCATGTTTGATCTAGTTTGCATATGTTGGTGCAATTATTTTATGTTTAATTGGGTGTATTTGTGATCTTGAATGTTTCTTTCTCCTCACAATGCATCTAGAACAAAAAATTAATTGTAATGTCCCCTTTCTAGCACAAGTTGTATGATATTTTTGTTAGCCTATTTTCCCATAATATTGTAGGATAACTAGGATATTTAAAGGGACTTTGAGGCCATTTGGCCTAGGAATTTTTGGTGGCAGTTCATTCCGAGGTGATCTAAGGCAATTTTGAGTGCACTTACTATTTATAGTAAATCTTATGAGCATGTGGGACTTCCAATTGTAATGGCTTTTGATGGTAAATTGTTTAATATCTGTTAATATGATTTAGAACAACAGAGGGGGGGGGGGGGGGGGGGGTGAATCAGTTGTTCTCAGGTCCTGATGTATAAAATAACTTCAAAAACTTTTCCTTAAATCAGATCAAGCAACCAAAACAAACTCGGTCATCACTGATTCAATAATAGAAACATATAACTCAACAGTCCACTACACAATTGTATCTAACTTGTAAAACACATAAATGTTCAAACACAAAAACATTCACACAAGTATTGACACCAGGATTTATAGTGGAAACCCAATATGGGAAAAACCACTTTGTAACATGCTACAATTATTTTCACTCTTCTGAAGTGAGCTCGGTTAAAAGCCAACCCTGTCAAAGGTTACAATACACACTGTCAAGTGTGACCTAGTTAAAGAATTTCAATCACCCTGTTAAAAGTGAGCCTGTTCAAAGGACTTACATACACTCTATTAGAATACAACCTTGTTCAAAGGATTTAACATATGACTGTTAGGTCAACCTCTGTTAAAATGATTTTGACTATTACAATGGTTAGAAAGTAGCAGTAGTATTGATCTAAAAAACATACAAATCACTTTGCAAATATCAAATCCAATTCTGTACACAAATGCTGGTTTATTGACTTTGAAACTTTTCCATCTCCACTTCTGATCTGCTCGAAACTTTCCTTCAAGCAATCACCATACTTTACCTTTAGCCTTTTCACTTATACAGTCAATAAAATTTTACTGTTCTTCCAGCATTTACTTCACCCATGCATTCACATACCTAATGCTTTGGTTTCATTAATACTTTCCTCTGTTAGGTTAACTTATCTTTTGCCACTTAATCTCCTTTGTAAATCTTAGGGTTAGGTCAAATACATTGAATCTACCCGCTTCATTTTCTTCATCTCCTCTTCTAGAATCATCTCAAATCTCATAAAGATTTACAATAAAACATTTTACAAAGCATTAAATGCTTCCATACAATCAATAAATAAAGTCAACATGTTTTACATAATCCAACAATTCAACAATGTCGGCTCCAAATTTGAATTCTCTTCAAATATAAAATTGCTGACGCTCGGTCAATACTGTGATCATCCACTCAGTCTCCATGTAAAATGCTCAAGCACTACTATAACTTTTTCCTCAGAAAATACTGTCTTCCTTGGCAATTTACTGATACTCGGTCGACACTAGATTTTTGCTCAACATCCACTAACTCAGTCAACTCTATCATAACTCGGCTTAAACATGATTTCTTCATTTTTTCTCAGTTAAGCCTACCAGTTTAGTCTTCAATCTTACTAAGATAAACAATACATTATCTCATCATTGTGCAACATAATCAAGTACACTTTGTAGTATCAAGATAACTCAACCTTTCCTTAGGTGCTATTGTTACCAACCTTTCTTTCCCTTCTCACCATAGATATAGTACTTTCCTAACTAGCAATAGTCTTACCAGTTAAGGTTTGACATTAATGACAATACAACAATTGTTTCAATTGCAGTTTCCAACAATCTCCCTCTTTGGCATTGACGAAAACACCATATGATATCACCTAAATAACACATGGATTACCAACCAATCCAACAAACTTATCTGTCCATCAGAGAAAATTTATAATATCCTTAGCTTCATTCTGATTCAAAATATGTAAATCTCACTTCTATGACCATTAGAAGTATCTGGATCTCCCTCTATCCTGATTTTTCATTTTAGTTCAATCTCCCTTACTTTCAGTGTCATATGTTATAGTATCATTTCAATTCAATCTCCCTCTTTGACAAAAATGCCAAAGTAGCAACTCAAACATACATCCAATAGATGTAGATATATCTGTTCAACACAGTGTTTCTCCCTCTGTCATCTTGCTTACGACTGATTTGTTGTCTTTACTTCTTCTTCACAGCTCTAGGACAGTCCTAAAGTGTGACAATCTTCTGCATCAATGTGTCAAATGTTTTTTTGTATCATATTTGATGCAGTGCTCCTAGCTTGGCTAGGCAACCTCAGTTAGGGGAAGGACCCCTAATTGACTTCTCAAGTACTCATGAGCTTCCTTAGGTAAAGCTTTAGTGAATATGTCTGCCAATTGTTCTTTTGTATTCACATATTCCATTCAAACTTCCTCGTCTTGTACCAATTCTCTCAAATAGTGATACTTGATTGCTATATGCTTGGTCTTAGTGTGCATCACTGGATTCTTAAAAATATTGATAGCACTTGTGTTGTCACAGAAAATAACAACAGGTTCAGTGATTTCTTCTTTCATGCCTATCAACAACTATTTTATCCATATCAAATTTGAACAGTTTACTGTAGCAACAACATACTCGACTTCAGTAGTAGATTGGGAAATGCAATTTTGTTTCTTGCTTGTCTAGGAGACTAATCTCAGTCCAAGAAAGAAAGTGCCACCACTAGTTCTTTTTTTGTCATCTACATTTCCTGCCCAATCAACATCAGTATATACTCTAAGTTCAAATTTGTCATTCTTCTTGTAGTATAACCCATAGTCAGTAGTTCCTTTCAAGTAACTCATGATTCTTTTCACCACCATCATGTGTGTTTCCTTAGGATTGGCAGAGAATCTTGCCACAATCCCAACAACTAATGCAATATTAGGTCTACTATGTACAACATACTACAATTTTCTAATCATGGATATGTACAAAGTCTACTTAACTTCTATAGCATCATCATTCTTATATAAATTTTGTCCAGTAACCATAGGAGTTCCCACTAGTCTAGCATCTTCCATTCCAAAAGTTTTCAGTATTTCATTAACATACTTAGACTGTGTAATGAAAATACCTTTCTTCATTTGATATACTTGTAAACCAACAAAGAATTTGATCTCACCAAACATACTCATCTCAAATTTAGTTTGCATTTCATATGAAAAAATTTTACACAATGCATCTTGTCAACCAAAAATAATGTCATCAACAAAGATTTTGGCCAAAAAAATACCTCTACCTTCTTCATCTTTCATATACAGATTGTTTGTGTCATTTGTCCTGGAAAATCCAATCTCTATCAGATAATTATGCAACCACTCATACTATGCTTTGGGAGCTTGTTTCAATCCATATAAAGCTTTGTTCAGTTTGCATACCATGTGTCTTTTGTTTGGATCAATAAAACCTTCTGGCTGTTCTATGTAAACTTCTTCTTCTATTATACCATTTAAAAATGCAAACTTGACATCCATTTGATATACCTTGAAATATTTATAAGCAACATATGCAAGCAGAGTTCTTACTCCTTCCAATCTAGCTACAGGGGAAAATGTCTCCCCATAATCAATTCCTTCTTCTTGTGCGTAGCCTTTGCATACTAGTCTAGCTTTGTTCCTAGTGATTTCACCTTTTTCATTCAACTTGTTTCGAAATACCCACTTTGTTCCTATAATATTCTTATCTGCAGGTCTCAGCACAAGAGTCCAAGTTTCATTTTTCTCAATCTGGTCAATCTCTTCATTCATTTCTTGTATCCACTCTTCATTTTCTAATGCCTCTTTAGTTGTCTTAGGTTCAAATTCATATAGTAAGCATGTTGGATCTTTTTTCTTGCTTCTGGTCTGAATTCCAGTGTCTCTATCTCCAATTATTTGTTCAAGTTTGTGATGTCTTCTTACATATTTTGCCAAAATAGGTTCAGTATTTTTCTCTTCTATTTCATCAGGTTCCCCAAAAAGATTGTCAGATTCAGCTTCTAAATGATTGACAACCTCTTCCTGATCCTCGACAGCATTATCTTGTAGCTTGACATGTTCTTGTTCTCTCTCCGCACTATTTTCCTGACGCTCGACAATGCTTTCCTAAGACTTGACATTAGGTGCAGGTCTGTTACCTACCTCTTCTATTTCCTTAATGTACACAAAAGATCTATAATCTTCTGGTTCTCTTTTGCTATCGGCTTCATTTCTTTCTGCATACTCATCAATTTTTACATTCACACTTTCCACAATTTTGTTAGTGTTAGAGTTCAAACACTTATAAGCTTTACTTTTTGTGGAGTAGCCTAGGAATATGCCTTCATCACTTTTAGCATCAAACTTTCCATTCCTATTGTCTTTCAATATGTAACACTTGCTTCCAAAGATTCTAAAGTATTTAACACTCGATGCATTCCCATACCATAATTCATAGGGTGTCAGATTTGTACCTTTCTTGATCTGTACCCAGTTAAGAGTGTAAAAGCTATACTTATAGCTTCTTTCTAGTATTTCTGTGCCACATTCTTTTCAATCAATAATGTCCTTGTACAGTCCAAAATAGATATGTTCCTTCTTTCTGCTATACCATTCTGTGGAAGTGTCCTAGGTGCAAACATCTATCTTTTGATTCCTCTATCATTGCAAAATAGATTAAATTCATATGATGTAAATTCTCCACCACGGTTAGATCTAAGACATTTCAGGTTCCTACCTATCTCCTTCTCAACCTTAGCCAAATACCACTCAAAAAATTGAAAAGCATCAGATTTTTATTTTAGAAACATTACATGCATCATTCTAGTATGATAATCAACAAACAAGATAAAATATCTAGCACCATAGTAACTTTGTATAGCCATAGGTCAAAAAAGGTTAGTATGAACCAAATCTAAAATGTGTTCAGAAGTAAAGGATTTTCTCTTGAAACTTGACTTAGTCATTTTTCCTAACTGACATTCTTTGCACATCACATTCTTATGTTTCTTCAATCTAGGTAGGCCTCTTACTTTCTTCTTCTTACTTATCTCTACCATATTGTCAAAGTTAACATGACATAGCCTCTTATGCCATAACCAAATGTCATCAAGTTGTGTAAACATACATATTTCTTCAGATAGGTCAAGATAGAACAAATTACCTCTAGTCTGCTCACCACTTCCAATCAGCTCACCAGTAGCATCAAATATCTTAGCTTTCTTGTGATGAAATTCCACTTGGTAACCAGTTCTGTTGAGTTGAGAAACACTTAACAAATTATAATTCAATCCTTCAACCCAATAAGCATTTTCACAAGAGATCTTATCAGTTAGTTTAATCAATCATTTTCCTCTAACAGGACATGGTGCATTATTACCAAATGTTACACTTTTACCTTTATAATGATGTAGGGTCTCAAAATTACTCTTGTCACTAGTCATGTGATGTGAACAACCACTGTTCATAATCCATTTATCATTCTTGTTTAGATAGGAAATCAATGCAGTTTTCTCATCCTCATCAAATTTATCTTTCATTGCAACATAGACTACCTCAATTTCAAAATCATCACTATCAGTGTCAGTCTCTTCTTTAGCAATGTAACAAGATTTCTTACCTTTTTCTTTTTAGTCTTTGTACCTTCGGTAGCCTTTGTTATCTCTTTTGTCTTTGTGTCTACTATTTCTTTCTTCATCTATATCCTTCCTGTCAGGACATCTAGCAGCTATATGACCGACCTTGTTACATGCAAAACATATAATAGGGAGTTTACCTTTATATTTTCCTTTTCCTCTTCTCAGTCTTCTAGCCATAAGAGCTTCTAGATCTTCAAGATCTTGAATAGAAGTGTCACTGTCTGTAGTACCTCCATATTTTGCTTTCAGTTTTTTAGATGCCATACTCTTTTAGGCCACATTGTTGTGTGCATATTTTATTATGTTAGTGACTATTGATGATCTGGATTATGTTTTGATGATGCCATATTTGGATATTGATATATTATGTTGAGATGTTTCATATTTCAGTTGGATTATGATGTACTTACCCCATACTAGCATGTGTATGGTGTTCATATGTATGTATCTATTTTATGTGTCTGTATGGTAGATGATGAAGGTGTAGTTACTCGCTTTGTCAAGATCCACACAGTTGACTGTACCCTATCATTTCTTGTTATATGTTGTATGTACATGCTTTGTTTTGTGATGATAGGTTTGTAGGTACAGGGCATCGTCTTCCTTGAATTGGTAGGAGTGAGCGTGCCCAAAAATATACTCATCTCAATGGTAAAGAGGGGAGGTAACAGATGGACCCAAAAACCCTAAATCTAAGCCCAATTATCCTAATTATTGGATAAGTATCTGTTGACCACCTTACCCGAATTTGTCAGGTGACAAAGTTCGTGGATTCCATCTCTGTGTTGGTATGTTTATTTGATGGTCATGTTTTATTGCTATTTGTATGTGTGTTTTTCTATAGTTATAAATTTAATATTATATTGGAAAATAATATTAGGTTTATTTCCTATGTTATTTTATGATCGTTAATTAATTAAAAATCAAATATTAGGATATTTGATATTAATTAATTAATTTTGTGAAATTTATTTGAAATTGTCCTTTAGTTATTAAATTAATATTTATAGCATGATTTAATGATGTTAGGAATTTTAAATTATTTAATAATAGCTCTTATTATTAACATGTGCTTTATTTACTATGAAAGTGATTGGTTTGGGAAAAGTGACAACTTGTCTTTAGGAGACCAAGTTGTGTTGTGCAAAATTAAATTAATTTTATTTTATTAATTGGT